>OX371292.1:3942500-4570000 GCA_947310995.1 Yponomeuta cagnagella | reverse complement strand
TATATGAATTGTGTCAATAATGTTGTTTAGAACCTTTTCTAAACATACAAAACGAATCTGTGTAGATTTCGTCTCTGAATTTTTTTTCTATCTGCCTGACATGTTTTTCTGTTTTAAATAAAATAAAACGCTGTATATTTTTATCACGCATTTTATTGTACATGCGGAAGTATTGTTAGAAGAATCAATGGCGTAATGCTAAAAATTTTGTAGGAATTATAATTTATATACGTGTGTAGGTACTTGTTTTTAGTTTTTTTATTTTCTCGAAATTCCGCTGTATTGGGATAAGTTATCTACACTGCAATAATTATGCTCTTTACCTTCCCTACATGTAATATAAATCACACTTCCATGACATGTATAAGTTGATCCTATTCAATTGTTTTTGCTAGGGTTGGCACAAAATCCGGGTTTTTTTTATTCAAGATTTATTCGGTGCTCATTTTTAGGTACAACGTAATTTAAATATATAATTTAACGCGCATAATATTTTTTGGGTTCCGTAATTATAATGACAACAAAAGAAAGTAGGTAATTTTTTGTACACGTAACAAAAAAAAAACAACTGAAACCTTAACAAAAAGGAAAAGTGTAACAAAAAGTAACCAAATAGAAATAGAAGTACTGTATCACACAGTAGATTAAACAAAAATCTGCGTTCCTGGTTTACCGATATTACATATTTTTATTTAAGTGTCACAATGAATAGTGTAATGTATCTTGAAAATATTCGTCGGTGGGGAGTTCCAAAATTATAATAATAATAACGTCCACACAACGCAATCAAACTAGAATTCCCTGCACTATAGTATAGATAGTTTTTAACTATCAGCTTTAACGCCAAAAATCACTTAAATGCTGTATGTTTCCTGTGCTATTGGAATGAAATAATAGAAATGGTATGAATTACACTATTAATACGATTATCAACAGATTAATCTGTTATAATATACCAATATAAGTTAAGACGAGGAGGCACTGTTGATTAATAATTATATTTATCAGTCTTTGTGCTGAAACAAGGATGCAGGCCAAATAAGCACTCAAATCCATTTGTAGCTCTTTTGCCAAGATCCTTAGCAACGAAGTCTTTTTCCATTTTCATAATTTTTGTTTTATTTCTTTGGTCAATATACATTTTGAAATGTTTTTTTTTCTTCTGTAAAAAATTAATTATTTTGCTTTTGTTCTTAAATTTTTTATAATTTTGTTTGTGTTATACCATAGAAAAAAAATTATCCAGTCAGATTTGCTCAATGGACTATTGGCCACACAGGCACGATAGCGATGACACATATTCACCCTTTTGAAACCGCTTTAGTGAATGCGCGTAGTGTAAAATAAAATAAAAAAATGCGTAAAGTCGATGATTTAAATTCAAAGATTTTGAGCCAAAATCTTAATCCAAGCTTCAAATTTATCAAAATTTCCACTATTTTAAAATGTTTATAAAAAGCTCTGTATTTTTACACTATATTTTAAGTTTTCAGCAGCTTTTGTAAAGAAACCTCTCGAGTCATGGAAACACAAGAAGTCCACTGCTGGATATAGGCCTCCTCCATGCATTTCCAAAAAGACCAGTTGGAAGCGGATTTCATCCAGCGTCTTCCTGGCACTTGGATGAGGTCATCTGTCGGCTGGTCGTCCTACGCAGCGCTTGCCGATATGTGGTCTCCATTCGAGAACTTTTCGGCCCCATCAGCCATTAGTTCTGCTTGCTATGTGCCCCGCCCACTGTCACTTAGTAATCCGCTGGGCTAAGGTGACTTTCGTTCCTCTACGAATCTCATCATTTCTGATTCGATATCGTAGAGAAAGCATAGGCCTTTCCATATCTATTTGCGTGACCTTGAGCTTTCTTAGGAGGCCCATAGTGAGAGGCCACGTTTCAGTGCCTTAAGTCATCACTGGTTGTATAATTTTGTCTTGAGTGATTGATGTATATTAGACGAAAGGACTTTTCTAAGTTTCCCGAATGCTGCCCAGCCAAGTTGGATTCGACCTCTTTCACAAAGTTGGACCGGCCTAGTTGGACTGTTTGTCCTGAGTAGACGTATTCGTCTACAACTTCGAGAGTCGAGTTCCCCAATGTTATTGGGGTGGGCACAAAACGAGCATTCGATATGACCTTCGTTTTGTCCATGTTCATTTCAAGGCCCACCCGTTGGGAAACTCGACTGAGGTCTTCGAGCATTATGCCGAGGTCTTCCATCGTTTCTGCCATGACTACTATATCGTCGGCAAATCGAAGGTGAGTGATGTACTCGCCATTGATATTGATGCCGCGTCCCTGACATTCCAGAAGCTTGAAGGTATCTTCCAGTCCGTTTGTGAACATTTTTGGAGAGATAACGTCTCCCTGTCTTACGCCCTTTTTCAATGGAATTGCGTCCGAATTCTGTTCCTGTACTCGGACCGACATAGTGGTTCTGTGGTCATAGTGGACTGTTGTACAAGCATTTCAGCACCTCGATATACCGATAGTCAATACGGCAACGGTGGAGAGACTCGAGCACTGTCCATAACTCGATCGAATCGAAGGTTTTCTCAAAGTCCACAAACGCAAAGCATAATGGCAAATTATACTCCTCAGTCTTCTGTATAATTTGCCGCAACGTGTGGATGTGGTCTAATGGTACTAAAGCCCTTTCGGAAACCGGCTTGTTCGGGAGGCTGGAAGTCATCAAACCTGCGTTCAATACATGGCGCAGAGTAGTCATCAGCGACCACAAAAACCTCCAATACTAATTTTCATAGAAAAACGGAGCCAGAGATAAAAATCAGAATTTTTAAATTTTTAGGAGCCAGCTTGAAATTTGACTTACGCCATTTTGTAAAATGTAAGTTAACGTTGTCATCCAACCCAAGGTCTTATTCAACATTTGTTCGACAAGACTACCCCGTAATGTTACCGTTTTCTCAGGCTTTGACAAAAAAGCTGTAGAGACCGGATTTTCCAAGTCAGATTTTTCTTATCGGTTTGAGGGATCACCCTGTAAGGATGGAAATTCCAAGTTTACATCATATGCGGAACTTGGAAATCTTTTAGCACCTGATAAGACCGAAATTAGAACAACCAAAAATTCAAGAATTTTCACACGTCTAGTTATTTTAGCATTCAAACGCTGTGTGACTATAAAGTTGATACCATATTAGTCCAGCCGCTAGACCAGCGGGGCCCGGTGGCAAAACCTGCATTAGGTGTTGGTTGAAAATTTAAGCAATTTTACTTTTCAATCGGCACTATTAAATTTGCCATAAAAATTAATTTACGTCACCGTCCTATCCAGGGTTTATGCAACGAGTTTATGTTGTTTTAAAAGACCACCCCTAAGTGTTACCATTATCCCAAGCCGTTGAAAAAAAAAGAAACTCATGGAGACCAGCTTCTCCAAGTTTTCGATTTTCTCCGTCGGTTTTAGCAAAAAAACTAATCGTATAGAAAATTTCAAGTTAGTAACATCAAAATGGGACAACAATTTTATCTAGGTGTTTTTCGCTGATCAACTTTATGTACCTATATACATTCTTCACGTCACACCGTGTACATAAAGTTGTTATATGCGATGTATATCATGTTACTATTTTAATTAATATAAATAATAACGGCACCAGGTATTTACATATTTTTTTCAAAATCAAATCAGATCCGGATTATAAATTACTATCTGAGAGCGTGACAACCCTAACGACGTAAAATCCGGATAACAATTAAAATGGTCGTAATTTCTACTTTCCATGGAATTGGCATTAGAAATATATTTTTTATTTCATATGGGGAAGTCGCTTCCTACGTTCCAATTCTGCCACTGAGTCCCGAAATACATCCATGTGAAATCAAAGTCAAATTCACTTTATTGAAAAAGGATAAGATGATTTTTTTTCACTTTTTGACATAAAAACCTGTTGTTGTGCAAAAACATGTACTATTTCATAAGTAGGTAGGTAAATAAATACGCACTTACTAAACATGTGATTTTTGTTTGAAAGCTATTCTTTCTACAAAGCATAGATAAGTTTTGAAGAGATGTACCTACCTTTATCTTTTTTGTTTGTAATGACGCATGCTATACAAGAAGGCATTAGATTGAAGTCTATTCAATCTACGCGTACGCGGGATGGCGAGCCGGCTAGAAAAGTAGAAACCGCTCGGCTCGCTCGACGCGTTCGAAATTCGGCTATATATGTGTGCGTTTGGCGGCGTGTGCTTACGCGAAGGGAATGAGACTGTGTGTGTGCGGCAGCGCGAGCGTCTTTCTATGGAGATTACTACTAGGAATTAATTCAGTCGTGTCATCTAGCGGCGAAATGTTGAAGTGCTGCACACCTGTGTCAAACGCTCAAGGTCATCGGCACAGGGAAAAATCTTAACAGCCGTCACTTGGCCAAGTGCATACAAAAAAAAAAAGTGACAGCTGTTTTTAGTTTTTAAGTTAACAGTAGATTAACTAAAATAGGAGAAACCGAAGGTTAAAAACATCTACACTTCCAGAGTGGGGGACTATCCGCCAATGAGTAAGCGCGACTGGTACCCGCGCCAGTCCCAATGCCTGACGGAAGCCACCGCGGTCCAGCTGGCCACCGAGTGGGAGTTCGAGGACTGCGCCCCGGCGGAGGGGGGGAGGCCGGCCACGCCCAAGGGGGGAAAGGGCGAGGAGGGTGACGTCACGCTCGACAGGGAGTATCAGCGGTGAGTTACCGCTAATAGATGGCGTTAAGTACGCGTGCTCAATGTAGCTACAGTTAGGAAATCGTTTGTCTGTCTGGTAGTAAGGGTAGGATTTTTATTTCCTTTCCTTCACACTGATGTGACAGAATAATGTGATTTTTTCTAGAGAGGATCGTAATCCTTACGTTCTTTGTAGACAGATAATAGAATATTTAGATAGAAAATTATCTTGTGAGTTGATAAATCCAGATAAAATTATGTCTGGCGTTCTTAAACGCTAAATAGCGATTGAAAAAAGCAATTGAGTTTAATTATCCGTGTGGCGCCGGATTAAGAATAGCGTCACTCCGGTTTCTTCCGTGGATGTCGTAGAAGGCGACTATGGAAATCAATTACCAGGAGACGGGCAGCAGCGTCTTCCTGAGATTCCAACCGCATACTGCGATCGCCAACCCGCCTGCCAAGCGTGGCGATTATGGCAAAACCCCTCATGGTTATGAAAACCACGAAGGAGGCCTATGTCCTGCAGTGGGCGTCAAATGGTTGATGATGACGAGTTTAATCAATGGTCGGGCTGCAAATCAGCAAGTTGGAAATTGTGGATCCAGTAGTTTCTCTCGGGTCGTTTTGCCTTTTAATGTATTGGAGAAAGACTAAAAGCGGAGAGTTCAACGGCCTATTCTCGAGCTGGATGGTTTATTTCATAATTTATAAAAGAGTCAAGACTCTTTTATGTATTGTACTGAGTAAAAACTGTATTACAGAAAGCGCTGCTCTTTCGTTCAAAGTGGTTTCAAAAACAATTTCTTAAAATATCATTACTACAAACGATTTTTAATAATTTGTTATTATGTGTGATTAAAATAAAGTATTTTCATACAAACAATTACATTTAATATAAAACCAAAAGACAACAAAGATGATAAACAAACTTGTTATGGAAAGAAAAATTCGAGTCCCGCTTCGTTCTACATTTTTTCCTTCCATGTCCGTTGAACACTGATTGAGCTTGTCGATGAATCGTTGTTACTCATTAAATTACATTTGAATTGTAGATTTAGAAAATAAAAATATTTGTATTTCTATACAACATGACATAGTTAGAGTATCCACATAAAACAAATTTTATCCTCATGTTACCTCCACAGGTTCATGGCCGCAGTGTATCCCGAGGCGCCGGAGCCCGCGAAGGAGTCCCGAAGCAACACGCCCACCAGGGAAGAGGCGTCCAGAAAGAAGAAGAAGCCAGAAGGTGCCCGGGAGGAGAAGAAGGCTAAGAAGATGAAGCTCAGCGGCGAATGGGGTCTGGGGGCGAATTTGGAGGAACAGACGGAAAAAAGGTAGGTTTGTAACATCTAAAAGAAAGAAAGAAAGAAAAATGGACATAAAACATTACAAATCTCAACTCTAGACCCTATTACTAAGACTTCACTGTCTGTCTATCTGTCTTTCCGTCTGTCTGTCTATCACGGGGCTGTATCTCATGAACCGTGATAGCTAGGCCGTTGGAATTTTCACAGATGATGTATTTCTGTTGCCGGTATAACACAAAATACCAAAAACAGAATAAAATAAATATTAAAGGGGCGCTCCCATACAACAAACGTTATCTAGACAGCGCTCACCATTTAGCGGCCCTCTATGTAACCTTCACAGCGCTTCGCCGATGTCATGTCGTTAAATGTCAATGTTAAACGCTTCTTGTTGGTTTCTATAGATGGCGCTCTACTCAAATTCGATCTTTGTCTAATGTTGTATAGATGGTACGGAACCCTTCGTGCTTGAGTCCGACTCGCACTTGGCCGGTTTTTTCTACTTTTCGTACTTTCCGATTGAAAAATATTTCAAGAAAACTTATTAATTACTAACCTCTATACTTGTTGGCATAGACGTCTGTGTCACATGCGATGGAGGTTCGGCAAAAGAGTATCTTTGACAACAATGTCAAGATCGCTCTGTCAAAAGATCAAATTATAACCTAACATTCCCAAATATTAACCCCAATCGCCTCGAACATTCATATCCTCCTCGTCTTTATCGAATTTAAATTAATTTCCATGGACGCACTTCATCGCCTATGTCATTATCTACGACCTCAGCAAAGTTACTTTCTCAGACTAACATAATAAGAACGCAAACTATGCTTTGCCAAGAAAAAAGCGAGCAGCTTCTAATACAGAACCTGGATACTTTTCTCTGCAGCAGTAAAAAGAAGGCAGGCAAAGACAAAGTGAGGAAACGGAAGCTCTCGGCCACCGCCATCAGCGACAGCTCGGATGATGATGACAAGCAACTGAAGAAAGGAGGAAGTAAGAAGGTGAATAGACATTAGTAACTTTATTTGCTGTAATACAGGTGATGAAACTAGCACAGCAGCGCATGCTAAAAAAAATTATTTATAAAGCAAAACCCACATGTGACCACCTAGTTTTACTCTAGTGTTAGTCGTTTGAGTTATAAATAAATTACTAACTTACATAAGCACCCTACATACGACCCACTGTAGGGCACAGGCCTTCTCTCAGAGAGAGAGTATGGGCTTAATAACCACGCGTGCCCACCGCGGATTGGCGATTCCAAACGCTCAGGTATGCGAATAGCTCAGAAACTCAGGTTTCCTCACGATGTTTTCCTTCACAGTTAGCGAGTGGTATTGCTACTATAACTCCACAAATGTACATAACTTAGAAAATAAAATCGTAGGTACATGTCCACACTGGGAATCGAAGCTGGGTCTCTCGTTTTCGAGTCCAATGTTCTACCCACTAGGCTACCACCACTCCAAAGGGTCTGTCTATCTGTCACCAGGCTGTATCTCATGAGATAGCTAGATAATTACTAAAAATACAAAAAACAAAATAAAATAAATATTTAAGGGGGGGCTCCCATACAACAAACGTGATTTTTATGCCGTTTTTTGCTCGATATTAATAACGGCAATAGGTAGACGCTTGAAAATTTCAAATGTTGTATATATATTGGTACTCGTGCGCGAGTCCGACTTGGCTGGTTTTTTATGTCATGAGTCCTCGTGTACAATAAAGAATACTCTTCTAATCTTATCTCTTTGTGTACAGTGTACAACAAAGAGTTCAAATCTAATCTCTTTTTTTCCAGTCCAGTAAGAGTCACAAGTCGAAGGCGGTGAGGCGGCGCCGCCTCGAGAAGAAGTACATAAAGAAGCTGAAGGCTAAACAGAAGAAGAAGGTCAAGAAAGCAAAAGAGAAGCAAGAAAAGGCCGAGAAGGGCTCGGAAGACGACGAGATTGGTAAGAGACAGTGGTTGTAGGTTTGAATGCTGATACGGCCCAATCACCAACCGTGCCTACCGCGGATTGACAATTTCAAGCACTAAGGTGGCCTAGTAAGAGACTCAGGTTTTCTCACGATTTTTTACGTCAGACTATTAACAATCAGATTAGGACCTTTCAAAGGATAGAAATTGTTTGAAAATTAACAGCTGTGACATTTTTTCAGAAAACACAAAGAAGTCCAAGAAGAAGAAGCAACAGAAGCAGAAGAAGAAAGAACAAAAGAAGAATAAGCAAAAATCATCGAGCAGCTCCGACTCGAGCAGTTCTAGCAGCTCGGACAGCGACTCCGACACCGAATCCGAGAAGGAAAAGAAGAAAAAGAAGGCAAAGAAGAAGGTAGTAGAGAAGAGAAATAAAAAGAAGAAGGACAGAAAGAAGAAACGTAAGCAGTCCATCTCTGAATCCACCCAAAGCGACGACCTATTCGACTTGGACATTCTAAACAACATCAAAACTGAAAAATGCACGGAAGATGACAAAGTAACAGATCTTCAAGACTTTTCGCCCAGAAGGCAACCGGCTCAGCCCAGACAGGAAATAATAAATGTGAAAGAGCTGCAAAATGATCTGGTGACTAACAGCATACATATAAAGCAGGAGATACTAGATAGCGCCTCGAGGCACAGCGAGGAATCTAAGAAAGATACTGTAGTACAGTTTGATTTTGAGCCGGAAAAGAAGTCGCCGGCGTCGGATGTTGGCAGTGCTGAGAATGAGGCCAAGGATGTCAAAGTAAGTCTTGAACAATGTTTTAACAACGTTTTATATTTGTTATTCCCGAAACCCTGCTTCCACTACCATCCATTAGGAAATGGTAGAGGTCGCGAACAGAAAGCCATGCTCAACTTTGGAGAACAGAAACCAAATGCTAACAAGCTTCTCCCTGAGGCTCCACTAACAGTCTCGAAACGTCTTTCGCGTGGCCTGCTGCGTCTGGGAAGAGATAATCTGCGCAAAGCTGTGGCGATCCTAACAGGCCACTGCTCACTGAATAGACATTTTTAATACAGTTGCTCAAAAAGTGGCGTATTGCAGGGACGTATAGCGTTCGGGATGTGGGCTATTACACACTCGTGCTTTTTTTTTACCTTTCCCGCACTCGTGCGTTCTCTTTCCCAACTGTCAAAATAATGTCTATTAAAAAGAATAACCAACCATGAAGTTTTTACTAAAAAAAATCATAGAAGTTTTTATGATTCATGCAAATACGTATATTTCTACAAAGAAGCTACTAATTTGTTTCAATATCAGATTTAATTATTTGATTGAATGAGTTTGGTTAGGTTTCATTTAATTTATTCATCTCATTAAATTTCATTTTCATTTCATATCAATAAAAAACTTCTACTGAAGACTTGGCTGTATGGGCATAGTTCCCTTTGCCTAAAGTCAAGTTGGGTAACATTGAATCTCCTTGCAACTTTGAATAAATATTGTCTTTGGAAAATTGCACACATAAAAACTTCTAACGTAATAGAAAGACTAACGGTAAAAACTAGCACTTGGCCGGTTTTTACCGTTAGTCTTTCTATTACCTTAGAAGTTTTTATGTGTGCAATTTTCCAAAGACAATATTTATTCAAAGTTGCAAGGAAATTCAATGTTACCCAACTTGACTGTACCAGAATGGGTGAAGAAAAAAAAAACTCTGGTTATATTCTACGGTTGGCGCCATTTTTCAGAAATTTTCTTTGCGAGTTTAGTTGTTTGTTGCACAAGATGAGTAATTTCGAACCTAGTTTTTTTGAATTAACACCATCGGATCGCAGTATAATTTGCACAAAATGCTTCGGAGAACATTTTACCGGAAAAGTCAAAAAGTCGCTACATATCTACATACGACGAATACTGCATGGAGAGAAGAGAAAAAAGCAAATAGTTTTTCATTTTTTCGCAACTGTATTAAAAATAGTCGTTCAGTACACGTGCGGAACCGTCATTGCAACTTGTTCCGACTGTCAAACCTCGCCTTCGGCTGCGCCTCGGCTCGGGTAGACATTTGTCGGAACTCTTTGCAATAACAGCCTTTCCGCACTTGTAATGAAATATACTATTCCACAACATGGGACTAACCGACAGCCCGCTTTGCCGGGGATGGCTCAAAGAAGGAAAGGGATAGGGTGGCTGGAGTAAACTCACAGCTTTGCTTCGTACAATGGCCCAACCATGAGGCTAAGTGCGGAAATCTCAGGTCTAAGTAAAGTTTTGTGCAGGGTTTTGTAAGTTTTGCTCTTCACAGCCGTCCTCCCTACTTTTTTCTGCTGACATTTTCAGTAATGCGCTGAAATATGCTTCGATTCTTCATGTCGTTTGTTTTTATAAAAAAAAAAATCTTCAGGGCTCTAGTGAGTAACAAAACTCTTGACTTTTGTAAAGTATGAGGGCAAGCGAAACAATGCATCACGCTTAGAAGAAAAGAAAACTGATGCGTTGCACACAAATATGCTGATTTTAGCAAATTAATTACAAAACAGGTAAATAAAATTTGACAAAAAAACAAAAAGATTTTTTACAAAAGTTTCTCTCTCTGAGAGAAGGCCTGTGCCCTGTAGTGTGACGTATATAGGCTACATAAAAATGAGGTTTTCAGCTGTTCAAATTGTTGCAGGGGTAAGTTATAATATTTTCCGTATTACAAAAGAAAAAGTAACAAAAAAACGCTAGCATAACTTTTGTCAGGCTTTCATAAGACATTTTAGAATATCCACAAATCACCCTTTCATCCGCAGCAAACGCAAGATGAGGCCAAGCCGTTTTCAACCCTTAAGCAACTAGCAGAAGAGTCTAATCAGTCGCAATCAACCCTAAAGCAACCGACTGAAGAATCCGTCCAGTCTCAATCAACCCTAAAGCAACTGACGGAAGAGTCAAACCAATCTCAAACAACCCAGAAACAACTAACGGAAGAGTCAAACCGATCTCAATCAGTCCTGAAGCAACTGACGGAAGAGTCAGACCACTCTCAACCAAGCTTAAAGCAACTGACGGAAGAGTCAAACCGATCTCAAACAACCCTAAAACCACTAACGGAAGAATCAAGCCAATCTCAATCAGTCCTGAAGCAACTGACGGAAGAGTCAGACCGCTCTCAACCAACCTTAAAGCAACTGACGGAAGAGTCAAACCACTCTCAGTCGACCCTAAAGCAACTGACGGAAGAGTCAAATCACTCTCAAGCGTCATCCCAAGAGTCTACGTCCAGCGTCAAAGAACAAACCTACGAGAAAGATGAGAGCCACCTTCGTCCATCATCACAGAACTCCAACTATAGTTTCCATGACGTGATGAGCGCTTCCCAGAGCGGCTGGAAGGGCGAGGGCGAGGAGGGGGAGATGAATAACTACGAGATGTACGAACGGATGGCCATGGAGTACCAGAGTGGGGTCGCTCATCAGGTGAGTGCGGGTTTCTTGTAGTGGGTTTATATAGCGTGTTTTCTGAAGAGAGAAAGAGTAGAAGATATTATGTGGGAGAAAGAGATAGAGAGAGAAAACACAATAGTATTTTAACATACAGTACTTACCTCGATGATCGAGCTTCTTGTTTACTTGTTTTTAAAACACCTACATCATAAGCAGCCTATATACGTCCCACTGTAGGGCACAGGCCTCCTCTCAGAGAGAGAGAGTATGGGCTTAATCACCACGCGTGCCCACCGCGGATTGGCGATTTCAAGCGCTGAGGTATGTAAATAGCTCAAGACACTCAGGTTTCCTCACGATGTTTTCCTTCACCGTTAGCGAGTGGTATTGCTACTATAACTTCACAAATGTACATAACTTAGAAAACAAAATCATAGGTACATGCCCGCACTGGGAATCGAACCTGGGTCTCCTACATACTTCGAATCTCCTTCTTCTTCTTTCTTCATCTAAGAGCGAAACCTCATCGGATTCTTCCGACAAAAATTCAAGAAATTTATTCCAGAATTAAGTTTATAATGTACATACTTATATGAACAGAAGATTGCAATATAGCCTCCTCAGTCCTGGCCTTGAAAATAACAATCGAAATCCATTGTGGTTTTCAAGGTCAGGACTGAGGAGGATAGATTGTACAACAAGGGCTTAAAGCGAGCCATTTTTATCCGAGGCAATTTATTGTTTATCTTTTACGTACGGTTTCTTACCGTGAAACAGATGAAAAAGTTGTCTGTTTTGTTTTACACCAAACATTTACATGAAATAAAATTGTAACTTCGAAATGGAAAGTCGGTCGAAATACAAAAATGTAACATTGCAATCGTTGACAGCCGAGCATCGAACCCAAAGAGAGCGCAAACTCGCCCGCCTGCCGCATCGAGACCGTAGTATCGCGTGGCTGCCGGGGGCAGATCAAGTGCGACTGGCGCCCCGGGGACTCCGTGCCCCAGCAACAACGGCCTAGCCGCTGGGGTGAGTCTATTATTCAATTAATTGATCGGTCACTCGAAAATGTACCCCAAACCAGTATGCGGGCATGCATGCTACGACTAAGGTCTGTCAGGATCGTGGCAAGTGACAAACGCTGGTGTCTGCCTATTTTGTGTGTGTGTGTGTGTGTGTGTGTGTGTGTGTGTGTGTGTGTGTGTGTGTGTGTGTGTGTGTGTGTGTGTGTGCGTGCGTGTGTGCGTGCGTGCGTGCGTGCGTGCGTGCGTGCGTGTGTGCGTGTTTAACACTGACGCCTCGTTGGTCTGGCGGTTAACGCGCTTGGTTACCGAAACCGAGGGTTCAAATCCCACTGGAGGTCGCCGTCTTTGACTTGAACAAATGGCCTCGCTCTGGGTGTTTTTCCATGTTTATCATGCCCTTGGTCACCATAGCACAGGGTATCTTAGTTTGGGACCGGGACAAGTGATTGTGTTGTGTGGAAGTTATTATTAACATCAGGGGCCTAATTAGGCGCACTAAATCCTGTCGGAATTCTGACGTTCGCGATAGCAATTACTATGTAATTTGACAGACGATTGGAATCGTTCAGGATTTGGTGCGCGTAATATACGTAATATAGGCAGGTGTGACTGGGTCAAGTGTCTACGTGTCCAAATAAAATGATATATAATAATTTAGCCAAAATATCAGTGACATCAGGGTGCATCCGTGTTTCAGGCCTGAAGCCAGGCGACGTGAACATCGTCCTGACGGGCAGCGGCGCGGGTCGCGGGGCGGGGGGCGGGGCGGGGGGCGGGGCGGGCAGCCAAGTGTTCCCCATTCGCAGCGTGCTCGAGAGCGGACAGCTCTACCCTATTGAGAGCGTCACCTCGCGCGGAAACGACAGCGGCGGCGGGCGAGTAGAACTACATAACACAATTGCAACACAAGCAGCCTTTATATCGTCGTTCGGCATCCAAAACCGCGAACGTGACTTGTAAAATTTTACAGGAGACAATAAAAAACCTTAGAAATTATACCGTCGTACACATACACATACTAAAAATACGAAACAATTGTTTTTAGACTAACTTAAACTATTACTTCGAAATTTTGTATGTGTAACGACGGTTTGATTTGTAAAGTTTTTAATGTCTCCTGTAAAATTTAATAAAAGTCACGATCGTGGTTTTGGATGTCGAACGACGATATGTCTCACCGTAGGGCACATGCTTTCTCTGAGGGAGAGAGTATACCACAGTTGTAAAAGGTTGGGAAATTCATTTTGACATAGTTAACATTTGCCACCACCTCAACGAACCGAACACCTCAGACAGTCGGGTTCCCTCACGACGTCAATACGTTGCGATCGGCAGGTATGACGAGGCGTACGCGGACATGTACGCGGCGAGTGACCGGCTGCAGTACGGCGACTGTTTCACCGAGCCGGCGCCGGCGCCGGCCGCCGCGCTCGAGACGCGCTCACTCGACGCCCGGATCGAGGCCGGTACGTTAAAACTACGTGTTAAGGCTGCTCTTACGTGAAGCATGCCGTAGCCGTCTCGCTCGCACAATTGAACATTTTTTTTAATATTCTAATAATATGAGTAAACTTTTTATGGGGCCTGAGGGTTTGATGTATAAATAAATTACGGACATTTTAAATATATTAGGGGTTAAAGTATGAAATTGCCGTTTTATTGCAATAGGTTCTTTGAATTGACATAGAATCTTCATGGTTTGAGGTTTTCGAAAGAAACTTTTTTCAAATGGTTTCTATGATATTCTTTTTTTTTAAAATGTGAAACATTTGAATATCGACTTTCAATTGTTTTTGTTATTCAATTTAGACAAGAAAGATGGATACTGCGAAAATTCGAGTGATTATGAGGCACCCATTTTTCGTATTTTTTTATTTTATTGATTTGACGCAAGTGAGTCAATATTGTGGGTAAGGTAACGTTAAACCATGCCGCTAATTCCTGGGTAGTTTGACTAGGGTCGGCTTCCACTATCTCTCTTAATTCGTCGTTATTCACCTGTGTGGGCGGTCTTCCTCGTGGCTCGTTCTTTAAGTCGAAATTTCCATCACGAAAGCGTTTAAACCAAAATCGCACGGTGCGTTCATTAGTAGACCCCTCTCCAAACGCAGCATTGATATTGCGGGCTGTTTCTGCCGCGTTAGTTCCGCGTCGGAACTCGTATTCAGAAATCACTCGAATTTTCGCAGTATCCATCTTTCTTGTCTAAATTGAATAACAATAACAATTGAAAGTCGATATTCAAATGTTTCACATTTTTAAAAAAAGAACATCATAGAAACCATTTGAAAAAAGTTTCATTCGAAAACCTCAAACCATGAAGATTCTATGTCAATTCAAAGAACCTATTGCAATAAAACGGCAATTTCATACTTTAACCCCTATTATTTTTCCTTACGAAGTTTTTATAAAGAAAAGTTGTTCCCAAATTTATTTATTTCGGAATTAAATTTTCTCAATCAAAAACTTAGTACAGGGTATGAAAAATATGCCTTAAATTTAATTATCCGTCTAACTCATCAAAAGCATACTCATTTTATTACAATCCCTAAAAATGGTAAATTGTGCGCGCGAGGCAGCATGCTCCAACTAAGAACAGTCTTAAGTCTGTTGTCACGTCAAATGTTTAATGACCTGTAAAAAATGTATCATCACCATCGTCAGCCATTTGACGCCCACTGCAGGAGATGAAAAAAAATAATTAAAAATTGTATGCGTTTCATAAATAACAAAATTACGGATTAATTTTTGTGTTTCTATACTTAGCAAACGTTCTTAACACTCTCACTGCCAGTAATATAAAACATTATTCTAGTTTAGCAGGCCACGGGGTCCACTGGCGGCCCTCAACATTTCCGCTGCACCAGAATAGAAAATTATAACTCATGCCATGGGGTACTCAGCGGCTCGTATGCGTACTCTTTGAGCACGCCGTGGGATCCGCTGTGACCCCCTAAATGAAACCAGATTTTAGAACCGGTGGCCAAAAATAAGGTTCCTGTGCTGCCGAAAAATAAAAGAATTTTTTTCCGATTTGAAAAATGTTAATCTTTTAAGAATATATGAAAGAACTGTCAAAATTTCGACTTAAATCGGTTTAGCGTGCTTCTGCAAGCGACCCTAAACATAAGAAAAATAAATAAAAGTAAATCAAATACTTTTTGCCATGTCTAGTGGCAAAACAAGACGCGCAAACTCTTCTCGTAAACCAGAAGTCTCAGTCTCAGAAATCAATGCAGAGAAAGCGCAGGAATACGGTGACAAGACACGGGGGCGGCCGGCGCCCAGCTGTCAGTCACTGTGGCCGGCGCCGTGACATAATTTTGCTAAACGCCGCTAATAATTTTGCATATACTCCGTTCCGTTCCTAGGGTACAAAATAACACCGGCTCTCTGCACTCGAAATGTTGGGGCCCGTTGACGTATCCCATGCCAGTGAAAGTCAAGGCTGATCTTACGTCAAGCATGTTGTCTCGCTCACGATCAAACATTTCCGGTGATGTAGTAAGATGCGTATACATTCTTTCTGTTGCACTTACCCGTGCTGAGGACAATTTTTAAAACCTATTTAGAGACTAAAAATTCCACCCATGCCGGGACTTGAACCCGCCACCTCTGGCTTACCGTGCCAGCGCTCTCCCAACTGAGCTAATCGGCAAGTGCAAGGATTGGCGAAATTTCGAGCCTCTTTACAAACTTCTCCGTATTACGTACAGGCAGCGACATCTGACCGAAGCAATGGCCACGGTTAGCCAGAGGTCGCGGGTTCAAGTCCCGGCATGGGTGGAATTTTTGGCCTCTAAATAGGTTTTTAAGATGAGTATACTTTTGATAAATGTGGTCTGAGGGTTTCATAGATAATTAATTATATTGTGGATATTTTAAATACATTTTTGTTTTCTTACAAGTAGTTAAATATCGTATTTTTATTATTTCAGTTTTGAACCGATCGGCTTACGACAGTGAGAATACTAAATCCAACGACAAGGGGACAGTTGCCAAGTAAGTGAATTGAATAAAAAAATTCTTTATACCATTCCCAGTCTAAAAAGCTTATTTTATTCACTGAAAACAGTACTCGACATACAAATAACTCCTCGAGATTTCATTGGTTGATATTAGCGACAAGCAGTTTAGCATTAACTGTTTTCGATACAAACTGTTTTGTGTTCTTTGCTGCTATTACAGACAAAAAAAAAACTTTTTTTCGTAGTCACGGTATAAAGTATTTACGGATTTACATTGAGGGCCATGAATCACTCGCGTCGCTCAGGATCGCGTCGAGTCGTTCACCATAAGAAGGCCCCTGTCATTATTCAATAATGTACTCTGTGCCCCTGTCATAGCCTGCAAACATGACGGTGGCAAGGGACAAGTTATAGTGAATGACGTGTAAACTCGCTACGCTCATGGTTCAATCATCATGAATCACTCCCTACGGTCGTGATTCAGCCGTTAGAATCATTCACTTGCTCGTGAATACTATTATTGCACAAAAAAAGCAATTTTGTACAAAGACGAGCATAATACTAAGTGCTCAGTAAGATGAAGCTTAAAATAGAAGTACAATTATTTTCTGTCACGATAGCGGTTTAGTCTTAGTGCAAATTATCCCTGAAAGTATAAGCACCTAACAACCAGTGTGGCATGCCCACTATCGAGAGAAAGAAATTTCTATTAGCAATAAGGCCGCCAATTATTTCTCTCTCTTTTAATCTTTTTCGCGTTATAAATGTTTTATAAATTGTGTTATTTTATGGTGTACAATAAATAATGTCTTACGCTCAATTAAGCGCAATACTACTTTTTTGTTATAAAATACAAAAATTGTTTTTTCCCAATATGAGATTAACAAAAATAAGAAAGAAGACAGGAATATACAAGGTTAATATTACTAAAAGCAAATGTTTTGACAAATGTCAAGACACAATTTGACAGGGTTTTCTTTTCCGCTTGTTGATCTGTGATCCAATCTGATCTGTGAAGACGACCAAGGAAATCAATTACAAGGAGACGGGCAGCAGCGTCTTCCTGAGATTCCAACCGCATACTGCGATCGCCAACCCGCCTGCCAAGCGTGGCGATTATGGCAAAACCATAATGCGCGCTCATGGTTATGAAAACCACGAAGGAGGCCTATGTCCTGCAGTGGGCGTCAAATGGCTGATGATGATGATGATGATGATGATGATGATCTGTGATCCCACGCTAGGCGATCCTGTGCCGTGGCGTGTCTTGGGATTCGAATGCCAAGCGAACATATTTCTGTTTTTAGCGGCATCGGAATAACAGACTGCTTATTATAACATTTTTTTTGTAATATCGTAGTCCGTGCGTGCGTGCTTGCTTGCTTGCTTTCTTTGTAATACCTTAGTCCGTGCGTGCGTGCGTGAGTGCGTGCGTGCGTGCGTGAGTGCGTGCGTGAGAGGGTGCTTGCGTGCGTGCTTGATTGCGTGCGGGCGTGCGTGCGTGTGTATGTGCGTGTGTTATACGGTGGGCAATTTTAGTTATCACTACCATACATAGCCTCGGGTTCGTTGTAGCTTAGATTCAGTAAATATTTACTTCAATATACATCGATCGGTTGCTACGTGAACCTCGCCGGTTGCAGCCGGTGTTTTTGGCTTTGTCAAAATATTTTATACAGGATCAACGATCAACGAAACTTACGTGCATGTTTTTTGCAGTAAGGATGCGCCGCCGCGTTCAGTCAAGCGCGTGAGCTTCGCGGACGGGTACAAGCCCGGACAGGATTCCGATACTGAGGAACCGCCCGTCAAGAAGGTAAACTTACTTTACACCTTCTTACTTAAGTTTAAACTTACTTACTTTTCGTAAAGATTTTTATTAAGATACTAGCTTTATATTTCTGACAAACTGCATACCTGGTTACAGTTTCTTGGCACATGCTCTTGGACTTAGGTAGGTACGAATAACTGGCGCGGTAGCTATTTAATGTTTCCTGCATACTGCGCTCTTGTTTGGGCTTGGGTTCGGTTACAGTGCAGTGCCGCAAACTAGAGGCCAGTATTCCGGGAGAATAAAAGTTACCTTTGACTCTACCAGGAATTCTGTCCTCTATCTAAAAACGGTACTATTACCATAGCAGATCACAATCAATAACTTGCATTACTCACAATTCGAAGCCGGCGTGCGTGCAACGACCAATGAATGTTGTTCGTGGCAAGTGGCATAACCTGGTCTCTGCCCACCCCTCCGGGATACAGGCGTGAGTTTATGTTTAGTCACAATTCATACAAAAGTAGCAACCGAACAGCGGTAGTACCCTAGTGGGTAGAACATTAGACTCGGAAAGCGAGAGACCCAAGTTCGATTCCTTGTGTGTAGGCGTGTACTTATGACTTTATTTTCTAAGTTATGTAGGTACATTTTGAAGTTATAGTAGCAGTACCACTTGCTAACGGGAATCATCGTGAGGAAACCTGAGTGTCTGAGCTATTCGCATACCGCAGCGCTCGAAATCGCCAATCCGCGGTCGGCACGAGTGGTGATTAAGCCAGTACTCTTTCCCGGAGAGAAGGCCTGTGCCCTGCAGTGGGACGTATACAGGCCGCTTACGTTATACGAAAGTAGCGCTCAAGTCATGCGTACATACGAGACTAACGAACAGCCTCCGTTCACGGCCCCACTCCCGCGCAGCGCAAGAAGCGCCGGCTGGGCTGCGCGTGGCCGTGCCCCGCCACGCACCCCGACCACGTGCCGCTGTGGGACGCGCTGCCGCCCCCCCCGCCGCCGCCCGGCTCGCCCCCGCCGCCGCCCGCGCCGCCGCCGCTGCTGCTGCCGCGCGGGCTCGCTCAGCTCAACCCCGGGATGGACCGGCTGATACTGCCCTCGCTGCATCATCATCTGCAGAAGTTCGGTGAGTGACCTCTCGGATTGCATTCGGATTGTTTAAATAGGCTATTAGACAGGTTTCTGAATACAAAGTTACCCTCCATGATGAGATAGATCACGAAACCGCAACGTAAAAATTGTAAAATAACTCAATATCGCTCGATATATTAAAACAAATTAGCATTAACCGCGAGACACCAATGAACGTAAAGTCGCAGTCAATAGAAATTGTGGACTATGTAAACAAACCGTTTTCTCAATTTTTCTCAAGATTCTGTCACGGAGTCTCACTGAACATTATTTCAACTCATGTAGCATCAAGTCTTGCCTGTTATTCCCTGTATTTATGAATATTCAATAATCACCAGTTACTTACGGAAAATCATAGCATCAATAATCAATTCTGTACTGCGTCGAGATTGCTGTCATATTTTTTTCTCATCGAAGTCTGTATTGTCTTTGGAAATTAGTGATGTGCGAGTATATTCACTATTCAAAAATATTTGAATGACTATAGTCTATTTGAATATAAACCTATTTTATTCTTGATGCTATTCTATTCTGTCATTTTGTTTTGAAAGCGTTACTTCATAATATGTGACATCATAGTAACACTTATCGGAACGTGTGTGTGATTCTATGGAGAGCTGTGTGAACCATTTGTAATTAATGTGAGAGATTCGACTAGCGATTCATCAGAATATTTTAGAGATGAATCAAATAAAGAAAATGAATTAAGCACTTAACACATTTTAATCCATCTCTAGATAGGTCACCAATTCATAGACAAAGACAACATGACGCTTTGTTTACATAGTCTACAATTTCTATTGACGGCGACTGTAAGAACGACATGAAGGACAGATGTTATATTTACTGACCTCTGACGTTATTATAGATTCTGCCAGACCAGGCCGTTTTCGATAAACTGGCTACATAATCGAATTTTTTATAGTTAAACTGCGTTAAATCGGTTCTAAAACTCATAATTTATACGCTCAATACAATTTTCTCGACTTTCGCAACATTTTCTTGGGTGACTGACGTCGATGGACGGCCGCAACGATGTTTTTCTTCCGTGCGCGTTCTCCCTACTAGAAATTGAGAAGCCCACCTTGCGACAGTGGAATACGGCGGAGCAGACTCTCCTAATGAATCTCTTGCGTCGTTTTTTTTTTAAACAGAGGTATTTAATAACGGCTCGTACTTCGTTTTTCTCCCTTTTCGAGAACACGTTCCGACACAAAGGAACTACATTCTGAAAAAAAAACCAAAAGAGAATCGAAGATTTTTTTTCTTTATTAATATTACAAATATGTATCTGAGCTATGCCTGCGAGTATTTTTTTTTTCTTAAAAAGGTTTATGTCGTTCTCACTACTTTTTGATCCCCCCTCGTATGTATATAATTAATACTTTTTTTACACTGTCAATTCTTGGTAAAGAAGATCAACGATAATAAGGAATTCAAATAGAAAAAGATACCGCGATGCAGGTATCTTGTTCTATTTGAATTCCTCGGGTGCTCAGCCACCTGAACAGACTGTACAAGTGTTTTGAGCCTCTTCTCAGACGATCTTTCATTAGGTGCTCAACAGAATTGGCTCTGAGATTATATTGAAAACAAATAGATAATAAACAACACGATGCAGGATATAGTCAGCGCCATCTAGTGTTCAGTTTTGCGAAAGGAGTAGCCCCGCGTACCTCCCCTCCCCGCCACGGCCCGCTGTGGATACCTTACCATTAGAAAATAAATACCGCGGAAGAGGATGTAGTCAACGCCATCTAGTGTTTCAGTGTGCGAACAACAGTTTCAAAAGGTCCTTTCCGAATTATTATTCTAGTTATTGTAACGTAGCCTTAGACAAGTATGTCCCATGTTCCTGTTGGATGCGCTATACACATATTTATTATGTATAGCGTATTTAATACGTCTCCATATAGAAACTATATCTCCTGAATAAATTAAGTGAAATCTCCGCTGTTCGATTCCCTACCACTGTCTTCAACTCAACCGTCGTGTCGTTCCAGACCCGTCGTCGATCCCCGGCCTCCTCCCCCCCGAGCCCCCGCCGGGGATGCTCGCCCTCCCGCGCCTGCCCATGTGATGCGCAGGAGTGGAGCGCAGCGCTACCGACAGCCATGAGACACGTCGTTGGAAACGACTTGCGCTATCGTTATCGAAATGTAACCGAAGGTGTTTTTTACGGGATCCTGCCTTTTCGCAGAAAATTGTTACGCTGATTATCGCTTGCCAACCAACATTTCACCTATTTTTCACTTTGACAACAAACGATTTACAAATTTTTGTATGGCAACGTTTCATTTGGTAGGATTGTTGTTAAGCTGATTATTATAATGAAACAAAACGTTTTGGGTATTTATTATTTTTCAAATCTTTTACTAGGCCAAACAACTATTAGATGAATAACGTTTCGTCTGTGAAACAGTTCCCTTTTCGTAAATAGATATAATATATATAAAAAAAAAAACAACAAATGTAGGATACGTATTAGAACATGTTAAATTAAAGTTCAAAGCATACGAGTGCTATTTGAATACAGTTTTTTTTTTTTTTTGCAAACCTATAGGTTAGGTTAGGTTAGAACTGTGACCAACACACGCACGAGCCGAGCGAGCGAAACGAGCGTGCCGCGGCAGCGGCCGGCGAGTGCTAGGAAAATTCTATCCATTTTACTAGGTTTTCCTAACCTTTAGGTTAATCTATAGGTTTGCCCTAACCCTCTTACCAATATAATAATGATAAATCATAAATACCTGTCACAACATTTGGTATACAATAAACAACTGAATGAATATTACGCTAAGTAAAACATACGCTACTTAAAAGTTGGCATTTTGAAAAAATGTCATTATAAAAAGCAAACCAAACAAACAGTTGGCAACTGCGAGGTTGGGAAAAAATAAGAAAAAAATAATAAGAAAAGTTGGCAAATAATTATTTCGCAAAATAATATTCTTCGAAACGTTAGTTGCCAAATGAAAATCGGCCAAAAATGTTTCTGCAAAAAGTTTTTTCCGTTTTTTACTAGAATTTGTAGACATTACCGGATGTGTAGTCGATATTATCGCGTATGATGCTTTAACCTTTGAGGTCGATCTTGGGTGCAGATGCGACGATCTTGAAGCTGTTTCTTTGTTACTTAGTCAACTATTAAAAGTAAATTTAGGCCGGCTTGCGCCAACGCTATCTGACATTACTATCTGTTTATCCAGGGGTAAGCTCTATCCCTATATCAAGGATTAGTAGAAAACCAAGCCGAAATAAGTTACTTATTATATTTCTGTAAAATTAACTAAACTGTACTGTACTAGTAATTCCAGTGTTTTATAATAAGTTTGTAATTTGATCTATTTGAACTGTTTTAAACTAAGGAAATTATTTTGATACTATAAGAAAATGACTTCTCCAACTTCTGTCGTTTTATTTTATAAGACTACTAACTGTGCCCGCGATTTTGTTCACACGGAATTAAAATAAAATAATCAATGAGTTTTCATTACTCACAGTCGGAAAGTTTCTCTGAAGTTGTCTGAGAAGCGGGTCGAAAGTAATACTTTTCAGCCTTAGGGAGAATATAGGTTCATGGGGAGAATCGTTTTCAACTGACAGCTGTCAAATTCTTTAAAAAAAAACTAGTTCTATTTTAAAATTTCTGCTGAACCATGTTCTAACTTTTTAAATATAGTGTAACTTTTTATTAGATGCAGTGAAATGACGTTGTGTGGGTTGCCACTTTTTGAAGAAAAATAAATAAGGATGTAGCTAAGTGAGTAAGTGAATCATTCAATAATGAATGATCAGTTTGTTTTGGTTTTAGAGATTTAACATTAAGTTATAATGTTTTTTTTTTATTCTATTATTGTTAGCGAATCACTGTCGCTGTCGCTTTCGGTCACACTAATGACAAATCTGTCTGTCACTTCATCTATAATGTGATCGAGGTGGCACATTTTATCTTTCTCTTTTATAGTGTGGGACACACAGTCACTCCACTTAGCCGGTGTCACTTTGTTGATTCCTTCTTACGTCTTGCATAAAAATTTTATTTTAAAATAATCCGGACGCCCCCGTGGGTAATGGAACGGTGCAAACCTTTTTACACCTCTTTGTTATTTTCTTCACTTTGGCCATCATTTCAAACTCAAATTCAAAATTACGTCACTCATTATTGTTTTGCGATTTTGATTCACTCTACTTTCTACCTCCGACTGACGAGAACATTTTGTAAATTATCACCTTCTTTTACTCCTTATTTCTATACTCTGTTTTACATTAAAACGAATCGGAAGTTATACAGTTCATAATAACTTTTATTGCATCAAGAACCCTTCACCTTTAACTACTACCTTACAATGTGTAAAAGGATCAACGTTTATACAGCCTTTTAATTACATGAATAATAAAAAGAATTATGTATGATCATTATGAGTTAGTTATGGAACGATTAGATTTTATGTGAACTGAAACGCATCCCTATTGAGATTAGGCTGTCAACATTATTTTACGGAATTACATTTTAAAACGTCATTAGCATCTAATAAAAAGTTACTATAGAGTCAGCGACGAGAAAAAAAAGGCGGGAAAGCGGCAATCTGTCTGACTGATCTTCATTTGTTTTTTCGAGTTGTAGTGTTTTGTTTGTTCATCCGTATAGCAGAGATGTATTTACATTGTAGCTAATTCATGTTTTTGATTTTACTTTCCTTATATTTGTAATGAAAAGCACAGTCTTTAACTCGGGTGAAAGACTTATTTATTCCTACGGTAACAATGTACTATTATTGCGAAGAATAAAAATGTTTCACAAATATAACTAAAAGGAAAAAGAGTACCTACCCAATAAACTCAATAAATCAAGCTCTATGCAAAAAAATCACTATGCACACCATTGCTCCGGTGCTGTAAGGATATTATGCAAAAATTTGTGGAGATGTTATTCAATGACGTAAACTTTTTCGTAAGAACTACATGCTATTAGCGTGATTTCGCAGTCAGAGACGAGCAACCGACGACGCGAGCTCCGTCTCTAGTCACCGCGAATCAGAGCGAAACCTGGTCGGACTCTGCCGACAAAAAATGAAATAAGTGAATCCGGATTTACGCTAATGACATAAACTTGATGTCGAATAGTCCGCAAGGGTCTGATGGGTTCGAAACTTTTCGAATTGAACTGAATATGTCTCTTCTAAAGACGCAGTAGAGGTAGTTAACCGAGGCCTTTGACTTCGCTTTATTTGTGGACTGAAAGAGGATGTAGTGACTAAAATTGAGAAAGGAATGTTGCGTTGGTTTGGACACGTCGAGAGGATGAAGGAAGAAAGATTGACGAAACAAATATATCGAGCAAATGTGGGTGGAAGGGCCGGCAAGGGACGACCCAGACGGACATACTTCGACCAAATAGGGGATGTATTAGCAAAGGGATAAAAAATACCCGAAACCGGCGTGCGTGCATGCAACGACTAATAAATGTTGAGGAAGCGAAAGTGATCTGTCAGGATCGAAGCAAGTGGCAGTCCCTGGTCTCTGCCTACCCCTCTGGGATACAGGCGTGAGTTTATGTTATGTTATTTGTGGAAGGCACAGGCTGTGAATCTAGGTTTGCTCGTGCTTACAACTGAGAATAACAGAATAAAAAATATATTATAGCCTCATAAGACTTTTCATAGAAACTATTCACGAGGCTATAAAATCTTTTCGATCCATTTTCAATTCTAAGCACGATCAACCCTAGATTTGTGTCCTCTAAACGTATTGGTAAAGTTTCATTGCGATCCGGCTGGTAAAATAAAAACTAAACTGCGGTTGTATGGGAATTGCTCCTTGAGAGTCCGCAAAAAGTGTAAGATCAGTGTCTCAGTCATTGGGGCGAAAAAGTACTGACGTGGCGACCGCGGAGCGGACGACGCAGCGTGGGCAGGCCCCCCAGCAGATGGTCTGACGATGATGATGATAGGTAACCGTCACGTGAAAGTAGCAGATTGGGAGGGACTGTAGGATATGGGGACGCTGAATTATATCCTCAAATTAATATAAATAGAGCTAAGTAACTAAACTGATTTCGACAAACGTTTATACTAATATGGTGCTGCGCTCGCATCGCTCGTTCCGCTGCGTGAGTTAACAAGGAACCTAACTACAGGTTCTGAGGTGAATTTTTTTTTATGCCGCAAGGCTGGGCAATCTTGAAGTAGTTTATTCAATGCGGACGTACAATACATCCGCAATGAAAACAATATCTCCATAACAGTATAAACATTGAATTTTAAATTTTAAATTCAATGGTTTAACCAAGCGACATGCCTCTAGACCCACGATGCGTTAGGTTAGTATTTCTTATTCACGTCCAGTGTTTAACTCATTTACTTAAATTTTACTTACTTGTTAACAGTAAAAAGGGTATGTTAAGTCTGTCATTGTCATCGGCCGCAGACATTAAATGTGGGTAGGTAAAAAATTCTGGCTAACATAACATCGAAACGCAGACCGGACTTGCCGCGCAAAAACAACCCCTAGCTACAACAAAACACCGCCCAAAATGGACCCGAAGCCCTGAATCGCGCCGGGAAAAATTCTACGAACTGTTTCAAAAGTACAAATTTTTAGTTTGGAGCATCGGGGTCGCTGTCTCGAGGTAATCCAGTTGATATCAAGCTGACAGAAACAAGTTGACAACTCACAGATGGACCCTGGAATGGGTAGTTCTAACCAGTTTCCATGAATAAGTCACTAATTAAAATTCCCCAGGGCTTGTGGCTCCCCTGGTTGTGGTTAGATAGGTACCTACTTAAGATAGCTTTAGAGTAAATAGCTCCTATAGCTGGAGACTAAGACTCATTACAGTAAGTGACACACCTACGAGACGGAGCAGAAGCTCTAGTGGTTATCCTTGACCCCACTTTTTGGGGTTGCGTAGTCCGACAAGGAACCCTTATAGTTTCGCCATGTCCGTCTGTCTGTCTGTCCGCGCCCTAGCGCAAAGATCGGTGGTTCTAGAAAGCTGTAATTTGGTGTGTGCATACATATTTATCAAGCCGACAAATTTAAACAATAAAATGTTGGATTTTTTTTTTACTGTACCTCCCCCCTCCCCTAACATGAAAAGTGGGGATGATTTTTTTTCTTGTCTACCCCATCGTGTGGGGTATCGTAGGATTGGTCGTTAAAAAGTATTGGAGGCGTAAGAAGACCATTTTTCGATTTAGGATTCCGTTTGCGAAATATTAAACTTTAAAGCGCAAATTTTTGTCCTAGTAGGGTGTTCCCACCGTCTACTGGCTAAAAGGTAGAAACGTGAAAAAAATCAGGGTAATAGCACATATAATAAACTTGAAGGGAAAAGTAGGTATCACGGCTAAGTAGGCTTTACTGGTTAACGAGTAGTAGGCAACCGACTTATAAAAGTGAACAAAATCCATTGAAAATGACTTCGATGAAAAGTGGTGGCTGAGCTCGATTTTATTGCACTCCTTCAGTCTTATTTATAGAAAACAGACTCCTTAAACTAGTCTTCAAATGCAGTTTGTGGAAAGGACTAAGTATATAAACTGCATCGCAGGTGTAAAACACTGTTTATAAGTAAACTACCTAATTAATTTCCCCTTCAGCTTCCTTTACCTAACTAGCGCTGATGAATACAACCTGTTTTTATAACCCCAATGTTTAATGGACTATAGGTATTACATAGGCGATGATTTTAAGGTGCGGCGCCGCGACGAAGTTTTTTGGGAGAGCTTTGGTGAGCGAGTGGTAATTGACGTGCCGGCGGCAGGCACCCTAAGCGCTCTGCGCCGCCCCAGCAAGCAACGGTGGCAGCTACCAATGAATTACCTACCCATCTTCTTTTATAATCGTAGGTACGTTTTTGTCGCTAATTTTAGAGCCAGCGTGTTTGGTAAAAATGCTTTATGGCTGGTTTACATTTGCTATTTTTTTATACTTTTTTAGCACGCTTTTTTAGACCATACTAAAAAAGCATGCATTTAGCAAATGTAAATACGCTTTCCTTTTTAGCAGGCAAAAAAATCTGACTGATGGTCAGATTTTTTATCCATGATCTGTGCTTTAAAAAAAAAGCAACAAAAATGGCGTCGCAAGTAAAATGGACACGCGATTTAACAATTAAACTAATAAACGAATATGATAAACATGAGTGCCTGTGGGATTCCTACAGTGAAAGCTACAAAAACAAAATTCTAAGAGACAATGCGTATGCAGAAATTGAAAAAACTTTAATCTGTTAAGTATCCTGTTTTTCAGGCGTTCAGCCAATAACTGTGATATTATTTCAACAGCTTGCAAAATTATTAGAGATTCCATATTTTCGACTTGCAATGCGAGTGCTTTCTTCGCATTTTCTATCTTTTATGATAAAAAAAGAATAGCAAATGTAAATCGGCGTCTTTTTTTAGCACTCTTTTATTTAGCATGCTTAAAAATCAATGCTTAAATAGAACGGAAATTTAGCAAATGTAAACCAGCCTTTTGTCCTAAGTTGTCACTAGGTTTTAGGCTGTAGATACGTTTTAAAAAGGGTATTATTTAAACGCACATAGAAGAACTTTTTTTGTAGGTATGCAAAAATAATCTGAATTCACATCAAAAACACTGATTGAGCAGCAAAATTCTCAACGCAAAATATAACCTGCTAAATTAACATCAATTTGTAGTCGTGGCGTACCTACTGCTATTTATCTTAAAGTAAAGCTTTTTCCTTCACGGTGAAGGAAAACATCGTGAGGAAACCTGGGTGTCTGAGCTAGTATTCACATAACTCAGCGCTTGAAATCGCCAATCCGCGGTGGGCACGCGTGGTGATTATGCCCATACTCTCTCTCTGAGAGAAGGCCTGTGCCCTACAGTGGGACGTATATAGGCTGCTTATGACTGACAATTTTGCAAATTTGATCTTTAAAAAAAAGATATGATTTTTTTCCTCGGTGGTGCTAGTGTTACTCCCTGGACCTCCTTAATATACCTGCTTGCTTAATATACCTACTTGCTTAATATACCTACTTGCTTAATATACCTACTTGCTTAATATACCTACTTGCTTAATATACCTACTTGCTTAATACCTACTTGCATAATATAACTGAAACGATAGATGAAACGTGCCAACCCATGCGCCTATCTCTCTGTCCAAGGAAACTCCGACAGAGCTGGATAACCAGAATTACATTTTATCCTTTTTGAAGCCTCTTAAAAAAGTCCAACTTATATGCAGCCAAAACCGGCATCAACTAAAAGGAAGTTATCTCGCTCGCGTCCCATACAACTGGAGAATCAAAGCTCCGGAAGTCAATAGTGACTATAGAGTACCTAAACATCGAAGGTAAGATACGAGGACTACCAATAAGCAAAGACGACCGTAATGCATTCGGGAATAAAGTTCAACCTGACTACAATCGAACTCGCAAAATTGCATACCATCCCAATGCAATTATCGACTGAAATTCCAATTACAGAAGAAACAATAGACACCTCCATTTATCATACGATAATCTCACTCTACGTCATCGCACTAATCGGTGCACTTGCACTGGTTGCAACCCACATTATACGCCGCCAAAAAGCATACAGTGTCAATAAGAAATGCGAATCATCGACGCAAGCTGATTATCCCGTTAACCGTCATGAACTCGGCACAGGACAAACGAGCCGCAACATTTGCACTAGACATCGGCAAATAGTTTGCTAAATAGCTTGATCAAGCCTTGATTGAATAAAAAACACAATAATATGTTAGCTGAGTGACTCGTTCAAGTTTAATTTCGTAAACTGCGATCATGATGTGTACCTACACATGTTTTGTAGATTAGTTTGCATCTTACATAGTAATTGATGTTATCTTGATGATGTACTGGCTAATATCTGTGTTGTGTGCCTAATAAATACATATAAATAAATAGTCGCTGATATTGGGGAGGGAGATATAAGGCCGCTATACCTACGTGACGTAAATGAAGACTCAGTGGCGCCACCCGGTGCATGCCCTTAAACCCTCTGGGATACAGGCGTGAGTTTATGTTATGTTTGTTTAAGTTAATACCTATTTAACTATTTCGTTTATGTAAAAAAACACCAATACCTACATTGCACGTTCCTTGGACTTTCCTTCATCTTTACGGTTACCCCACTATAAATTAGGGAAAAAACAAAATGAAACGACAGTACTTTTAAAAACAATAAAATAGATTTTCATTTATTGTGAGACGAAAAATACAACAATGGGACTTATCACCTAAAATGGTTAGTGGCAGACGGTCGTGTCGAAAACAATATGCTGTTAAGTCGCACGCAGCGGGCGCGGGGGGCTCCGGAGCCCGGGGGCGGAGCCCGAGCCGCGTCGCGCCGCTACAAGAGTCCTAATTTATGTCTTTCATCGGGAAAGTGGTAAGTCAACGAATATCAACAAAACAGTTATCATACAATACACAATCGATATCGTGGCCCTATGCAATGGATTTCACAACTAATTTTATTTAAACATGTGAACTTTTCAATTTTTTTCTTTATAATAATAATAATATTTAACTAATTTTTAAAAAGGCTTTATTGATTCGAAGCTAATACTTAATTACTTACAAGATTGTTTAATAGTTTTTGTTTGTTTATAGTTAGTTTAGCGGGCGCGCTCTATAACAATCGTCTCTTTACCGCTACTATGAAACGTTCTATACAAAATTGAACATTGCCGATTCGCTAGATCGCAAGTACTAACAGAGGGTTGGGGTCGGCGGGCCGACGCTCTCTTAACTCGATTAAGTACATGTCTTACTTTATAAGTTGAAAATGCCACTGCTGCGAACCTACGTCGCCTAGAGACCTGCGGCTCTCCCCACGCAGCGCCGGAGTGCCGCGCCACGTGGCGGGACCCGCAATACAAGTATTGCTCATAGAGAAAATTTCCAAAATCAATTCGTTACACCGTAGACTATATTTTGTTTAATAAACTTGAAGTATTTATCAATAATCAATAAGTACATTATAATAATTGAATAATTAGTATTTTTGTTTCATAAGAGACTAGCATTACAAATAAATACCTTCAGCTATACAATTTTTTATAGTTTATTTTCCTATTTTTTTTAAACATTTCGAAGATGTTTAATTGGACTACATGTCGGTTTATACACAAGAACAACGTTTCTTGTATAGAAACTGGTCAGCCGATGTCTACGCGCCGAGATATGACTTAAATGTATACTTAGATTTAAGGGGAAAGGTCGTAAAAACAAAATAAAGAAAAATGAAACGTTATTGAAATTTATAACAAACACCTTAACTAATACTCTCAATGTAATATTTAGTCGGAGGCGAAAGGCGGAGGCCGGGGGCCGGGGGCCGGGGGGTGCGCGAACAAAACGAATCTATACAAAAGGAGGAGGCCCCCGTCCCCCGCGATCCGCCCCCCGCCCCCTCCGCCGCCCCTCGCTACATGTCTTTGACAAAAGCAATACAAAACATTTCATTCCGTGTTAAAGATGACACGATGGTACTCATTTTATGTATGTCTCAAATTTTTTTTTTGTCGTTCGGTATTTCAAAAACACACCTCATTCGCTCACACCACTGCGCTTATACACTAAAAATTAATAATTAGACAATATTTTTTTTCATCATTAATTTCATTTTGTTCAACAGACGCTGGCGCCGCACGCGGGCGTAACGCGCGCGTATAATAATAATAAAAATACAATTTTTTTTTTTCAAAAAACAATCGAATAATTAAACACACTAGTTAACAATATTCCTCAACTTATGCCCCGAGAATACACATTGGTGAGTTTCGCTTAATCCCTTTTAAAAGTTCAATCAGACAAATCAATAGGGTTTCTTTTGTGTTTGACACATGGCATTCAGGGTGTCGGCCGCGGGGGGGTGCGTTAGACGGCGGTCTCCGTGTGGGAGTGGCTGGAGAGCCTCTCGACGTCGATGTCGTGAGGGGCGAGGTGGTCCCGGGGCTCCGCGTACTCGACACTGGAGGAGTGCGAAAAGCGCTTGGCCAGCGCCGTCTGCTTGCGGAGCGCCTCGGCGAGCGCGGCGTCGGCGAGCGAGCCGCGCGAGTCCAGCCCCTGGCGGAATGCGTTCACCACGCGGATCTGTCCACACACAGGGGCGGGTTAGAGCGCTGCGGCCGCCGGGGGCGCCGCTTGTGATGCTCTGAATTACTGGCAACTGGGGTTGACCCCTGAATTAAGCGCGCCTTATCCTGGATCCTGACGTTTGCGATGGGAATTAGTATGGAATTTGATAGCCACACGTTGGGGATCTTTGAGGATTCAGTGCGCATAATTAGACCTCTGCACTGTTTGTACTTACTCGTGATGTAGGGGAGTCAAGATTTGATATGCAGGGTGTAACGAAATCCCCATATAATACCTCGGAAAATGGAAGTTCTACTCGGCAATACCAACAAATTTTACTTTGGAAGTAATTTCCAAAACGCGGAAAAAATATCAGCTGTACCATACTAAAGTTACCACCAGCGGTTTATATATTTTTAAATAATATTTTTTTCGCAATTTTAATTATTTCCTCGTAGTAAAAATTGTACTTTTCGACGAGTAGGACAACTTTCTGATCTTATATGGGGATTTTGTTACACCCTGTATACATTATCTAGTATTTTAAGATCGAAATATTTACTGTATAAATACATATTTAAATATCTTACTAGAGGGGATAGTTTTTTTTAAGGTGTCTAAATGATTATTTTCTGAACCTAGGTAAATCAGAGCATCGCAAGTTTCCAATAATTGCAACGACATGGTACACAACTCCGTCTGACTCGTCACCAAACGAGTTGTATTATTTCAGTGCCAATCAAATCCGACTGTTACCGTGCGTGACGACCCAAACGGAGCTCGAAGTGATGGAAAAAATGTCTTTACATGAACACCAAAGAGAAGCACACCGATCCATATAAAAAGGCGAGAAAGCTGGTTGATAATGTCATTCGAAATTCCAGTCACAGATGTTCTTATTCTCGCGAAGCGCCACCATGCAATGACGTTATCGTTGCGTCGATGTACCTCTGAATACCGTCGTGTCTTCAGTGCCAATTGGGTTGTACATTATTCAGTGTGTAGATGTGTATACATGCATACCTGTCAAGTCTGTGACTGCATTTGGACAACTCTATAAGAAAGCTATGTCCTGCTATGTCCTATGAGAGTACATCTAGCGCATGACGAAAGCGACATTACACTGATCCTGATTTCCAAGAGACAGCACATTCATACAAGCACTTTTTGTTCTTTATTCTTGCCAATTTTTTATACATGGTCAGCCTACTTGATATAGTGTAGATACTGAAAATAGAATACTATTATGTAGCCTTAGTCAACTCTAATTAACTATATTTTCATACGCTTTTCTAAATGTCATTCAAAGCGTTTGCATTTTGATGAAATCCCTGGGTTTAAAAACTACAAGATTTCCAAAGATAGGATTTTTTTTTTCTTCCAATTAAGTGCAAAATGTATGAAGCAACATAAAATTTATCTAAGAGGCAATGGTTGAATGACGCATAAATAAATATTAAAGCTAGTTTTCCATTCTGAATCCCTTATTAGTGAAAATATTGGGTAAAGTAAGTGTTTTTTTAATGCAAGTAATTTTATGTCCATAATAATTTAATTTATCATAGACTTGGAATATTCATATCTATTTATTGAAGTACATTTATTTACAAGTATTTACAACAAATATTTTGGATGGGTCAGGCTTTTCTGTACAAGAAACAAAAAATTGATTTGCCAATGTACATGATTGTTGCACAAAAACATTGACAATTTTAATGAGGTAACGAGTAATATATGTTGATAAAAGGCGCATGCAAAGGATCCATGCATATGATGGCACACACATGCTTTAGCTGATCATTTAATTTGTTAGTAATGCAGAACTGTAAATCTGCTTCTATTAAATAAATGGTCAGCGGCCAAACAAAAACATAAACGGAGCAACATACGAAGAAAAGTCAGTATAGATAAAGATAACAGTATTAATAAGTATAAATAAGAGATCGATGAAAAAGGACGAAACGTAAAAACAAACAAAAACAAAACGAAAAAATAAAAAAGTGTGTGTGCGGCGAGACGATTCGCGTCTGCCCACAATGGCTTGGTTCTCTTACAGCTTGGTCAGTAGAAGTCTTGCTGTAGGGCACCGGAATCAGGCGTTCCTGCAACTCGCCACCTATGACCTTCCGAGTGCAATGGGAGTTGTCATGGAAAAGAAAATAAAAACGAGAACATGAAGATAGAGATACACGCACGGAAGAAGAAGGGGCGGTGGCGGTAGCGCCGGGGCGGGGGCGCTACTACATAAATATTACTTTTGCTGTGGTTCCGGACCAACACGATTCTAAGAGACTTTACAACGGGCGCAACGTGACAAACTAAAATGAACCTTAAATACTCCTAAGGTTAGAGACCAGAATACTAGCGCAAAAAAAGCCCGACGGGCGGACAACGAGCGCGACACGGGAGCGGGCTTTTGTTGCACTTGTATTATAGTGTCTAACTTCGTAAGTATTTAAGATTGAAATCGGGCCGGCCGCACGTCGCCGGGCGGTGGATAGACCTTAAGGCTACTCTTACGTGGAGCATGTTCTCTCGCTCGCACAATTTCACAATTTTAGTGATTGTTACAAAATTAGTATACTTTTGATAAATGTGGTCTGAGAGTTTGATAGACAATAAAATTGCGAATATTTAATTGTACTTGTTTCTTATCCTGTACCAAGTTATTGATTGAGAAAATTTGATTCCAAAATAATTTTGGGAACAACATTTCTTTACTAAAAACTACGTATAGGAAAAACAAAATATATTTAAAATGTCCGTAATTTAATTATGTATCAAACCCTGAGACCAAATTTATCAACAATTTACTCTTATTATTACAATATAAAAAATGCCAAATTGTGCGAGCGAGACAGCTCCGCGTAACAGCAGCGTCAAGGGTGTGTACTGTGCAACACTAGCGCCACTAGTGGTAACAAAACATATCTCTTTTAACAGAATATGACTGCGGCGAAGGCCACTAATTCTAAGGATTTTCCAAAAATACACGAGCATTTTCAAATAGTAAATAGAAACTTTCAGAATCGTGTTGGCCCTTGCAGTGAATATATATTAAACAAACAATGTGGGTACTCTGAAAAAATATAAGTACAGAATCAAAGTTCTGATTCCGTAACAGTGGGTCCCTGTACTGTAGACTCCACGATATATAGGTTTATATAAAATACAGACAAAGAGAAAGAGATAAGTAGTTTACAATAACGCAGGGTACCTCCTAATATTTAAGAAGCACATTCATGGGGTGTGCAATCATCCCTAAAATCAAATAATTTACACACTTCTATAACCAGGGTTCAGAAGTACTTGGTATTAAAAAAATAAAAAATAAAGTTTTTACATTTTAAAACGGTGTGGTAAAGCAATTTTTAAATGAGTAGTTATATTAAAATAAAATTGATTTGGTCACAACATTTTCTTGTGTTTTTTGTGCTTGTGTGTATGCAGTATGCACAATACATACTTTTTGTGTGATTTTTTCACAGTGTCATGCTTTTGAAGGGCATGCCCGCACTGCTGAAATCTGTCATTTGGCAGTGTTGAAATGCCCTTCTCGAATAACGAAGCCCACAACAGACGTGTTTCCTTATATACCGTGTTGCTCACATACCAGATACTCTGTATATTAAATATAAAATATGTATATCATGTAAGTATCATAAAGAAGCAGAATAACTTAAAACTGTGATTGGCAAAATAAATTTATATAACTTATAACACAAAACGCACCTACTTAATATTATTTTTGTTACTTTACAAACGTAAAATGTGTATCTACAGGACATTCCTTTGCTATGAATTTCTAGAGTAAACACAGCGTAAAATTCAAAGCGGTTATATGCGTACACATGCCAGTGTTCCTTTTAAAATAGCGGTATATTTTTATTCTACACAACTGTATATTTACAAGCGTGTTATATACAAAATCGTAGGGCGAAGCACTACCAGCATTACGTACGGTACACTTCCAATATACCTACTCGTTTAAATGGTGAAAGCTGTACAACCTCTACTCTAAGATATTATAATCTAGACAGTGTAAGCGCTAAGCTTTATCTAACACCAAATCTAGACCATACGACATAAATACAGGCCCCTGTTGGTGGCCAACGACCAACATTTGGACCAACAATGATACATCGACATCCAGTCCCATTTAATTTTGAGTTACCTTAGTATATGCAGCGCTCCACAACGTTGGGTGAAATGAAAATTACTTTGGAGTATAGATACTTTATTACTAGAGTTTAATAAGAGACAAGAAGCGTGAGAAATAACGAATTAATAGACAGAATCAGTAGTCGAAGTAGTAGATACAGTAGCAAGAGTTCATGCTTCTCTATTATTATTTTTTAGTAATTTTAAAGTGGTCTTAAGTTTCACTAGTCGCCGTGTAAGGTTCCACTATAAGCGTAATAAAATTTTTGAAATTTTAGTTTATAATTTTAATATCTAATTTTTTTTGGTGTACACCAAGACATGTGACTCATGTTCATTATTTATATGGTATATATTATAACTACTCTATTATCTTAACACCAATGTAGCAGGCGATTTAAATTTCACTACACAAAGTGCATATTTTCACGAAATTTATGTATCAGTACACGTTTTGTAATAGTTCAATAACCTTTAAATATATTCTATGTTACTTAACTTATGTATTTAACATATTAAAAGTAATTAGTTATATCCCGCAGAAAAATACCCTTCGATTGATAATTAAATTTGCTTAATATGGCGATACGTTTGAAAAATATGAGAATAAGAAATAAGAAGAAATAAGAAGAAATATTTGGAAGACCAGAGTGAATAGTGTAGGTGTGTAAGATAAGAAATAGAAGAGTACATTTTGATTATGAAAAACATACTGATAAGTAGCAGTAAATTCGTCATAAACAAAATGCAGAAATACAAATATGTTAAACATTGTGCAGAAGTGAGATTCAGTTGCTTTATTTCAAATGCAGACGTAGGTACCCTAGGTAACATGCGTCTAAATTCTAGATGTTAACTGGCAAACCTAAGCCAATCCCTCAAACTCTCAAAAATGCTTTCTAAACTTACTAAATTCAGCTGTTCTAGAAATGCGTTTAATATTCATATGTAGAGAAGATAGCAATATACCAAAATAAAAAAAGGTATATAATATTACAAGGGTGAAAGTGTAGACTGTAGTGTTAATTTTAAAAACACGTACATTAAACATAAAATTAGCTACAGTTAACATTATAAAATATTTGTAGACACAACAAGCTATATAAATATTAAAAATCTAGACAAAAACAAATCTAGGAAACATTTATATAAAAGACATTCCCGTTCCATTTCTTCAACACACAAAGAATATCTACGTTGGCATTCGTTCTCAAAGTATAATGTAAAAGTAAATATAAAAACCAAGCAAATTTAAATATCATCCCTCTTATAAGGTTTTATAAAAGCACTTGAATAGCACGAATCGTGGTATTTTTTTTTATCAAAAAATGGCACATGGATATATACTCATATTATTTTAAGTGTATTTTATTACAACACATAACAATTATTTTGTTTTTGTAATTAATAACTGCGAACCAATAAGGAGAATATTTACAGAAAGCCATGGTTACAGTATATGGTTATATTTTTAGTTAGTATGTTTTGTAAAAACTTTTTACGTGTATATTTTTGTTGTAAAAAAGATTATTACTGTGAATCTAACATCAAAACTATAAACTATAATGGTGCACCATAGTAACACATCATTTCTAGTAGTAGTCATAGTTTATTTTGTGTATTTTATTTTATTTACTTATTATATTTTGTTACTATTAATAATTTCAAGAGAAATTAAAAAACTATGAGATTTACATTTTTTTTAAACATCTGAATTTTATAGTCTCATTTTATGAGATTGGGGTATATTTTCGACGGCATATGTCGTCGTTCGTTTTTGTCCGCGGCGTTTAGTCTGGGCCCGAGTTTCGCGGACCTACTGATTTGTATTTTGTTTTAATTATCATCGCTCTGATGCGACACAGGGCTGAGGGCGGGCAGAGAGCTCCCGCCTGATTGCACGCTGATTCTCCGGTGCTCCGCCAAATAATTATTCACATATATTCGGCGGCCGGCCATAATGTCCGCCTTTTGCTGTAAAACGAAACACCCTACGCGTCAGACCTCGCCCTGGCGTGCGCTTGCCGCTACTCTAATGTAGGAACAGCCTTTACATCAGTAAACTGTTTTTGATAACAACGTTCACTTTGGCAAGATGCTATCAAAGAAGTTTCAAGTCGCGCGTATTTAAACTGAATTGCACCGAATAAAAGACGTACCTACATAGGTGCGTTGTAATACCCGGCACATAACTTGACCGAAAATTCCCGTAGTCGGGATCAGTGTTCGATGGAAACTTAAAAGAAAAAAAAAGGTATGTGTTCATTTGACTAAAGTTCGAAGAATTCTTAGTCACATCCTGCGTCTCCCACTAATGAGACTCGAATTACGTCCATGCGCTGTCAGTCATTTGGACAATTTATGTGTAGGGCGTTCAGTCTGTGCCATAGAATCACAGAAATAATTTCTTTTGCGACTTGACACAACTGAAAAGCAAGTATGTTTGTTACCAACGGCAGTTTCACAGTGGAAGTAGTGTTTCAAATAAAAATAAGGCCTCACTATTAGGGGGTAGGGGGCATTCACACTAGCTGGGTAAAGGGGTAATCGAGGGCATCCATTAGCGATTACTTATGTAGAAAAGGGAAGAAAAATAACGTGTCGGAAAGCTACTACTATGCAGGGCAGGAAGGAAAAATATATCGAACAAATACCTACATACTCTGGTATGTGAGCTACAGCGCATGGGAAATGAGTATTTATAGGTTTGTTGAACTGAGGTAACCTTACAAATGAAATAGCCGTGGAGATAATATTGTAATGTTTTTATTAAAATGAGTTTTTTTTTAGTTTTAAGTGCCGGTTAAGTATGTATTTTATTTATATTAACAATACTCCATAATATTAATCTTTACTAATTAATGAAATAAATATAAGACTAAGAACTCAACTTTTTCATAAGTACATACAGAACCAAAAATACAATGAATGTTAAGAAATTAAATTGAATAAAAATATATACCTAGGTATGTTTCACAAACATGATTTTCACGATATGTATTTTTGGTGTAACACTAGTGGAGGCTTTAATTGGTTACAAAAACTACGTGTTAGATATTTGTATTTTAATGTAGTAAGTTTTTTACTATAAGTAACGCAAGTTTACGTACCACAATTGGTATCAAAATTTAATTACGGATATAAAACCCTTGTAAACTTGAGGTTCTCATAATAAAAACAACTACTAGTAATTATTAATAGTTGTAAATTTACTGTACGTATAAATTATATTTTAAATATATCCAAGATATTATCAGAACCTCAATGAACATACAGAACAAAAAAGAAAAACCTAAAAAATAAAATTGTGCATACTCACAAACATCTTGTTTAACATGCATAACACTGTAAACATAAGCACAGACACATTAATGCGAAGCAAAATAACAGAAAGTAACAACATTTTGTACCAGAAACAATACATATTTTTCTTACACTCTATTGAAGTCGCCATTTTGTCCAAATGCTTTTAAACAAAATGGCTCTTTGTCCACATGAATCTCACCTTGAAACGAGGTGGTCGTACCATACGATTTGTTGACGGTTCTATCCGTACTACATTACCTTCAAGCATTCATTTGGGAGCTGGGCCGCTACTGCGTAATTTCCCCACTGTATGGTCCCCACTGTAATTATCCTACTCTGAACTGTCAAATACATAATTATATTTTGACACTTCGGAAACGCGGGATTGGAGAACCCAATGCAATGGTGAGTTACTTACTAGGAGGGCCGATTTTCAGTGTAGACAGTGTAGCCAATATGACTGGTCCTTGATGCCCCATTTTGAATGCTCAGAGGTGTACTAGATAATAAATCGAATTTGTCAACTTTAAGCTGCCGTGGGCAGCTCATGCAGTCATACTCCATGCTCTAACGTTTGGTTCACATTGTGTAGGTTTGCGTTGCGTGGTTGCGGCAAACTAGCCACTAAGTATACTTACAACAAGTGTGTCCCTACGCGAGCCAGACCTAACTTACCGTCAACATCTGAAATAGATTGACTTTACTAAACACTGGCGGCCCCCACCAAAGAATTGGCGAAAGAAAAAACTATGGAATTTGCTTGAAAATTTTATTTGTATACTCCTTAGTAATAATATTCGCAAAAACCAAGTTTTCCTTTAAGATACATAAGATTAAGAGCTCTCGTAGTTTTAAGGTTAGGTTAAGCGTGAGGTGTCTTATTCATACTAAACTTTAGGCAACTTTAATTATTTGTTATTACGTTTTTTTTTTCATATATTTTATAAACGATAAATGACTAAATATATAATAACGGTTTGTTCAAATTTATAGCTTTTTATAATATGATATTCGTAGGTATATATTATCTAGAAACGATATTCCCAGCACATATTTTCATTCGGGGTAGTCGTTAATGGTCCCAAAATTTACTATGAAACAAACACACATGCCGTTAAAATTTTAAAGAGTAGATATCATCAAGATCGCTTTAAATATATTAAATCTTCAATAACAAACTACTTACACAAAAAGCTAGTGAGAGTTTGAAAAATGTTTAAATCTTTTTAGTAAAATTTTCAAAGTCTAAATATACTTAATAGAAGTTTTAAAAATGTACAATGCGTAGCCGTTTTTAAAAAGGGATTTTTTTATCTCGCATTTTTAAGAATTATAGGTACAAAATATCACTGCTCCGATATACATATTAAAGAAGACGTTTTGACACCTCTAGTTGTATGTACAAAAAACACGGGTCGCATCTAAAATTTGCAGTGTTGTTTCTACGACAAGGGGTCACGAGACCGGAGCTACTCTAGCTGGTCGCGTTATCAAATATATGATGAACCATCAACATTAACAGAGTAAAAAATTATGTATTGAAAATGTACAGGCACAAGTTGGCGGCAGAGCCTAACGTGGGCCACCCTGACCATCAATAATTTATGTACCTTTATTGCTATACTCTACCTAGCACTAAAACTTTCAACACTTAATTACAATAATAAAAAACAATCTTAATTGTAAAAATCAAGACTCCCTTATTCAAGAAGGAAAGATTCGATAAAAAGTATTTAAAGCATAAATTATGTTTTTTTTTTTTTTAATAAGGTATTCCTTTTCCGCTTAAATAAGCATTAGAAAGTAAAAAAAATCGAAATCGAAATCGTGAGGGGACATAGCGTGGAATTTATAAAAATATCGTAATAAATCTCGAATATGAAAAATAAAATATTGATAAAACTGAACCGCCGCATGACAAACGCAATCGAACAAACACAAAACTAACTGAACGTGTTAAGTACAAAAACAGGGGAAGGTAAATTGTGACGCCGTTCGCGGGGGGGGGACCAAGGGGTGCGTTCAGAATTCAGTGTTTGTGGTACGGGGGGTGCGTCGGGGCGTTCAGAATATAGTGGTTTCTGTGCGTTGTGCGGCGGGCACGTCGTCGGCGTCGATGAAGGCGATGTCCGTCGGCGCGGCGCGCAGGCGCGAGCGCAGCCCGGCGGCCGAGTGCGCAGACAGACGCTCTTCGAGGTCCTCCAGCGTCGACTTGAACGCACGGACCACGCGCAGCTGCAACCAACACAACTGTCCACTCGCGCACCGCCTCGCCTCGCGCCCTCGCTGCCGACCCGACCCCTACCGAGTGTGGTGTGGATGTTTCGCTTCAACGCTTTACCGACCCGACCGTATTCAGAGAATCGCACGTTCCGACGACACGTTTAGACGGGTCGGGGTGTCGCGCGTCCCGTGTAAGCCCGCTCCTAAGAAGTGTTGCATGCAAACTAGGTAAGGAGATCGACGAAGACAGTGCTAGTGCCGCCGTCCACGGGCGAGCGCTAAGGCTAAACTATTGAGTGTACCTACTAGCTAACACGAATGAGCAATGAGAGACAGAGACCACAGTGCTCCAACGACATGCGCTCGCAGCGGAAATGAAAAAAAAACAGAAATGGTAAACCAAGAGATGTGCTAGCGCTAGAGAAAACCAAACCGGTGATCGGTGACGGGGTTTAGGCCTTGAAAGAATTCCTATGGAACTAAGATGAGACATCACAAAGCCATGGAGCTACTGGCGAGGGTGTGAACATCGAAGGATTGGCCCGAGCACTGGAGACAGATGCTGGAGGACAAATGTCTCTCGGGTGCCTGATGGTGTCGCAGGCGTTCGAGAAGAGAAAGAAATAAAACATGTTCATGACTGCAACATCCTGTTGCCATAGGTTCGGAACGCTACAATTTCACAATTTTGTTTACTTGCAAACTCTATAGTCCAGTGATGGCGAACCTATGGCGCGCGTGCCATCGATGGCACGCGACATAATAATTCGGGCACGGACACGGAACCATTAATTACAGACGAATACAATATGAATTCAAAATATTATCGAAATAAGGAAATAGAACTACTACACGCTGTAAAACTACAGGGGGTAAAAGTGCCAGTACCAAAATTATGGAAAATATTAATGTGATTCCGGTCACATAAAGGTGAATGAAAACCTACTCATTTTGGCTAAATTTCTGCAGACAACGTTGTGTGTAAATATATGGATATATATTTTTTTAATTTAAAATTGGCACTTACTACCACAAAGGTTCGCCATCCCAGCTATGGTCAGTTAATTAGATCAGTCATGTGTTAAACACAGACTTGTTTATTTTATATACAAATCCGTCACTGTTGTCACTCTGAATTTATGTTACAACATTTAACGTAAACAAGAACCTCTGGCAACAATTTGTCTCGCGCAAGACACAGGAAACGACTAAACATGACTGACAAAATACAATATATATATAAAAAAAACATATATTCAAACGGCGGGGTGGGGAGACTCTCTAGTCATTAGCTACGTTCACACGGCCGCACCATCGCGGCTCGTGCGCGTGTTAAGATGAGATATATTTGTACGTGGTTATTCTTAGAATGAAATAGCATAATAAGTAAGTATTGACAAATTTAACAAATATTGTATGAAACATATGCCAATAATGATATCCAAAAATGTTGCCACTCTAAAAGACACAATGACGTTTCGTCATTAACAACGCAAACACGTTTTATGTAAATTAGCACATGGCAACATATTTTGATACCATTATTGACATAAAATTAATTTATGTAATTTTTTAAATCTGTAAATATCTTGTCTTATTTATTTAAAAAGAAGTAATACATGCTTGAAGTAAAACGTTCGTTAAGCCCTAAATTGTTCTAATGTAAAGAGATTTTATTTTATTAATCATGTTTTAGGGAGATCCTGTTTCAAAAACTATTTCAACTCCACAGCAAGAGTGTTTTAGATGAATATTTTTTATAGATAACAAAATTAGTTATTATGGTGTTTAACTATAAGAATAAATCATTTCACTCAACTTCGTTCAAGGTGGTTTATTGATTATTTCTTTGAAATACTATCAAAGCCAGAGTTGAAATAAATGAATGCTAGAGCTAAGACCGTAGGCCAAAGTGTGCAGCTATGGTCTACTCAGCTTTGGTGACACAAAATATACGTAGATTCATCTATAATTTACAGTTACATAAGGATCCCACGGAAAACGATCTCGTCTGCCCGCGCCAGACGAAAGCCGAGCGAAATCAACACCCGCATACAAATACATCCGTTCGTAACACGCGCGGGATGAAGCGCCTACACGCGCGGCACGGCGCGCTTGCACGAGAAGGCGCGCATACACGTGCGGGACGGCGCGCCTGCACGAAAAGGTGCGCCTATACGTGCGGGATGGCGCGCGGCGTGTGAGCGGCTACCGGTACCGTGAGCGTCCGTCGGTGGAGCCGCGCCGCCAGCGGCCGCGCCCGCCACTACACCTCAGTCTCGAGGACCGGTCGGGCGGCGTGCGACCAACAACACCGCTCGACGCGCCCGTCGCCGCCCCAATCGGATACGCCGTCCTAGTTGGTACGAGCCTATTTAAGCCTCGCCATTTGGGGGGTAAACGGTAGGTTTTCGGATGGGTGCGCTTTGGCTTTTTGGACTGATATCGTGAGTATGTAATTTTTGCTTGTATATTTTTTTATTAACATAAACATACATAGATTCACGCCGGGACACCGGAGAGGTAAGCAGAGGCCAAGGTTTGCCACTTGCTACAATATTTGTTTTTAATGTGTATTCTCTAAACAGAATCGAAGAGAAAGTTTTTCTGCCTGCAATTAAAAAAAATGGCAGGGCGCAAGGCAATTTTGTTGGCTCAAATGGAGCCTACATAGAAAAAACAGCGCCTACTACTTTTAAATTCAATGTAACGAATCTGTCGATAACTTCACGACATTCCTATTTTTTGATTCATAATACTTTTTTTCCTTATAAGCTCATCTGTTATTACCTAATAAAATAAGACAGAATATATTTTTAAGAGAATTGCATAAAGCATTGTGATAAATTGTACTGATATAGATATGTTCAAGCTTATAATTAAAAATCAACTGTACGTCTTTACTCAACTTATCAGCCAGAAGCACTACCTACTGGATTGGTGTATTAAAATACTTTAAAAAAGTATACAATTTACATAAAAATCTACCGTTTACTCTGCCAATTGAGTTAAGATAAGACCTTATGAGTCAGGGCCTCTCACAGAGCCCCGTCACACGGTTAGCAAAAAATAAAAAAATAAAATAACAAACAAGAAATTAAAACAAAACAATAACCCTCAGAGGAAGGCTGACCTGTCGACTCATAAAGAACATAAAAACAATTCGGGGGTCAGACAGAAAATCAAGTTGTAATAACAGAAATGTCGGTGTTCTGTGTCCAATGTTCGTGACGTGTAGATTACGAATGACGTCATCACAAGTCGACTCTATATTAAAAAAAACAACACGAAATAGGAAACGTGATACGAATATGACCCTGAAGTAACTCGAGAGTGCAAAGGAAACTAATGAGAGAGAAACGAAATGAAAATTAATGGAAAATAAAAACTGAAAAGAGAATCGGAGGTCAGGTTCAGCTACGGTGAAAGAGCCTAGTCGAGAATCGAACTCTAGACCACACTACAGTCGATAAGTGAGGAACCACCGTGTTGAAGCCTAGAGAATGAAAGGAGGGGACCGTTTGGAGCTCGGGAACACTACGGGTCTCATCTGCCATTACGACATGGCTTTGCAACGAACGATATTATTTAGCCAAACACGCTTTATTTATTTATTTGTTTTAAATCCCACAATAAGATGTCTATGGTGGTGGCTCGCTTTTAAAACGTGTACACATTTTATTAGTTTTATTTAAATTTATTTATATATGTATTAAACACGTGTGACGTTACATAAAGGTTCTTATACTACACAACAACTACCATGCTATTATATGGTTTAGATATAAATAACAAAAAAAAAAAACTTATAAATACTCGGGGAGCCGAAGAAGAAACTATTTCGGAAATACATACATATTTAGTAAAGGTTTTTACTAGGCCACAGACGTGTCAATTTTGTTAATTATTTTCGTACGCATCAAATCGTTTTTCACAATTTTCACTACTGTGGCCTTCGAAACCCACATCAAAGTTAGGAAAGCCTCACAACCTCACTGCAATTTTGTTAATCGTTTTGTTAGAACAAGTAAACCAACTCTCCGTCCAATATTAGTCTTTCATCGTGTACTCACCGGGTGATTCGTGGAGTTTCAAGAATAACCGCCGACTGGACTACTTTATATACAGGGTTAAATACAGACAGGCTACACCAAGCCTAACAAAATAGCAACTGAACACAGCTTTAGGCTTTCTTTAGGCGATCTACAACAAAACTTCAACACTACAACCTCCTTACAAGTACCCAGACACGTACCCAATCTGTCACACCCTATTGAAAACAACGGGACAGTAACATCAACAAAAAACAAAACCAAAACAACAGAAAATTAATAATTGTAAGGAACACGCACACAAACACTGACAACAACACATAAGGATAGTCACAGCGGCTCGACCGAGATTATTTTATTGTCTCTCTGGATCAACGTTAGTTGCGAACGCTCTCGCATGCTTTTTCGGTGAAAATAATACAGTAATGATAAGGAAAATCCACTCCACACTCAAAGGAACTCTGTTGCAGTAACTCAACAAAATGGAATTGGTAAATGAAAAAGTAATGTATTTATAAAAACTCGTTACCGCTATTATTGTATTGTAATTAGTGACGTAAGGGCCCTGTTTTGGACCTTTCCGTTTGGACATAATGCATGTATATCGTTCAATCGCAAACAGAGCTGGGTAGCTTGGATCAGTAGCGAGGATGTATCGGGTTGGCGTTCCACAAGCAGAAAGGAAACACAATCTATTCTTAAAAATAAAAACGAAAAACATACAAAAAAATAAACAGTATAAAAATAAAAACCAAAACAAACAGTCAGTATGACTCGACAGATGTAAACGAAATAAACGAAGAGGGAAGAATAGATAATAGTCATATTCATACCGCGATGTGATTCATGTATTGAGTAAGAGAAAAACTTGAAGAAAAAAATAGTTCCGTAAATACTATTTAATTCTATTGGGATGAAGTCATAGTCACTGTTTGTAAAATTATTATAACTTTCGAGGGATAAGTAAAACGTTACAGCCTAAGAGCATGCGACGGGGTCAAAGGTTGGGGTACAGAGTGGGGTACGATTGGGGTACGAATGTCGGTATTTATTCTGTAAGGTGAGGATCAAGGGAACAGTTCGGAGGAAGCAGATATATATGGTCTTGCATGCATGCCGTTACTCGCGGTCTACCATACACTAATCGGGTCTTTTGCGGCCGGTTTCATGACGTTTTATATACAGTTATATATATATAGAGAATGGAATATTAATATAGTATGTATATTCAAAGTCATTGTAAGTTGAAACTGAAGTTCTGAAGTACATTGAATAGTTGAGTAGTTATAGAATGACAGTTCGGAGGGAAGTGAGTGTAAGTTTAGTCATGAAACCAGACACGAGATACAACCAATGGATAAGTTTTAGAAAAAAAAAAACAGTGTATCTAATACTTGAAGCTAGTTAGGCATGTTCGGTTGCCAATTTTGGATTCTGTATGCCTTCTTTAACTCGCCAATACGACTTATTAACCTCTGAGCAAAATTAGTGACCGAACAAGAGAAAAAACACTACTAGTAATGATGGGCCGAAATAATATAGCGTAGGTAACTACTTTATTACTCTGTAAAGTGTTTCTCTGTGTAGGTATCAAAATAAAGACCAGAAAAGGAACTGAAGTATTGGAAATGAAAAATTATTATATTAAATAAATAAAGGACATCAGAAGAAAAAAAAAACAAAAGAAAGTAATAATATTAAAAAAAATATATAAAACGTTTTTCTAAAAAAGGTAATTTTTTGTAACAATTAAATTATTTGTGTTTTTTGCTGTATAAAAATAATATTTATCAATCCACAGTGAAAACGGCTTCATCGTACCAGATTGATAAATCGTAAAATGTGTATTAATTAATACAAAATTAATATCTATATCACTATAGATACTTTCAACTATTAAGTAGGATGCATAGTATATTGAAAATGGTGGTATATATCGTCTGTATGCAAAAATAGTAAAAGTAAATATAAATTATTAATTCCAAACTTAGCATTTGGATGCCCAAGGTATCCGCGCAGTGAAGATCTTCCGACTTTCCGTATATTCGATATACAAAGAGCTGTAAACTCAAAACTTATCCCTCTTACTTATTAAGCACGTATCTGCCACTCCTATATAATATATTTTTTATTCATTCACATAATATCATATGCTGGAAGTTTATATATTTTTAGATAATGCAATTGCCAATGTGTCTGTTTTGTTTCAACAGATACAAATGCAATCGGATTCTTTTTAATTGAGAATCTTAATACATAACCCATTTTGGGATTGAATCACGAATATATCGTTGTTTCCGTTTCATATTTAATTAGTGGTTCAATTCCAAATATGTCCAAGAACTTACGGCCGTATGCAAGAACGTTTAAGAATAATGTAAGAAACATTTTAGCGTTTAGCTAACTACAAAGCGACATTTTTGTCTGCAGTACCTTTAGCGAAATACTAAAATATTACTGTGTCGTCATAAGGCCGTTAGCAGTGTCGAAAAAAGAAAATTCTGATTCATTTTTAATGTTCCATCCCAAAGAAGAGATAAAAACTCTCTTTTTTGGCGCGGAGTGTACGGAGTATTTTTATTCATGTTTCGTAAACATTCCTATTTCGAAACCTATTCGGATTTTATAATGATCACATTTGAATAAATCTGAACGTGAGCGTTATAGCGACGTAAAGGTCGGTCCCCACTGTTTATTTATAGGTTTCTTGTCCTCAAAATTATCGTCATATCGTATTTCCAAAAAGTGTTCTCTAGTTGTATTTTTCTATGTAGAAAATATAATTATCGCGATTTCTAAATCTTGCCTTCAATGAAAAGTCAAGTCCGCTAGCGTCGAACTTATATTAAGTTGTAATATTATTGTCAAAGTTCGTGTTTTCATACAATACTAAACTTCTTAGAACCTGCCTGGAATCTTTTTGACTGTCCGAGTTAAGGTTCAAACTTAGTTTTGAAAATGAATTTTAGTTTTGGTTCACTTTGCCACTTGGTGCTATATTTAATTCCTAACAGGCTCATGGACAATCTACGTCTGTTATGCTAAGAATTGCTGAGAAATGCTGAGACTATTAACTCAGAACTACATATCAAAATAACACTTTAAGCCTATTTTAACTTTTGGTTTCCCTCTCGTTCGCAAATTCTAAAATTGTTCATGATTGTTTTATCTTTTGTTTAGATTTTTTCTCGCCATTTTTTATCATCAATAAAAATAAAAATTAGGAGTAACATGTCCACGATTTTATTTTGTACCAGTCGCCATAGACTACGGCATACACTTTTTTTACAATCACTACAAATTCCCGAACATGCGAGCGAGCCCCCTTATACGAAACCTTAACCCTTAACCCGCCAAGCAAGCGCGGACCGACCCCCCGCGCCTCCCTCCCCCCGTAGCGACCCGGCGAACATACCTGCGTCTGGAGGCGCGTGAGCCCCCTTATCCAGAGGATCTGGCCGGCGCGCGGCTTCTTATCCAGGTCGCCGTCGTAGTCCTGGCCGCCCGCCTGGGTCGCCTCCGTGTCGGGTTGCCCGCGACCCCATCTGCGTTTGAGGGTAACGATGTATTCAGTAGGGGTCCTTTTCAAAGGCCCTTAAAATAACGGCTGTAACGTAAATAATGCTACTTCCCACTGTATACATCCGACTACAAAATTATTCCCGTCGCTATAACTTAAGGTTAGGTGGCAGAAGAATGGAACAGATGATATTTTTTCCATATTACGTTGGGCTCATAACGAAAGTTAATTGTAATTGATGAGTATAATTACCCGTCTCACCTTCACTTTCTGAAACAACCTTTTTTTATCAAGACTCACAATGAATAACAATAACATCAGTTTCAAATAAAAACATTGATTCCAAAGGCCGGGGATTTGCCTCACAAAAACAGAGCCAGGTTCATGCCCTAATCACAATAGTTTTATGGTAATAATCAGTGTCGATTCTGTCATTGTACTATAAAAATTTGGCAGACAAAATTCACGAGTTTTTCATGCGGATCCTGCCAATCTTTATATTCAAATAAACGCTCCTATTTATGTCTATTGAAAACTTGAGCAGAGTCAACCCAACCACCAGTTTCCTCGGGGTTTGTTGTCAATAATACAACATTGAGTGAATGAAGTGAATGATGAACGAATGATTAATTTACTTTCTCTCTCTCTCTGCGTGCGCAGTCACAATTTACACCGGAACAGCAAATTTAAGCACTGAGTTACTGTTCCAGTGTAAATTGTTATCAGATACGAGAATAAACGTCGAGGCCGCCTTCTTTTCCTCACCAAACAATGCAGTATACTGCCAACACAACCAAACTGGTTTACTCAATAGGCATAGAGGTGGCGAGCTGTCCCCAGCGTCCCGGCACCAAAGACCAGACTCCATAGGCACTGTTCCAGGGTCAGACAGACCGCGCTAAGCCTACTGCCCACAGCCCCCAGCTCTTCAGGTTTACTCATGAGAGTTTCTTGGACATCTTCCGTGTGGGCATAGTGGTTACGAGCTATCCCCAGCGTCCCGGCACCGAAGAACAGATATCAAAGCCCCTGCTCTAAGGTCAGTCCCGCCGTGTCAAACTCTACTGCCCGCCAGCTCTCCGGGGTTTACTCACGAGAGCTTCTTGGGCATCTTCCGAGTGGGCATAGTGGTGACGAGCTGTCCCCAGACCAGCGTCCCGGCGCCAAAGAACAGACACCAGAGCCACTGTTCCAGGGTCAGCCCCGCCGTGCTAAACGCCATGCCGCCGAACTGGATTATTATCACCTGCAAGGGAGAGACGCTTTGAATGAGGCAATAGGGCGTAGTAGAGGCCGGGCGTATTTAATCTCCTAAGTCCTGACCTTGAAAATAACAATGGAAAACCATTGAGAGGATAACAAACCGATTAATATGTAATTAACTTTATCTAATAAATCCAGTCGCGAATGTAGATCCATGTCCAATGTACCACGATAAAGGTAGTGCAATGCAAATAATTGAAATATACTATTGAATTCACGGTTGGTCCGTTAAAGAGCCACACGGCGCTAACTACTGCCACCAATACAACTAAGTCGTTTTATTTTTTAGATATATTTTTCAGTTGTGGCGCCGTAGCTAGTCTTAATTGCAGGGACTTATTACACAGTGTGGTTAGTGTAATGATCCCCTAAAATACAGGACATTTCTTTGTAAGTCTTCCCTTCTTCAGTTCTACAAAGGATCTTGGAGCCATCGGTTTTCATCCGAGTCCCTGCAGCCAAAACTGACCTGCGAGGCCGCCGTGCCGATCCAAATGGAGTAGAAGATGGGGTTGGTGAAGAGACCCTGAAACACGTTCCGCTGGCCGTGGATCTTGCGCGCGTTGATCTCGTTGAACAGGGTCATCATCACGAACGTGTTGAAGATGATGGTGAAGTGCTGGCTGGGCTCCGCGCCCAGCGGCAGCCCTCGCCCCGACGGGATGTTCAAGAGACGGTCGCCTGGAAACCGAGCGGTGGTGGGCTCAAATATGGACATAGGCGTTTTACGTATCTGTATCAACCTACTTAGCGTCAAATCGCTCTGTCATCATCATCAGCCATTTGACGCCCACTGCAGGACATAGGCCTCCCTCATGGTTTTCCAAGCTTCCCGGTGTTGTGCCGCCCGCATCCAGCGACTCCCCGCCACCGTAACCAGGTCGTCAGACCATCTGGTGGGGGGCCTGCCCACGCTGCGTCGCTCTGTGCGTGGCTACAACTTTATCCGGCCCCCGCGATACAGGGTTGCCTAGTGTGGGGATCCTAGATCCACATCTACCCGCTCTTTTTACAACTTTCGATAATTTTTAGTTTGTGGTTGTAATTTGTTTGCTTGAATATTAATAAAGCAAGACAATACACCTAAATATACGCCCCACTGCAGGGCACAGGCCCTGATCGGAGACAGAGAGTCTGGGATTAATCAGCACTGAGGTAATGAACAGCTCAAACACTCAGGTGTTCTCCCTTACCTTTAGCGAGTTGTATGGCCGTTTGACACAAACCAATATATGTAACTTAGAAAACAAAGCTAACCTAACCCATACAAGTCGGCATTCGAAATTTCGAACCAAGGACCTCAATACTGTGAAGCAACTGGTCTATCCACTAAACTATCACAGCTTGCATCTACGCTACATTTAAATTAAAAAGGCAAAGGAATAAGCCCTGAACGCGCCGAAGAAACTGAAAACGAGTATACCTCTGAAATTTCTCCAAATGGGAACAAAGGAAACTTACCAACTGGTAACATACTGTATGCTGGGTAAGCCGGGCACTCACTAACTGGGTACGTCTTGATATAATTCCATCAATTAATCAGTCAGTACACGTTCACGGCTGGATTTACTTAGCGTTTCCCAACTGAGCATACAGGTTAGGTTTTGGGAATTTGGTTTTCTTCACCACTTAGCGACAAAAAGCAAAAAGATGTTGCATATCTGATACATAGTCTGTCCCAGCATGTTTTTCATCATAAAACCGCAAGTTCTGGGTACACTGGATTCGAACAAAATAAGTACCTACATTGGACAATAACCAACAGGTTAACACTCCAACTGGGTATGGGCTGAAGATTCACTGTCTGGGCGCGTCTGGATTAGCTCATAGAAAAAACAAATCTGGTTTCAATCCCAGTCTGAGTAGAACTGGGTACTCACCGACGAAAAGCAAGGAGATGATTAACAGTTGATGGCATATCTTCGGGGGATTGGGTGCTAAGAACTGGGTATGCTGAAGATTCACTGGCTGGGCGCGTCTGGATTAGCTTATTGCAAACACAAATCTGGTTTCAATCCCAGACTGGGTACAACCGGGTACTCACCGACGAAAAGTAAGGAGAAGATGAACAGCTGGCATGTCTTCCGGGAGTTAGGTTCTAACAACTGGGTATGCTGAAGATTCACTGGCCCGACGCGTCTGGATTAGCTCATAGAAAATACAGACCTGGACCCAGACTGGGCACTCACCGACGAACAGCAAGGAGAAGATGATGAACAGCTGATAGATGGCCTGTCCCAGGATGTTCTTCGTCATGGTGCGCGAGATCAGCGGCTTGGTGCGGCCGTAAGGTTTGCGCAGCAGTAAGTCCGCCGTCGGCATCTCCGTGGCCAGCGCCAGCGAGGCTAGCGTGTCCATGATTAGATTCACCCACAACATTTGTACCGCCTGCGGGGAGAACGGTTTGCTGAATTTTCGGTTCGCTTTACGGTGTTTTGGTTTTTTAGCGATAAGAGCGCTGATTGTATACTATTAATTTATATATTGCCTTATCTCTGTAAATTGATTAGTGGTGTGCATAGATTACATTAATACTCTTTGTTGAGCACCATTATTATAAAAGTACATGAAAAATCTTTAATATCTAAGTTACCTAGAATACGACTGGCGGTTTTATCGCTAAAAGCGATCTCTTTTGCAGAAAGTGCTTATTCTATCTATGTATTTTTACTGCATTCGCGACGTGCGCGAAACTTTTTTAAAATGGCCCGAGGGTTTCAAGGTGGCGTAAAGATTGTACCCTTAGATTGGCAAGATCACTTTACAAAACGGCGCTCATAACGTCTTGACGTGATTTTTAATACCGTGCAATGGTTGTGATAGTAGAATGATTTTGAAGATGGCCTGAGGGTTTCCAAGATGGCTGATGTGTTTAAGGACTTTAAGATAGCGCGACAGGTTGCAAACATTCATGACGAGAGATAAAGAAAGTTACGACGTTTTAAGATGATTCGGGTGCCATGCCATTTTGAAAAATCTCGTTCAGGTCAAATTGGATTTTCAAAATGGATTCTTAAACATGGAGCAGAGACTTTAAAGTGACGACGTTATTAAGACGTTAGTGTTAGTTTTTTTAGCAATTGTAGACAGAATATCAACCTCGCAAGTAGGTATTTCGGTGCTCCTGCAACAAATGATGAGTCGGGGCCATTTTAAATACTTTAAGCCCGGTCTTGAAAAAGCAAACGTATGTAAATTAGTATAATTTGTAACTTTTTATTTTCTTTTTGTGTTTTATTATTATAAGAGTTGCTGTACATTTATGAGTATGTTATGTTTTCAGTATCGCGAGCGTTTTCAACGACGACACGACGCGATTTTGGGGCTCACTAGAGCATTTTAAAATGGCGCGAAGGTTTTAAGATGGTGCGCAGGATATTAAAATGGCGTGAGGTTTTTCAACATGGCGACAGGATCATCAAAATGGCGCAATTTTCACCTTGAGCGGGCTGTCCTGTATCGCGCAGGCGCCGATGAAGGCCACAATGACGGCGACCACGTTGACGGTGAGCTGGAACTGCAGGAACTTGGCGATGGAGTCGTACACGTTTCGGCCCCACATTACCGCCTTCACGATGGAGGAGAAGTTGTCATCGGTGAGGATGATGTCGGACGCCTCCTTCGCCACGTCCGTGCCAGCGATGCCCTGGAAAGAACGGAGGCTTACTAAGCCGACTCGAGTTTTTAGACAGACATGCGTAAGGTATTAGGGAGTATTTGTTGTGGTAGAAATACATCTGTGAAAAATTAAACTGTCTAACTATCACGGTTCATGCGACACAGCGTGGTGACAGACGGACGGACAGCGGAGTCTTAGTAATAGGGCCCTTACCCTTTGGGTACGGACCCTATAAAAACGATTCCGGCGACTCGAGAATCTCCTCTCGAAGGTTCCTGAAGTGGGTGAAGAAGTCGCGAGGTGCGCTCACCATAGCGAAGCCGACGTCGGCCTTCTTGAGCGCGGGCCCGTCGTTGGTCCCGTCGCCGGTGACGGCCACCACCTCGCGCGTGTCGAACGCCTTGGACTCGATCATGCCCTTCACCAGCGTGTACTTGTCGGTGGGCGACGAGCGCGCCAGCACGCGCAGCTTCGGCCACACCTTGTCCAGCAGGCTCTGCTGCACCTGGCGAAGGCGGGGTTTAAACGTCAGTAACTTGCTCTAACTTGAAAATGCTTTCAAAATTAGAGGTGATTATATTCTTTTCGCACGCTTCGCAAGGCACGTTAAGGTGTTGGTGCCGGCTGCCGTCGATAGATGGCAGTCGTTAAGCCAAGTCAGAGGCCTTAGGGCGGCTTGACAACTTCTGACAGTAGACGAGCCACTAGTCTACAAGCCTCCACCAATCCGGACTTGGCCCCCGTGGTGGAGTATGGCCTATACCTTCCTCAGGGAAGAGACCCGTGCCCCTCGGTGGGGACATAATGGGTTGATGATGATGATATTCTTTTTGTTGCACTAACCCGTGTTGAGGACAATTTTAACCGTGCCACGGTTAGCCAGAGGTTACGGGTTCAAGTCTCGGCATGGGTGGAATTTTTAGCCTCTAAATAGGTTTTTAAATTATGGGTGGCGAAATAACTGTATGCATGTGAGAACACATTAGAATAATAGTAGTAACTCAATTCAAACTTCGGAAAAACATTTTTAAAGTTAGGCTTGCCCTAATCTGAAACCCTAAGCACACAACCGAGTCATCAAACAGTTTTTTTCCGGAAATATGGAAATTTGAACAAAGAATTCCTTGCGTTCGACGTTTCCATGGGATATTATTTCTATTAATAAGGGTTTCTGGTAATGGCCATTATTGGAAAAATTGGTATTTCAAGATGGCGCGGCATTTTCAAAATGGCGCCTGTGGAGTTTCGTAACCGGTGATTTGTTCCCAAAATGGCGCAAGAGTACTTCATACTCACTTCTCCGTTGGCGTCCCTGATCCGCCTGTTGAACTCCTTGCCCTCGAGAATCAGAAAATCGTCTGTGGGCTTCAGGATACCGCACTTGACGGCGATGGAGCGCGCCGTGTTCACATTGTCTCCCGTCACCATGCGGACTGTGATGCCGGCCTTCTGACACTTCTTGATCGCTTCTGGCACCTATTGGGGGAGAGAGGGTTCAAAATAATGTTTGACTCACGAGAACGAAAACACAAATCATTGCTAAACTACTAAACGAGAGGTCGTGGGTTCGATTCCCATTGGAGGCAGCCGTACTTGGGCTTGTGTAAATAGCCCTTTATTTTAGGTTTATTTCTATTTTTATGATGTCTTCGCCGGGTATCCTAATTTGGCACTAGGACAAGTGATTGTGTTGTATGGAAGGAAGTTATATGTCTGAGTCAAGGATGAAAATAGTCTCATAACAGTCCTCGGATTTCGCAATAACTTCAATGTAACAAATAAACATAATGAAGCGATTCGAATCCACGACCCACCGAATGCGAGGCGTTCCACCGCTTACCGAACCACACCTAGAAGAAGTGTACAAAATAAAAAAATACATACTTCGGGGCGCACGGGGTCCTCAATACCGACGACGCAGAGGCAGGTGAGGTTGTTAACAATGTTTTCTTCGTCGTCCCAATTCGGCTCCTGGTCTATGTGCACCTGTTGAGGACACGAAGCGTCGATTAGATCAATTCTTTCCATTTTACTGTAGTTAATAATAAGGCTCTTAATTTTCTGGATATCAATAGATATTTTTACTACTGTGCCCACCGGAGTATAATACAGGCATAACCCAGCATGTTCGCTTACGACATGCATTGGGATTCGGTGTGGGCGGTGGTATATAACATACAAATTACAAATCACTATCTACACTTACACATTCCTCACACTAGCTCTACTCACTAGCTCACTAATCCGAACCCAAAAGTTTCGTCATAGGGCTGAGCAGAGATGCAAATACACGTCTATCAATATGTTTGCTTTTGCTAACATCTGTTCTGATACGTCAGGTATAAATACCGTGTATCCTGCGTTTATGACGCGTCAAATATGATTCTAATTCTTTGTGAATTGGCAGGCATGGGAAAATAAGATTCAAATCTTTTGATCCAGTTTAGGCTCGTCTTTTTACAAATATGTAGTACATTACGATGAAATGATTCTAATTCTTTGTGAATTGGCAGGCATGGGAAAATATGATTCAAATCTTTTGATCCAATTTAGGCTCGTCTTTTTACAAATATGTAGTACATTACGATGCGGTGTAAAATTTATTCATTGGTGATTTTGAGCTCATGTAATTTATGGACAAAGAAATAAACAAACTAAAAATCTTAGACATAAATAATCACCCGCGCCTATACGCCCACATACACACACACATTCGGGCACACGCATAAAATCTGAGGTCTCAATTGTTTCAAAATGTACAAATGTAACTTTTGTATTCTAACTGTCTCATCTGTGTCTTTAAAATTGCGGTTATTTGAATAAACACTTTTTTAATGTTTTTTTTTTCTAATGTTAAATCAAAGCTTTTCAGGGCCAGCCCCCATAGAAAATAATCCTACCTAGGCCAACGCCGGACCTCACTGTGTACCATCACCAACCTGGTTGATCTCGGCCTTCCCGGGCACGAAGTCGCGGTAGGCCACAGAGATGGTCCGCAGGCCATCGCAGGCCATCGGCTCGATGACCTGGCGCACCAGCCGCTCCTGCATGTCGCGGGTGAACTTCTCCAGCCGGCCCTCGTGCCCGTAGATGAACGCGCATCTGCGGAGGAAACCAAGATGGTCAGTGTGACGATATTTAGATAAGAATAAGAATAAGAATAAGAATAAACTTTATTTGGCAACATTACAAATAAACATTAGATAAAGCGGGTATTCGGGAATATCCTAGGAAGAGCCGGATAATTAAAAAAAAATCCGGCCAAGTGCGAGTCGGATTCGTGCACGAAGGATTTCGTACCATTATCTATACAACATTAGACGGCAAAAATCATATTTGTTGTATGGGAGCTCCCCTTAGATTATTATTTTATTTAAATTTAATTATTTATTTTTAAAGCGAATATATCGAGCAAAAAACGGCAAAACATACGTTTGTTTTATGGGAGCACGCCTTAAATATTTATTTTGTTCTGTTTTTAGTATTTGTTGCTATAGCGACAACAGAAATACATCATCTGTGATAATTTCAACTGCCTAGCTATCACGGTTCATGAGATACAGCCTGGTGACAGACACGACAGACAGTGAAGTCTTAGTAATAGGGTCCCGTTTGACACCCTTCGGGTACGGATCCCTAAAAACAACACGTTATTTCTTTGCCCACCTAGGATAACAGAAATCATTCATTTAATTTTTTTTATTATTATCGGTATAATAATTATCTAAGACAACCCTGTTTTTTAAGTGCAAAATTTTGTATTTTGTGCAATAATGTGTAACAAACAAACAAACATTGAAAATATTGAAAGTAGTGTTAAAATTCACGAATGTGTTTAGGAAGGGTAGACATAGACTACGTGGTGAGTACTTAGTTGCGATTTTGCGAGGCCGAAGGACGAGTCCCGCTACAATATATCTCCACCGTACCATCACAAACGAAAATATCGATTGCTTCAATTTGTAAGTAGTTGTAATGTTGCAAGGCCGAAGGAAGAGTCCCGCTGCAGCGAATCTCCCCCGTGCCCCCCTATGGAGGCCAAAAGCCGAGGCCCAAAAAAGGGTTACCTGCAACTTGCTTTTTGAACACACTTTCCAAGGCCCTCTTGGTGTAGAGCCAGTAGCCGCCCTTGTAAGGGATGACAGAGGACATGCTCTTGCGCACGGAGTAAAAGGTGTAACGCGGGTGAAGGACTCCTCGGGGTCCTTTACCGTGGCTCTGGCCGAGGCCGACGCCAAGGGCACATTGGCGCAATACTATTTTGCTTTAGTTGGTCAATAGTTGTGATTTTGCAAGGATGAGCTACAGCGAATCTTCTCAGTGCGGTCCCGAACTCAAAACTCGACCTCGAAAGTCGACAGAGGCCGAACAACCTTAAACTCAAATCTAGACCTCGAATCGTTCCGAAAGAGGCCGAAAGCCAAGGCCCAATATCAGATTTCCATGCAAATTACCTCTTGAGCACAATCTCCGAGGCGCCCTTGGTGTAGAGCCGGTAGCCGCCCTTGTATGGGATGACGGAGGACATGCTCTTGCGAACGGAGTTGAAGGTGTAGACGCGGGTGAAGGACTCCTCGGTGTGGCGCTCGCGGACCGCCTCGTAGCTCTGGCCGAGGCCGAGGACGAAGCCGAGTAGCGCGCACTCGGTCTTGTTGCCCACCTGCATGGGGGGCCCCGTCGGGTCTTGGGAAGGCTGCGGGCAGAAGAAATATGTGTAGCGGCTGCTGTTTTTTTTATGCAGCCTATATACGCCCCACTGCAGGGCACAGGCCTTCTCTCGGAGAAAGAGTGTGGTTAATTACCACGCCTGCCTAATGCGCATTGGCAATTTCAAGCGCTGACGTATGAACACCTGAGACAGTTAGGTTTATTCATGATTTTTTCCTTCACCGTTAGCGACTGGTACTGCTAATACATCTTCACAAATGTGTTGTCCACTTAATTAACTTATTAATTATCACGATCTTAAGGTTCAAAGGCAGGGCTACGCAAATAAAGTACTTAATTAAAGTTTTTTATAACAAATCCGCTGCCAGTCCAAAAGACTGCTCTTCTGCAATATTGCTACTTCACAAGCATTTAGCTCCTTCGCTGCATTAAAACTACTTTGCAATGAGTACGTTTCAATTCTATTCAGGTCGAACCAATGGGAAATAATTAAATTTTCCACTCGTTCCTTTCCTTCATTCATTAATTCATTCATTCATTCGTTGACTTCACAGCTGAACTCACCATAATCCTGGAAGTGAAGTAGCTGTTGACAGAGATCCCCCCTCTATGACCGTCTCGCCGCCCTCGGCGGGGATGTGCCGAAGTTGGGCGTGATCTTGCAGAGCTTCTCGCAGATGTGCGACTGCCTCACGTTCATCCAATTGGTGGTGAGAGTGTCATTGTTACTACCACCTAGCTACTTTACCATCAGCTCGCAAGCGTAGTTACTACCATCTGGTTTCTTTGCTGCCATCAAACGCATAACATGGCAGGCGTAGAGTCAGCTTTTGTGTGCGTTTGGTCTAGTTGTATCTTTATGAAAAGAAGTGATACTGTGATACTTTTAGGCAGGCTGAGACAAAATACCTGCCAAGTCGGGGGTCTGGTTTAGTAACTTACCGAATGTTTTCCTGCTGTCTTTCTACTTCACACACTTTAAGCTACTTCGCCGCTTTAAAACTACTTTGCAAGAATCATGTTTCAATTCGATTCCAGTCGAACAAATAAGAAAAAAACTCAATTCTCCTCTCGTTCCTTTCCTTACTCGTTCATTCACTCAATTAATTTTCCGAATTCACAACCGAACTCACCATAATCCTGGAAGTGAAGGCGCTGTTGACGGAGATCCCCTCGATGACCATCTCGCCGACCTCGGCGGGGATGTCCCGGAAGTTGGGCGTGACTTTGCACAGCTTCTCGCAGATGTAAGACTGCACCACGGTCATCCGGTTGGTGGTGAGAGTGCCGGTCTTGTCGGAGCAGATAGCAGTGGCGTTTCCCATCGTCTCACACGCGTCCAAATGGCGGACCAAGTTGTTGTCCTTCATCATTTTCTGTCGAAGGAACGGGGCAGCTGCAGCGGTTCTTTGCTTTTTATTTACTTACTGGGTTTTAGGGGAACCGTCGACAAGCAATAACAAGGTTCATTGTACATGATAGGAGCAGAGAATCGTTAAAAGGTTTTCACTTACAAGTTTACAACGTTAAGGCAAGGAATCGTGGCGTCGTAAGTTAGAGAGCGTGTAATCCAGTGCACACCCTCTGGGCTACCAGTACTGTGACACCGATGATCAGGGCCTCGATTATAACTACGGGAGATCGTTAGAAAAAGTCCTCGATTGATTCGATTAAAATACGGGTGCGTATTCAATAGACAATTAATCAAGTGGAACAACCAATTATTCGAATAACAACCAACAATCTGCGCAATGTTGCGTTGTAATCGAGGCGTTCATGCAACAGTCATTGTAATAACAATGCGTTAACAGGATCTAGGCTCAGATGTTGAGGATCTAGGGTAAGACTGTTCCTTGACTATCATACCTAGAAGGCTACACTTTTTCTTGCAGAACATTTGAGTGATAAACCTTTGACAAAATAATCATCATCATCATCAGCCATTTGACGCCCACTGCAGGACATAGGCCTCCCTCATGGTTTTCCTAACCATGGGGGGTTTTGCCATAATCGCCACGCTTGGCAGGCGGGTTGGCGATCGCAGTATGCGGTTGGAATCTCAGGAAAACGCTGCTGCCCGTCTCCTGGTAATGTATTTCCTTAGTCGCCTTCTACGACATCCACGGAAGGAAATGGAGTGACGCTATTTTTAATCCGGCGCCACACGGTTCCACACAAAATAATACTGGCGTGTAATAATACCAACAAACCCATTGATACATGCCTGGATTCGTATCCATGCTCTGTCGAAGCGACGTACCTTAACAGAATAAGCCAAGGACAGCGTGACGGCCAGCGGCAAGCCCTCAGGTACCGCTACCACCAGCACGGTGACACCGATAATGAGATGCTTCACCAGATTGTTAATGTAGGTCGCTCGCCAGGGCTTCCCGTCTATCACGAAGGTCTGGACGCAGAACTGGATTACTAGGATGATTACGGTGAGGACGGCGATCGTGGAGCCGGCGTAGCCGATCTGTTGGTGAAAACTTTATTTCAGTCTTGTGTTTGCTGTTTGTGTTTGCTGTTACTAGAGACTAGGCCTGTCCTGTTTCGCTTGGCAGGAAATTAAGAAGAATAAAATTATTAGTGAAGAAGCACCAGGAAGAATGACTAAGCTGAAAAGATAGTCTAGACTTTTTCTTGTGGCTGCTTTCAGCGGGCTTCCGGCAATGCTGGCGCTATGGCCTTCTCGGTCGACGGGGCGGCGACGTGGTTGTCAGTGTGGCATCCAATTACCTAGCGAGGGGGGGGTTCAGCCACCACATACCTGAATAGCCAGTTTCGTAAGCTTGGCCTGCAGCACGGACTTTTCCTTCTTGTGGCTGGTTTCCGCGGGCTTCTCGGTCGAGGGGGCGGGGACGTGGTTGTCGTCAGGCAACGTGTGGTTAGCGCCGTGGCTGTTGCCGGACGCTGGCAGTGTGGCATCCTCATCACCTGGCGAGGAAAAAGCGTTAGGACCTATTTACGTTGCTAAAAAGCGAGCGCTTTAGTTGCGAGTTGAACTGAAACGGCGAGTTAGTTTATTCTGTCGTTTCGTGAAAACAATCTAAGCGCCGGTTTCTTGTAAACTATTTATTGATTTATTTATCGAATGGCAATTATATTAAAATGTTAAATGTATTCACTGGATTTTAGGTTAAAATTTAGAATTATTAAAGTACGTAGCCGAATCATCGAAGAGGTTTTTGAAACCATGTTTCAGCCCATTGTACTTGGTTAGTTCACATTCGTAGACCATATTATAATATCGTTAGTTTTTGTGGGGTTTTGTGGGGCTGTAGAGTCGCAACTGACAGCTGTTAACCGTTTATGTACTCAAAACAGGGGGTAATTCAAATTTTTATATAATATCTCAGTATACTACTCTGTATTGTTCACGATTGCATCATTCCACAGTCTGTGACGCTCGCGGAGTAACTTTTGACACTGACTGAAAATCAGCGCTAAAGGCTTGCCCATCAGGATACTGCTCAGTCAGTTGTCATTTATAATGACAGTGACACGCCGTGAGCTTAATTTTCTTTTTTTTTATTATAGCTTGTTTGTACTCGTAGTATTTATTTTTTGTTTTATTATTGTGACATCTGTACTGTTTTTATAATAAATATTTTTTTCTTCTTCTCACAGACGATTGGGTTAACATCACTCTCCCGCACGTAATCGGCCAAGTTGAGATAACTAAAAAGCGAGTGCTTTAGTATAAGGGAGTGAAGTGTGAACGTCTGTCTTAGGTTAATAACTAAGACAGCCGTTTGAGCTAATGCTCAAATCCTTATTACAAATAAATAAAATTTTACTTTTACTTTACTTTTTTTACTTTTTACGTCCTACTCGCCGTTCCACTAAAGAGAAAATAGAATCGCTTTAGTTGAGTTAATTGGTAAATAGTAGGAAGAAGTCAGCGTTGCAAAGTTTGGGCCGCAATTGTTTAACAAAGACCTTTAATAAAATTTGTTTTGCCATCGACACTGTAAGAAGAAGCAGAAGGAAGACGCGACTCTATTGCTAGAAGTGAAAACGTCTACTCGAAGGTCACTTCTGAACTATTACACTCGCCTTTTTAGCTCAATTAATACTAAATCACACGCATTTTAGTCATGTAAGCCCGGCTATAAGACCAACTTGCATGAAGGGTATAAAGAAATTCAAGACTGGGACTTTGTGTGTGATAGAAGGGGAAATCTATCTCTTTCTCTCTCATCCTCTTTGCATTTTCTGTCCAGTTCACCCATGTAAGTGTAGAGTTTCGTATCATAACGTGTTGACTAGCACGGTATAGTCACATCTGGCTTTAAATAAAGACTATAGTTTGTCAGCTAAAAAACAATTTTTCGTGAAAAACTGAGTAAAACTGCATTAGAAGTCCATTTTCACCAATTAAATAAAAAATAAAAACCGACTTCGAAACACTACAGCACTAAAAAGTTTGAAATAATTTAAATAATTAGAAGTATTTATTCAAAGTTGCAAGGAAATTCAATGTTACCCAACTTGACTGTACAGAAAACGTCAATAGAATTCATGCCAATTATATAAAAAAAATGTCAACAGTGTTTCAATAGTCAAAAATTACATTTAAAAAAAAGTCAATCAATTAGACTTAATAAGAAGTAAAAGCTTTAAAATTATGATTGCGTATATTTGACTCTAGCGCGCAATTTTTCTTACTCGTTTGTACACATTTATTGTAATTTTTCGTTGATCTTACTTTAGAGTCCAACTAGAGGAAAGACTTTGTAAGAGGTAAAACCACTGTTTACTTGGGAGTTAATAGATACTGTATACTCATCATAGAACCTTTTACCAAATTCGGCACACATTAAGAGTTTACAAATAGTTAAAAGAAAAATATTTTAATAGAATTTAAAACCAGCCAAGTGCGAGTCGGACTCGCGCACGAAGGGTTCCGTACCATTATCTATACAACATTTGAATATTTCAAGCGTCTACCTGTTGCCGTTATTAATATCGAGCAAAAATCACGATTGTTGTATGGGAGCCCCCATTAAATATTTATTTTATTCTGTTTTTAGTATTTGTTGTAATAGCGGCAACAGAAATACATTATCTGTGAAAATTTCAACTGTCTAACTATTAAAGGGTATCCCTTACCCTTTGGGTACGGAACCCTAAAAAAGGTCTAATAAGGCATTTACTGCAGTTTACTATGAGTTATACATTAATGTTGTAGTCTACAAGGAAATGCAGGGGTAATGTGTTTAGTTCAAAACTCAAAATTACATTTTAGGTATTGTAATACGCATGGTGTACTAATTAAGCTCTAAGAAATTAGTATTTTATTTTATTTGTGTATTAGACTAATTTTGTCTAATGTTGAATGCACCAATGAGAGGCATATGTGTTGCCGTTAGATTTTATCTAAAGACATATTTTAAAATACAATAAAAAATGTAACTGTTGTTAAATTATATTAATTAAATATGTCTTTAAATATGTCTTTAGTTGCTCAGTAGACTTGAGGACAGAATAAATGTTACCTATTTGAAAATTAAATTAGTCAACCAAAAATCAATACATATTCACAAAAACCTTCTGTCCCGAAGTGTACTTTTTTGTTAAGCGGCGCAAAGGCAAAGGACACTTACCGGTCAGGCTCTTTCGCTGGGTTCCTTTCCGCTGCTTTTTAGCCTCTATTCTCGTTCGAACCCATAACGTCGTCCATTTATTCATATGCCATCGTTTTTAGAAACAAGCATACACATTTAAACGGAGTTTTTAAGTTCGGGTTTTTAACATCATGCAGTCAATACGACAGAAACACGATGCAGGGTCGATGTGTATTGTTTTTTTTTTTCGTCGGCAGTGGAGGTGGCGTGCAGCGAGCCAGGATCGGGGTGGAGGAAAAAAAAAAGTTGGATGTCATTGAAATGGATAACACTAGAATGTTGGTTGCGGCTAATTCTAAGGGGTATAAGGGCTTATTTCGAACACTTGTACGCAAGAAAACCGGGCAAAGCACAATCATTTGATAGAGAGAAATACTTCGAATGTGTCATGAACCGTTTTTCGTGCTCACAAGTGCCCAAACTAGGCAACTTAAAATTCAATGTACAAAATTATGCTTTTAAGGGGATTTGGGGATTTCACTTTTAACGATGACACTTATTCAGAGATTACCTTTCTATTGAAAATTACATTTTTTTACATGTAATGTACAATCTTATTTTGGTATTTTTTAAATAATAACAAAACATGCTTCCAGGGTATTAGTAAAGACATGGAGGGCACGGACAACACACATTTAGGGATAAACAGACATTCACAAAACATATATTAATATTATGGAATTATATCGCCACTACTGGAAACGTAATCTCTTGGGAATTGTGGCCGACATTTGTAATATTCCACTCTTACACAGCAAGTGAGGTTGTCAGAGTCATTTTAACCCATTAACGCTTACTGCACTCAAGCAGATACACGGTATACCTATTTGAGTACCATAACCGCTCACTGTACTCAAGCAGATACACGGTTTACCTGTTTATGTACTGTACACTAAATAAAATAATATAAAACGTAGTTATTTAGACTCCATCAAGATAGAACATTTTTGATTCATGTCACGAAACCAAACTAAACAAACTATTTAATATGGAGTTTATTACGAATGTCGTCTATTTTTAAGTTCGCAGTGGAGTGCGTAACATGAGTTTCAGGGATTCGGGTTGGGGCACTGATATAAATACGCTAAGCTGGCTACTAGCTACGAACAATGTAATGAAAACCCAATAAAAAGGCGTTATCCGTGTCCTTGCGAATATCGATATTCGCAACTATCTATCACAGTATATATATGTAGTTTTATGTAGGTCATATTAATTCAAGCAGGCTTATACCTATGTTTATGTAATAGATCGCCAACCCGCCTGCCAAGCGTGGCGATTATGGCAACCCCCTTCATGGTTAGAAAACCATGAGGGAGCCCTATGTCCTGCAGTGGGCGTCAAATGGCTGATCATGATGATGTAATAGTCTATTTAATTTTATTCTATTAAACTTGTAAAGACTATCGTATCGATATAATATCTATAATAATATTTTATGTAGGTTTATTTTATTATTTGAAATAAAACACTTGAGCCATATTATACTTTGCTGTATGCATGTTTAAGTCTTATTAATTTTATTACTGTACAAACACTATGTTGTGATAGATTTAAGTTCACCTGAATGGATCACTGTGCCCCAAGATACAATTTAATTTAGTTTGGGGTTTATAGTTACCTTATATATTGTTAATTTTTGTTCATCTCAATAAAAAAAATTCATTTTCATTTTTTCATTTTTCATCCTCTTATTATAAGTATCTTACGAGACGTGTGAGTCAATTCAATTTCTTAATGTTATTGCAAACAATCGATGTCCTCAAATTCTACCAGTCCCGAAATGACACGAAATTGTTGAAACCGATAGCTACAGTCAGTCCAGCGCATTTATGTAACCATAGGTCAAAGGGGTACTAAATTGCAGGGGAAGAAGAACTAACGAAGCGGACACAGGAGAACTAAGGCACATAATAATATAAAACACCGAAGACATTTGGCAACAATTTGACTAACACTTTCTTTTTCTCTAAGACAAAAGTTCTTGTACCTTTTCTCCGGGTTTCAACTATTTTATGCTTGGAGTTTATACTATGCTCATTTAGCTTCTTAAGCTATTAAACATTGAAGCGTAGCTTTAGCTTATACTTCGAATTTTTTTTGTACACTACGAAATATTTGAAGCGCTCTTCTAAGCATGATTTTAGATAAAGTTTATGTCCAAATGAGCAAAGTATTATTGACATTGGGGCTTCCTGTCTAAATTATCGGGATTTATTTGGGATGTCCTTTTGTTACCATGGTGTGAACTAAAAGTGATAATTCGGGATGCCATGAATATATTGCAATCTAAATATCTGCAAGTGAAATTAAAGTTTAAAAGGAGATCCCGTGTAAGTTTTAAAATGCGTTTAGTATTTCGGCAACGTCTTCAATGAACGTTTCCGAAATCGCTGTCTATAGAAAAACATATCAACTTTTTCTACACTACTTTTTCAATACTAAATCCCTGTATCGCCAGGTACAATCTGAAAGAATTTTTCAGCTCCGTGCCTCAACCAAAATTGCAAAAGATCTTCCGAACTCTCGACTCAGGATCTATCCACGATTTATCACGGAGAAAACATGACCAAAATGAAGCCGTCATCTTTACTATTCTACCTTCAAATTGTATCCAACGACACATTATTGGACGGCAAGAAAGAACTAAATAGCTTGACTTTAATACTAGTCGGTCGGTTTGGTGGAATATATTAGTTACTTTGTTTCTTAAAAAAAAAAAACACGCGTATGTGCAATTAAATGCCAAACTTAATACATTGAATTCATTCTTGCGTTAACCGCGTTCCTGCAGACGCTGTCGAAGACGTTTCGAGATAAAAGTGATCACATGGCTCTCACCAGGATTTATTTCCTAATTTCCTATCTCCCGATTCCAGTAGGCATCTTTACAATTGTCTCTAATAGCGATGGGCTACTCCCGACCACATTCTCCCGAACGAAATTTCTGCCAAGAATATTTTCCAAACTGAAAATATTCCCACAAAATTTCTGCAAACAATTCCGTACGAATGCCCGTCGGAGAGAATACTCTCGGGGGTACTTTTAAAAACTATCGATGAAAACAAAGCCCCTACTCAGTGACGACGCAACCAAGAGCTCGACAAGACACTGACCTTTCTTCATCTGCTTGATCTCCTTGTCTTGACTCTCGACGGCCGCGCCCAGGAGCGTGAATATGATGCCGGCTTGCGAGTTGACGCCCACAGCGGTAACCAACATCTTTCCTGAGCCTGGTGAGGTTTAAAATACAAATGAAAATAAAGCCCGCGAGGGCGCGAAGAGTTGCTAGTTGACGCCAACAGCCGTATCCATTATAGTTATCTATTTTTTGCCTACTACCTCGTTGGCCTAGAGGTAATGTATTGTATTGTTTTGTCTGCGTCGACGCGATGTTCCGTAAGTCACTAGACCAGGCCCTTGCTGAAAATTAGTGCTGTGGGCAACAGACCTGCAGCAATTCCTGAGCCTGAGGCCGTTTCGCCGCCGCATGGACGTAGCTCGTGTTCCCTAATTGTTGTTCTGCCGCGTGTTTTTTTTTATTTAATTTTTTTCTTTCTGTTTTACGTCTTGTATATGTCTATGTGGCGTTAAATAAATGTATTTCTTCTTCTTCTTCTAACGCGCTAGACTAGCAAAAGCGAGGTCGTAAAGGGTCGTGGGTTAGATTCCTGCTGGAGGTGTATTTCCATGTTTGTGATGTCCTTATCTGATTACCATAGCAAAGGTTGGGACCAGGGCTAGTGATTGTGGTGTAAGGTGTAAGTGACTGACTCAAATGCGGCAGGAATCGAACCCACAACCGCTCTGTCTTAGTAGTGAATCGTGTTACATCTAGACAAACGAAGCAATTAATGACTTTAAGGGTTTTGGAGTCATGTTGGTCTATGGCGAGGCCTGTCCCTGTAATTTACCTTTATTTTAATTAAGTGGTTCATCTCATACCTTCCATAACGTGAGTCCCGGATAGCACCATGGGATCAAAAGATTCTCCCTTCTTGACATGGTCCGATTCACCAGTGAGCGACGACTCGTCAACCTGGAAGCAAAAACAAGCTAATTTCAGTTCTGAGTTTACCTCCAAAGGACTCTTTTTCGGCCTTCATGTTCACATTGGGGTTTGACGCTACGCGCGTCCGCAGATTTACCCTCCTCACCCAAGCAACATGACCCCAGATACTCAACAAGTATAGTTACTGGTAACAAGTAGGTATAATTACTAGTAACAAGTACGGTTACCAGTAACAAATACAGATACTAGTAACAAATACGGTAACCAGTAACAAGTACAGTTACTAGTAACTGAATAGAGGACTGAAGTCTTAGTAATAGGGTCCCGTTTGGCACCATTCGGGTACGGATCCCTAAAAAGCAATCGCCTGAAAATACGAATGTTCGATAAAAGCCTTTTGAACAAAATAGCAGCAGTTTCAGATAAAAAAAAAAACAAATAAAGCTTTTTTTTAAATTGGAAAACGCTTTCATCGGATACATATATGTAGATAGACAGATATATAGAGAACACTTTATTGTACATAAAAAAGGAAATTACACAGATATTGACAGATATGTATAGAGTTTCTAGTTTACAACTTCGGTAGTAAAGCTGATAGCTGAAAGTGGACATAATGTAGCCATTATTTCGCAGTATCACCCACTCCGTAGTAAAATATCATAGTAGATTTTATCAATAACAGTAAAGATAATATGTTATACCTATCATTTTATTAATAAAACGTCTGTCATAAGAATAGCGTATTTTATTTCATCAGAGAAAATCATCTTGGCGCCTTATTTCGCGCGTCAACACGAAAACTACTGCAGTGGAATTATCTGCCAAGAACCATCGTGTTTGTTACTAATCTGTCATAATGCTACAGAAATCCATTAGATAAGAGAATGTCGCATCCTCGGAAGGTGTTTCAGTTTCATTATCAATTTACTGTTAAAGGAAAAAAAACTCAGATTCTGGTGGCCTATTTCTCAAAGATTTCTTTAGGGAAATAGAGTTACGTTGAGGTTTTCTTATCGAGCATGAGGATCGTATCAATGACGCAAGTGATAAATAAGTAAGTGAAGTTATTTTGTCTTTTATCAGTACACCTGAGAACTACACGTAATAGTTTTTATATAACACCTGCTCGTCAATGGCATATTATGTGTCATGCAAAGTCAACTTAAAGCAAGTAATTTGTGTCCTATGGTCTAGCCGGGTCATTATAAATGTACTGAATTTCATAATCCCCTAGGGAATTATGACATTTGAATTTGGAATGCAATCAACATTGAATATACGAGCTCCTTGCAATCTATGACCAAACGTTAAAATTAGAATATAAACTTTTCATAGAGCCCTACACCAAGAAGAATTTATTCAAAATTAGAATGAAAACTTTTCATAGAGCCCTAAATCAAGGAGAATGTATTCAAAATTAGAATGAAACTTTTCATAGAAACCTGCATGAAGAAGAATTTGCCACTACAAAAAAAAAAACAAATAGACCGAAAAGGCGCTAAACTGCAAATCTTTGTGTTATTTTGTAACAAAATAGCGTATTTTAACTTTATTAATTGTAAAATTAATAAAGTAAGTACTTTCTTTTTAATTGTATTATTTTTTTTTTGCCTCGCAGTGTTTATATAAAGTAGAGTATGCATTTTGGGGATAAAGCAGTGTATTTGTGTCGGGCGTTTTTGAACCCCTCGGCCTCGGGATTCTAGCTTTAACTCCCTGGCTTCGCTCGGGAGTTAACTCTGTAACTCCCTCGCTTCGCTCGTGAGTTAACCCTAGGATCCCTCGTCCTTGGGGTTCAAAATATCGCCTGAGACATAATACACTGCTTTATCCCCTTAATGCATAATCTACTATTTTACAATGGATATTGGTCAAGAAAGAAGAAATTTAGACAAATGAATACCGCGCGGTAAATCCCCTACTCGGTTCTAAGCGAGTACCTAAACGCCTCCATTATTTTTGGGAATCCCTGAAAATGCGTTTCGTTTTCAAGCATAGACAAGTAGGGTTGCCATATATGTTCAAAGGAAAATCGTCTAAATTTTGTAGAAAATCCGTAAAAGTGAAAAAAAAAAAACCTACTGCAGACGTAATCACCATCCAAAGCCCCTCATGTCATTAAAAATAAGCAAAGCAACGCCCCCTGCAGTGCTTACGTAATAGTTGAATGGCCCCACAGATAGTAGACAGCTGATCGACATGTATAATCATTGGCCTCTGCTGAATATAGACCCCAGGGCTCGTCACAAAAACGTCCTGACCATATTTTGGGATTTTATGTGGCAGGCCATTTCTTTTCACAGCCAGGAACCCACTTTGAAAAACCTTAGATTCGCCAATGTGTACAAAAAAGTATTAATTTACTAATTTCATTCTAGTACTTCAATATTCATGCAGCACGATTCAAGATCCGACTGCCTTTCTGACATTGCATTACGATACATTTTCATGGTCGCATAATATATTTTACTGTGTTTAAAATAGTAGTCGACATAGCAATTAAAGTTTTTACTGCCTACTGTCAACGTTGCATCCTACAACGTGGTTTCGTTTTAAATATATCTGCTGTTAAATATCTACTTGCCAACCTATGCTCTGCTGAATGAGTGACAGGAAAAGCTGTTACTAGGCAGACAAATATATATTTCTATACTTTAACAACTTCTGTCTAAAGCTTGTTTATCTAATATTTAAAAATCTCGTGTCAGTGATTGATAGCGAACTCCTCCGAAACGGCTTCACCGAATTTTGTGATTTTTTTGTGTATGTTTGGTAGGTCTGAGAATAGGTCGTAGGCTAATTAATATGGCAAAACAACGTTTGCCGAGTCAGCTACTATTTAGATAATTTTCATCTCGCCCAAGGTATAAATATCTACTGTTATTTGTGTCAGTGATATTCTGTAACTAAGAGGAATTTTTTCAAAGTTATTTTGCACTGAATGGGGAAACCTTTGAAACTATGGAAAAAATATCAGTTGTTACCACCAGAAGTATTAAAGTATATGAAACAGCTCATTTGTTTCGTGATTTTCAAGTTTTCCCCATATGTAGTAAGAGTAATTCGTATTGACAAGTAGAACGAAGATCCACAGAAGACCGAAAACTAGGTGGATGGATGTAGGAAAGAAGGATCTCATAGAGTGCGGAGCCTTGATAAACAAGGTCATGAATAGGGCGAAGTGGAGAGAGAAAATAAGGAAAGCTGACCCCACCACTATGTGGGACTACCCTATTCCTTGCGAAGCCAAACAAATCTTCAACGCTGGCTATCACAGTATTCTCTTATATTTCCTCTAGTGCTATCACGGTATACGTCCCTCTGCACTTCTTTCAGAGAGTTTTATTTTATTTTTATTTTATTTATTAAGGCACACCAACAGCACAAACACATTAAAGGGTAACTAAACGTAATTAACAGAGGGCTGGCGTTTGTGCCAATTATAGGTGCGCACAGCACTCACAGGTTCGCACTATTGGCTTATTCTAATAAACAACAATACTGTTACCACGACTATTATTAGACTTATAAATATTAATATTACAACTTGAAAACTAGCCAAGATCGATTCCAGAAATTTTAGATTTAAAAAACCCCAGTCTATCATAAAATATATCCAGATCATATTCCTTCCAACATTCATTATATGTTTTTAACATTCTATATATGGGAGCATTTTTCCCCATATTGGTTTTACAGAGAGGTAAAAAGAAAGTGTCCTTATTCAATAATCTACAATTTGGCCTGGGTACTCGAAGAGATACACTTTCTAGTAGGTCCTCGCAAAGCGCTTGGCCATTGATTATCTTATACAAAAGAATAAGGTCATTCATTCGTCTGCGCTTTGTTTTTTTTCAGTTCAGTAAGTTTTCATAACTTACTGATCTCAAATAAGTTTTAAAGGGTCCACGGTATTACTACCTATGCCTTTTTTACGAGTACATGCCAAATGAATAAACCGAATATCCAGATCATGAATGAAAGACGCCAGACAAGTATTAACAAATTAAAAAATTGCGGCAGGCAAAAAACCTCTTGACCTAATTGACCTAAATATTCACTTAGCACCCGATCTAGACCAACCGCCGGTACTTCAAGCGACCCATCACTAATAACCAAAAGCGCCAGAACCGAGTCCACCACTGCAGTCATACACGTGCGAAACACAGACCAATAAATAACGCGTTATCGTGTGACGCACACAGCCAATACAAATCTGATAAGGGCGTTCGCTGAAATTATAGCCGCAAAATTGATACAGGCAGAAGTTCAGTTACAGTTGTAGTAGAAGTTACTTCCAGTAGTGATTCTAAGGAGCCTTCTTCTTTGATCCCAAAGTAGAATCCGTGGTTCTATATAGATTTCCTCTTCTGACTGTGAGACACGGTAGCTTTGAATTCAGGCCGCTTGATGCCAATTGACATTGTCTCTTCGAATTAAGGTTACCAGACGACCGGGATTGTCCCGGAATGTCAGAGCATGCCCTGAGTCCAGGAATCGCCTTACAAACAAGGCGGCTGCTTTCTACTATTTAAATTTCAGTTACACTCCGTACGTGAGTGCTTGTTCGCTCAGGCATACTTTCATCATCATCATCATCAGCCATTTGACGCCCACCGCAGGACATAGGCCTCCTTCGTGGTTTTCATGACCATGAGGGGTTTTGTCAAAATCGCCACGCTTGGCAGGCGGGTTGGCGATCGCAGTATGCGGTTGGAATCTCAGGAAGACGCTGCTGTCCGTCTTCTGGTAATTGATTTCCTTAGTCGCCTTCTACGACATCCACGGAAGGAAATGGAGTGACACTATTCTTAATCCGGCGTCAATAAATTTAAAGGTCTTTATTAATTAAATAAAAAGAAAAAAAAACACGGAAAGGCACACTTTGTCCCGCCGTAATAGGATGGCTAACGCAATATTCTATCCAGTCTCTCTGGTTGATATACTTCCAGAGGTTTTCCTTCAGGATTCCTCCTTCAGGTTTTCGTCTAGTCTTTCTGACTGTGTCTGAGGAGCTATGGGCCGGGAAATTGTGTAGTTTTTTTATGCAGAAAGTTTTGTCATCGATGCAAGGGATTACTTTTGGAATATTTTATATAAAAGCCTCCTATAATTCACAAAGGCACGGTTCACAAAGATTCAAATTACGTCTAAATATCCACTCATATAACATTGTGGAATGCAATCAAATATTGAGTATTTACATTCCACAATGTTTCCTCACACATGTATTTTGAATTTGTGCAATAAATACCTTTTTTACTTAGTTACTTAATTTGAGTACGGGATTTTGAATCATGCACAAGTTTACGTTGTATAAAACGCAAGAAAAGATTAGGATTAAAATATTTAGCCTTGAGTATCTATGCTAGAAGGCTTAAGGCGGCGTCTATACCCCGTTCTACGAGTCGAACTCATAGGGAACAAAATACTCGCATCTCATTGGTCAATGCGCGCGACTAGAGATAAGCGAAACAAGCGGAGACGGTCCGCCTCATATAGTAGCTTTACATGCTCTGAAGGTCACGCGCATTAACCAATGGGCGCACATGGACAATTTTCTTTGGGAGCTGGTTTCGTGGAATGGATTATAGAGGCCTCTCCTACAGTCCTACCTAAACTAGAGAGATGAAGTCACCACTCAAATCCCGTATGCCTAGAATTTATTTTTGTATGGAGCAAATATGCTCAGCACCTATACTATGACTACCTCGTTGGTCTAGCGTTTAACGCGCTTGACTAGCAAAACGAGTGGTCGTGGGTACGATTCCCACTGGGGGCCGCCGTGCATGTGATTTATAAAAATGGCTTCAGTCTGGGTGGGTTTTGCCCGGTTACCATAGCACAATCACTCTAACTACCTTTTGCCTTATTTTATGTCATCACTATAGTTAATGATTTTTCTGATGAGGTAATAAATACTTTTTTTTCTTTATCTTTATCCTTACAAGTGATTGTATTACATATCCTTTTAGCTCAATCTGCCTAAACTACTGGAAAGATTAGGTCAATGCATCGACTAAAAACTACTATAAAACACGCAGAGTCTTCTGTACCAGTATTCCGTAACAGATATAGATAGGCCACTAAAGTAGGTGTTTAATAATCAAGATACGGCGCCTAACCTGTTGATGCCACGTTTTGATATTGCGTAGCGATAACATTAGGTAGGTTACATAAACGGTTTTGCCCTCAAGCTTCAGCAATATATACAGTACTGATTCGAGTTTATTCAAAATTCGTATGTCTAACTCTGAAATGTCTCGAGAAGCCGAAATTCAGTAAGACTGAGTGATCCAGAGGTCTAATTTTGAGAGAACCGAGACGAAAGTTGAACATCTAGTGCTGAATAATGATAAAAATGTCGAAAGATCTACCTTTGCTCTACAGTGAGACGTATACAGGCTGCATTACATTTTGGGCTACAGATGCTTTAAATAGATGTTTTAATATAAATACCTATGGTTATACGTCGGGAATTAAGGTAGTTAAGTTTACCTAATAAAAAATCGCGATAAGACCCGTTCATCATCATCATCATCGGCCATTTGAAGCCCACTGCAGAACATAGGCCTCCCTCATGGTTTTCAAAGCTTTCCGGTCTTGTGCCGCCCACATCCAGCGACTCCCCGCCACCGTAACCAGGTCGTCAGACCATCTGGTGGGAGGCCAGCCCACGCTGCGTTGTCCGGTCCGCGGTCACCAGGTCAGAACTTTTTCGCCCCAACGGCCATCAGTTTTCAGAGCTATGTGCCACGCCCACTGCCACTTCAACTGAGCAATTCTTCGAGCTATATTTGTAACTCGGGTTCTTCTGCGGATCTCCTCATTCCTGATTCGATCACGCAATGAAACTCCTAACATAGCTCACTCCATTGCTCGTTGGGCGACCTCGACTTTTAAGATCCGTTAATAGTAGATTGTTAACCAAGGGCTGTATGACATCAATTGAATACGAGGTTTTTGGCGCCCGAGCGCAGCGAGGGCGCTAATTAGCCCGAGTATGCAATTGATGCTTACACCCGAGGTAAACACTCTGCTTTACATATCGATTGTGAGGTAAGTAAAAAAACAAGAAAGCAGGACTTTTGAGAAAGAACTCCAAAACACGAAAAAAATGTACTTTCGCGCCTAGCTAGTCGACTGACTTTTTTACTCTTCACGATTTTATGGCACGCAAGCGCGTCAAATCGTGCTGGCCAGTTTGATTTTTAAATCGATTTCAATTAACATACGATGTGACTGCGAAACAAATAGTTCGATATTTAAAATAAAATCTTCATAAATTCTAATATAAATTGTCTCGATTCCGATTCGAGTAAATAATCGATACCGAAAAAAAAAAAATTAACTTTTAAAAAATATTCTTCTTGCAGTATGAGTATGACAGTTCTTTTTCACTTCTCATGCTCTAAAAGTTCGTCTTTATGTCGTGCGTAGGCGACATAAAGTCGCTTTTTATGCTCTAGAGCATAAAGTAAAATCTTCGTCGAAGACCAAGGCAATCGCTGCAACAGCCACACGAACATCTTTAACTTCATACAACAACCTCTTTATTTTATTTCGTTTCGTTCGTATTCTAAGACCAAGGCAAAGATACCAACAGCCAAAGTACACAATAAAACTTCATGAAATAAACTTATAATTTGTATTTCGTCTCATTTATTATTTTTTATATTTGTTTATTTTTCAATTTAGTAGATCAGTATAGTATTTAAGCCATAACAACAACTTATCATAGTTATAAAAGAAAATGTTTTTATAACTGAGCAGTATGTAACGACCTTAAGTCAGGTGTCACGTCCCTACAGAAAAAAAAAAGAAAAAAAAGTTAATTGGCGGGAACCATAATTATTTTTACATGTTGCTGTTTCATTTCCTCGCAATCGAAGTGAAAAGTAGAGTGTACAACTCGTCCATAAAACCCATTTTACACTCGACTTTATATCTATCCTCGCTCGCAAGCTCGCTCGGATGGATAAACGTCTCGAGTAAAATGGTGCGTTTTATGCACTTGTTGTACAATCTACTATTTTCAAATTCCAAAACCTATCGTGTAATGTTAACATTACATGGTATGTTTTGAAACCTATACTGTAATGATATCCATACACCCCGGCATTCAGGGAAGTAAGTGACTACTTACAGAGCAAGAGATATGTAAAATATATAAATAGATGATTTTTTATACAGAGTATGTTTTGCTCGTTCTTGTGTCCCACGTGACAATATATAATTAAGATGTTGATGGCATTATGAGGGCGGCAGGACAATGGACGAGATTAGCAGAGGACCGCCGAGGTTGGCGTGACGGTGAAAAGGCCTATGAGGGCCGGATTTGGAGGTCTGGAGGCCCTGGGGCAACAAAGAAGCGGAGGTCCCTAATTTTTTTCTGAATAAAAAAATACGATACATAAAAACAAAAATCATTTGACCAATAACTTCAAAAGCCAAAATAACACTTCTTACAAAAGTAGGAAAAACATTGATGCTGCGGCCAGACACACAAACAGCACCCGTTCACTCACCCGTGGACAAGTACGGACTGATTAATTGATTGAGATCTAAGGGGATCCTCACCTTGAGGTCATTGCTCTGCAGCAAGATACCGTCGGCCGGCAGCAGGTCACCGTACTTGACTTGGCATATGTCACCGACCACGATCTCGCTGATCGGGATATCCCTGACCTCGTTCCCCCGTATCACTGCGAACTTGTGCTCGCCTTCTATCCGGTTCTGGAGGCCTCTGGAAAGGAGACGAGTAAGGGTGAGTGTGGACGAAGTCATTGGGAATAACAATAGTAGATAGTGTAGCCCGGCGGTTCCTACGGGTTAGTCTAAGCAAAGCCATTGGGAATAACTATAGATAGAATAGACCAACGGTTCCCACACATTTAAGGCTCGGAACACCAAAAAACCTCTTTTATTTAATGGAAGCCAATAGCAAATTATCAATTTCAAGATTAAGTCATTGGGAATAACTATAGATAGAATAGACCAACGGTTCCCAAACATTTAAGGCTCGGAACACCAAAAAACCTCTTTTATTTAATGGAAGCCCATAGCAAATTATCAAATTCAAGATTAAGTCATTGGGAATAACTATAGATAGAATAGACCAACGGTTCCCAAACATTTAAGGCTCGGTACACCAAAAAACCTCTTTTATTTAATGGAAGCCCATAGCAAAATATCAAATTCAAGATTAACTTCACTTCAAGCTTCTGGAGGTACCGCCACTGTCCCATTACATTAATCCACAGTAACATTTGTAGATGAGGAATTATTTGACAGTTAAAATAATCCGACGCTTCCGTGATCAACGTGATTCGCGGAACCCTAAGTCAGTGGTCACACAGAAGGGACGTGGGGCGCGGTCGCGGAAAAGTCGCGTCGTTAACCCAATTCACTTTCATACAAAATGTACTGAAGGGACGGGACGAAGCCCACACACAAGAGACGGGGCGAGGGCGATTTCTATATAACGCGTTGCGTCTTTTCCGCGCCCCCGCCCCACGTCCCTTCTGTGTGGCCGCTATCTTAGGGTTCCGTGGCACCCAATTTAGGAATAGCTGATATAGAGTTTTCGATAGATGATTGACTTACTGTTAGATTGTAAAACAAGATTGGTTGAAATGGAATCAATGTTAATTTACAACGTTAACTAAGTCGCAGTTGCTGCGCTACAATTCTATGACGATTCGAGGTACATTGCGTAGCAGAGTCCACAGAGTTAATATGTGGGCTAATCGACTTTGCAATGTAAATCAAATTGTCATAGTAAACCATGAATTGTAGTTCGATGAAATAGGCCCCAAATGTACCAACCTGAATTGCCTTTCTTTCGTGTAGTCATTGAACGCCGTCACAATGACGACAACAATAACTGATATTAAGATCGCCAGCCCCTCGATCCACTGGTAGTGACCCTCTTCCTCGTCCAAGTGACCTGCGACGTTGTACAGAATGACCAGTTAGTTGACGTATTGACAGGAGATGAGTCTTCCAGGTGAAGACAAACATATGACACGGCGACAAACGTTTTCCTCGTATGATAACGTAGCGACATCTTGCTTTACGTAGCGAAGTAAAGCAGGATAGCACTAGTCGAAGGGACGATAAACCGCCGCGTCATGCCCCGGCGGCTGAAGTTGCATTTATAATCCCATGGAGTGAGTTGAGAGCCGAGGGAGGAGAAATGGAGATTTATTCAATTAAATTGTTTGTGCAGTATGTCAGCCATAATATCAAGTGAATAAGAAGTAAAGTAATGACGTGAAATATATGTTCTTTCCTATCACAATAGCTTTCAAATCACTTCATGGGACTTTGAATTGTTGCATTTTTTCGTGTCTACGAAATGCGAATTTCCTACTTCAGTTTCGAATTTTGGCATCTCTTTTCGCTACGTACGAAAGAGAGAGTAGTCAATGATTAAAGTATAACTCAGTCAGTTAAAGAAAAAGATTGTACATGCCTCTCGTTCACGCATTGCCACCGAGCGAAGGACCGACACCGTAATACTTCGCATTTCGTGAGCATTTTAGCTGGAGTTTTATTTGCAGTTTTATTGTGCGGCACACCATCTACGTGATTAGCGAAATACCTTTATTAGGACGGGGTTTAAGTATGTCGCTGCACTTTTATCGATGTCTAAGTGTAACCTAACCTAATTCTAGATTGCACCAAGTTATTTTTAATGTTTCTTTTAGTTAAATCATGCTCTTTAGTTTTTAAAATTTTGTCTAAAATATAGTTTTATCAGACACGTTAACACAGAGGCCCGTAAATAATGAACACGAACACGTGCTCCCAGCTTTAAAAGAGTTAATACCCTAGATGACCCCCGGCGTGAAAATATGAGCTGTGTTAATCTTAGTTTTGCACTAACTGCCTACGCTGAAAAGGCACTAAAACCTCGATTTATTTCAGCATTGCTCCTTTTGTTATTTTATTAGTAATCTAATAAACTTGAATGGTGCTGGGGCGAGCGGTATCGCTTTAAATTTAACGCGTGTCATTAATTTCGGCTAATAGGGCCGAAACACTTGCTGCGAAAACACCTTTTGGGCTGGCTTGTTACGGAATTGTTACGTCATATTTTAGGGGGTCGTTGCATTTTATTGAAATTGCAAGCACACAGTTCTATTGGTCAATTCGAACATCTTTATGTATGAACGAGCCTTTTTTCGTGATTTATAGTTATGTTTTGTTGGTTTAGAAAGCTGTGTCCCTTAAGACTCCTTGAAGCCTTACATGACAGGAGTAACATCCTATAGAAAAGTTGTGTAATGTAATGTGGGTAGGGCGTATCAAAAATTTTTAAATTACTGACAAAAAAAAATTATTCCGACATTTCAGTCGAAAAAAAACAAGAGATATTTATGAGTAATTTATTATTATTATCATTATTACTAAAATTCTCTATTGCACTAAGCAAATATTGTACAACAGGCGGGCTTAATTTTTTTTTCCATCAAAAATCCGGATTAAATTAGGACGGAATGAAGGTCAAAAGTCCGAACATGTCCGACAAATGCAAACTGTTTTAGGTACGCAGCATGTTTAGATCTCAGAGGCGAAAGAGAGAAAAAAAATTGAAATTGAATTGAGAGAGAAAGATTTTCACATTATGTATTCATTCATGCGTTTACCTTTGTATGGAGCCCATTCTTATGGATATATGGAGCCTTGAGGCGGACCCTCGAGGAGCAATTCCCATACAAACGTTGTTTGGCTTTAATTCACAAACTACGTGCCGGATCGCAATGACACTTTACCAATAAGTTTAGAGGACACAAATCAAGGTTTGCTCGTGCTTACGACTGAGAATAACAGAATAAAAATGTAATTATAGTCTCCTATGACTTTTCATACAAACTATTCAAAAGGCTATAATTTATTTTTGAATTCGAATTCTGAGCACGATCAAAAATTAGTCAATGGAATATTAGTCCATTATATATATCATATACTAGCTGTCCCGGCGAACTTCGTACTGCGGCGAGCTTCGTAATGCAACGCCATCTATTTTAAACCTAAAATAAATATTATCCCACGGGAACGCATTACCGGGATATCAAGTATGCTATGTCTCAATTCAGGTCTTTGTCTATCTGTACGCCAAGTTTCATGTAAATCCGTTCAGCCGTTATTGCGTGATTCAGTAACAAACCTCCAAACATCTTCACAAACTTTCACATTTATAATATTAGTAGGATATCAAAGTAAGAAGTATGTATACTCACTCATATCAAAAGTATTCTCACAACATCTGTATGGACTAATATACAAGTGATTTAATTCGTCAGATAACCATTTAGCCTTAAGGCTACATGTACATCTTATGGACTACCAAGGTACTTGTAATTGCCAGTCCGTTGTGGGCACGCGTGGTGATTAAGCCTATACGAGTACTCTCTCTGAGATAAGGCCAGTTAAGGGACGTTTATAGATAGAATATTCTTTATTGTATGTACACCAGCACAAACAATAGTATAGTGCAGTACAATTGGCGGCCTTGTTACTGAAAGTAATTTCTTCCAGACAACCATTATAGTCTAGCCTACATTATTAATTTTATTCGTCCATAACCACCAAGAGACCCCATAACAAGTGCTATATTTAAACGCCAAACAAACGTCCAGTGGTCGAGTGGTCGTGCCCAGCCATCTGAGGGCGGGTTCTGTTCCGGGTCACTGGGCAGGTGATAAGCGCTGGTATTTTATTAGTAATCCGCGTCATTGTCGCTTTAGATGGCATATTCATCCTCAAATTGACACACGTGGTTGTGACACTCTAGTAATTTATAATTGTAACTGAATTATACATCAGTGTGTTAATCCTGGTCGAGATAATTGACTGTGACGTCATCCATATACTCGTAACAATGTAGAAATCGGCATTGTGCCTGTTACGTTACGATTGAATACAACATCGTCAAAAACGTCTACACAAATTAAAAAACTCCTTTGACAATGGCGTACACTAAAAGGCTGTAGAAGCCATGTACATGTGTAAAAATGTTATAATAAAAATATTTTTTTGTGGAACATTTAAATATTTTTTTTACATTTTTGTCTAGAAATATTTTGGTTGGTGACTAAAAAGTCAAGCAGTACTGTCTTAGTTATAATAACATTTTTACTGTCTTTTTTTTAGTGTCCCACTAAAAGGGTTTTTTACTGGCAGGGAGATTACTAACGGTAATGTTCTGAGACTGTTTGACAGACCAACCAACTTATCTATACAATGGCCGTAAGAAAGTGTGACAGTTAGCATTTTTCTATAGTTTTATTTAGGACTCTTTAGTTCCTCCGAAAGCGTTCTATACTACAGATAACTTGGTGCATCTGTAACTACTCAACTAAAAACATCCGAAGAATCCTCACAGAGATAACGTTTCTGCAATGTTGACAACATTTGGTCATCTGACTCACAATCAGATGATTTTTACCAACATAGAACACCAACTAAATTATTCCAATCATTCATACACTACAGAGAGTGAACGAACGGGACAGGTCATACAAGTCATACAAAGACCACCTACTAACAGTCAAGTCGTACAAACAGACACACAGATAAGGGTTTACTAGCAAGCGGACAGGGGCAATCGTTGAGAAGACAGGACATTTATTAAAGGCTCGGATTCAGATGTCTGTCAAAATTTGACAGCAGAATGTTAAAACATATAAAAAAAGATTACAAAATTACCTAATTGAATTTATTTTTTTACACAATTACTTACCTGAAATTGAAATTTATTTGTTAGCATACAAAGTTACATTTGATGTTGACTTAAGAGCAATGAACAATGGTCATAGCCGATTATTATTCGCAAGGAGCGGTACTACCAAAATAAAAAATAAAACTTCAAACCTTGCGAAAGTTATGTATCGACACGCAAAAAATTTGCGTGTCGATACATAACTAAACAAAAAACTTAACATAATAAAAACCATTTATTATTATATTTGTATATGTCACATACTCTATTACCGAGATATAAAGGATTTCTTCAGCGGCCCTTATTTATTGTTCTCCAGTATAAGATTTCATAGTTGACGGTTTTATATGAAATAGCGAAACTATTTGATATTTTAATATTCATATTTTCACAAGTTTGATCTTTTGATCTCTAATTTGGGACTACTTTGATGTATGTACGCTTTGTAGTACACGTTAAAATATAAAATGAGTATGTGAGATATAACCGTAGTGATCCATTTAAAAGGTAATTTGCAAGTTTCCCGAAAAACAAAATAAAGAAAAACAAAAAGAAGTCAAATTAATCTCTGAATAGGAGCCTTAGAAAGTGCTTGGTCACTACTCGGTTGAGGGCCTGTAACTCAAGATGCAGATGCAACTAAACCAATATATAGAAAAATAGAGTTTAAGTTTAATCATGCCTCTAACACTCTAACATGGTTTGGAATGACATCATTTAGAACAAAATTTAAATTTCAGAAAATCTGTATGTTCAGGACTGAGGTGCGACACTATGTGACTCGTGATATTACTACATTTCCCACCCGGAAGTGTTTAAAATTGACAGTTACAAAAAAAAAAACAGTTCCCCGGCGGAACCACGACAAACGTCTCTATCCCGCAAATGCGTATCGCTATCTTGCTATAAGCGGTGAAATAAAGCGAGATGCCGCTAGTCAATAGGAAGATAAAGACTTTTATCGCGGTGATAGACAGTAGCCTCCAAGTGCCTAGTTTACAGTACTTTGTGGGGGAACACAAAAGTAGCATCCCGGACGTCCCGCCGTCTTACGCTTGATTGCTAAGACATAGGTCATACATTTGTTTCCCTCTTGTGGCAAACGACCTCAGTCTGGGTGTATTTCCATGTTTGTGATGTCCTTGTCTGGTTATCATAGCGCGAGACACCCTAGTCTGGGACCAGGCTGCTTATTCGGTAACTGCCTACATTATCAGGTGACCCATTTTCACGTTTCAGAAGTGTCAAAATATTTATATATTCGACAGTTCGGAGTATCTTAAATCGGACGTTTACATACAATGGAGATTTGGAAAAGTTACGTAATAGCGCCCGAGAACAAGTAATCATCTTGGGTGGAATTAGTTATTATCATTGCGTACCTACTGAGCCCTGCACGTCTGGCTCACCCTGGGCGACTATCAGCGAGCACTTGACGCTGATTGGATAGTCCTTCCACTGGCGAACCTCGTTAGAATACTTATTTATGTTTCAATTACGGAATTGCGTCATTTAATACTTTATGTTTTAATTATATTTAAATTCTTTAATTTTGCTACGGCTTCTCGTAGAAACTTACCACCACTGTCAATTTTAAACTCTTTCATTGGTGCCAAAAAAACAACACGAAACGCAGTGGCTATTACTACATTACTAGTTCCTTTATTTACAGATTTCCTTAAGTCCATAAAAGTGATTTCTGTATCATGTTAGTATCCCTAATGAAGGAATAAAAAAAATACTAATCGGGTTTTCGAGCGAGAAACCATGGCACATCTAATAGGGAAGTTAGACAAAGGGTAATATTCAACATTTATGACTACAATAAGTTAAACATTAAAGACTAATCGATTTAGTTGCACCTCGTCTATTTTATTTCATAATATAATTTGTGAATTTTCATTCTACAGCTTCATGTAGCTTTTTTGTAAAGACTGCCAATAGATTTTTTAAATCGACTTGAGTACACAGACTAGAAGGAAGGAGACTGGCATTCGATTAGTTTTAACATCACAGAATAATCTTACCAGGGTCGTAATCGTCTAATGATTCCACAATTGTTATTGAAAAAGAGAATAATTCAATTAATTATCGTCAAAAACGACAGTCATTAATAAGATTTAAGATTACAAAGTGGAATCGTGATGCAGATCAAACGCACACCATACACCTTTACAATTATTGGCTTGGGTTTTTTTTTAGCAAATTGACAAGATTCACGTAGTCATAATATATTTTTTGCTAGGAATGTAATGAAACTACGACAGAAAACAATTTTAGAAATCGTCTAATACTTAAGAAATATAAATACTGGCTGCTTTAAGCACACCACAGAAAAAGAAGAAAGAACTCTACTGACAGTATTTTTGGCGAGTTTTTCCGAGGTTTTTCCCGAAAGATAAAGGCGGCTAGCTATCGGCCTATTCCTTGCGGTAACTTCATTAGCCCAACATACATTCCATACTATTACTCTAACACGTAGAAATCACTGCCTTTATTAGCAGTACGAATATAACTCGAAACATTCTCTGAATCTAAATCAAGGCTAGTTCTTAGAGTAGTTCTTTCTTCTATTTTTCCCAAAATGAAACTCCCACCACATTTCACCCCAAAATGTCTCAGTCCCAATTAGTAATGTGCCAGGCGGCAATAATTCCAGTTCCGTGAGTATTTCGGGAATTCCTCGACAGACTTTTTCAAGCTATAAGTTTAAGTTATATCTCATACGGGGAAGAGGTGTGTTGGGAGAAGAAGACAGTCGTGGCTCAGAAACGTCAGGGCTTGGACGGATATAGCCAGCGGTGAAGAGCTGTTTCGCTTGCCAAGAAATGAAAAAGATTTTTTATTTTTTTATTTATTTTATATATGAAGAGCTGACGGCCAACCTCCATTAGTGGGGAGGCACAAAAAGATGAAGAAGAGTGCAAATAACGGAAATGATTCCGTCACTTCCGAAATTTATGGGACTACCTATTTGTGCTAATAAAGTAAAGATTAGTTCCAACTGGAACTCCAACGGAGCTGGAGACATGTCCGCCCGGCACATTCACCCCCAACACATTTATAACACAACCGTCCACTTACCAGGATCAGACGGGTCATCGGGCGGCTTGTATAAACTTAAAACGAGCGAGACCACCGCGGCGACCTCCAAGATGATCAACGTGACGTCCTGCAGAGCCTCCCAGACTAGCGTGAGGAACGTCTTCGGGGGCTTGGGGGGGATGAGGTTGGAGCCGAACACCTCCCGCCGGTGCTGCAGGTCCGCTTTCGAACCGCTAAGACCTGGAACAAACAAACATTTGGGGGTAAGGGGGGTATTTTATTACGTATAAATACAATACAAAAGGGACGCATTCAAAGGCTCGCCAATTTAAAGACGAAATTGATGACAGTTGTCTATGGGAAATCAGCGAGCTCCTGGGCCTGTTTCATACAACTAAATTCAATACAACTCATGGTTTACTATGACAGTTCGATGTAAATTTGTGAAGTCGATTACCCCACAGATTAACAATAGACTCTGCTACGCAATGTACCTAGAATTGTCATAATAAACTAGGAATTGCAGTTTTATAAAACTCAGCCCTGGTAAATCCTAAAATACGTAGTATTTCAGTAGAACTATTCGTACAATATCGAATTTGAAGGGTTACTGAAGTGAATTAGCACAAGTCGAGCTTAATTTACATGGTACGGTTTTAAAGGTTTGTCTGCCGACAATGAATTGATGATATTTTGATAAATATTCAAAGAGTCGAGAAAAATCGATAGCATTTGTATAACGGCCTCCAGTAAAGACTAAAAGCAATAGAAATTAATGCAGCCACCGACATTTCAATCTAAATGCATTGAGCAAATATTTTATGCAACGTTCGTTTGCCATTCATAAAACTGTTGAATATTGCAATGAATGGCATGACACGCACAGCGAACCGTGAAACGGAACGCGAGTACGAAACCAGAGTGAAATTGTGTCACGATATTGTACTGTTATACGACTCATACATAGTTACTGTACTGATTGTGTATATAACGCGTATACAGTTACATCTACGGCTAGTGAATCTAAAACTGAAGATGTCACCTAACCAAACAATGCGATTGCTGTTTAAAATATGGACTATATGATAATAGATCGTGGCTTAGATATGAATGTTCGAGTAACGTAATAACTTTATTGCACACAATATGAAATAAACTTAAATGCTAGAATTTATTTAAAACTGAGGTAATACCTGAGCTGCACGCTATAACAGTACAGCTGGCGCGAATTTACGCGACGGATTACATTAGAAAGGCAAACGTCACATAAAAGTAGGAAATATTAACCGTGCGTGCTAATCCAACAGAAATAGTAAACGCTAATTCAGCGCGACGCGAATTAAACGAGACAAAAATAGCAACAAAGGAGCGAGAGAAAAATAGGCTCAATAAGAGGATAGACGGAGAAAACACAAGTCATATATCAAACAAATCGCTCTATTATCCTTCAAAAGGAAGCCAAAAACAGGACGATCCATTTTCACGCAAAAAGAAAAAGTTTTAAAGAGAAAGGGGCGGCGGCGCGCCGCTTTGCGTCGTGTATAAATAAAACATGTTTAAGCGGCGCGTTCCCTAAGGAGGACATGACCTTTACGAATTCTCTTTAGAGGAAATGTGAAATAATTTTATGTTACTTTGAAGGATACGTCTCGGTACAAAGGTGTCGACTGCAAGAGAGAAATTAAGATCAAAGATGAATTGGTGATGAAAAAGCGAATTGATGACCTCATCTCGTTCTTTTTAGTAACAATTCTTAAATGAAAAAGTTTAAGGTAAGATGAGTTGATGATGAAAAAGTCAGTTGATGAACTCAACTCGTTCTTGTTAGCAGCAAGTCATAAATGAAAAACTTTCAGGGTCCGAAGTAAAAGCTTCAGAAGGGAATCAACCGTGAACAGGACACTCAAGCTTTGGCAGAATTCATTAGTCGTGTAAAAAGTAACCGGGGGGACGGAGAAACTTGGAAACCAGAGCTCACTGCTAGCCCTGTTGTTTTTGATGAATATTTATGGCTGGTAGAAGGGAGAATTGTCCAAAGTCCGCATAGAACATTACGGGCTCCGAAACGTTGGAGAATCCGTTACAAAAATGCCCGAAGCTATACGAAGAGACGGCATCGCTAAACACGATGAAAATAAGTAGTCTGCAGCCCGGATTGTATCAATGCCTATTTAAAGGACAAACCGGATGAACGTAAGTGTGCAGAAACCACTTCTTGTCTCCAAAAATAGAGCGAAACAGCCCTTCTAAAGGTGCAATCATAAAAGAGGAAACCATCCCAATAAGCAACCATAAGCATCTCTGCTGAATACCTGAATACACTGCTATCTTTCTAACCCGAATAACATAGCAAACGAATGAGGGTCGAGTTGAGGAAAATTGGACTCGGGGAGAAAAGGTAAAGGAATTCCCACCTCGAACGCTTACATACTGTATCAGATAATTGTGGGATAAATTCAAGGCGGCTACTTCACATAGAGGGAAGGTTCCGATGATGCTCGGTTATACATTTTGAGGTTTCTACATATTCCGTTCTTACGTTCGATTGTTCCGTACAAACGGAGTAGACGTATTAGCGACGAGGTAATATTCGGGGTAGCGGAAGAAGTATAAATACATAATTATGTACCTATACAGTACTAACATAATGTGATATTAATGATGCCACTCCCATATTACAATTGACTGGGGGTTATCGTGGCTGCTTCATAACTGGATAACTGTTTGTTTAAATGCGATTATGTTTTGGGCTTTTAGTAGGATTATGAACGTTATTACGTCTGTATTTTGGTTTCGTTATTATTTAAAGTAGCAAAGGATGATTGATGACAAAATAGAAAGTAGATTATGATTTTTCTTAAAGGAGATCCGCCAAATCCCATACAAAATAACCCCAGGCCCGGCGCCAAAATATTGTAACTCAATTTCTAGAGTAAAAATAGCAAAAATATTATATAGTTTCGGTATTGCTAAATTCCCATGCTAACATAGTTTTTTTGCCTGTTGAATTTTCATAGGCGCTTTATGAAAAATTCTATTTTTTAGAGAAGCGTCATTCTTTTTAGTTCATTAATCTTGTAATTAGTGATTATGGCATATAAGCATGTATGTACTGTACTATAAACTATAAAAAAATAAACTAGATGTTCGAAACTATATGTAAAATAAAACAGTATGGTTATAAATAATATATATTTTCATTTTCTCGACAGAACATATGTTTGATGGACTTAGTTTTCTAAATCAACTAATACAAAATGTAAGCCTAGAGCTGGGTGGTCTAAATCACGTTCGTTGTGTCTCGCCCAACCCAAATAGTACATGACGCTTATTACATGGGCGCAACTTCCCAGCGTTCTGTTCCCGTGATAACAGGAACAGTAATGTTCTTTCACTGCCTCGATTCCAGAAACCGCAGTATTATATAACAAATAGGTATAATAAGTTTTTGATCTGACATGACGTGAATTAATTCTGCTGCGAATCAGTACGTTGTTTGTATGCGACTGTGACCTTATAACTCGATCATTTATTATATCTATTTGTTCTGAGTGTCTGTAAACCTCGATTTCATATACGCCAGTTCTCTTCGTGTGTTCGCTGCAGTACGAACGTGCTATTTTGAGGTGATATGTGCCTATAGCGAATTTTATCAGATCTTCGTACGTCAGCTCCGGAAAATCTGATAGTTCTGGATTATTTGCGTCCAGTCTAGTAAATGATGCTCTTTGCCTGTTCAAGTTGTTTTCTAAAACATACGCGGCCAACAGATTTGTTTTATGTATGTTGCGGTTTATTGATGCAATAAAATCATCAGTAAATCTACTGTCTTCGTAAGGCTCCTGAAAGCAGTTTATCAAAGCCGCTGCTATTTTGAAATCTGTAAATGTTTTCGTCAAGGTATTGTTGAACATTCTGTTGCGGAAGATTTTAAAGCTATTTTTGAACTTGCCATTCACAGTTTCTACAACCCAACGACACAAGGTTATTAGTCGTGATTTGTTGGCCTCTTCTGTAGTGAGTTGAGTTTCATTTCGTTGCTTAGATGGTGGCATGTAAGCCACATAGCCATGTTCTTCCAATGATACTATTGCATCACGAAACCCCCTGTCTAAAATTAAAACGTCTCCCTCTTCAAAGAAGTAATGAAAGGGGTTGTCTCCTATAGGCTGGTCATGATTATGCAGTATTTGGTTCATAATTGCCGCATCAGTGGTTGTAGCAGCATATGGCCCTATTACATCTAATATGTGGCCATCAGCACATACTATTAAGAATGGCTTAATCAAGTTACGATATTTATGTAAGCTGTAACTTACGCGTTGAAATAAAAAGTTGGAACTTTTTTCAACAAATAAATACGTGCCATCGCATATAATTATTGCTTTCGGCGATGCATTGCTTCCAAATATATAATTAGGTAAAATCCTGTTTCTACTAATCACTTCAGTGCGTGTTATGTGGTCTAGCCCTATATGCACAGGAACGAAGTCTGCGAGCAGACACTCCCTCGCCAATTGCAGCTTTCTTCTTAAGGTGGTCTCTGCTAAACCGAATGGTGTACAAAGTCGTGTATTGGGCTCCCCTGTGCGTATTTTACATAAATATACTCCCAAATCTGTTCTTGGGGTGACAGACTGACGATGAAGAGATGGAACTTGTTGAAATAATTGTTCGAATTGTGAGTGATTCAGACCCGTCCAGTAGCGCAGATCGTCCTCAGAAACCTCGTTTATATTCTCAAGATCTAATCGAGATCTCGATTCTAGAGCCCGTGTATACATATTGACCATGTCAACGAAGCTAGCAGCATTAAAATCTGTATGTTGATGATCCGTGATTTCTGGAAATTCCTCCAAAGAAGTGTTTTGCAAATGTAGTTGACAAATGCGGGCCCGGTCAGGAATATATAATCTAAAATAACTGAGAAGATATACTTTGATAGAGTTTGGAACACGGCGTAGTTGCAAATTGTTGCATCTGGTCATCATACAGCGCCGGGAGGTATTAGCCACTCGGGTAAACTGAGGGACATTCACCGATGTTCCAACAGCAGGTAGAATAGCAGGTGAAGGTGATCGATGTTGATTTCTGATATCCGAGTCAATTCGATGCCAACAGGCATGACAGATTGATCGGGTACCGTCGAATGGAACCTGTTAACAATTAAACATACTTTTAAATAAAAACGATATTTCTACGTACAACCCGTGCGAATTAACTGTGCACCACGCGCTGTGACGTCATTTGGACGGTACCATTTGAAAAACCTTAATGTTAAAAAATATTGATTATATTTTTTTTATGTTGGTAAAAGATCGGTTTGATAACTATAGTCATAAATAATACTGTGACAAAGATAATTCTTATTTTGCTCATGAAAAAATGCAATTGCGGGGCACCGCGCGGGGTAGCGGGGAGAGAGGTCGCATTCCAGCAGAGTGCACAGTAGTTCATAGTGTGTTTAAAACATAGTAGACACCTAAGCCGGTCCATTTATCACCCCAGTATGAAAAAAAAAAACATTTTGTTTAAATAAAATCAATTTAAATCTTACCTCTTGAGGTGGTTGGATTGCGTGTACAACATGAACCACAAACTCTTGACGTGTTTGTGCAAAATGTTCTGACAAAACATGTCTACGACGTTGCCGTAATGCTCGTGTACACAAAATACAAACGTCTGCCATTTCACAAGAAAATCAAAAGTCCGGGAGGGTTAAATAAAGTAAAATAAAGATCAAGGTAAGGTATCGCACAGTTCACAGTACACAACACAACAAACGTTAGCGAAGGACTGCGCGTGAGCAGAGCACGCCAAAGCAAAGCGGGCGTCTGCATGTTTCTCCCTCTAAACCATTATTTGTGAGCGAGACAATAAGATGTTGTGCCCTCACGTCACAGGTGCGTTCATCCGTGAGTCATGAGTGTTTATCCTTTCTTTGCCGATTGCTTGAAGGTCATGCGGCCATTAAGTAAAGTGGCGTAAAGCGATAATATAACAATACAAATATATATGAAATATGTTTATATAATATGATTGATATACAATGCTTATATGCCATAATTATTTATTACAATGTTAATGAACTAAGAAGGATGAAGCTTCTCTAAAAAATAGAATTTTTCATAAAGCGCCTATGAAAATTCAACAGGCAAAAAAACTATGTTAGCATGTGAATTTAGCAATACCGAAACTATATAATATTTTTGCTATTTTTACTCTAAAAATTGAGTTACATTATTTTTGCGCCGGGCCTGGGGTCATTTTGGCGGATCTCTTTTAGACCTCGTTGACACTTGACCCCAGTCACGCCTGATGGTAAACGAAGACGGGGTCTAAGATGTTACGTACTTACTTCATACATGTTAATTGCCGGTTAACTCTAGTTCTAAAGACAGCTAGGTTATATTTCTCTTTAAAAACAGCGGCAACGCATCTTTGTTCCACATCTTTGCCGTTTTTATTATAAAAGAATTCGTGAATCGCTTGGTGACCATTTGCGGAATTTCCACGACATATGCGTGCATATGAGCCAGCCGTCTGGTTGTCCGAGGGAAGCGAGGGGATGGGGGTATAAGTTCATGTAGCCTGTGCACACTCTTCAAAATAAATCTTGTAGAAAACAGAAAGGCAAGCGACCTTACGACGTAAGTAGATTATGATCTAAAACAAGAAACATTAACGATCTATAAGGTGTGTCCAGGATACAGATTAAAAAAGTAAGCCTCGTGGTTTCTAAGGCTCTAGAGAAGTTGAAACTAATACGCAGGATTACTTAGATGTGAAGCTGTTGAATGCTTCGATATAAATCACTGATCCAAAACAAAATAACAACCGAGTGATTGAACCGAAAATACGTTCTACAGCAAAATTAAAAATAACATCAAAAGTTCAACGTAGCGGGAGTTTACGATGTATCACTTACGGTAGCTCGTAACTTCTTTTTAAACTATAAAATCTATATTTCAACATGTATCAAATAGTATATTTGTAACGCCAACGCCCGTGGGTACTTGCAATCGATTCCGTCGTTCAATGACTGGTACAAACGCCTTTTTTGTCTAAATCCCGGTCTCATTGATGTTTGTTTTAAAGACATTTTGCCTCGTATGTTTCTGAATAGTCTTCCGGAAAACACGCTTTTAATCCTCGATCGATTCTCTTCTACAGCCTAGTGACACGCACACAGACAGAATACCTAGAAGTAGTATTTAAATATTAAAAAATTAAGCTATTAATAGTTGTAACAACTAGTCTAGAGTAGTTGTTTATGTATAGTGTAAGCGTTACTTTGAAGAGCAAATAGTAGATAAAACATTATGAACGTGAATAGAAAAACTATTAAGTATTGGAAAAAGAAGAAACTATGAAAAGGATAAATGTCACAAATCCATCTTCAAACGTTCTATTGACGCAAAAGGGTCTAGCAGACACGAAAAAAGCTAAGGCTCCGAAAACGATCAAACAAGTTTCAGGAATCACGATAAGTCCAAAACTATCGAGGCAGAGATAAATTAAGAGTCCATCTGAGAGCCGATAAAATTACAGCGGCAATAAAACTTAAAATATAACATCGATTTTAAGCCGATGTAAAAAATCGTTCAATAGCGCAAGAGTTTACGATAGTGGGTTTTAACTGTAAAAATAACCAAATAATAAACGCCGACAAACGCAAGAAAAGTCTGATAGACGAAACACTATTAAAAATAAAGCCGAAGACTTTCTGAACGGTTCATTTAATTCAATAAAACACCAAATATTGACGGAATCAGGAAGTGTCCTTGAACTCCACACGAATATCGTATGTGACCTTCATATAGAGGTAAAAAATACAGCAAGGCCGCAATGTGAAATGAATTGGAACTCCCGACATGAATCGTCAGTAATTCTGGTCACCGGACCACCGAAATACCGTTGAAAAACCAGAGGCCAACCATCGTTACAAAGACAACACTGCAGTATCTATAGATAGACAAATCGATTTTAGGTCTTTGATGTCTGTCAAACTTGTTAATGTATCTAATAAATACTCTTAAATATTGTTTAAAACCGTGCTTTAAGTCAAATCACAGACTGTTGCAAGTGTTCCACTTCGCTTTGCAACCTTGAGCTCTCCTACTCGTAATTGAGGTCGGCGAGGGATTTCCCGAAAAACATTTATAGAAACTGTCCAAGATATTTTGTTTGGAGAACGTTAACATCATAATGTGCGATCAGCCTTGAAGTTCCATGCATGACCAAGGGACTCACTAACGATAGTGGTGGGGTATTTGTGTACTTGGTGTATTTGGAAGAAAGAAAAAAAAATCTATTCTATTCTAGTGCATCGAAAGACCAACTTGACTTGCATTTGGTGATTTATCGACAGCATGCATTGTCAATAGTGGCCAACGTAAGCGCAAGCGAGGACTTGATCGAGGCAGAGCAGGGGCGCCGGTGACTGCCTTTACACCAGCGCCTCCCAAACTACGGTGGAAAGAAACTTCAAGAGCCCAACTGTCCCCAAGGTCCCACGTGACGCGCTCCATGTAGTGAATAACTGATGGGCCGGTGCGGCATAACAGCTGTGCGGTTCGTTGTCGCCCGAAATAGACGCCCATCGATGTGCGGCCAACGCGGCTAGGCTGCTGCACACTCGTAGGAAAAACGGTGGGGCATATAAGTCCAAGTGCTGAACATGGTGGGTCGTAAGAGTTCCAAGTGCTGAACAGAGGATATACTTGTTTATTTGCGTCTCGTGGCCTGTTTTGATGATACTAGAGCCGACGTGAAGTGTCAGTAGATATTATTGATTGCGTCCGAGTCCAGGAAGTTTTGTGGCTACACTACCAGAGGCTAACTGGCACCACCAATGATATAGAAATAAAATATTTTATAATACGTTTTAAAAAACTCACAAAAATGACAATAATAGTAACAGATATTTTTAGAACCTACAGCCAAGAACCTAAGACCAGTTTTTGGCATTGCATTCTTGCCAAAAAAGCCAGTAAAGGGTGAAACCGTTGGCGACCATTGTTGTTCATTGACAACTGCATTTTAAGTGTTTTAGAGGAATCGCGTTTTTACACTTAGGCCGACTTGACCAGTTTTTAAATGTCACAATGGTATTCTGTATGAATAATTTTAGTTAAACGCTACTCCTGCCATATTTAAGAAAATTATGCAAGTCGGTCTAATCCCTACGCATGGGTAAGATTCACCAGAAACACCGTTGGGTACCTATTTCGACTAACCATATGGACCTGAAAGCAGATTTTCGACTTTTTCAAAGCTTTTCACATAATAAATGTTGTCCGCTACACCCTATCCTCACCTAAACATATAATAATTTCTTTTCAAAGTCCATGGTTACGACGTCGCGGACTCATTTCATATTATTATACTTAAAATGTATCTATAAGTTGAGACTTATAATTGGCCTTCTGTATGTTTCAAGTTCTTGTTATTCTTTGTTATGTGCTTTTAGTCTTATTAAATATATAAAAAAATATATATTCGATGTTTAATTTAATTCTGCAAACACCTTTACAAAACCATTATAGGTAGTTACATGCGGCTGAATGGAGCTGAGAATATTGCATTAAGGCAGAGATCATAAATTTCGAATTTCGGCATGACGACCCTGGATTTAGCTCGGCAGCCACTCCGGTGTGAATAGGATCGATAAGATTGTACCTGGTAACGTCTTCTCGGTTACTTGAAGTTACTTAGGGCACCAAAGGACCTCGGGTTTTTATGACATAGTAAAAATCCGGCCGAAGTCTATCAGACACGCTCTATTAGAGATCCGCAGCAGAGCTTAGTGCGGTGGGCCTCATCATTCCGAGTTTTAGAACATGGATTTTTTAATTCTACAAAAAGTATCACGTGTTCGAATAGAGTGCCAGCATTTTTTATATCGAGTCAGGGAAATGCATTTAGTCAACGGAACAAAAAAAAAAATTGCCATATCGGGACCGTCGATCTACATAATCGCGAACACACCCTCCGTGGTGCCAACCTAAGCGGATCAATGGGTCGACGACCTCTGAAAAGAGGGTATGCTTTTGCTCTCAAAATTACAACCGTAAGAAATCGGTAGTATGAATTCAAATGGGTTTCAGGGTTTTGTAGAACAACTTTTAAATTCTTGTTACGTCACGCACATTTTCCACATGTAAAGTACCCCGATATCAGCTAAGCCGTTGATATCCAATGCATGGTTCTTTTATAGAAAAAACATGTTTGTAATGATGCGTAGATTACGTGGGTTTCGAAAAGGGTGTTAAAATGAACACTCGGTATAACTTAGGTTTGGTAAAGCGCGGCTTTACATTGGACGATAACCATAACGACATGACATCTAGTTTCATACATTTAATACGGCCTTGGCCAGCCATTGTATGTGAAAAATGTCGCGCAGTTACCGTTATCTTACAGTGTGAAACCATCCAAAGTCGTGTAATATAACATTGGATTCCACTGAATGGAAAAACGTACGAGCCCATTGTACCAGTGAATGCCTCGGTCTTTAGTTTTTGTTAGGTGCGTAAGAAGGGTTTTTGGGAGAAAAAAGAACACGATTCCGGAGACAAATTACACCACAAAGCGTGTTGATGAAAAATCTAGTGAAGCGTGCAATCAAAACTAAAGCTAGGAACCTACATACGATCAGCCGTAGTGACCAATAGTCTTGGCCTCCGGACGGGGCTCTAAATCTGTACAGCCACTTTCTACCAAATTTAAAAGGCCGATTTTGAATACAATGTTGTATGAAGTATTTTAGTCAAAGGTTAGTTAAGCCACATTAATAAAGTGGTGCAAGTCGGTCTTATTCGCGGACATCTGTGGCCGCAGCTCCATTTATTTATGATATTAACGTGTTTTTGAAATAATGAAAAAGTTTACCTATTTACCTTTGATAAATTAAACCACTTCGAAAGAGTCAGTTTAAAGCCTCTATGTGATAAATTGACCGGGTCAAGTTCTAACATCTGGGAGTAATTGAAGAAAAACTGCTTCTTGGTTTAAAAACCGGCCAAGTACGTGTCGGGCCACGCGCAGTGTAGGGTTCCGTAGAAAGGGGGTTTCTTATCTGCTTTACTGAACTAACAACTTCATCAAAGTAATTTTCAATAGTTTTTGTACAAAGTTTTCGTTTTACAAGTTGGTCGCCTAATACTCGTTAACTTGTAAAGCCTGTTTAGCAGTAATAGTTTTTCTTTTAAATTCATTGTATGTCCTACTGCCCTAAATTTTATCAAGTTTCTACAATCCATCGTTTAGCCAGGAGAGGGGGGACGGACGCCCTACTCTGACAAAAAATTGCGCTTTAAAGCTTATTATTTCTTAAACGATACCCCACACTATGGTATAGGTGAGAAAAAAAAATCATCCTAACTTAGATGTAGGAGAGGTACTAAAACATTATTTTTCTTAATTTAATTATACCATTGTGTCGCCGTAATAATAAGTATATCTATGCCAAATTTCAGCTCTCTAGTACTTCTCGTCTCTGTACTAAGCCGCGGACAGACAGACGAACAGAAAGACAGACAGACGAACGGACATGGCGAAACTATAACAGTTCCTTCTTGACTACGGAATACTACGGACCCTAATTATTGACACGGTTTTGCGTTATTTCAATGATCTGGAAATTTCTAAAATCTAACTGCCTAAAAATATATGATAAAATCTGTTGAGAACTCTACAATTCGCAGCTCAGTGAGATCTCACCATTATAATTTCCCCAAAAAAGAATAATAATGGGCGTGACATGACAGACGCGATTATTAAATTGCTTTCTTGTACCATCCACCGTAACCAAATTAAAGACTTACAATGGCACTTAGTGTTTTTGTCATAGGGACGAAAACAGACCTAAGAATATTGCTGTATGACACGGAATGGGTTTATTTTTGAAAATGAAGCAATGCGTTAACATAACGACAGTCCTCTAAAATTAGAGGCGAAAGTTTAAATATAGCCAACGCGGCCCATTCACTGTAATCTGGGATTGTAGGCCCTTTGCCTATGTAAATAAAGGCTGTTTTCGCATAAATATCTCGGTAGGAAATTTAGATTGCTGCATTTAACTCGTATAGTTTCGGATGTTGCTATCTATGGGTAAAAGGGACGTGAGGTCTGCATTCCGCCTAAGGATAATGTTTTGAGGGAAGATGAACTCTAAATCAAGGAAGGTAGCGTCTAGTTTTCGTGTTTCCGTAACGTTACTGTAGCGTAATGTTAAAATAATACCTAGTAGAATGTGTAAGGGTTACTAGCCTCCAAAGGGTTAATATATGGTAGGATTCATTTCAACGTCTGTTCCAGGCCTTGTTTTTTTTAATAAAATTATTTTATTTGGTTTTAATAAGTGCGAATCTAATAACATTATGTAAATCTTGATATTTGGACTAATGTGTACGTACAGATAGTTGTGAAACACGAGCTTTAATTGACATGTTTCAGGAATTGCGCAATTGAAAAAATAGCCCTGTATACTACGTGTTAATGAAATAATGCAAGACCTAAAAACCTTTTTTAGTTTTGCGTCTTTTCCCCCGGTTTCTGCTAAGCTAACAATCTACTATTAAAATCACTGTCAATCTACTGTAAACAGCTTAGTTGTTTTTTTTTCATAAGCACTTTGTCCAGCTGGCAGCTGTTAACAACAGACCTAGTGTACGAGAAACTGGGGGTCAATAACACGCGCTTGAAATTGCCAATCCGCGTCGGGCACGCGTAGTGATTAAAGCGGTACTCTCTCTCTCACTCTCTCTCTCTCTCTCTCTCTCTCTCTCTCTATCTTTCTCTGAGAGAAGGGCTGTGCCCTGCAGTAGGACGTAGGCGACATAAAAAAAAATATAACACGTTGTATATCCGTGGAACATCGAAAATCGATGGAGCCCTGCCTTGTATTTATATTACCTACGCTACGGGTGATACGTAACATAACACTAATAATAAAACTGGTTCCCGAAATGGATTGTGTATGTGTGTTACGTAATGTAATTGAGTTTACTGAAAGCAATACGCCTCCTTACCTCGTCTAGCTGAATGTTTTTGAACGGTTTTTAGTAAAAATATGCTTTTGCGTTTATTACAGATTAAGTGAATAAATGATACAGCGCTGTTTTGTACAAATCTTCTTATTGATTCTTAACGGTTTTCAGAAAATGTGTAAATGCTCTACCTAAAATATAGGCTAGTGTAATATAAATCTATTGCTGGTGTTTAGGGTTCCATACCCGAAGGGTGCCAATAGGGTCCCGCCCTATGACTAAGACTTCAACGTCTGTCTGTCTGTCTGTCTGTCCGTCTGTCTGTCTGTCTGTCACTCACCAGGCTGTATCTTATGAACCGTGATAGCTAGGCAGTTTCACAGATGATGTATTTCTGTTGCCGCTATAACAACAAATATTTAAAAGAGAATAAAATAAATATTTAAGGGGGGCTCCCATACAACAAATGTTGTTTAAAGACAGCGCTCGCCATCTAGCGGCCATCTATGTAACCTTCACAGCGTCGATGTTATGGTGTTAAATGTCAATGTTAAACGCTTCTTGTCGAGCTGAAAGCCGAGCTTATCTTAATTTTGTATAGATAATACTACGAAACCCTTCGTGCGCGAGTCCGACTCGCACTTGGCTGGTTTTTAGTAAATATATGCTTTCGCATTTATCACAGATTACTGTTTCGTATAAATCTTCTTCCTGATCTTTAACGGTTTTCAAAATATGTGTAACTGCTCTACCTAAAATATAGGCTAGTGTAATATAAATCTATTGCTGGTTTTATAGTACGTATCTTGACACTGATTAAGTAAAACCTGCAATGATCATCTATTGCGACCATCATTTATTACGGCTTACAGATTGACTTTGAATTCGTTCACCGTATTTTTAGGGAATTTTCTTTTCAATGTGAAAATAAAATAAATAAAATTTAAAATTTATAAAAAATGGTAAGACCTATTTTGTTAATTATTCGTGATTTCTGACCGTAGGCTCCAAACTGTGAATCCAAATTCGAAGTGGTAAGAAGTACCGTAACGTTGAAAAATGTTTTCTAACATGTTAAATGCTTAAGAGTCTGACGTCCGATGTGCGTAAACAATAAAAAAACCAATTGAGTAGGCCGGCGCAGATCATAAGACGCTCAAAACATAGTTTTTTGGATTTTAATTACCTTTTGTCCTGATATTATTTGTTTATGCTAAAGGGAAGTAATTTAGTAACAAAAAAAAAAATTTTTTTTTGACGCCAAATTTTTTCCAAAACTAGCACTACCTATATGTTTCCAAATCATGGTGAGAATGTCCCCGTAAAAAAAATATATGGTAAACTAATTCAAAGTCACCTTGTAGTTATATATTAAACGGGTCTAATCACGATTATTTATTAGGAAAAATGTGACTCGTAATTCCCGACATAAAAATTTTTTTACCTTATTACCTCAACCTGAGCATCGCGAGTCATTAAAAATACTAATAGGGGTTCATTTGCCTTCTTCAATTTCGTCCGATCAACATCATTCTCTTTCTTCACGACCATTGCACTAGAAACCGTTTTAGTCTATTCCAAGCTTCGATTACGTTCGGAATAGAATCGAATTTGGAACGTTCTGATCCAATCTGGGATGTGTGCGGTAACCGTGTTCTTGTGTGTGACATTCGGAATACGAAACCAGCCTTCGAAAACTATTTCGGTTAACAGACAAGTCAGTTTCGAGGTGACTGCTCCGAAAGTTCAGACTATTCTTTTTCGTCACTGAAACGACATTTTACACTTAATTATAAATTGATGGAAGACCCGGAACTGACTGTCTACACAAATTAAGAAATAGAACTGGATGATAAGATGTAGTTTAGGTACAAACAACCATTCGAAGAACTGCTTTTTAACACGCTTTTGTTAGCTTTCATCATCATTCAGCCACAAGAAGTCCACTGCTGAACATTGGCCTCCTCCATGGATTTCCAAAAAGACCGGTTGGAAGCTTGCATCCAGCGTCTTCCTTCCTGTTAGCTTTACCTGTATTGTATGTATGTAATGGAATCTTTGAACTCGATTTTTACCCACTTTAAAATGTTAAATGAATTCAATATTTTGCACACTTCTCACGGATCGAATACAATGCAAAAAAATGTCCTGATCAGGATCATCAGGATTAACGACTTGATCTAAAAAATAAATATTAATTATAGTTAAAAAAAAACTAAAAAACACGCTTTTATGGTAAACCGAACTAAAAAGTAAAATATTAATTTCAATATAACAATTAAGTAATTAACGAAAAACTTAATGACATTGGAAATAACTGGCTACACCAATGAAGGGATAGAACTGGCATGATAAGATGCCTGTGGTGTAGGAACTGCAAACGACCATTCGAAGGGGTATAGGATTTTTTTATTGTTCATCGTATTAAGAATGAGCGTCTCGTCTGTCGCCGATAGAAACTGAAACTTTAACGATTTTTTATTTGGACACCTCCGTAATAACACTTCGGATGAATCAATCATATCAGGATAATAAAGATTTAGTGCTTCTAGACGGCAATAAAACACCAGCCGAAAAACCTTAGTACAGTCAGTGTCAGTAACGCCATCGCTTCTATCGAATCAGTACGACTATTGAATAAACTGGGATTTCTCTGGATATCGCCAACTTTTCATTGAACAGCAATTCAACCTTTACACGAGTAAAGTTATTTTGTAGCTTCTTTAAATAAAAAAATTGTGTCAAATGCATCATCACACTTAGTCTAAATTAAAACCGGCCAAGTGCGAGTCGGACTCGCGCACGAAGGGTTCCGTACCATTATCTATACAACATTAGACACAAAGATAAAAAAAAACAGAAAGAAAATCACGTTTGTTGTATGGGAGCCCCCCTTAAATAATTATTTTATTTTGTTTTTAGTTGTTATAGCGGCAACAGAAATACATAACCTGTGAAAATTTCAACTCTCTAGCTATCACGGTTCTTGAGATACAGCCTGGTGGTGACAGACAGACGGACGGACGGACGGACAGACAGACAGCGAAGTCTTAGTAATAGGGTCCCGTTTTTACCCTTTGGGTACGGAACCCTAAAAAGTGAATTAAAGTGGCTCACAAGGCGTAGTACACAGCTCGTGACTTAGATTGTAGTGTAAGTACAAGTGCGAATATCGATAAATTCTGGTTTCATTATCTAATTATCTATTCTGATTTCAGAAAGGCATTCCGAAAGTGTGTTGTGTGTTCCGAATATTGGCCGGGCCTAAGGGGTGTTTGGTTGGTGATGAAATCAACATAAAAAAATTTATTCAAAGAAGCACAGAAACTGCGACTTAATGAACGTTACGAGTTAAACTAGGTGTCCATTTCAAAATCTACATCATTTTGGAGAAAAAATGGACAAAAAACCCAAACTTTGTCTTTTCAATTCTTTAATTAACAGAAGTTATAAAAATATTCTAAAACCTGGAACTCATGCATTGAATTGGCTTTAATTCCAGACATCATTGTCATCTAAATAATCTTTAATGTTAAAGTATCTTTAGTGTGCTTTACACATTTTTTGAACCGCGTTTCTGGCAAGCTTATTATATCCTCAGGGTTTAGAACCTTTAGAAGAAAAAGAAGAAGAAGAAAGACATTTATTATACCAGCAAGATACATCACAGAAACAAAGTAAGCAGATGTTGTGACAAATTCTCAACACCTCAAAATTTTATGTGTGCAGTAAAGTATAAATTATAAATTACTTTGGATGACACTCTAGTTTAAAACACGTTGTCCGGTAAACGATGACGCGCGCAGACTATCACAACGAAAATACCTCGACGTCACTAGAGATGGCGGCTATTTTAATTATTATTTCACTGGGTGAACGCGAATAGACAGTACTTACTTCTAGTAACTAGTTAGGCACAGATTAGGAACGGTCAAGAAATCTTATTTGTGATGACTTACGTGAATAAATAGGGTGTATGGGAATGGTTACGTTGGTCCTTGCTCGGCCAAAATAGGCCCCACCATAATTTGTCTCCTAGACAAGACATACTATGTTTCCTGTCCACTCCGTCTCCATCCACTGACTGCCACTTCAACTCGTTAAAGTCGACCAAATGTGTAGTTAAACCTAACGTACCTGTAGTACTAACTCAGTCAAAGCTCACAACTAAGGTGTCAGTGTGTTGTGTTGCGTGGTGAGAATCCAGGACCATGAGAATAATCTCACGTGGTCCAAATCCTAGACATGGTCTTACATTCTGTTCCATTTTGTGGATGTGGTTCTGGTAGTGCTAGTCCATGTCCATGAGACTAATCGCATGTGGTCCGTCCTTCACATGAACTATCGTTATGTCGTGTTGTATGAATGTCGTGCTGGTGCTTGCTTGGATTCCAAGGCCATGTGAATAATCTCGCGTGGTCCATATTTATGACATGGGCTACCATTTTTTTCTGAGTTGGCCTAGCCCAGTTGATCCAGACCATCTGTTCCGTCAACTCAGTGACGCAGCCGTCAGACGGCAGCCCAAAGCGTAGCCGGCTAGCAGACCGCGCGTGTGCCAACAGCGTCAAAAATACGCGAGTGACGTCACCGGTCATGTGTAGCAGGAATTTTGATGGCTCTACATCGCACTGGCAGAGCTCTCTGAGGAGATAATGGTAAGATGGCGTTACGCCTTTGGAAATCACTGTAGGCGTAATTATACGGCGTGCTGCAGAAAGGTAGAGCAGTTATTTATTAAACCTCCCCCCCCCCAACATTGCAATATATCCAAGACTCGATGAGAGGCGTCGAAAGCCATGATACAGGCTCAGAAAACATAATAATACAATTACACGCCTACCTACTAAGCTCAATGTATCAAAGACATATATTTTTTTGTTGTAGAGACGTTCGAACACAATAAATTTCTTATTTCTTATTAAACTTACCAATACACGACCAACTTTGATATCGTAAAGAAATATCAGAAGTTCTGTTGGAATCTTTCGGATGTAAGGCAATTAAGCGGTCTACCGATGCGCTACCACCGGACAACTTCCACACAGCACAATCACTTGTCCTGGTCCCAAACTACGATACCCTGTGATATGGCAACCAGACAAGGCCATCAGTGAGAATTGGACCTTCTGTTTCGGTAGATAAACGTGCTACAGTATGTTTTCGAACGTGTTCTTTTCTTAGGTATATACGAAATTAAGGTTAAAAACCTCAGTGTTATTCCATTCTATAGGTATTTGATTACGGACATCTAAATATTCGGATGGATTCAGCGATCGTTAATAAAGTAAAGTTTATCTGTTTAATTAAGAATTTGATGGGTTATAAAATAATAATCGTTGGATCTAATAGATTCGAGAGATATTCCCGCTACGACTCGTTTGTTGATCTCACTTCTCGTATTCTACATGTAGAAGATAAAGATAAAAAAGTAAAGAAACATTTTTGTCCTAAATCCTGCCAGTTTAGAAGTGCATCCGCGATGGATTAAAAACGACGACGGCAGCATCGTCGTTTTGAATCCATCGCCGCTTCAAGTCTGGCTGCAAAAATGCATCATGTCTTGAGGCGTCAATTTATCTTTAAATAATAAGCCCCTTGACGGCGCGAAAATTCGGATTTTTAATCGCATGGAGTTATGCCGATAATGAAAGACATTATTTTAGTTTTCAGCACGTGAACTCTCCATGTGTACTTTGTAAACCGTAATGTATGGTTAGTTGTGGCATCCAAACAAAACCGCTATGAGTACAAGACGATACATAAAGCTGACGACACCAAAGAAACAAAGAAGATATTCTCAAAGTATTCTTATGTCAACCATTATGTCATGCAGTTGTATTGAAAACGGTTTTAAAGATATTGGATGGTACCAGATGAGGATAGCTTCCGAATAAGGAACCCAGTTTTACGACCCCTCTCTTAAAGTGTGCAATAAAATCCTGCTCAATCCTTAATAATGTTGTCCTTACGACTGAATTGTCTTTAGATTACCCTAAAAAGGGTTTCTTTGGCGAAATGCAATCGACTTTCAAATCGGACTCCCCATCCGGCAACTCACTCGCTTGCATTTTCTATCATTTTTAGGGATCCCGAGTCGACAAGGAACCCTTATAGTTTCGCCATGTCCGTCTGTCCGTCTGTCCGTTCGCGGCTTAGCTCTGAGATTATAAGTACTAGAGAGCTGAAATTTGGCATAGATATACATATTTATTACGCCGACAAAACGGCTTTTAGGGTACCTCCCCTACACTTAAATTCGGACTGCATTTTTTTTTCTAGCCTATGCCTTAGTGTTGGATTGTTCGTTTAAAAATATTATGGATGTAGGAAGACCATTATTCGATTTAGGGTTCAGTTTGTGAAATATTAAGCTTTAAAACGCAAATTTTTGTCAGAGTAGTATTGTCGCAGCCGACTGCCTTTGACTTGAGGGAAAGAATGAGCTTTTTCAGAATTAGAATTTTCATATTACGAATACTATGGACAAGTTTATTTTCATTTTTTCTTTGTGATACAGAAATAAACAAGTTCAATGGAAGTTTGTTGAAGTTTTGGTATGCGTAGCTTTCGGATAGAGGGTAAGTTTTTTAACACACAGTATTTAGATGGCTAGATAAAAATTTACTGTTCAACCTTTACATTTTTGTTGCGAAGTCGCCCGTAACGTAACTGAGTAAAGTGCACATATGTAAAGGTTGATTTGCTGTCGACTGTACCTAACAGTTCGCGTGCAGCGAAAAAGGGCAAAAATGTTAATCGAAACGCGTGGGAGACCGTAATTGGATTGTGTGAGACCGATTGTGAGATCGCGACAAATGTCTTGAAGGGCTTATAAAAAGTTATTGCGATAGCTTATAAATAAAATTAGTTTGTGGTGGGTAAAATGACAAACTATTTGTCGTAACTTTACACGCACGAGTATTAGGTATTGTGTTCAGCAAAACGAGAAACATGGCGTAAAAAGTTCATGGTTTTTTTGGACAATTTTCTTTATGAATTCATCATCGTCCACTGCTGGACATAGGTCTCCCTCATGGTTTTCTAACCACAAAGGGTTTTGCCATAATCGCCACGCTTGGCAGGCGGGTTGGCGATCGCAGTATGCGGTTGGAATCTCAGGAAGACGCTGCTGCCCGTCTCCTGGTAATTTATTTCCTTAGTCGCCTCCTGCAACATCCTTGGAAGGAAATGGAGTGACGGTATTCTTAATCCGGCGCCGCACGAATGGACTTCAATTAAGTTAAATAAAAATGTGATCGCTCCATCCGTTCTTGAGAAAGAGTCGGACGAACGGAAAAGAACAAAACGGTACCCTAAAAGTATTAATTCTGTTGAGTTAATATCCTATTTATATATCTATTTACGGCCCTTTTTCTAAAAAGACGATTCCACTAAAACACTTTTAAAACGGAGATAAGGCCGGTTTAGATCAGGAACTGTTCTCACTAACCGGCTTCAACTCCGTCTTAAGAGTGTTTTACTGGAATCTACTTTTTTAGGGTTCCGTACCTCAAAAGGAAAAAACTGAACCCTTTTTAGGGTTTCGTACCTCAAAAGGAAAAACGGAACCCCTATAGAATCACTATATTGTCCATCCGTCCGTCTGTCTGTCAAGACCCTTTATCTCGGGAACGCGAACGCGTGGAGGTATCGAGTTGAAATTAAAACTATAATATACTCAGGTCTACAGTCCCTTGAAGCTGTGAAAAAAACAAACTTCTGAGTGAACGTAAAAAAGTTACGGAAGTTTACGCAGCAAAAAAGTATATTTCGACACTCTCAAGGGAATAAAATAGGGTACTTTCCGTTGACCTACAACTATGAAATTTGGCAAGGAATATCGTCGTATACTACAAAGACAGGGAAAAATCTGACAACTACACATTTGTAATCAAATCATATTAAAAATAGTCTTTGAAGTTCGGGAAAAGCTCGGAAAAACTGCGAGACTCGATTCCTGAACTATTTATAATATGTAAGTACCTACAAATTTGCACGGAACGTACGGAACCCTTGGTGGGCGAGTCCGACCTGCACTTGTGCGGTTTTTTTTATAAATAATACCGTTTATGTTTGCTTTAATGAACTTGATGCAGCCAGTGGATTCCATGTGCACCTACTTATAAGGATTAAGCGAATTCTGAATGCGATTGTTTAGTGGACTAGAGTTCTATTGTTATCTATTGCCGCAATAGATAACTTTGCACAGGTTATACCATTGGAATGCGATTGGTTAGTGTACTAGAGGGGCAATGCTTGCTAATATCACTATTGAACCTTTAGTAGACTGTTCCCCCAGTACGTTCACCCTCGATCTACGTAGGCAGCGTTAGCAACGAACAAAACATTAATCCGTTGCGTGTGCCAACTGTACCGACCAGAATGTGTTGAGCTTCCTCATACCGCTCGGGTGAACCGGACGGGGGACGGAGCGGGGGAAGCCAATGAACCGGCAGGGGTCAAGCTAGGCTGGTCACGATAAGCTGGCAGCGTGCGTTTGCCAAAGGGCGTACGAGGTTAACCCGCGCGACATAGGAGCTGCGAATGAAAGAACTAGGTATATAAGAGCGAAATTTTGCAGTGCTTTTGGTATGAATTTTACGGCCGGAAGAAAATTTAAAGGAAAAACATAATCACGAAACAATAGCAGATTGATTGTTTACCCAGGGAGCAAACGACTATTTTTATTCAAAGTACATCACTCGAGTTTAAAATAGTGTTGCTCCCGAGGAGGTGCACTAGTTTTTATCAACCTCTATGAAAAAATAAATAAGTGTAACTTATGAATAAGAATAGAATAGAACGTTTTCGTCTCTATTTTATGTCTCTTGTTTCTTGTGTGCAATAAAGAATATTCTTATCTTCTTATCTTAACGTATATACCACATTTTTAGCGTCCGATACAGTTTTCTCTGGAGTTAATATAATATGTATTTCATTTTCCCAAACAAATTGTCAAGAAAACGGGACATCCTCCATTTTGAACTATTTGACTGTTGCCACCCCCATTACGAACAAAGGCGGAGGAATCCATTTCACGCGCTTTTTATTTTTTCACAAACGTTTTTTTTATTCGGCTCGCGCGCGGTCTTTATCATACAGCCAGTTACTTGTATTGATCTCTTTGGTTACTATATTACTGTTAACAATGCATGAAAGTGACATGCTACTTTGTTGTTTGACCTTGTCAATCTGGATTAGACCTACAAGATGCTGTATTGAGGTCGATACATCAATAGGTATATTCCTGTATCGAACTCGATATAAAGATCAAAGCGCCTACATACAGAAAAGCTATCAAATTAGGCCACGAAGTCGTTGGCTTCACGTAACACGCTAAGGGCGCAAGGTTCACACCCCGCAATAATAATATATACAGGGTTATAGCAAAATAGTTAAGTTTACTAACGCTAACCGTGAAGAAAAACAGAGTGAGGAAACCTGAGCATCTGAGGTGTTTACATACCTCAGCTCTCGAAATTGCCACTCTGCGGTGGGCACGTGCAGTAATTAAGCCCATTTTCTCTCTCTCTCTCTCTCTCTCTCTCTCTGAGAGGCATGTGCCCTACAGTGGGACGTATATTATTATAGGCTACATGTTTTATTATTTTTACTACCTACGAACTTACGACACTTTTTCCCAATTTCGAAGAAAAACTTTGTATTGACGTCCAATAACGACGTACAATTGGGTATTTAACAAAATATCAAATAAGTTTAGAAAGGAATTTTGTATGAAAATACTTGCTTATGACGTCACATTTCAGAGCACTCTTTTTATGTTTAATCTATTTAAAAATTGTAATAACTAGTAATTGACTAAAAGAGATAAATTTTCCGAGATATTTTGTAATTTTTGTTTTAATCGAGCAAATTTCTCGAAATTATTTCTTGTTGATCGTGACAAATACCGTATTCTATGCATATTAATAGTTTCCCGTTCCCATCTGAATTAGAGTGAAATGCCAAAAAAATATGGACCTTATGCGTTCTGAAATTAGGTATTTAGGAGGTCGTATAATAATTTTGCCACTCTGTTAACGATATTAATACCGTACAATACTAGATATATTTAGACCCTAGGGAGTGTGGGGAGACTTTATACACAATGGCCAGCGTTACGAAAATAACATCTCGTGGTTTTTAACAGGCATTAAACGATTATTTTCAGATAGCAGCGATTACAGTATATTCGAATCGGTATTAGAGGATGTATTAAAAGTAGCTTCCAGTAGTAATAAGAAAGTTATAGTGTGTGGTGATTTTAATATCGACCTGCTAATAGATTCCCCTTTGACAACTAAATTACAAATTATTTTTAAATCATTCAATTTAGTCCATATTTTTTTAGAGCCCACCAGGATTACTGAAACTACTGCTACTTGTCTCGATAACGTCTATTGCGATTGCAATTTTTTTGATTACTCCACAGTGAATTGCTTAAAGTCAGATCACAGTGGTCAAATTGTAAATTTTGAAATAGATTCAGAAAAATCTAAGCAAGTTATTCTATGCAGGCCCATTACAAGTAAAAAACTAGAATCATTTAAATTACATCTTCAAAGTAGCTTAACTGCTCATAAAGGTAAAACCCTAAATGCTAACGCCCATTACGAAGACTTCTTTAGAGTCGTTTCAGTTCATTTTGAAAATGTTTTTAAATTAAGAGAATTACCTAGCAATGAAAATAAAGTAGGGTTTAATGAATGGGCCACTGCGGGCATCCGAAAAAGTAGAAACACACTGTATGCATTGTATGAGAAAAAAACATACACATATGACCACAGTTTTATAGAGTATGTTAAACTATATTCTAAATTATTCAGGGCCGTCTGCCACAAAGCTAAATGCGAACATATAAAGAAACAAATCCTCCAGTCTTCAAATAAATCTAAAACAATCTGGACTATTATAAATAGGGAAACTGGTAAAGCCAAATCAGGAGATCGCGAATTTTCTCTAAAGATAGATGATAAAGTAATAACATCAAATGAGGACATTGCTGCGGCCTTTGAACAATTCTTTACAAATGTTCCAATTGAAACTACGGCTCCTTTAGATTCGTCTCCTGATCTTGCTGCAAGTTTATTAAAAGACAATGTCCCCTCGTGCGGTTACGAGTTTTCGTTCGACTTCATTAATCCCCATAGCGTAATTAAAGCGTTTAAACTATTAAATCTTAAAAAAACGGAAGATTTGTGGGGAATGTCAGTAATCATAGTTAGTTCAGTAATAGATGTCCTCGCTTCTCATTTAGCAAAAATTTTTAACAAATGTGTAGGTGAGGGTACATTCCCTGACCTAATGAAATACAGTAGGCTCGTTCCGTTGTTTAAAAGTGGCGATAGGCATGATCCCACAAATTTCAGACCAGTCTCGATCCTACCCGTATTGAGCAAAATATTCGAAAAGATTGTTTTAGTTCAACTACTTACGCACTTTAATAATTATCAACTTCTCCATAACCAGCAGTTCGGCTTCACGCAGGGACGGTCGACGACGGACGCTGGTGTCTTGCTAGTTAAACATATTTATAGTGCATGGGAGGATCGCAGGGATGCTATAGGTGTTTTTTGTGACTTGTCAAAGGCATTTGATTGCGTGGACCACGAGACACTTTTGGTAAAACTAGAGCATTACGGAGTAAAGGGGAAAGGTTTAGAACTGATGAGATCTTATCTAAAAGGAAGGGTTCAAAAAGCGGACATAAATCGTATAAAATCCACAGGTTCACAAATAAAAATGGGAGTACCACAGGGATCAATTTTGGGGCCGTTCCTTTTCCTTGTATACGTAAATGATTTGCCGTTTATGGTACAAAACATGTCCGAGATAGTATTATTTGCAGATGACACGTCACTTATTTTTAAAATTAAGAGACAAGAAAATAATCTTGACGATGCAAATGATGCTCTCTCGCGTGTGTTGGATTGGTTCACGGCAAATAATCTGCTTCTAAATTCCAAAAAGACAAAATGTATAAAGTTTACCTTACCAAACGTAAGATTAGTTGAAAACAACATTGTACTCGGAAAAGAAAAACTAGAATTTGTAGAAGATACCGTTTTTCTAGGCATCACAATCGATTCAAAATTGCAATGGGGTCCTCATATTGTAAAACTAGCACACAGGCTTAGTTCTGCAGCATATGCAGTCAAAAGAATTAGAGAGCTCACTGACGTTGCAACTGCTAGGCTTGTTTATTTTAGTTACTTCCACAGTATTATGTCCTACGGCATACTACTGTGGGGTCGGGCAGCAGACATTGAGACGATCTTCATCTTACAGAAGAGAGCCATCCGATTTATTTACAAGTTAGGTAGTAGGGATTCGCTAAGAGATTTCTTCAAAGAAATCAACATCTTAACAGTTGCATGTCAATACATTTATGAAAATATTATGTACGTTAGAAAAAATATCAAAGACTTCGAAAATGTTGGTGGCCACCATAATTTTAATACTAGAAATAAACATAAATTGTCATTTCCACTATTTAGACTTGCAAAAGTTAACACATCCTTTATGGGGCACTGTATAAGGTTCTACAACAAAATTCCTCAAGATATATTAGAGTTACCTCCAACGCGATTTAAAAAATGTGTTAAGCACATTCTGTGCAAAAAGGCTTACTATAACATCAAGGATTACTTAGAAGACAAAGATGTTTGGCATTAAACAGTAGATTAATACTATTTAAAGGACGATTGTGACTAGTGTTCAACACATTCATGACTAAAATTTACGTTGAAAACTCTGTTAATTAAGTTAAAACGTGTTTTGAAAAGAATAAATGTGGAGTTTCTTTGTTAGTTTCTTCTCCACATAATCCATTAATTGTGAAACTAACAACTTTGACGTTCATTAAGTAAACATTCTGTTTTTACAATGAATAAAAATATTTGAATTTTTTTGAATTTTGATAACGAGTACCTACCATCACCGTTTGCTTAATACAACCCAACTCTATAGACTGTTCAGATAGTAACAAATTATGATAGCCCCAGAATATTCACACTTGACATTTTTACAGACGTGCGTGACATGCATTTATACCCGCCAATTACAGGTCAGTTAATTTCTAACTAAAGTAGGTATCACAGTGGGGAATTAAGCGCCATTAATAAAAGCCGATTAGCAATCGAGATACGGTATTACAAAGGCTTTTAGCCGTAAGGTGAAATTAAATTACGGCAATATTAAATAAACTGCAGGAAGTTCAACCGTCTATAGTTTCAAAAGAAAATTGCACCGCGCAAAAAGCATTAAGGATTATTTAGAAGACAAACTTGACAGTAGTTGACAGGTATTAAAATAATTTTAACGGGGACGATTGTGTAGTGTAGTGTAACTTTAAGTTGAAACCTCTGTTAATTAAGTTAAAACGTGTTTTGAAAAGAATAAATGTAGAGATTCTTTGTAAGCTTGTTCTCCACATAATCTTTATATCAGCTTTGACGTTCATTAAGCAAACATTTTACTTATTCAACTAAACATTTCACCTATTAGTTTTTATAGTGAATACATTTTTTTAGTTTAAGTTTGATTTTACATACTCGTATAAGATAGGCCTCCTCCATGGATTTCCAAAAATACCGATTGGAAGCGGCTTCCATCCATGGAGGAGGCCTATGTCCAGCAGTAGACTTCTTGTGGCTATTCAGCCATGATGATGATGATGATGATTAGATAGGCCCATGATTGTCGGATCATCTAATAATTTCGGCAGTGAGTATTCTTACTGCACCTTGTATAAGCTCTGTCCTGTCAAGATGAAAGGACGCAACTGACAATATCAGTAAAGCTCTTTTTCCTTCACCAAGCAGTACAAATTGTGCGAAAAGAACTTTACGGACCATGTCAGTTGCGTCGTTTCATCTTAATAGCTAGCCATCACCTCTTTATGGCGCAGCTGGTTTTCCACGACAAATTTAATCACAGACAGAAGTTTCTTCTCGAGAGGTTCTCAGTTGGAAACCCGACGACTGTCGCCAGTCTTTACTCATAGCTGTTTGTCTATATGGGAAAAGCAAACAACCATTAGGGGAAACAGTCAACAAAGTAACATTCTAAAGAGCAGCAGTGAACGCTGACCTCAACTCGGTTGCATAATAATTGTCTCCCGAGTTTGTTTACATACAAACATGCATAATGGAGGCACAGCCGATTACGTGTACGGAGGTTTTGGTCATTGCCGCTGAAAGAACAATAAGAGGAGGGTTCTCACACTAAAACGTTGGTAATTAAGCTTATTTTATTGTTTATTTTATTATAATAGGAAAACTTACAGCTATGAAAAAGAATACATTACAAATTAAATAAACACAGAGAGCTAATGACAACTTTTCACTGGTAGAAATATTATAGTAGAAAATGCCTAAGTACATACAGGAGGCAATATTTCACTCACTTCAAAACAAATAGATAAATAGCAATACACATTCATGGTCTCAAATGTAATTCATAGTGTACAATAGAGATGCAATAATATATTAAGTAACGGTCAGTGAATCCATATTCAACGGTCAGGGAATTAATTGCAAAGAGTTACAGAAGTCCGAGGTAATAGATTTACATACGATACTTCTACTGTCGCAGGATAAATTGATGCTGTTGTTTATGTCGTAGCCATATCGTAGATTGTGCCATATCATGATGTGGTTAGTCATATCACGAAATGTGTCCTTTTCATGAAAAGGCCAAGTCAAACTGGCCGTATCGTTTAAGCATCAACGTTTGACGATATGGCAATCTACGTTTTGCCATATCATAAGGGTACCCATGACTTTTCCATGCACCAACCTGATTTAAGTTTGACATATATAGTATACTGCATTGAGTTGAAAAATATATTGAAGATGCCTAACGTATTATGTGTTTTGGTGCATTTGAACCTTATAGGTTGATTAAAATACCAATAAAAGAAGCAACAGTTTATATTTTATCACTCGTAAAATACAATGCGGTACAATGATCACAACAAAATGAGATTGCTGCCCTACTTTCCTCATTTTGCACAGTATTTACGGGAATATTGCCGTCACTAGAAATATTTTCTGTCGCCTCCATGGTACAAATACACAACAAACTAACATCAGCGCCTCTAACGGTGGATAATGGAAGTAGGTATTTTACGATATGGCCGCTAACGTTTGGCCGCATCATGAAATAGTCATGCATTTCGCTATTCAAATCGTCAAACGTCGGTCGCTCATTGATCTGGCTAAGCCATTTCATGATACGGCCAGTTTCACTTGGCCTTTTCATGAAAAGGACACATTTCGTGATAGGGCTAACCACATCATGATATGGTCAATTCTATGATATGGCTACGACATTTACACTACACTAAACGTTCTTCGGAGTTTTTAAAACAGCAAAGAGAAAGAAACCCTTAAATTTAAAACAAAAGAATATCAGCTGTTTGTTTACACTAATGAATAAGTGCGACCAGCCGCTTAAACGTACACGCCTCGAAGTATTGACCATTGACATAATTGATTCGTGTGGCGCCGGGTTAAGAATCCGTGTGGCGCCGGATTAAGAATAGCGTCACTCCATTTCCTTCTGTGGATGTCGTAGAAGGCGACTAAGGAAATCAATTAATTATCAGGACACGGGCAGCAGCGTCTTCCTGAGATTCCAACCGCATACTGCGATCACCAACCCGCCTGCCAAGCGTGGCGATTATGGCAAAATCCCTCGTGGTCATGAAACTCACGAAGGAGATGTCGTGCAGTGGGCGTCAAATGGCTGATGATGATGATCATTGACATAGCAAATGTCAGGAATCCGTCAGGATTTGTTGCGCATAACACGGTTTTTTGTAAGCAGCTATAGTTCGACGCATGTTTAGCCAAGCATTAGCTTCGATGAAACCGTCAGCTCGTTTGCGGAAGCTGCACCGTCGTCATACGCAGTCATAATGAACTCCACAACTCTACATATACGACAAACGCGTAACGTTCAGTCTGACCTTTGACACAGTTCACTGACCCCGGGATCATTAGCGCAATCAATGTCGGAATAGTAAGTACTACAAACACTACACGACAACGTCTCATTAACCCTTGTGATAGAACACGACTGAGTTTTCGAAAGAAGGCGAAGTGTTGGCATTGGATTCAAGACTGCAAGATCGAAGAGTTCATGAAACGGGAAATTCAATTCAATTCAATTCAATTCAAATATTTTTATTCATTATAAAAACTGAATGTTTACTAAATGAAAAACAGTGTATGTAGATAATTTCCTAAAAATATGTTTATTTTATTCTTGTTGTATTTAATTAAAGAACAATACACTTTATACCGTACAACACAAGCTACTGTGTAATAAAAACCTCCTAAAGTAAGGCATAAAACGTTTTAAGGTCTAAAATGCTGAGGCAGGTTTTTTCCCAGGGCAAAATGGGGGTCCGGATTACTCCAGGGTAATTAGTTACGCAAAGTTTGGGCTAAACGAGCGCGATTAGAGGGGCAATCTGGCTACGCAGGTAATTACTGCGCAGGAATTCTACTTCCAAGATCGCATGTGGTTCTGGAATCTTTTCTCTCATGATCTCAACCTACATAATCATTAAAAACTTTTTCTCAATTATCGCTGGGCTAGTATCTATAAATCGTTCACGTATACCTTCTTGCTCATAGTATTCATAACATCCACGACAGATCCGAAGCACACGATAAAAAATTGGTCGCAAGTTATACCCCGTATTTGGAACCAACTCCTAAGCGTTGCTAACGTCCTTAGTCATCGTCATTTGAATCACCCCACATTAATTATTGTCTAGTATGGACAGTTTCGGTTCGGAATCCGAAAAAAGCCGTCTTTGTCGAATTCTTACGCCGTTCACGCTTCTCGATTCACTTCCTGACACCTTGACGCTATTTGCTAGCTTTCTCGCTTATAGCACTATGAGAGCTATCCTAACAGTCTATGAGTAGTGTCTGAACCTATTTCGGGACCGGCGACATCGTCTCGGAATCCGCTTGTCCGGGAATGTTTCAGTTTAGTGTGCCGAGTAAAACTGCGCGATTGACGACCGCTCTTGTATGCAATGATGCGTTGTTGGCTGTTTACTGGTTTCTTAAGGGTCAACGGGTCATTAAAATACCTGAAGTCGATTTGTTGAACTTCCTTACGAAGGAAGAATAAAAGTTTTGAGGCAGATTGAAGTAATTGGTGCTTTATGGAAAAAGAAAGGGACCGACCGCTGTAAGCGAAACTTATAAAGCAACCATGGTGCCCACAGCGATCCCGAAATATCGGGAACTCAGGTAAATTTGTAAGTCTCGTCGCAAGTTATGAGAATACACTGTTTTTCAGTCTACTTCGAAATTTGTAGTTGTTAAAATCAATTGGTCTTTCAGAAGGAAAACATCATGCGTATTTGTTAGCTTCTTCTCCACATAATCTATTAATTGTGAAACTAACATCTTTGACATTCATTAAGTAACCATTTTGTCTTTATAGTGAATAAATTTTTTGAGTTTGAGTTTGCGGGAACCTGAGCGTCTGAAGTATTCAGCGCTTACAATAGCAAGTTCGCGGTGGGCACGCGGTTGATTAAGCGCTCTATACTTTCTCTTTGATAGAAGGCCCGTGCGCAGCAGTTTGAGAACTCTGCTCTCAGCCTGGTTGGATTACAATTACGAATTGCCCACAGACGGATAGTCGGCCGCAATTACCGGTGCATTGCGCAGGAGCTGCGGGCGGTTGGACTGTGCGTTTTGCGGTTTTCCAACTGTTCCCTTGTTATATTTCATTTGATAGGTTTTCACGCCGGTCTTACACATCGTGTAACTAACGAAGTCAGTTTTGCTAGAGAACAAGAAATTGACCACCTTACCCCGGTGTCTCGTACACTAACAAGCTGTTAATCTACTGTTAACAGCTGTCAGTGGTGTTTTTTGTATGCACTTTGGTCAATTGACAGCTGTTAACAGTAGATTAACAGCGTGTTAGTGTGCGAGAAACTGGGGGTTAATCTATGAAAAACTAAATATCGCGACTAGACTCCAATACACATATTTTGACACTTCGGAAACTTTAAGATGGGTAACCCAGCAGAGTGGATAGAGGAACCTAACAGTGGGGCTGGTCTCAGATCTAATTATGCGGACAGACCCTAATGCTTTTGGGATCCTGACGCTAGCCTTACCAATTAATATGGAATTTGACAGACGAATGATATCGTTTAAGATTTGCTGCGCGTACTGTGTGAGCCGAATCCGAATTTAAACCGGCCAGTTTACACTAAACACAGCCCCGTTGTTACCCCATAGTTTACTAGCAGGCGGCTTCATTAACCTGTGTTGAGGCAGCAAATAGGATGATGTAGCGCCGGCGTGTTATGGATTATGTGGACTGGTTATTTGTGTTTTCGCGGTATGCGGCGGTTGTTAGTTGCTAGCGAGTGTAAGGGTGCGGCCACACGGCGGATTTTATTCTGGGGCCTGTTTCATAGAAGTACAATTCATGGTTTACTATGACAATTCGATATACATTGTAAAGTTGATCAGCTCACGGATTAAGAGGTAGGTCAGCTACGCAATATTGTCATAATGCACTACGAATTGCAGTTTTATGAAACGCGGCCCCGATCGTCAGGTTTCTACGGGTATTGATTACGTAAGTGTGTGTCCCTTTGCATTTGGCACACTCACAAATTGCTCTCTTGTACCTACTCTCCGTCCGGAGTCGTTGGATGCGGGCGGCACAAGACCGGGAAGCTTGAAAAACCACGAAAACGGCCTATGTCCTGCAGTGGGCGTCAAATGGCTGATGATGATGACGATGATAACTCTCGTTTGATTGCTTGTTTTTGTTGTTCTTTACATACTTATATTATTATATTAACAAATTCATATCACTGCTGCCTATCATGCTTAGAACGCTGTCTATACGTGTGTGTGTGTGTGTGTGCGTGCGTGCGTGCGTGCGTGCGTGTGTGTGTGTGTGTGTGTGTGTGTGCTGATGCAAAAAAAATGATTTATTTCTCTATCTCTCTAAATAATCTAATTTATTTAGAAAAATCTTGGTTCTATTGCTTATTGAGTTAGAGTAGCGTAACTGTCAATAGTAGTGAGGAAAAACTTAAATAGAAACAAACCACTCTTGTCCAAATTCAAACACCTCGTTGGTCTAAAGGTAACACGCATGAATACCAAGATTCAAGATCCAAGGATTCGATTCCTGTACTTTGTCAAAATGTGTTTTCCAGGCACTACAACGTCTTACTGGTCTCGTTAAATATATTATAATTTAGGTGGGAGTTTACACTAGACGGTGTATAAAGAAGTCCTTGTTACCTTAAGCAACGAAGTGTTATGTGTAATGGTTGGATAATATCGATTTTTTTTAAACCACTCCAGCTCTGTAACACATACATATTTTGTTAAGATGGATAACGTAACACAGTGGATAGCTACAGAATAAAGCGGCAGGTCAATTGCCTGTGTTGTGTGGAACACTAGTAAGAAGTGAGATTCGATATCCGCCCAGTGCGTCCGCAGCTTAACGGTAAGTTTATTTTAAACGCGCACCGTCTTTATTAATATGGGGAGTCGAGTGGTTGCGCCTTTAGTACTGAAATAAACTAGGGACTGGTACGTTCCTCAATCATAACCGGCGCGTACCTGGTTTGCTTCTGTTCTTCAGTTTATGATATCTCTCCTCGATGCGGTAACAAAATATTTACGGCAGAAGTCTTAGTCGCAATCAAGAGTTCAATTTAGCCGTTATGTCACGGTCCCATAATCTCATGCGGTAGTTTTTTTCGTAAACCGCACGTTGAAACGAAATTATGTTTTTGTTTCTGATGTTTTGAGTCATGTACTGTACCTAATTGCTTCTTTTTGGTACCACGATTACTAAAATTCCACGTGGCGCCGGATTAAGAATAGCGTCACTCCATTTCCTTCCGTGGATGTCGTAGAAGGCGACTAAGGAAATCAATTACCAGGAGACGGACAGCAGCGTCTTCTTGAGACCGCATATGCGATCGCCAACCCGCCTGCCAAGCGTGGCGATTATGGCAAAACCCCTCATGGTTATGAAAACCACGAAGGAGGCCTATGTCCTGCAGTGGGCGTCAAATGGCTGATGATGATGATGATGATTACTAAAAAGGGTTCCGTAGAAAGAGGTATTTTATCTGCTTTCCAGAACTAACAACTTCATCGAAGTCATTTTCAATGGATTTTGTACATACGAAATTTTACTTTTATAAATTGGTTGCCTATTACTCGTTAATTAGTAAAGCCTACTTAGCCGTGATACTTTTCCTTTTAAGTTCAATATATGTGCTACTACCCTGAATTTGTTCACGTTTCTACAATCAACTGTTAGCCGGGAGAGGGGGGGGCGACGCCCTACTCGGACAAAAATTTGCGCTTTACAGCTTAATATTTTGCAAACGGAATCCTAAATAAAAAATGGTCTTCCTACACCCACTATATTTTTTAACGTCCATATGATGGGGTAGACGAGAAAAAAAATCACCCCACTTTTCATGATAGGAGGTACAGTAAAAAATTTTTTTTCCAACATTTTATCCTTCAACTTTGTCGACGTGATAGATATGTAGAATACACATACTAAATTACAATTTTCTAGTACCACCGGTCTTTGCGTTAGGCCGCGGACGGACAGACAGACAGACGGACATGACGAAACTATAAGGGTTCCTTGTCGGACTACGGAACCCTAAAAAGAGAAGTCTCTTTCAAGTCTTAAGACTTGAGTTAAAAATGTTTTCCAGTATGAAGTTGTAGGCCGATGATGATGATACCTTATTCATATTTGGTCTGTCCGACCCACAATACTCATAAGGTATAGTGCGTACGAAAGTTTTAATTTAGCTACAGTTTACGTTCTTCTGAGTGGTTTTTCCGTGAAGCAGCTGTTTAAATCTATCGCCCCGGATGCACGGAACCCGTTGCTTAATGGACGGGTCGTGTTCTACATTATTTTTACTTAAACGCAAGAAAAAATAGCTTCTTTTCCCTGTTGGAATTGTGTATTTGTAGGGAGAGAATGTGCTGTCCAGCGAAGCAACGAAGTAATTTTGAAGATGATTTTGCAGTTGGATACACTATGAAGAATGAACTAGAAATAAACTGACAAACTTACCTACATATAACATGGGTTACATACATACATAAACTCACGTCTGTATCCGGGGGAGGTAGGCAGAGAACTGCGTTCGCCACCTGGCGCTGACAAACCCTAGTCACTTTGCGAAACGTCCATTTGTATCCTCACTTCTACAGTGGTTACAAAACACTACCATATTAAAAACACTCACTTTAGGCACAAAAACGTTATCTAGACCACATAAAGTAAGCTTCTACGGTATAGGGACAACTCGCCCGAACTGAAAACTTGGCCGTCGCCCAATCGTCACGATTTCAAAGTGCTGCTTAAGGTTTACAACCTATCTCTATACGGATGTACCTACTGATTCTCGTTTCTCCATAAATTTCCTTATTCTATTTTAAGGGAGCAAAAGTATAACGCCACGCGGGCAAAGTCGGCTACTCTGTGCCCTGCACGCTGAAGCACCAATGTGATGTGTTTGCGGATGGGATTGGAAGTGTGATGAAGGTATGTAAGAGAATGCTAGAAGATGTTTCATGGGTAGTGCTCAGTTAAAATATTGTAACGCTTTGGTGTAATTACTGTCATGTTGCAATATTTATGTAAATAAAATAAAGAAATAAGGTCGCGGGCAGCAGACAGTTTAAATGAAACACTTCTTACACTTAGGCCGACTTGCGCCACTTCTTACAATGTCACTTAAGTCGCAATTTATATAGACTTTTGTATGAAGAATTTTAGTTAATTGCTGTTTAAGCCACATCTAAGGAAGTTGTGCAAGTCGACCTTAATATTTCTCAGTTATTTTTTTAAAACCAGGGGCCTGTTTCATAGAACTATAATTCCTGGTGTACGATGACAATTCGATGTACATTGCAAAGTCGATTAACCCACAGATTAATGAGTAACTAACGTAGATTATTAACGAGACTACTACGCAATGTACATCGGATTGTCATGATAAACTAAGAATTGTAGTTTTATAAAACTTGGCCCAGATGCCTCTTTTCCAAAAGCATTAACAGTGCTAATCCATGGATATCTAACGTAGTGCAAACTACGACGCTACTATTTGGGTACCTCACCACTGTAGGGACCCAACCTATTCAAACTACTCCGGACTGTCAAACACATCATATTTTGACACTTCGGAAACGTCTAAAGGGATAACCTAATACAGTGGGTATATACGGAATATTGGAAGCGGTGGTAGCCTAGTGGGTAGAACATTGGACTCGGAAGCGGGAGACCCAGGTTCGATTCCTAGTGCGGGAATGTACCTATGAATTTGTTTTGTTAGTTATGTACATTTGTGAAGTTATAGTAGCAATACCACTCGCTAACGGTGAAGGAAAACATCGTGAGGAAACCTGGGTGTCTGAGCTATTCACATACCTCAGCGCTTGAAATCGCCAATCCGCGGCCGCGGTGGGCACGCGTGGTGATTAAGCCCATACTCTCTTTCTGAGAGAAGGCCTGTGCCCTACTGTGGGACTTACATAGGTTGCTTATAATACACGGATAACCTAAAACAGTGGATGTATGCGGAATATTTGGAATATTAGTTGGCCACAGACGACTGTGGTGACTTTCGTTAGCGAACAGGGCAGATCTAAATGGACAAAGCCGACAAATGCGCTTTCCTGCCCGCCTCAACGCGGACAGAACAAAAGCGAAAGAGAGGACCCACGGTGGGGACAAAACGACCTAAGAGGCTTTCGCGTAGGAAAGGAAATAGTTCCCGTATTGTGCCGGGAGCGGGAGGACGCGCCGAACGTAATACTCGTAGCACAGATGACTGCTGCTTGATAGACGCAGAAGTAGCAGAGATGGCATGACGACCCGAGTCAAGCGTTTTAAAACGCGTCAAATGTCAAAAAATTCTAAATGACCTTACTAAACATTCCGCTGATAATATTCAAAAGTTCCTTTGCAAGGTATTTTCCTAGGTTTGTGAAGAAAATATTGGTTCCACTGATTACATCATCATCAGCTTGTCCACTGCTGGACATAGGCCTCTCCTATTGCACGCCACTGAGCACGGTCCTCGGCTACTCTCATCCAGCTCTTGCCAGCCGCCCTGCGAAGATCATCGCACCACCTACTGATTACATATTTCAATGAAACCTCAACAAAATTTTCTTCAGATGCGAAATATTCCAAAATATAGTATTTTTAGAGGCTCCTTAAAATACCTACTATAATTTGAAATAGAGGACCTCATTTTTGTGGTTGCGCAAGCTATTACAGGACATCTACAAGAGACATTTACGTGTAATAAATCCACTACGCATTAAATCCTTAAATATTTTAAAACGTGGGGCACATAGGAAGGATGTGGGATTAGGGCGCGAAAAGACGCGGAGACCTTGCACTTCACTTTCATACAAAAAGTAAGTAGATAGATAGAGAACACTTTTTTGTACATAAAATTGAAAAATTGCCCACAGATATTTCTTAAGGCCCGAGACACACAGATGCGACGTGGGGCGAGGGCGCGGTAAGATGTAAAGAGTCACAGACCAAGAGTCACAGACCAAGAGCGACCGCAGAGCTAAGACTGTGGTCTGTGACTCTATACGGCGGCCTTATTAAATCACAAAAATTGAAAGTGTTAAAGTACCTACTGAAGCGATAGGTCACAGCCCACGCAGATATAATAATAATTATTATTTATTTATTTCAAGTAAGTAACACTAATTTTAATTAGTAGGCTTAAAAACTTTATATGTGAGTAATTATAGGTAAAGACACAATATATTATATTATAAATTACATTTAACAGTACACATTAGAGGGTACGTGCAGGCTGGCACAGTGACGCATGTAAGGCGAATCTAGCCGGCCTGCTATCATGCTCAGGATGCTGTTGGAGCTGTCCCGCACCCTGCTAAGCATCGATGCGCACCGCTTACGCATAGTAGCGTAGAAGCAGTCTACCCTGGCCTCAGAGCCTCAGGAAGTATGCCAATACCAAACTGGATCTTCTACGCGGCTCTACAGCGGGGTAGGCTTTCGGGGGGGTGGGGTGGCTGGTGACGTCACCGCGTGGAAATTGATTCGGGGCGGACGAGGCCGCAGTAAACCGGGCGCCGGGCCCACTTCGGCATAAATTACTAGTTTATTTGTTAAGTCGGTCGGGCACATATCGTTCTCTTTTAGGGTCTACATTCGTAGGTGAACAAATTGAAAAGAGATTATAATTGAACGTCCATTTTTAAGCTCGTGTATGGGAAAACAGTTAGGCATACAGCAATCGCTTTCAGAGATTCAGGGAGCGCGAGCCCTTTACAACTAAAAAATTCTCGTCCTCGCCCCCAAGACCATGTTAAAAGTGTCAGTAATTTCAAAGATGATATAGTTAGAACCTACAACTACGAGTAAGTGTTACCATATCCTTTTTACCAAATACCGGAACTTAAATGGAAAAAAAAAAAAAAAGTGGGACTAGTCCCACTTTAAGTCTTTTGGGGCTGCATCATAAAATTCCTAATGAAAAATAAAAGATGATCAAATGGCATTATGGCATTTGACATCGTATTGACATTTTCCCTCCGATATCCCAGAACTCAGCGCCCTCGAAAATAAAAGAATAAAAATCAATTTTAAAGTCTCTCAAATCCCGACAGTTCCTGACCGTTTGTTCTATTCTACCACCGCTCGTCGTTTTGCCACTGACAACACTAACGACAAATCTTGCATTTTACTTTTACCTGGCTGGCGACCGCGACCCCCCGAGCAAGGCGTCGCGACCCACAGATTGAAAAACACTTATGTAGACTTTTACAGCTTTATTTATAAAAAAAGTCGATCCCACTAACACTATTAAGACGGAGTTCAATGGAATTCCTGTAAGGAATCCCTGTTATAAGGATCGACTTTTTTATAAATAAGACCGTAAGAATATGCTAATTTTATAGATACACATATCACTCCATACCGCGATAACTGCGTTCTAATGTAATCGAGATTCAAAACAATTTTTCAGGGATTCCAAGAGATATACACATTTGGAAGTGACAAGAAATGTATAGAGAGAGATACACGTTGTATTTTAAGTAAAGAATGTCTGAATTTTTACGTCCTACTGCGGTTTTACGTTGGGATATAGGATATAAGACGCGGTAGCCACAGTCATAATGCAGGGCAAAGCGTAGTACAGAGTAATCATTAGCTCTAAAGTAGCATTTTTCCATAATAAATGCCATTCTATTGTTCTTCCACTATTGAAGACCACGAACCGGCGAAGCCCGCCATCTCTTTGGGCAGCGATTCGGAGCAGATTGACGTTAGTGGTGGATGAGGATGGCAGATGACAGATAGAAGTGGGGTATCTATCTATGCACAGCAGTGGATATGGGATGGATTGGATTGTTCTACTGTGGTCCGGATGTTCGGTGAACTCTCTGATTTTCCGGTTTGCGAGCAATGTATTAATTGTTACTGCTTTAACAATTAATACATTGCTCGCAAACCGTTAATTGTTAAAACAAAGACTTAGTCAACATTGATCGAACAAATAGAAGTGTCGTCACAGCGCAGTCTAGTCAGTTCAAACTGAATAGTTCTGACATTACGCATGGTTGAGGCAACGCATGAGTATTTATGTGCATGAATTTATTATGCGAAAAGGTGACGTCAACTTGTGTGAGAGTGACACACTGTCCATGTGCCTTGCTATATTATTTAGCTGCTATATAAGTACATAAGTAGTGTATAAAATGCTGGTAGGTAAATACTAGGTACAGTCGGCAAGAACCAGTGATTTAAGGTTAGCTTAGCTGGCGCCGAAGTAAACTTAGAACAGTTTCTGCACTGCTATGATACAACGAATAATGGGTGAGTGAAAGAGATTTCTCCTGTTTTTACCAAACTTTCGACAGTACATAAGTAAGTTGATTTTTCATGCACTTTGGCCAACTGACAACCGTCAACAGTCTGTTAAGAGTTTTCTAGCGTGTGCGAATTTGCGGGTCTTTAATTAGGGTTCCGTATCCAAAGGGGTAAGAAACTCTATTACTAAGACTCCACTGTCCGTGTGTCTGTCTGTCTGTTTAGCTGTCTGTCACCAGGCTGTATCTCATGAACCGTGATAGCTAGACAGTTGAAATATTCACAGATGATGTATTTCAGTGGCAGTCCCTGGTCTCTGCCTACCCCTTTGGAATAAAGGCGTGAGTTTATGTATGTATGTATTTTTGTTGCCGCTATAACAGCAAATACCAAAAACAGAATAAAATAAATATTTATAGGGTGCTCCCATACAACAAACGTTGTTTAAAGACAGCGCTCGCCATCTAGCGGCGATCTATGTAACCTTCACAGCGCCGATGTCATGTCGTTAAATGTTAATGTAAAACGCTTAGTCTCTATAGATGGCGCTGTTCTCCATGTACCTAATCTATCTTGTCTCGATCTTTGTCTAATGTCTTATAGATAATGGTACGGAACCCTTCTTGCGCGATAGCTATAATTTTTGCCCTTTTTTTCTAGGCTGAGGGCAGGTGTAAGGCCCACTTGCTCCCCGCAAGTTTTCTAAAGTTTGACATGAAATAATATTTCAATGAAATTTCGCCTGCCTAACACTGCACCACCCTTGACTATCTGAATCTAATTTAATCAAACATTGGCATACCAAATTACTTACTGATCTCTGTATGTGTAGCTGCTAGCAAATCCTTTCACTACTATGACGATCCCCGTTTGTGATCGATACGCTAAGAAGAACCATTTGGAGAGGATTAATGGGCCGATATGTTGGCACATTTTGAGTAAGGCCATACCAATATTATCTCTAGTAATAAGATAGGGTGGGTGACCATAGCAGCCACAAAACGGATAAATTGGATGGGGCCACTCACAAATATTAGCGTCAAGTACTATGAACACAATGCTTCAGTTTCAGAATGAACTATTTCTGGCAACGACTTTGATTTATTGTCCAGCTTAATGGGGATATTTTTGTAGCGTAATGCCATTACTTATGGTAGATAGCCGTATTATAGGGAAATAGGCCTTTTTAACAAAGAGATTGATTACGTTATATCATAAACAGAGATTTACTTTCTTTTAATAATAGTGATATCAATCAGTAGCTTCGACGGAGACGGATTGTACTACATGAGGATGAGTAATACATCACTCATGGCAGCTGGTTAACCATTAATTTTTTGGACTCTCGACCATCCTTATTAAAGGGGCATCATCATCATCATCATCATCATCATCACCCTGACAAACATCTTTCGCTTTATCAACATTAATTAGACTTTCACGCGCGCCGATCTTGAGTACTTTTTATCTTGCCCTTTTTAACCTACTTCAAAAAAGGAGGAGGTTGTCAAAAATTTATAACTACATACATTTTTATTTGTAACTTTTTAATGTCTCAGCAACAAATTCAGTTGCACTGGTACCAAGCCAGGCTGGGCTACAGTAATCAGGCAGACACCACAAACATTGAAAACACTCTCAACCACACTACGTCTTACGCGAATCGCACCCGAGCCCTCGGCTTTGACAGACAAGCGATTTCCTACGACCGACAAGACAGCAAAATTCAATTTATAACGGGGTAGAATCCGAACCATATCGACAGCAGCGCAAACAATTTGCCGAAGAACAATCCACGTCACCTCTTGTCAGTCGACCGGTACTAACTGTCGAAAGGGTGGACGAGGGTAGACGGGAACTCGTCTATGACGTCACGCATCCAGGCCTATGTGAGGGAAAGGCTATCAGCATGCTTCTGTTGGGATTTGTTATTTTTGCGGGAATGTGGTGAAGGGAGCCAATATTTTAGAGTAACTTGTTTTATTGGCCGGAAGAAAGGGAAGGAAGAATATTTAGTTTACCAAAATTAGGTACCTGTGAGGTTTGTCAGGATCGTGGCAAGTCGCAAGCCCTGCTCACTGCCTACCCCTACAGGATACAGGCGTTAGTTTATGTAGTGTATGGAGCTACGTGTTCAACAGATAGTCTGGCAGTTACAGGCGCCAGAGAATTTGGCTTTTGTTGAATCCTCGAGGAGAGAGAATTTGGTCGGATGACAAGACGCCCAAGGTATTCAGGCCGGTAGAAACCAATTAGGTTCAATTTCACTGTCTGAACCTAAACCAGATTTCGGAACACTAAACTTTGTTCGCAGATAACGAACAGTATAAATTACAAGGAACTTCAATCGAAGTTTACAGCAGAACCGCGTTCGGTTCAAAGAACAGGTGGATTCATTTAATACTCGCAAACTACCTCATTCAGCATCTTAATGCAAAAACCCACGAATAAAAACCCTCTCACTGTCAAAAAAGCATATCTTGATATGCACGTGTCTTATGTCGAATTCAAAGTTCCTTAAATAACCGTTTGCGTTTCCTCGAGCTATTTTTAACGGCAATTTTTCGCAAGGTCACAGCAGGAGGGGTAGGTGAGAGAACTGTGACGTCACACGTCCCGCGGCCTCGCCAGGCAACCGGGCGACCTCGGCAGCAAGCGCCCCGTAGGGTTAGCAACGAGGGGCACTTGAGATGGAAGAAAAATATAAGTAGGTCATCGTTCAGTTACCTAATTGGGAGTGTCCCTTTATATTACTTTTCTCTTTGGTTGTCTTCATTAGCTTAAAATTAAAACAGCTCGCGCTACTATTAGCAATAAATTCATTCATTCATGCACGCATTCGTCAATTTATTCGTGATTTTTAGGGGTTGTTTATTCAATACGTAAGACCAGTTTAGCCGTTTTCGTTAACCCCACTCACCTATAAAAGACAAAATAAGCCCTATTTCAAATTCATATACATATGAAAAAGTCGTACTTGTTCGGATGCCCTTTATCATAATCAGCCGGCGTCAGTCCACTGCTGAAAATAGGAATCCAAGACACGCCACTAAGCCCGATCTTCAGCTCCTCATTTCCAGTCACTGCCCACCGCTTTGCGAATGTCGTCGCTCCACCTGGTCACGAGGCGTCCTACGCTACGTTTGCCGATTCGCGGTCTACACTGTAGAACCAGTCTACCCCAACGGTTATCGGTCCTGCGGCAGATAAAACCAGCCCACGGACGCCCTCCTCCCCTAAATCATCATGAGCAATAAACAGCTCTAAGAACGTTCACATCCATGCTTGATCCACGCTATATATAACTACAGTCGACAGCAGGTCAACCTTTAGAATAGAATAGAAAAGAAATCGTTTATCACCAAAACACAAACAATTTAAAAAAGCAATAATAGCAGAGATTTACATTTTTTTTAGACTACGTCTAACCATTTTGGTAATTGGAGAGAGCTCAGCTAACATGTCGGCTACCACAAGGTAGTAACCAACGCTGGTTTTCAGCACTCCCCAGCTCTTAGGTTGACATTTAGAGCAGGAGTTAAGGCAGGTAGGTAGACGTTAAATATAAAATTATATAAATAAATAAAAAGAAAAAAACAATTATGCATTAACTAAAAATCAGCAGTCACCTGACTACTGGTAATTAAAGGAACAAATGAGTGTAAGATGTTTGTTGCAACGTCGTCCTTTACGCCACTGATTATGTAAACATAAACATTTACATACAGGCACATACATTGCTTCTGGCCCCACATTAAAATACCCTGTGTCGTGGGAACCAGAAACAACGACATCACAAACATGTAAACATCCAAGACCTGGGGTTTTTTTTTGTCCCCAAACGGGATCCGAACCCGGGACCTCTCGCATGGTATGCAGATGCACTACCGCTGCGCCACGAGGTCGTGCGCCAAAGCTTTATGTGCTGTCGACTGTACTATATTTTGGTGGAAAAAGCTTACAACATCAATGGCATTTAGTTCGACATGGCAATTGTTATGGCAACAAGTTTTTTTTATCTAAGCACAGAGTCCTAAGATAACATAACAACATAACATAAACTCACGCCTGTATCCCAGAGGGGTAGGCAGAGACCAGGGACTGCCACTTGCCACGATCCTGACAGATCATTTTCGCTTCATCTACTAAACTACCCTATTATCTACTAACATCTACTTCCTTCACCAGTCGATCTAAAGGTTGTCTGGAAGAGATCACTTTTAGTGATAAGGTCGCCGTCCGTACTTTTAGGTTAAGAAATATCTGTTTAATTTACCTATATCTATCTATCTATCTCATCATCATCATCATCAGCCATTTGACGCCCACTGCAGGACATACGCCTCCTTCGTGGTTTTCATAACCATGACGGGGTTTTGCCATAATCGCCACGCTTGTCAGGCGGGTTGGCGATCGCAGTATGCGGTTGGAATCTCAGGAAGACGCCGCTGCCCGTTTCCTGGTAATTGATTTCCTTAGTCGCTTTCTACGACATCCACGGAAAGAAATGGATCTATCTATCTATCTAGTATATCTTTCTATCTACTAGTGGTAAGTAAGCATTGCTGTAAGCTACAAACACGGATATCAAGCATCTTCCTTGCAATCGGACACTTATACAATGCGACTAATCTGACAAATATTTACTGTAGTCTTCAGAGCCTTAAAAAATAGATCGTGTAAATAAAATAAAAACTTAATTAAAGCTGAAACACGAGGTTACATAATAAAATCCGGCCAAATGCGAGTCGGACTCGCGCACGAAGGGTTTCGTACCATTGTCTATACAAGATTTGAATATTTCAGGCGTCTGCCTTGAAGCGTCTACCACTAATATCGAGCAAAAAACGGCAAAAACACGTTTGTTGTTTGGGAGCCCCCCTTAAATATATATTTCATTCTGTTTTTAGTATTTGTTGTTATAGCGGCAACAGAAATACATCATCTGTGAAAATTTCGACTGTCTAACTATCACGGTTCATGAGATACAGCCTGGTGACAGACGGACGGACGGACGGACAGCGGAGTCTTAGTAATACCTTAGTAATAGTCTTACCTTTTGGGTACGGAAACCTAAAAAAACGTCTCACTATCTATGAAATCGCTAGACAAATATTTCGACACCGGCATATAAGCATCACAATCACAGACGCTTACTTGAATCGTTACAGCTTCTTATCTCAAAGAAATCTTTTTTATTTGATTGATAAAGTAGAGCTCAAGGTGGGTTTGAACGTGTAATTTATTATCTTCTTTAATTGATAAGATTAATTTTAAGTGCGTTTCAAGGTGAAGCTGAAACTATACTTGCCACGGAAAATATGCGCTAGTCCCACAATTGGTGCATTTAAGAAGCAGTTGAAAGAGTCTTTGAGCTATATATTTATGTATTATTTACAAAGTATTTTATTTATTTTTATAGGTATTCAGTCTATGTAGTGTATTTATTTTTTGCTTAATGTTGGTTATGGTTAAGGATTTTTGTAGTTTATGTAGCCTATTTTGTACACGTATTAAGGTCCGTCTTATACCGCTGTTCCGACTCTCCAAGGTTTGCTGGAAGAAATCTCTTACAGAGGTAAGCTCGCCTTTGTACATGCTATTTTTAACGTAATGTCCTGTTTAATGTTTTGTGTGCAATCAAGTACTATAAATACTTTTTAAATAGATTTAATTTGATAATAGACTGCAATCAAAAACTACATAACGTTTCTTTTAAATATGTTTTAAATGTTCCTTGTTTGCGTGATATTAATTTTTATTAACTATAAACGTAAAGTGTTCTTTATCTATCTAGCAATCCGCCTATGGTTTAAAAATATATTGTAGTTGTAAATAAACGTGAACGTTTAGTAAGCCCGATCAAACAAGGCTTAACCAAAGTTAACGCCGTCTGCCGTTGCTAACCGTACGTCCGCGACCCCTAGTACGCGTAATGCGATTTACCTCGAACGCCCGTTATCGTGGTTCCAATGCTAGCACAGAGGATTAACTTAAGAGATTAACTTAAGTTGCCGAGTTCAGTTGTACGGGTTACGCCATTGGAATGAATCGGTTAGTAAACTACAGTATCAATGAAACAGCTCTTACTGTGCTAATATTAATACATTCTATTAAACCACTTATTTACCTTTATTACAATCGTTGCCTAGACCTTAGCGTAATAATGGTAAAGAAATGGGGCCCCCATTAAAAATGTCGTTAAAAATTGTGGAAATCGCTAAAAAAATAATTACTCTAACCTAAATAATGCTACTTCGCAGTTAGCAACTCAACTATTAATTTTAAAGTTAATTAGAACAAAATATGAAAACTAGATTATAGTTGCTATCCGCAAAATTATAGACGAAACCATTATTTTAAAGATCATAACTTATAGTTGGAAATCTATTCCAAAGTAGGTACATTCAAATACAGAAAATAGAAAAGTACAAGTGTAAATAAAGAAAGAAGAAAAGTACCAGTGTGTGACAGGATCTTGCATCAAGTTCATCTTCTGTGGTGAACAATTCGTGGTCATATTCCGGTTAAGTAATATTTGTTGTTGTTCGTCTATTTATAGACGGACGTTCCTAGCGGAGAGTACCGGTTACAGCCGGTAATAGTACAACCTTGTGGGATTGCATTTTCATGTAATTTCCAAGTAAAAGTTTCCGCGAAGCCTCGGAAAGTCACGCTGACAAAGTTCTAAGACTTGGAACAACTCAAACTAACAATTTGTTTCGAAGCTCAAGGATGTAGAGAACGTCAGGAATTTTGGCAAAAAGGAAAACACAGGAAATACGTCAGCTTTGATTTAATTGGTTTTGAGATTGGATATTAACTTAAGCCCATTAGGAAGCAAGTGCGGGTGCTTATTCATTAGTCACACGTGTGATATCCGCACTTACCGTCGGTTTCTGAACCGAGAATGTTACTAAATATCTATTAAATCTCTTCAGATTTCCTACGAGACAGAATGTTACTTAAGTACTTATTTACTTATCACTTGCCCTGGTCCCAAACTAGGATACCCGGTGTTATGGTAAGCAGGCAAGGACATCACAAACATGGAAACACACCCAGAATGAGGCCACTTGTACAAATTAAGCACGGCGGCCTTTAGTGGGAATGAAACCCACGACCTCTGTTTTGATAGTCAAACGTGTTATCCGCTAGACCATCTTCAGACTTGTTGAAATTCTCAATTCACATACCGGCGGCTTCGCCAACCCGCCTGCCAAGCGTGGCTATTATGGCAAAATCCCTCGTGGTTATGAAAACCGCGAAGGAAGCCTATGTCCTGCAGTGGGCGTCAAATGGCTGATGATGATGATACCGGCGTTGAGTCTCAAAGATGGGCCATTCGTAGCGCACGAGCCCGACTCGCACTTGTCCGGTTTTTAGGGATCCGTATCCGAAGGGTGCCAAAAGGGACCCTATTACTAAGACTTCACTGTCCGTCTGTCTGTCTGTCTGTCACCAGGCTGTATCTCATGAACCGTGACCGAGCTAGGCAGTTGAAATGTTCACAGATGATGTATTTCTGTTGCCGCTATAACAACCAATACTAAAAACAGAGTAAAATAAATATTTAAGTGGGGCTCCCATACAACAAACGTAATTTTTTGCCGTTTTTTCCTCGATATTAATAACGGCAACAGGTAGACGCTTGAAATATTCACAGAATATTTAGTTTTACATGCGGTTCAAAAATAAATAATAGACATGTAAGCCTTTTAATGTAGTATGTTTTCTGGTGTGTACAATAAAGTGTTCTAATCTAATCTAATAAATGAGGGCTCCCATACAACAAACGTGAATTTTTGCCGCTTCTTCTCCATCTTTGTGTCTAATGTTGTATAGAGAATGAATGAGAATGGTACGGAACGCTTCGTGCGCGAGTCCGACTCGCACTTGGCCGGTTTTTATTTAACTCTGCCCAATTTTGAATGCAACAAAACAAATTAAATTAAATCCATTTGACCTCATACACGACTATGACGTACCATGCAGGGCAGAAGCCTGCCTACCGCGTTCAGACAATAATGGTTCTAATCATCACCCCTGAGCGATAAAATTTAAATGAACACTCGACGAATGATGAGCGCGGAGTGGTAATGCGATACAGGCGAATTAAATTCCACATGCCAGTCCTACAGACGTCATATAATAGTCATAGCTGTCGCCACTGCATGCAAGGGTGACTTAATAAGTCGCGACGGCATCCGAGGTAATAATGGGGCTAAAATGGTGTTATGAAATACAATTACAATTAATTACAGATCACTTATCGAGGACGATGTTTTCGATAACTAAGTGGTAATAATAAATATACCTAAATGTAAATCGTAAATTACTTCCGGTCAAAGACATAATATTTGATGACCTTCGCGCAAGTCAAATATTTGTCCCCAAATGTGCCAATCTACAAATTACTGTGTAGGTACAATCTACAAACTACTTCATATCATGAAAGTTTTAGCGGTGGTAAAACACTTTCCTCACGTTCATGAGGTCGTAGGTTCGAACCACGATGTGTCCACATGTACCAATGACATTGTTTTCTAAGTTACGTACATTTGTGAAGTCTGAGGTGTTTGCACACCTCAGCGCTTGAAATTGCCAATCCGCAGTGGGCGAGCGTGGTAATTGAGCCTGTACTCTCTCTCTCTCTCTCTCTCTCTGAGAGAAGGCCTATCTATGCCCTGCAGTGGGACGTATATAGGCTGAATAAGATAATAAGATACATATCACAGATGACATTATTAACAGTACGTGTAAGCAGCGAAAGTTTTAGGAAGGAGGATATCAAAGGGCTATTAATCATGAAGGGGATCAGGCCGTCATGGAGTTAAAGACTTGTTGAGAGGAGACAGTGCTTTTACTAATTACGACGCAGCAAAGTAGGACAATAAGCGGTGATAGCCTAGTGGGTAGAACATTGGACTCGGAAGCGAGAGACCCTGGTTCGATTCCCAGTGCGGGCATGTACCTATGACTTTATTTCTGAGTTATCTGAAGTTATAGTAGCAATGCCACTCGCTAACGGTGAAGGAAAACATCGCGAGGAAACCTGAGTGTCTGAGCTATTCACATAGCTCAGCGCTTGAAATCGCCAATCCGTGGTGGGCACGCGTGGTGATTAAGCCCATACTCTCTTCCTGAGAGAAGGCCTGTGCCCTATAGTGGGACGTGTATAGGCTGCTTATGTAAACTAGGATTCATAAAGTGGGATTCGTGGGAACCCAAGTTCCGTTGAAAAGTCACCGCGTTAACGTGAATCACATTTCTCACTGAATCGTTGGATTATTTTAACTATTTAGTAGATTGTGTCTCAAGGGAGCAAAATGATATATTTACGGCGAGGGCGGTATATTGAATCCTGAGTGAAGCGAAAGGTTCTACAATAGAATCCCGAGCGTAGCGAGGGATTCTAAAGTAGAATCTTGAGCGTAGCGAGGGATTCAAGTGTTTACGCCCAAGACGGAAACAATTTTGCTACCGAGTGACACATACTGCTTTTCACACCTGCTATAAGGAAAATTTAAATCAAACACAATTAAGATATCGAAAGAAGTGTGGAAGACAATTATGATCGATTGCAACAAAATAAAAATCGAATTGGAATTACATTTTGTGAAAATCTGCAGACGGATCATGCTGAGTAAAAAAAAAACTAGAATATCAGGGAAGAAAAGTACAACTTTGAACCCTCATTTGAGGGAATCAAGGGATCTTTTCTGAATAGCAGGTGTAAAAAATTATTTCTCAGCTATAAATTTGTGACTGTACCTTCAGAAGCTAGAAGTGAAGTAAAATCTTGAATTCGATATTTTGCTCAGGGCATTTTGCATTTTCCGTAAAGTAAAAGAGGTGTGTTAGTCAGTGTTAGTGTCCCAAAGCCTGATCTTGGAAATAAGGTGTTTCATTGTTTGACGCGTCGAAAGTTGTGATCATGCTTGTAAGATTACATACATGATCGGAATAAAGTTATGTTATTATTACAAAACTATTCATAGTAAATTGAATTGATTGAATGTTGAGGAAGCGAAAGTGATCTGTTAGGATCGTAGCAAGTGGCCGTCGCTGGTCTCTGCCTACCCCTCTGGGATACAGGCGTGAGTTTATGTATGTATGAATTGATAGATTTATTGCCACATACAGACTTAATTACATAGGTAACATGTAGTAACATTTTCTTTCGGTAGATTTGTACGACAAAGAGCAAGCAACGGCAGATGCACGGCTTAGCGCGGTAATAACACCACTCGAGCAAGATGAAGGAGATTTTCCTCCACCGACGAAAAACCGACGTTACGTATCATTTTTCCTTGCGGTCTCCGCTGACAGCCGCTATCCATCACCCAGCTTTTGAATAGAACAAACGGGCGAATCACCACTTTAAAGTTACTCAGCGTAAGGCTTAAATTGCTGCGGAGGGCCGGGAATCACGCTCGAATATTTGCGGCAACGATGCATAAAAGAAGCGCGGAGAATGACGTTTATTATGATGTTCGCCGTAATCATGTAGATTCTTGTTGTGGCGTATTGATTTTTTTCCGTTTTACGCCCCATTAGCAGCTTGCTAGCTGTGTTGGAAAACATCGTGAGGAAACCGGAGTGTCTGGGGTGTTCACACATATCTTAACGCAGAACTCGCCAATTTTCGAGCACTCGTGGGAATTAAATCCATACTATCTTTCTGGGAGAAGACCAGCTAGGGAAGCATAAGGTCCAGATAAAAGTTTTATTCCACTATGTCGCTTATCGTATCGCTCGTAGCCCCGGCTGCCTGAGTGATCTTAAACGATCACGAAGGTTAAGCAACACAGGGCGCGTTCAGTGCACGGATGGGTCGCCGTCTATGCCTAACGCTAGTGGCATTTTTCCGAGCGGTTCCGTGCTTCGCAAGGCACGTTAAGCTGTTGGTGCCGGCTGCCGTCGATAGATGGCAGTCGTCAAGCCAAGTCAGAGGCCTTAGGGCGGCTTGAAAACTTCTGACAGTAGACGAGCCACTAGTCTACAAGCCTCCACCAATCCGGACTTGGCCCCGTGGTGGAGTATGGCCTATACCTTCCTCAGGGAAGAGACCCGTGCCCCTCGGTGGGGACATAATGGGTTGATGATGATGTCGCTTATCGCATACATGATTACGTTTATTTGATATTCTAAAATACTTATTAGTATAAAGCTCGCCTATGTACAAACACCTTTTTGCGCAACTAATAATTTTTCATTTTCAATCGTCTCTCAATCTGGTTGTATTTCCATGCTTGTGATGTCCTTGCCTACTAACCATAGCATAGGGCATCCTAGTTTGGGACCAGGGCAAGAGATTGTGTTCTGTGGAGGTTATTATTATCTCTCTTTTATATCACAGCTACGTGTGAAAGAGTGGTCCGTCAACTGTCAAGCGAAACTAGAGTTTGAAATTTCGCAAGCCGGAATTTCAACCCAGGCACCAAAAGTCTTCGTCAGCCGGCCCCAGAAGGTTCGTCGAACCGGCCGAAATCGATATTTGGGTAGGACCCGCTCTCCCAACTTTGGCTCGGAGCGTGCCAACGCTCGCTGAAACATTTATGTGTGCTCTGTATGAGTATGTCGGTTTGTGTGATCCATTTCTAATCTCTACAGGAACTGCTTTCAGTTGAGAGCTCCAGAAGTTGTTCGGAGCAAACGGGGTTGTTCAGAAATAACCGGTAGAACTTTAATGTGTGCAACCAATGTAACCAAGTCAAAGGAACCGGAGTGAAGGAAGTAACCTGTATACGGTCCACTCTGGGGGTGCAGAAACAAAAGAGAGATCAATCTTTCTTTTACAGAACTGCAGTGTTGGATTTGCGAAGGAAAATAACATAGCACTATTTGTTTTGTTCACACTTAACTCTGCAGATTTCTAAGACTACGCTATATAATATACTATAGTCTTAGGAATATGCAGAATACGGTATTTGACACGATCAACAATAAATTATCTGATATGCTCGATTAAAACAACAATTACAAAATATCTCGGAAAATGTATCTCTTTTAGTCAATTACTAGTTATTACCATTTTTAAATAGATTAAACATAAAAAGAGCGCTCTGAAATGTGACGTCACAAGCCAGTATTTTCATACAAAATTCCTTTTTAAAAGTAACTCATTTGATATTTTCTCAAATACCCAATTAAGTTGTCTAAAATCATCTGCGACACATGGAACGCTCCGCGCTACTCAAATATTAAAGCGATATGTTCGGTCAAACTAGTTTAGGTTATAATTAGATCGACTAAACCCCTTTCATCTCATATTGTGCTCAAGTGGCTGAAAATGTGTAGGCGACACGCGGTACGACATTTAACTCTATTAATAACCTACATAAAGGTGATAAAGAGTATTACAGACGTGGTAATATATTAAAGGAGAGGAGGGATAAAGTTCACCAGTGCCATGCCACTAATGGTTGTCTGGAAGAGACCGCTCCAAGCGATAAGACCGCAAATTGTATACCACTACTTAGATATAAGAAACTATTTGTAATATCTTTCACCTGGTTGTGCAATAAAGTGTTTTCTATCTATCTAATGAAAAAATCATATCGTTTCAGATCGATTTTGCAAATCGATCTGAAACGATGTGTTTTTCAAATCTCTAAATCATGTAAACTGTGGGTTTTCAGATAGTATTAAGCTAAAAACTGCCGTTTTGGCATTAATGCAATCTAGTCTCAGGTGCTTCATACTAGGTTCTCGGTCGTGGGTCCCAAAAAACACTATGTATTTACATGATCGAGAGATTTAACAAACACTTTGCAAAAACGAGGAAAAGAAGATAACAAGTGGCGTAAGAACATAGTACACTCATTTCTTGATATCGTGCGACTAATCTGTCAATAATCAAAATTAATCTGTAGCAATAAAAATTGTACAATTGGCGGGCTTAATACTAAATAGCATTTTTTTCTAGACAACCAACAGGTGAAGTGGAGAAGGTGGGGGTAGTGCCAAACAGTGTAATGATATTATAATGTAATTTGTTTTTAAAATTAATCAAGATATTAACATGTACAATAATTATAAACATATATACAAATATAATAATGACGCACATATACAAAGATAAATAGTACAATAGTACTAAATTGGTAATATTTCCGCTTAAATTCCGCTCAAGTTCTCGGGGATTGCACGTTTCAACTCGCAGCTACTTGCAGATAGGGTTGCCAGAAGTCGGACATGTCCTCCTTTTTATAGTCGTATCCGACAAATAAGTCCAGCTTTTATTCGAAAGGCGAACGCACGGACACGCACGCACGACTCGCGATTTTGCGGGCAAACGAAATAGTGGCAAAAGCAATGTGACAGGATGTGTCCGGCTTTTCTATTTTTGGGCCTGGCAACCCTACTTGCAGCACTTTTGACAAGCCTTTCACCCCAAGGGTAAGTGTTTGAGTGCTTCTTATTTCACCAAAGTCCCTGTCTCACTAATTACTTAATGAGATCGGCGGCGCGTGAGACGGTGGCGCCCAATCTCATCTCGTAATGGATGGCGTGTTTATTTTTATATTGTTTTAGGACAAATTGGAAGGTTGACACGGCATTTTCATCGAGTAAAATATATCATTAGCAGGCTTTAAACGTCGCACTACTGTGCATAGGCCTTCTCTCAGAGAAAGTGAACGGGCTTAATCATCACACGTGCCCACCGCGTAAAAGTGATTCCAAGAGCTGAGGTACAATATCTACCTTCAAAGTTAGCGAGGCGGTATTGATGCTAAAATTCATAAATACACGCAACTTTAAAACCCTTTTAGAGGCTAAGAATTCCACCCATGCTGGGACTTGAACCCGCTATCATTCAGATGTAAAACCTAACTGCATAAAAAGTGGGTACTCGGGGCTGCAAGTGATGTACATTACTTCAGCCAGATGACGCTGCCTGTACGTAATACAGAGAAGTTTGTAAACAGGTTCGAAATTTCGCCGATGCCTGCACTTGCCCATTAGCTCAGTTGGGAGAGCGCTGGCACGGTTAGCCAGAGGTCGCGGGTTCAAGTCCCGGCATGGGTGGAATGTTTTGCCTCTAAATAGGTTTTTAAAATTTTCCTCAGCACGGATTAGTGCAACAAAAAGAATATATAGGTACTCTACTTACAAAATAATTTTATTGTTACGTGCCGGGATGCGGACCTAGGATCTCACGTATTTAAAACTAGTGGTGTATCCATTGCGTTAACGATCTTATCGGCGAAAATAAATTTCCGAAAAAAGATAAATTGTATCAAGTAAGTTCGAAAGAATTCCTTCCCTTAAGGAATAGGAAAATCATCCACCAAGCGTCATCGTCAGTCGATTTAACTGCTGTATTGCGGTATCTTTTCGACTGAAAACGAATGAAATAGATCATCTACAAATGGCCTTTGTCGTGAGAATTGTCAACTAAAAAGCGGTACCCGAGGAATTGTTGGACATTTATTGTTTGGAAGATAATAACTGTGACATTTGGAGACAATGAAAGCCCGCTTCGAGATTTGAATTTTAATGATCATCGGGCCAAGTTGCGGGCGTGACAATGTACTTGACGGAACACGTAATGTTTGTTTAAGTCTTCGAGTTCGAAATTCGTTTGCTTAAAGAAAATTCCAAACAATTAAGATGTGGCATTAAAACATATGGAATACCTGATATTTTGTTGACGATTCCAAAGTTTTCCCCGTAGTTAAGTGGTTCGTATTGACTAGTAAAACTTCCCATATTCGGATGTATGTGGGGATTTTGTTACACTCTGTATATAACGACAATGCTGCAAAGCGTAGCCTATACATAATGTAAGGGTCCGAGTATATAAGGCGCTGCGCACACTGAGCCTTAGGCGGGCGGACGAATACATTCTTTGACGTTTGTGAAGTCTTTTTTGAAATTGAAAAAACATTTATTGCCAAAAAGTCACAAACTTTACATAAACAAGACAGATTACATAATTAAAAAAGTTTTTCGGTTACTATTTATAGCACAGGGTATCCTACTTAGGAATCAAGACAAGTGATTTTATTACGTGGATGTTATTTTATGAAACTTAAATTATTATTAAGGATCTTTCGCGAGGAAAACCGTATGGAACACACAAACGAAGTCGTGGCCCTGTTATTTAGAACTTAAATTTATGTGAATTCATATCATAAAACTAGTCCGTGACCTTTGAAGCTTTCTAGTGTCAAAAGCCTCATTTATAGTTGCGTCTCTGTAATGGCCAATCCCACGACTAAACCACGGCCAAGTGGCCATTCCTCGCACGCAATCCAACGATTGAAAGAGAAAGATTTATTCAACTAAATCCGATTTGTAGAAACGCAATGATATAGCTGCATAGCTGTCGTATAGAAGTTTAGATCTTGGCTTCCCTTCGGCCGCGGACGAAACCACGCCACGTAACCAGTTACGTGGGAAGAATTATTTTTCTTGCTACAAAGAGGTTTTTTTCTTCCTACGAAACTATAGTTACGTACGGCCGCCTACGAAACCAATGCTACGTAACCAGTTACGTCGTTACGTTATCCTCGTATGACGTGACCTTAAAAATAACCATTGTTTTCGATTGTTAATTTCTAGCTTAGGAGGTTATGTCCAATTTTGAAAATGTCGTTGGACTGAAGAATGATATATGAAGTGGAGTGGTTCGTAAGCATCGTAGCGAGTGGCAAACCCGGGTCTCTGCCCACCCCTCCGTGATACACGCGTGAGTTTATGTATTACATTACATATGTATTACATTAAGTACATACCACTCGTTAACCGTGAAGGAAAACATCGTGAGGAAACCTGAGGGCCCGAGCTGTTCACATATCTCAGCGCTTGAAATTGTCAATCCGCGGTGGGCACACGTGATATTTAAGAGCATACTATCTGTCTAAGAGAAGGCCTGTGCCTTGCAGTGGGACGTACTCATATATATATAGGCTACATAAAAAAGGACTTGCAGCTTGTGATTGCCACCAAAATTATCTCAATAACAGTAAAAGGTCACCTGTGTGCACCCTCCTTTAGGGTCCAAGATATGTCTATGCGGAAAGCCACGCTCTCTCACTCGGGGCATTTACCCAGATCAAGCCTGGCCAATTGTGGAGGCCTCGTAGCAAAACAGGCCCTATCTCGCTGACCTTAGGGCCCGAAACACCTACAGCAAAGTTTGTGGGGTAAGGTGCCACGTTTCAGGAACGATTGTAATCGATTTGGTTATAATCAAATAGTTAAATCGGTTTTTGGACGCATAGTAATAGGTCGGGCAGAATTGCTTTAAGTTTGAGTGCGTCGATAGCTAGTGCGCAACCCTTTTATGTCCAAATACTAGGTACAGTCGGCAGCAAGGTTGATGTGTGTCGACTGTATGGAAGAAGAAGAAGAAGAAAGACATTCATTATACCAACAAGATGCATCACAGAAACAAAATAAGCAGATAAGTAACATAATATGCACAACAACAGAAAGAAAACTAAAAAGGGTCAGAAACCACCCCCTATATTACCGTACCAAATCCTGAATAATTCCAATAGTCTGACTGTCAAATTCCATACTTGTTGCTATCGCAAACGTCAGGATTCCGAAAGGATTTGGGGAGCAAAATTAGGCCCCTGGGCTTGCCAACATCCTGAAAAAGCTCTTTCGCTTCATCAACATTCATTAGTTGTTGCGTGCACGCACGCCAGTTACGAGTACTTTTCATCTAGCCCTTATGCCAGCAAGGGACGTCCCTTACCGGCCCTTTCACCCATGAAATATATGTCACTCACTGCCTGAACCCCGATTATACCTGAAGTTAGAACACAAGAGAAACAATTTTTAAGTATTTTTTCTTCTGATTCAGGCCATAAAATGAAATAACGGCAATTATGTGCTAAAGCGAAGGAAGCTGCCCTCTGTAATGAGATTACACCGGTACGGATAGGGCCGATTGTTGTTTCGCTAGGAGCAATCCCACTGACAAGATTAACTCCTGGCTTCGTTTGGAGTGCGTCTTAGAAGCACCCTGACGAATGGGAATTGCCTTAAGAAAATTGGTGAAATATAAAATGTAGAAAAAGTATAAAGTGTAGAAACGTTTATTTTATTGATATAATAAATTAAATCTTCACAAAATTATCTAAGTGTTGGAATGAAAGTTACAAGTTTGTCAAAACTGGCAAAACAAAATAATTACAATAAATAAGAATATTTGGCATTTTTTCCTTCTGGATACAGGAGTGAGTTTATGTAGTGTAAACAAATGTTTTCCAATGCTTATCGATATTAGTTTAAAAAAGATTTGAAGATCAGTCAAGAACTTATGGAATAAATCGTGTTCAAGTAATCAGGTTTTTATGGGTAAATTCACCAATGAAGTAAATGATCCTACTTAGTAATTTAACTATTTTTTTATGTCCCACTGCTGGGCAAAGGCTTCCCCATGACCTTGAGTCATCCTCTCCTATCCGGGCAAAAAGGTTGAGATATCGTCCCGCCATGTCCAATCACTCCATTTTCAATTTGATAATTACGACAGAGAATTTTGTAAGTATTTTTCTTCTAATGCAGGCCGTTAAATGAAATAGCGGCAATTTGCCAACGCAAAAGAAGCTGACCTCCGTAATGAGATTACAATGGTTTGGATACGGCCGATTGTTGTTTAGCTGGGAGCAAACCCACTGATAAGATTACCTCCTCGACAGTCACGGGACTTAGACGAATAGGAATCGCCTTGACAGTACTGGAAAATGACCGCATTTCCAGAATTATCCCTTAATTTATTTATGTTTTTTCACAATTCTGAAAATTTCATTTACCAAAACTTTTAAGTGGATGTGAATGACGAGAGACCGCGAAGGGTGGCGTGATGGGGAAAAGGCCTATACCCAGCAGTGGGCAGAGGTGGGCTGATGATGATGATGATACTTTTAATACCTGACAATAATCAATCAATTAAATTAAATTCATTTAATAAATCGAATGAATTGACAGGCGGGGAGGCCTTTGCCCAGCAGTGGGACACAAAAGAGGCTAAGTAAAAAAAAAACGCATTTTCTAAGGAAGAAAGAAAGAACACATTTATTTATCTCCACAACGTTATCTGTATTTGTATTGGACTAAAAGTTAAAATGTTTGTATCTTCCAATGATATTTTAGTGCTCGAAAAAATTAAAAAAATTGCCATCCACTAAAATATTTGGTAAGTTTTCCAAAAGAGAAAGCCACACTTGTCAAGTATGTATTTCAATCAATAAAACCACTGAAAATAATGATAACTGCTATCACCAAGCGCCCGAAGCACACGCTAAGGACAACGTCCTAATGTCGTTGACTCGGGAAGCTATTACGCGGTGCGCGGCCGGTGCCGTGGCTCCTGACATTAATTATTCAACTAGCTCGGCTAAGGCCAGTTGTGAATTTTAATCTATCCACCAGTAGACCTAGTATTGTTTGTAAGGATAACGCGAGGAATTATGCCGTTTTAGGGTTCCGTACTTCAAAAGGAAAAACAGATAGGAAAAGGTAATCCAGAAGTTCTGGAATCCTTCAATTGCTGGTTACTTTCCACCGAAGGTGTTTTCAATTTTACGCTAGTCTTGGTATCCTTGATATGTTAAATCGCCACGCTAGATGACACTCTGCGTATTTATCATCCGCATTAACAATTATGTCGCAGATTGGTGATGGTCTGCAGAAAAGAATGGCCTCCGAAAGGGGCTTATTCTGTTAAGACAAAAGTATACAAAAGCAGTGAAAATTACAGATGTTTATAATACAGTAACGCCACGAAGACTACGTGTTTGTGCGAGGGAACTTGAAGCGGAAATGTAATGATAGAAAACACCCGTCAAAGACAGCGGCTGGACAATTGTTTCTGCTTTTGCATAAACAGGGCCAGGACGAGTGTGTGAAAACGTTGTATACGTTTCTACAACTAGATCCCTGAATATATAATATGCATTATGATATGCTTAGCAGATATGCAGTCAAAATAGTGTAAAGCACATTTAGTGCAAGGGCTATGTAGATGACCAAGTACAAATATTTATTCTTTTCAATCTACTGTAATGTAGCCTCAGATCAGACTGTAGGAAGCTGATATCTATATTGCAGACCCAGTCTAGCTTAGATTCCAACTGCAACTTTCCTTCCGAAACCTAAACTACACGACAATGTATTCTCACCAATATTTGTGTACTTTAAATTTAAGAAAAACTGTGTAAAAGGTTTCTTTATGCCAATAAATGTTGGTTCCTTGTTTGTATTGGCAGCCTCGAAAAGCGAGATAGCCGAATTGGTTGCCAACCTCCGATAGGAGACGGCACATAAAGAAGAAGATAGTAAATCTTGATTGACTCACCATCTACGGGCGATGTGTAGAGCTTCTTGCACAACTCCTGCGGCCCGCCGACGGCGTTGATCTTGGCGAGGCCCTCGGCGCCGCGCGACTCCATCAGCTCGCGCAGCTGCCGCAGGCTGACGCCGTACTGCGCCGGGCGGCCCTCCACGGTCGCCATCGCGCCGGGCTCGCGGCCACCGCCCGCAGCACGCCCGACAACCCTCCTCTAGCTCTGCGGACAAGGGACCGGCTGGTTAGAGAACCATCGATACATGTAAAACACCTGCCAGCTCTGCGAGTTTCTGGGAGGTGGCTATTGGGCTCGAACAGTAAGCGGATTGTCATAGCATTATTTCCTCGTCGCAGTGGATTATGTCTTGCCATATTTGGGCCCCGTATAGTGAAGCCATTGGGGAAAAATAAGGTTACTGATGTAGCCAAGATATCAGACTTTAAATCGTAAACCTACTACATTGAATAATGCTTAGGTGAAATGTTCACACCGTAGGTAAAAATATATCGTCTAGTGGCGATAAGTTTCAAAGAACTAGACCGGATCGAAATCTAACAACTTTCAACTATAACCGAAGTAGGTGTTAGCCGGTTGAGCTCACTTGTTCGCAGTTAATATCTTATTCTAGGAACGAGAATGAAACACTGTTTTACTTCAAGTCTGGAACAAAAAGGGAATTAGGGATAGCAATTTATCTTTCGATTAGAGACACTTGCGGGAGTGATATACGCTTCACTCTGACATTGATTGAATGATTCCTCTTCATGGGGAGTGGAGACCTAATTTCAGCTACACAGTTTTCCGACCCAAGTCATGCACACAAAAGAAACTCCGCCAAACCAATCAGTCCGAAGTAACCTGCGATAATGACAGAAAAAGTACGAGCATTTCCGGACATAGACAAAGGCTTTACCGTTCGGAGAGCCGGCACTATTTATGGCATAAAAGTTTCCGCCAGTTGCACTTTCCTGTTGAACGGTGCATAATTAAACGGGGGGTCGGGGGTGGAAGGTGTGAAAATGGTGGGTGTGTTCATAAATACGGGTAAAAGTAGCAGTAATTTATTTAAGCGTTCCAGCTTATGATTATGGAATAGATTAGTTGAGATAATGTGGATTACATGTACAACAATAGTAAATTATGCAATTAGTGAATAAAGGACGGATTTGAAGCGAGAGCCATAGATGAATCACGAGCAAGTGCAGGATTATAACGACTGAATCACGACCATAGGGCGTGATTCATGATGATTGAATCACGAGTGTAGCTATTGATTCAAGTGTTACAATCCTTCTCTTGCGAGTGATTCATGCATGGCCCTCGAAATCCGTTTTATTCAAGAGTTGCATACTATACTTTATACCAATACTACGAGAAAAAGAAAGATTTAAGCAAAAATGTACATTTAATGAAGATAAAAGGAAGGTTAAATTAATTAAAATGAACTTTAAAATTAGAAAGATTACTAAAATTAAGAGTAATTTTATTATTATTATTATAAGAATGGTCAACTTGTTTACTAATGACAGCAAAGAACACGATTTTATTATAATGCTAAACTCCTTGTTGGAAATGTCGAGGAGTTTTTTGCACAAGAAGTTTGTATGTCGAGTGTTCTTCGCATGAGGAGTTTGTATAGAGTATTTTTTTGCGCAAGGAGGTTGTAGGTATAACATTGAGATGGAGGTTGAATATATTAGTGTGTTCTAAATTTAAACACCAAAATTGTGATTAAAAGTGCTTTTTATTCACTGTTTTCAGTGAATAAAATAAGATTATTAGAGGGGGAATAGTATAAAATATTTTCCACTGTGTTCGTGCTAACTTTCTGGTTGCCTAAAGTAAAATTTTCAGAGAAGGCGTGGTCCCCAGTCGACGGAATAGCAACAGTCTGTATTGTTGCCCTGCTGTTTTGTGTCGCTAATTAATAAAATAAAGTACACTTGTACTGCACTTTACTTAAGAGAAATTGAAAAGTTTCTTGGCTTCATTTAAGTCGTAGTATTTTTTATAAATAATATTACACCCGTTTAATATATAACTTCATTTAAGTTGATATAAGATCTACAGCTCTCCTAGAAAAGCCTTTACACGGACCTAAACTTCTTATAGCAGACACAGAAACTTGATCGCAATCCCTTACGAGGAGTTTGGTTAGCTTTAGTCCTCCATAAACCCATAATATAGAGCTGAAGCAAACCACTACAGAATATTAACTCAGTACCTAGATCTCACAACACGTTCAGTCTCACTTCTTATTAGAACTGTACGGCTGTAAAGGCAACAAAATGTCACCGTCTATCGTCACCGACGACCTCGCCCTGTAGTCACTTAACCTAGGTAGGAGCTTACCGCTATTGACTGCGAAAAAAGGCCGCAGTCAGTAGCAATTCCTTACGGCAGACAATTTCGGTTTTTACCGTTGCCCAGTCTGAGAATCATTTAGAGACTATTGGGTTCGTCTACACACATTATATGTATTTATTTAAGCAAACCACTTGTCAAATTTTTGTTTCATGAACGAATAAACTTTGGGGTTTAGTAATAATAATATCCACTACGATTTATCAGTCAGCAGCGACCCTTAAACGCAATTGTACGAAGAATTACTCTGCTGTCTCAAATCTGCGGACTGGACTAGGTAAGGGGACCTAAATATCTTTGGGGTTCGTTACATCGATGGTTCAAGAAGGAAATTTGCGCCAGCAAGATCAATAACCCAGAGTAGGAACTCAGTTGTCCTTCTGAGAATTAATATTTTGTACCTGAAGTGCTTTACTGAGAGCATGAAAGCTTAAGTAACGCGCCCCTTCAGTGTCACAAAGTCGTAAAGCGTTCATTCAACAATGTTTCAAATTATTAGACCCTTAATGAGGTTGGCTATAGAGATTTTCACACCTCAGGAAATTTTCGTTAAGCTGAAATAGGCTTTTTAGGGTTCCGTAGTCGACAAGGAACCCTTATAGTTTCGCCATATCCGTCAGTCTGTCTGTCCGCGGCCTAGTTCAGAGACGATTAGTACTAGAGCTGAAGTTTGGCATAAACATACATGTATATTAATCACGCCGACAAAACGGTACAATAAAATCCTGAAAAATTTCGGGAAAAGGGATGAATTTTTTTTTTCTCGCCTGCACTGTAGTGTGGGGTATCGTTGGATTCGTACGACACGCACTTGGCCGGTTTTTATACTTTGAATAACACCAAATTCAGTTATACAAATACCAGACAAAAATAAAATAAAAACACAAATAACGACTCCTAAGGCGGTGTCAGAATGGAGGCTATGGTACAGTCTACGATCAACTAGCAGATCCCAAATGAGATGGTAGAGCCACATCAAGGAAGTGGCGGCTAAGAACTGGACCCTCACTGCCCAAAATAGATGGAAATTGAGGTTATATTGTTCATAACACCCTTGGCAATTTTAAAACTAAATTTTGCGGCCGTATTGTCTTAATCTGTGTCTGCGGTCACGACACTACTGTAAAAAATATTCTGTGAATCTCTCTCTCTGGTTTTCTAGCCGGGCTCGACCGGCGTCCTTTTTCATTTTTTTCAATATTGGTGTTTAAACGAATTAAACGAAGTTACATACGATCGGCTCTTTTAAAATACGTCCACCAAATCATTCAGGCCTATTCGCTAAACACCAAAATCTGAAAAAGAAAAAAATGTTACTGTATGAAACTGCACTTTTTTTAACTAAATTGCATAAACTGATTAAGTTTCCGTACAAGTAGATTCTTAAAACGCTGAGAACACCTTCACTTTTAATTGGCATAACCGCTAGCCCTAAGTCACGCGTTTTATCATGTCTGTTTTGTATGTTTTTTGTTGGTGTACCTGTAAATAAAATAAAAAGGTTGACCAAGAATTTTGAAAGTTCCTCTGGAAACAAAAACCTTTTCTGTTACGCTATCATCATCATCATCAGCCATTTGACGCCCACTGCAGGACATAGGCCTCCCTCATGGTTTTCCAAGCTTCCCGGTCGGTTTTTGTTTAGAAACAAATATAGTTCATCAACATCAAAAGGAAAGGGATCCAGATTTCAATTACGAGTCGTCAGTTTAAGCCGAAAATGTATGTTAAAATATTTGTAAGCACGAATGAACGATAAACAAACACGCTGTGTTTGTAACGACTTTAGAACGAGAAACAATACATCAATGTGTGTCAAAAGTTACAAAGTCAGCTTTTGAGAGCTCGTAAAAATTTCCATTAAAACATTATTTGAAGACAAATGAATCAGGCGCAGCTGTTTCTTAAGCTTGTCCACACATCGTGAGCTGATACATGGGTTGCAAACACTTTCACGATTCGTCTAAAACACTCCTCAGAGGCAGATTAAATAGTCTGTGGTTAACTTTTTCCTTTAGCATAGACTATTTAAACTGCCTCGAGTGTTTCAAGGAATCGTGTTTGTATAAATAAGGTTGTTATTTTTTAAATCAATAATACATTGCATGCTCTAATATTTTGTGACAAGAAATAAAAAAATACGGATGAGAGAATAAAAACTAAGTTAACCAGTAAGGAGGTATTAAATAAAAAAGGCGCGCCACCATACCGAAAACACCATAGCGAGTTCGCGTTCCGCGTGCCCCTAAACGCACCGTGGGCATATTGGCTCACTCGGAGCATGTGGTGTGTTAATTAGTTCAGTCACCAGGGCGGCAGAGAACAGCGCATGTCAAAACAAAAAGGGTTAAGTATCTCGTAAAGCGAGAACAGAAAACACACGTCGGGGGCGGTGCACCAGTTTTATGAGCATTCGGGATACAGGGCATTATGTTGGGCGAGACGCATAGGTACTCGAAAGACGTGAGACGATGATGACGAAAAGATATTTTTGAAGTAATACAATCGTATCGGAGGAAAATACACACAATTTATTGAATGTATTTAATCACTCATAAAGTCATAACACATAACAATATCAGAATTTTCTACAAAGTATACTGATATAAATTTGAGTTACGGAAAAACATTCAAAGAATGCCAGTGCACTGTACTGCCCTCATAAGAAGAAAGGGCGTCCATTTTCGTTAAAACTTCCATTTTTTCCTAAACTGAGTTAGATACAGATTCGGAATGAGCAAGAAAATATCTATCTTTTTGTCTTTGCAAGAAACCTCTGTGTCGTTTCAAACCGAAGATACGTTTGCATAAAAGGGCGTACTTTTACCCCTTAATGATACAATTTTATAATGATAAGCCCTAATTTACTGTTTTAGGGCTTTTGATATTAGTAAAAACGTTTTACTAGATTTAAAGGCTTTGATTTAATCTTTTACACCATTTTACATAACTCCAGTGCTTCATTTTTTTTCTATCCTAATTTGAAAAAGCGTAATTCGAAAGCGAAAGTGGATTTTTTTTATTTGATTCTGAAGTATTGAGGTGAGATATTATCAAAAATAGTGAATATTGTATTGCGTAGGTATCTGAGGCGTGATACAGAGTGAAATATATATTTTGTTTTCTTACAAAGTATTTAATACATATGTATGTATTAGAACATACATAATCAAGGCGCAGAACATACAAATTTTTTTATTGTACAGGGTCTGAAGTGGACTGGTAATGTAAACCAATGTAAAACGATAAAAAACATAAAAGAAATTACTTAATATAACATATTCACATTATTCACATAATAAACCATAGCATAACCGTATAAAACAACATAAATACTGCGAAGTAAATACAATGAAGTTAATCAGTTACCGATGATGATTACTGGTGATATTTTTTTAGTAAAACGAAAGCGTAATCTGCAGATAATTAATCACGCTTTAAATCTATGAAAATATCCTATGACACAATTAATTATGTGATTTTTTATTTTTATTTTAATATAAACCTTGTCTGAAATACTAAAAAATATACTTTTCACTTAACCTCAATTTACTCGAAACTAAGTTCGAGGCAGTTATGGCCTTTCTTCTTATGATGGCAGTGTATTTGAGACCCGACCCGACCCAATTAAAGCCTTAATTAAACCCCTAATTAAATTGACCCGGTTCAATTTAAATATTTGAGATTAAAATCAAAGCAACGAAATAATGTACAAATCTTTTTGAATAGGTATTCCGTTCTAAGTATGTGCCTATCTCAACCAATTTCGAATCTTGGGTAAGGGAACACGCATACTGGGACACTCGCGGAACTAACAACTAAAAAATCAACACGAGAATTCGACCAAGAACACATTGATATTGAGCATTTACGAACATATAATGCAATGCCAGTCACAAAAACAAATAATACGATTGCCAGGTTAGATACGTTATAAGGCACTGAATAAGTAAATAGATACTAATCCAGGGATAAACGAATAAATAGCTAATTGACTGGGTTGCGCCAAACAAGTTATCCCTGGGTAGGTAATGCAAATAGCATGAGCAGCCTATATACGTCCCACTGTAGGGCACAGGCCTTCTCTCAGGGAGAGAGTAGAGAGAGAGAGTTAATGCAAATGTCATGGTGCAATACGTTTTTGTACTTATTCATTAAATAGGGTACCCAGGAATAATAAACAGATATACAGTGCCCTCGAAGGATAAGATAAAAAGTACCCGAAACCGGCGTGCGAGCACGCAGCGACTATTGAATGTTAATGAATCGAAAGAGGTTTGTTTGTAAGGATCGTAGTAAGTCGCAAACTCTGGTCTCTGCTTAAGTGAGATTATGTATTACCGATCTAATATAAAAAAAAAACCGGCCAAGTACCGGCGCACGAAGGGTTCCGTACCATTATCTGTACAACATTAGACAAAGATCGAAGTTGAGAACTGCGCCATCTATAGGAACCAACAAGAAGCGTTTAACATTGAAATTTAACAACATGACATCGGCACTGTAAAGGTTACATAGGTAGCCGCTAGATGGCGAGCGCTGTCTTTAGAAAACGTTTGTTGTATGGGAGCCCCCCTTAAATATTTATTTTATTCTGTTTTTATTATTTGTTACAGCGGCAAGAGAAATACATCATCTGTGAAAATTTCAACTGCCTAGCTATCACGGTTCACAAGATACAGCCTGGTGACAGACAGACAGACAAACAGACAGACAGACAGACAGACAGACGGACAGACAGACAGACGGACGGACAGTGAAGTCTTAGTAATAGAGTCCCGTTTGAAATCTTGTGTCACAGTGTTTGTTATCGAGGTCCTCCGAAACGGCTTCACCGATGTTTATTACATTTTTTGTGCATATTTGGCAGGTCTGAGAATCGGTCGTAGGCTAATTAATATCGCAAAACAACGTTTGCCGGGTCAGTTAGTAATATATATATATATTTTTTTTTTCAAACATTTAGAAGTTTTCATTTAGACTATACCCTTCTGTCGAATGTTTCATTATATTGTGGCAGGCGGCTGGTGCCAATTAGGTGGCATGCCAGGATGAAACTTCAACCTTGCGTACTTGTTCACACAACAGTCTCGTACTTTTTTTATCGTCGACATTTAAGCATCAAAGTTAATTGCTTTTGTTTGTATGCAATCCAGTTCATTATTCTAATGATGGTTTATATCTGCACGTTCCTTTAATCTTCCGAATTTTGCTTTGATATAAATAAAGAAAAAATCTATAAATCTATATAAACGTAATGTCAATCTTTATTTTTTTTTTTTTTGTGGCACTAACCCGTGCTGAGGACAATGTCAATCTATAAATTGATAGTCTGGAACAAATTACTATTACTAATAAGGCTGCCAATTGTACTGTACTATTGGTTAAGGCTCAAATGTAATTCCTGATGTACACAATAAATAATATTCTGTCTATCAATCTATCTATAATGTTTGAAAATATCGATGAATACGATATTTCTCAAATTTTTTTTCACTTGCCCATCCCTACCGCCTTGCATTCCGCTTCGCTGTTACTGGCACATTTTTGTCGCAATTCCGAGATTTGAAATTACAATGCTATTTCACTCGCTCGCCGCTTGTCTCATTACTTTTTCGTGCAACGCACGCTTCGGAGTCGTAAATTCAAAGGATATTCGCGCTTATATGGAGCGCTATAAGAGCTGAGTGAGTGTTATTTATGGTGCTTTAAAGTGCTACATTTCAGGCTACTGTGTGGCGGCAACACGATGGTATGCTATAAACCCCTAAGCTACTGATTATAGCTTTAATATAACGAATATTATTACACAGCAGTGGCGAAGGGTCCATATAAGCCGATACCCACCGGCTTTCCTTTTAGAAAGCCGACCCCCGCCAATTTCAGGCACCCCAAGTTCTCCATACATTTTATCGAAACAACCTGGAATGCTAACGCTTTGCCTCGGTCATAGTGAACGCTTTGCACAATAATGCTCAGACTCGCTCGCCTTCATCGTGCCCGAAAGCTGCGCTGTCTCGACTTCCTTTTCGTTCTCTTTTTATTGCTGTACGAGAAAGCGAAGCGGGCGCGATAGGTTTTATCACTCGGACGCGACCGACGTTATAATTCCACCCTTTTACACACACTGTTACTTTGTGGTGTTACTTTGTGGTGTTACTTTGTAGGACAGGATACGCAATAGTGTGATTAGTGAAAGTTGGGGACTGAAAATGGATGTAGTGACTAGAATTGGGACAGGAATGTTGCGTTGGTTTAGACATATGGAGGAGAAGGAAGATTGACGAAACATATTGAGCGAATGAGGGTGGAAGGGTCGTTAAGGAACGTCCCAGGCGCAATGCGAGATGTATTAGCGAAGGGTAAGATAAAATGTAAAAGGTGTGCTTGCAGCGTCTAATGAATGTTGACGAAGCGAAAGAGGTTTGTCAGGGTCGTGGCAAGTGGCAAAGCCTAGTTTCTGGCTTCCCCTCCGGCACACAGGCGTTAGTTTATGTTTGTATATATTTATTACAGTTATTTATTTATTACAAACAAGAGATAATGCCGATGAACCATGCATGTGAGTCTGATACAGTGGATGGAAAAAGGATAATAATAACAACTTCCATACATTACAATCACTTGACCTGGTCCCAAACTAGTATACCCCTGTGCTACGGTAACCAGGTAAGGACGTCACAAACATGAAAATACACCACATGAAAACACATACAAATAGACTGAATCTCCTCTGCCGAACTTCAACAACAAAACTGTGCTTTTTCCGCCGTCATCTGCAACACACGGGCCCTACATGCTCAAGCAATCAGAACAGAGATCCAACCCTCCACCAGCTACTAACTAAACTGTGCTAAGGACTGGGAGACGAGAGGGTCGAGTCGCGACGGCTGCGGCATCCGGGTTGAGTGGTGCTGAACGGTCAGCAATTAGGTCGGCGGCAGGCCCGGAGCCAGGCTGTGCCTGGGGGGATCATCCGTCCTCCGAAAGCTTAGGTTTCTGAGGTATCTGGACATTGACTTAAATAATTCGGCATTTGCACATCATAGTAAACTGCGCGCAAAATACTTTTAATTGGTTTTTAGATAGAATTTTCTTTCTACCGGGCGTTAATGAACTAACGTCCTCATTTTATTCAAAGCAAGCATGCCTGGGGGAGTGGCTCATGGACGAGCTAGTCCATAAAATCAGAAGAGACTGTTTTCAATTTAAATACTGCTTTGATTAAGTGTTTTTACAATGAATTTTGGAATAATGATGTTTAATAAAACTGATTTTTAATGGATATTTACTAGTTTACTTTTCCATTTTACCATTTTCCGACGTTTCGGCACTTTCGCAAGTGCCGTGGTCTCAGTAGACTCGGTAGACAGTGCCGAAACGTCGGAAAATTGTAAAATGGAAAAGTAAACGAGTAAATATCCGTTAAAAATCAGTTTTATTATGTCTAGTGCTCGTGTTAAACTGAGAAAATACTATAATAATGTTTGACACGACACATTCGTTCTCCCTTTTATTTGCCAGTTGCGGTATGTGGGGCGACGTTGGGCCCCTTTCGTCTGCTTCCTCTTTGCTTCGCCCGACGGCTAGTACAGCGTTCACACACTTCCCGCGTGAACAGCTTACAAGATATTGGGGTTCAAATTCACACTTCATTAAAATTTTATGGACTAAGTAGTTTCTTCGGGCGTCCAGTATGCGTAGCTTTCCGGTCAGGTGTCAGTAATTGCACACTCTGTATTTAATAAAATATTTACACTTCTTGACCGACCCCTTATTTCACTAACAGGGATGTGAATTGAAGAACCCACAAAAAAGGAACTATTGACTGCCAATTTGTCAATGAGTGTTGCGTGATTTAAACAAGGCACTTTCAATTAATTTTAGTATAGATCTATTAGTTTCCTTACAAACCAATCAGCCTCTGCAGGACATAGGCTTCCCCCAAGCATGCCACTTCCTTCTGTCCCCGGCCACCCTCATCTTGTCGCTGCCAGCTATCTGCCTCAGATCGTCGGTCTAGCGAGCTGATGGGTGTTATAAGCCTAGCCCCAAATAGAACCCTAAGCCCTGGAATACGTCCCTGAGCCGAGCTTCTCGAGGCTCTATCCGTTCGGATCTCGGCCTGGCACTCGGCCGCCTGGATTATCTTTTCAAACAATGTGCTGGAACTTTCAGGGACCGTGTTTGTTGATCAAATTAAATAAAGGGCTTTGTTCGGCGAGTGTTATAAATTAAGGTTTTTGCTTCGCAACAATGGGGTGGAGATAGAGTGCCTGACAGTGGCTGAGAGGTCAAATAAAATAAATAACATCGACACTTGGATACCCTGTGAGACAGTAACCATTTTGATATTTGATAGAGTGAACTTTATTGGGACATTGATGTCATAAAAAAAGTAATCAAATAACAAAAATATAATTATTAAAACTCTGTCAACAAGATTGCTAGACTTAAACAAGGCTTAGATGAGTTTCTTGAATTTTCAACTTCGTCAGGCGGGACCTCCATTTACCTCGCTCTCTTTTTTAACAATAAAAAATTTCTAAGCTGGCTGGAAGAAATTTCTTTTGAAATAAGTCCGCTTTTGCACAATTTTTTTATCACAAGCCTGCTATTTAAGTTTGACTTTTGTTAATGTTTCTTATTGTGCAATAAAGTGTAACAAACAAACAAACCTCTCATTCGTTTTCTTGTAAGTCAGTTTCTTGAAGTAAAATCACCAATAAAATACTGACACTGTCTGATTTGCGATCTCTATTGGCCCGAATTCTGCGTTGACATGTCACGGACAGTGACACTAGCGTTTGTGGAACTATTTTAACACCTGGCTGGTTCCACGGACTCTTGAGAAGGGTACGACGGTAAAACACAAAACAAGCAACGATCTACAGTAAAGAGCTAAGAAATACACGAAAGTATTATCTCTTTACATAGGGTCATGTTTGGATATCTGGGCGTGTGTAAAATAAAATCCGTACAGTACAACACGTAAATACACCAAGAATTTTCGGTGGTTTGAAGGCCATAGCAAAATGAACATGCCTTAACAATAGCTATCGAATACGCTAGAATATTTTAGGGTTTCGTACCCAAAGGGTAAGGGACCCTACTAAGACTCCGCTGTCCGTCCGTCCGTCTGTCACCAAGCTGTATCTAATGAACCGTGATAGTTATATAGTTGATATTTTCACAGATGATGTATTTCTGTTACCGCTATAATAACAAATACTAAAAACAGACCTGCCGTCCAATAGTTACGCCACTGCATACATACATACATATATAAACTCACGCCTGTGTCCCAGAGGGGTAGGCAGAGACCAGGGACTGTCACTTGCCACGATCCTGACAGATCACTTTCGCTCCCTCAACATTCATTAGTCGTTGCATGCACGCACGCTTAGGGTACTTTTTATCTTGCCCTCTGCTGATACATCCCCTATTTGGTCGAAACACCTTAATTAGGAACCCCGCAGATTCGGTTACAACTCTAAAGTGGGTCACCAGTTCTGTTCAAAGTTATCGGGAGACTACTCAGAAATTTCTTTTATAAGCATCCAATTCAACTAAAAAGCCCACATCCGTCCAATGCTGGACTTGGGGCCACTGCTTGCTGCCCTCGGCCATTGTCATCCAGCAGCGGCCGTCAGCTTTAAATCGTCGATCCAGGGATTCTACACGTCGATACGAACAAAACAACTTTTGCTACGGTTTAAGTTTTCGCCATAGTAAAAGTGGTTCGCGTTGATAACGTAATCGTGACAAAATTCAACTTTTACTATGGCGAAAACTTTATCCATAGTAGAAGTTGCTCGTATGAGGTCGTGGATTCGATACCCGGCATGACTTTGTTTTCTAAGTGACGTACATTTGGGAGTTATAGTAGCAATACAACTCGCTAACGGTGAAGGAAAACATCGTGAGGAATCCGGTGAGGTGAGGTGTTCACATACCTCAGCGCTTGAAATTGCCGATCCGCGGTGGGCACGCGTGGTGACCAAGCCCATACTCTCTCTTTGAGAGAAGGCCTGTGCCCTGCAGTGGCTACATACAAAAAAAACTATAGCGAAAACTGAATCGTGCAGTAATTATCATCTGCTCCATACATTTCAATGCTGTAGATAACTCTAGTATGGAACAATTAGGGTGCAGGCCTCAAAGAGGGAAGAGGGCCTCCACCATGCGTGCTTGGAAAATCTCAGTGGCTCTGTAATATTAGTGGCCATAAACACAAACGGAAGGCAATATTTAGAAGCTCCAGAGTAAGACACCGCCGCTGTTTCCTCATCACGAGAACGCAAACAATCTTGATTGAAAGCCGCAGCGCCCTAATCAAGGGTTACTTTGCGACGGTCTGGTACTAGATGTACATTATAACTTGATGGATAACCAAACATGAGCTATCTACTTATCTAAACAGCCCCCCCGCAGCGCGAACCGCTTGAGCTTTACATGTCTTCGATGTTTGTCCCGTTCGTACCCTCATTTTTGGATACGAGATATAACGGCATAATGGCTAGATCCAAATTTTCGATCGCCTAACCAAAGCCAGCGAATATGATGCCGGACACAAAACTGCGAATCGGCGCGATGCGAATTCGCAACGCAGAAAACTGCGACACGAATTGCTGCGATGCGATTGCGTGCGGCAAGGCACGATTCGGGTGACTATTCCTACGGCGACCGTCAACCGTACTGAACGTATTTTGTAAACTATGTCGTGACATGGATCGTAAGAAGTAGTGCTCACTTCTGTTATTGCTACGAAGATACAGGAAAAAGAAGCAAAAGAGATTTTGGTTTCATCCATTTATTACTATTATGAAAGCCCGGTGCGAATCAGTTCGCAATTTCTCGCGATGCGTCGCGCGAGCTCGCAGATTTTTACGATGCGACGTCGCATTGGAGTTTTGTGTACGGACCCTATGGGCGGGTTTTCAATTAAAGAGATAGGTGACGGATAAAATGGCAGGAACCATACAAGAGACAATAGAGGGTGTATGCTTACGACTAGACGACAGAATCTGAAACTTACTTTCTAGACATCGACTGGAGCCGAGTATATCCGATTTAGCGTCACCAACCGACCTTTACCCGAGTATACCCGATCCAGCGACCCGAGCGTGACGGTTTAGTTTCGTTCACAGTTTGTTTGTTTGTTTGTTTGTTACACTTTATTGCACAAATACAAAATTTAGCACTTAAAAAAACACGAATGTCTTAGATTATGAGCAAGGGCGGACTTATTTCAAGAGAAGTTCAGGCGTGCGACCACGTAAGTCCTCCACTGTATGGAGTTGTCTGATTTAGCCTACTTCGAACTGTTTTGACTCTTTGGCGTCGTCTAAATGTTTAACCCGATAGAGTGGAAAGTTACGTGATACAAGGGCTGGAGCACAAAGTACGCCTAAAGAAGTTTCCACTTCAGAAACAACGCGCTCCACTTCGTAAGTTGGGATCAAATTAGCCACCTCGCTTCGGCAACACGCTCATAAAAGTACACCAAATACGCACAAATATCGCGTGGGGCTGTGTACGCAGTTACTATTATTTAATCCTAGGCTGGCTGACTGAACACCAGCCACCCGCAGGGAGGCAAACAGTTTGATGTGAAAGCCGCAACCAACTAGGTTCGGCAGGATTAATCGATGCCGGTACATGTTACCGGGGTTAGGCCATGACCACACAGAGGGGACGTGGGGCGAGGGCGCCGGGCGCGGCGACGACGCGATGTGTTGTATAGAGTTCACGCCCTCGCCCCTTCTATTCTGTGTGGACTTCGTCCCGTCCCTTCAGTACATTTTCAATGAAACTGAATTGGAAAGACATCGCGTCTTTTCCGCGCTCTGGCCCCACGTCCTTACTGTGTGTGTCAGGGCTTTGTGAGCGGTACTGTTTCTATTTCTACTAGCTTTTGTGTTTTAGTCCGTGGTTTTACTTTGTTTGCCTGAATTTCGCTGATGCTGTGAAATATTATAGGAGTCACTAAAGTTTTTGGATGACGATATTTTCGATAATCTGACTATTTATAATTGTCTGTTAAACGTAGGTACGCCTTTCGCTTCTTATTATGCCGGATACAGACCAACTGAAGATTGACAGGATACGCAATAGTTTGATTAGAGAACGTTGTGGACTGAAAGATGTAGTGACTAGAAACCGACCAGTGGTTTTGGGTACTTTTTATCTTGCTTTCTTTGCTAAGAAGTCCCCTATTTGGTCGAAGTATGTCCACCTGGGACGTCCCTTACCGGCCCTTCCACCCACATTCGCTCGATATATGTGTTTCGTCAATCTTTTTTCCTTCAACCTCCACATGTTCAAATCAACGCAACTTTTTTTTTCTCAATTCTAGTCACTACATCTACATATTTTGTTGTTTTATAAAATATTATGTTGTTGTCATATTATGTCTGTTTATTTTTTTGTTTCTGTGATGTGTTATAGTAATATTACGACACAAGGCCGCCGCCACACGTACCCTTAGATTAAGAAATATCTGTGTAATTCCGACATGCTTAAGTGGAAACGTTAGCTCTTGGACTAGGAGCTGAAGGGCTATCGATTATGCGGGAGCATTACCATAAATGTTTGCCGCCAGTTCTGGAGCTTAGAAGGTATCGTTCGATTAATCCAACTCGGTTAGACGTTTTGTTATTCGCTCGGGTTATCGATTAACGTGCTGGGTTTGGCACAACTACGGTGAATTTGTGGAGAAAGGCGCCCCGACATTGATATAACTAACCTTAAGTGTTACAAGCAAATAAAGCCAGCTTATACTGCATGTCCGTGTGGTGCCGGATTAAGAATAGCGTCACTCCATTTCCTTCGTAGAAGGCGACTAAGGAAATCAATTACCAGGAGAGACGGGCAGCAGCGTCTTCCTGAGATTCCAACCGCATACTGCGATCGCCAACCCGCCTGCCAAGCGTGGCGATTATGGCAAAACTCCTCATGGTTATGAAAACTACGAAGGAGGCCTATGTCCTGCAGTGGGCGTCAAATGGCTGATGAGGATGATGATGCTGCATTTGGGACCAGCTCGAATGATGGTATTCTGTGTAAGTTATTATTATTATTATTTCTTGTTTGTCCCTCTAGCTGTGGAAACGACCGGAGTAAGGGGGATGAGGGAATGCTTTTCGGTTGACGCCTGAGGAGTCGTGGGTATGATCATCGTTCCGCGGCATGCATGATGCAATGGATTTCCCTAGCGGTGCAGCGGGGCAACGATTGGATCGATTTTATTTTTATGTGCTGTTTTTATAAGTTTTTTTTTTGTGTTTGTTGTGCCTTTTTTATTTGTCCTAATTTTTTTTATGAAGTTACGCAAAACCTGAACACCGTTTGTTCAGTATCGTTATAGACATTATGCCGGCAACTGACACTTCAGACTCAGGTGTCCTTAGGTATTTTTCCTTTCGGGAACTACTTGCTATGTAGAAACTCATGATGATAAATAGGCAAACAAATATCTTCCTAAGAGAGCTCTGGAGGCCTTCACAACGCGTACAATGTGAATAAAATCCGCATGAAAACGATCGTAAGTGGAATCCACGTCAGGTAAACAACGAATCTGCTTTCAAAAACACTCGGTAAGTACGATATTTCAAACCATTAATCAATGTGTTCGCTCTATGAAATATACCGGCCATTACCAGTTTCAGGGCCACAGACGGGAGATGGTTCGGTGAAAATACGGGAAGCTGGGTCTACCTACACTAACATACGAGTACTGTAGGATCTTATTTTCTACCTCCTTTCTAAGATTCCGTACCCGATTACCCTATTACTAATCCTATGCCATCTGTCTGTGTGTCTTACCTATAGATAGATAGAGAACACTTTATTGCTCTAGCAGAAAAAGTGAATACATACATACATACCTACGTCAGAGCTCTCAGTCCAACAGCTAAAGTTTCCAAATAGAATAGAAGTTAAGTCCACCGTCGGCACCAGTGCACCAGAACAGCATCTAACAGAGAGGAATAGCGGGACATCGTATGACACGGACCATCAGCCCCAATATGAGGACCACGGCCGCTTTATCACGCTCTATCACTGTAACGATACCTCTTTATGGTAGCTGGCCGGCACAGCCGTCTGTCTGGTTAGATTTTGAATTAAAATCGTCACATTTTGTTGAAGGCGTCAGTTGAAGACTTGCTAGGAGATCGATAGTTAAGTTAATTTTTGTTAATAAATATACAATTTAATGAAATTACGTGTTTATTTTTCATCTTTTCAACCGTAAAATAATTAAATATTCGTAAAAATATTCAATACTCTTTTGCTGAAATAAAAAAAAAAAACTTTATATTAATATGCTGAATTATGAAACTAAAAACGGTGCAATAAGAGTCAATTTACGAGCAACTGTGTTAGAAAAAGTTATTTATTTCCAATATTCGGTTTTGTTTAGCTAGGGCGTCACAGTAACAACGAAGAGGAACATAGAATAGAAACTCTAGGCGATTTAGGAAAAACGTGCTATCAAATACAAATCGTGACAGAGTGGCCTTTCGCGTGATGATCGCGTTTTTATCTTCACCACGCCCGACGGTTACTTAGTTGCTCCTAGACTAGATCGTCTATTGGTGGATTTATAAGTGCTCTCTGTCACTAATGTTCCACTGTACAGGGTGTATCACACGTAACTGCTGAAACTTTGAAATCGAAAGAAAAAAAATATTTTATCATAGCCAACCATCGGCTCCAGTCGGCTGTATGACGAAGCTGATGCATCGATATCTTTGCAATAGAGGTTCTTAATAATATCAACGCGATTCTGACTACCCCCACTTAACCACTTGACAACATTTAATTTGTAAGGAATCCTCAGGGCCCGACTCCTACACGCGTTTGTAATTTTTTTTCATACACGGCCGTTACGCTTGATACACAACACATGTCACCCTGAGTTATGACTAGAGCCTTACTGAAACAGCTGTGTCTTGTAACAAGAAATAACAATTGTTTCCGAACACACAAGTTACAAAGGGCAATATAGATTTCTAAGAAAGTTAAGGCCTTTATCATAATTTGGAGTTTCCTTCCCGGTCCGCTGAATTCACGATAACATCACACTTTTTACGTAAGCCTCGTGTTTCTTATACGCAGGTATTTTGGTCTATTTTAGCTTGTTCCAGGTGCGAAGTTAAGGTGGTCACAAAATAAAGGGATGATGATCTAGAATGAGTGAAAGTCAACCAAAAGGACAAGTTTGGTTAGTTTCATTTTCCTTCTTTCCAGCGCATTCTTTATCTGCCGTATTCTAAAAACGTATTTCTAACGCAAACCTTGGAGACAATTTCTCCAGTTACAAAAAACATTTAGTCGTAATTCTCATTTTTTTATACAACTTTACGTAGTCGAGTTGTGTGTAAACTAAAAAAAAAACCGGATAAGTGCGAGTCGGGCTCGCCCACCGCCCACCGAGTGTTCCCAACAAATTTTCTAGGTACTTAGGTGCATAGTATAAATAGTTCAGGAATCGGGTCTCGCAGTTAAAAGACAATTTTTTATGACTTAATGTACAGTGTTCACATTTTTTCCGTGTACTTATAGTATAAGACGATGTTACTTGCAAACTTTCATAGTTCTAGGTCAACGGAAAGTACCCTATAAATAAATTTTTATTCCCTTGAGTGTCGAAATATACGTTTTTTGTAGCGTAAACGGCCCTATTTTTTAACAGACTTAAAAAAAGGAGGAGGTTATCAACTCGACGCATTTTTTTTGGCTATGTTCCTCCATAACTCCGTCAAATCTTAACCGATTTCGACAATTCTTTTTTTATTCGAATAGATATAACGTCCCATTGGTCCCATTTTAATTTGGTGAAGATCTGATGAGCAGTAAACAAGGCCTAATGGAGCCCATCCTTTAGTAATATCCGTATGTTTCAGAAAATAGCATAAAAGTAGTCCCAAGGTAATTTGGTGATGTTCTGGTGAAGACTTTTGGATATGGAAAGTGAGAACGTCAAATTTTAAAGCAACGAATTGAGTAGGGTAAATTATGGTTACAAGTATCTTTTTCTCCCGCTCCCCCGCTAAAAATTGAAAAATAATTTTTTTTTGATAAAAAATAAAAACCGACTTCAAAACACTACAGCACTAAAAAGTTAGAAATAATTTAAATTATTAGAAGTATGTACACATGTAGGTATTGTAGAAGTATAATTTGTAGTCGGTGCCTTGTTTCATGACCAGCACATAATATATTTTGGGCACCGACTCCAAATTATACTTCTACAATACCTACATGTATACATACTTCTAATCATTTAAATTATTTCTAACTTTTTAGTGCTGTAGTGTTTTGAAGTCGGTTTTTATTCTTTATTTACAATTTTTTTTACGTTAACTTAGAGGTTTGATTTTTTCACAGCTTCAAGGGACTGTAGACTTGGGTATATGGTTTCAACTCGATACTCGACAGAGGGACGGACAGACCGAGGGACGGACAGACCGAGGGACAGACGGACGGAGTGACGGACGGATAATAAGGTTATCCATTAAGGGTTCTTTGTTCCTTTTGAGGTACGGAACCCTAAAAATAAAATTAAGCAATAATAGATTGCAAGAAATAGGTCTGGATTGCAATGAAATTTTAAGAACTATCGCGAACTTCTACGTGTATCTGATTCTGTGCCGGAAGCCATGCCGGTCTACCAACAGCGACACCTCCTGACCGGAAGTGCGTGCCGCGCATAGCTGATCGCTATCCGCCATGTCTGATGCGGCAATACGTCATAATAAAACCTCCATTTAAGCCGTGAGAAAGACGAATGTCGGGCGGCCATCTTGAAATTGTTTCGCCGTCCGCCATCTTCAAATATTTAACAAAAATTAAAAACTGTGACTGAAATCAAATTTTACACGCGTGAAATCTACTCGGTTAGGTTACTCGCGAATTTGCAACAAAAGTCTAAATTTTGATCAGTTACAACTAGACATTGGGAAAAAAATCAACGACAGACTGTGACTGCATAATTTATTTTATTTAGGTTAGACAACAGTTATTAGTACTAATAAATACGTCGAACTCAATGACTGATTTTCAACTAATTATAGTGAAACACACCAAGCATTTATTGATTGTTCAGGTATCTAAATAGGTAATTTGACGTGCCTAAATAGAATACTAAAAAACATCCCCAAAATACATATATAATCATAATATGAATATTCCGTCGAAATCGACGACATAACCTTCTAAATTCATCTCCTTAATCCGTAAGTACCGACACTTCATGGAGGCGAAGCGATCGGGACCCGAGTCGCGGATTCCAATCAATAAAAAGGTCGCATCAATTCTTCTATGTCCTTATCCGGGACGTCCTATTATCGCTGTCACATCGCTGTCTTCGACAGGGCCGTAGAGAGAGGACCAGGGTCTTGAATACTAATTGCTTGTCGAGAGTATGTCGAACGAACCCCCTCTTAGCTACTGATATACAGAGTGTAACAAAATCTCCATGTGCATCAGAAAACCGGGATTCTACACTTTAATATACATATGATAGATAGATAGATGAATTATTTATTTGCATTTACACACACACGCAATAAAAACTATAAAATATCTTAACCAAAAAACATATAAATTATCACTGAATAAAAACCAGGGCTGAGGGTTCAAAACTTCAGCATAATGCTGCTAGATGCCCTTCGTAGCAACTTTGACGCACCACAGGATGTGTGTTTGTCTTTTCTCTGTATATTTTCGTGATTTTTTTTTCTTCCTTACTCCAAAAAAAAATAACTGTTCCATGCATTTCAGTAAAAGTTATTCATAGTAGAACAAAAGAAAGAAAGACATTTATTGTAACAAATTAACACATCACAAGAAATAAAAAAACATAAAACAATAGTTACATTGTTTTCATGTTTTTTTCTTTACTTGTGATGTGTTAATTTGTTACAATGAGGGCCAGTTTCTGAATTGAGAATTACACTAAGTAAATCCTTAAGTAACGTTCTGTCACTCTCTTTTCTGAGTACATAATTCGAAGAGACAGCACTACAGTAAACTATTTACTTAGCGAAATTCTCAATTCAGAAACAGGCCCTGAATGTCTTTCTTTCTTTCGTTCTAGTATGAATAACTTTTACTGAAATGCATAGAACCGTTGATATATTTTTTGCGATTTCGCCAGCACAGCTTTCAGGATGTAGGTAGTTGAAATTGTCTAACGTAGATTAGATTAGAACACTTTATTTTACACACCAGAAAGCAAAATACATTAAAAGGCTTACATGTCTAAGTTTTGCCGTATACAATTGGCGGTCTTTTCGCTAACGTACTAAATGGACAGCCCCTCACGTGCCCTTACAGTTCCAATCCTAATCTGATACGTCCCTGTGTGGACTGTTCGAGCGACGATGGTACCGTTCGCATACTCATTGGTTACTCATGCGTGCCTGGAAGCGTGATTTGAATTTCGAAGTACTTCGTGGAACTTGTGTTATCTTCTGATCTTTCATTTTGTGGAATCTTCTACATAGGAACAGTATGTAGATGGAAACATGACACAACGTATAGACATGTGCGCAGCACTGCCACGCCGCCAACGCCGGAGGTTTTGTACACGCCATCGCCGATTTTCAAGCCGGCAAGACATGAGAATGAGAATTTTAAGCCTTAATTCATTGGAATACTGAAGCAAAGCTTTCAGGTCATGCGTTACTTCACTACAATTTAAGTGGTACTTTCGCAGATTTACACAACAGTTTACGCGTAAGACTATATTTTCTCAAACACTCAGTTTCTCAGAAGGGCTTTTATAAACTGCATTCAGTGCGCGGTATCGCATCGCCGCCGGAGCGACGTCATTTCCGGTTAGCGGCGCGCGCGCCTCAGCGAGATGACGTCACGCCACTTCCGGCCAATGGCGGCGAAGGGCGGGACAGTTACATTAGAGCCGATAGCGGATGACATGCTTTATCTATCGGTAATATTTTCTTTATGGGAAATTTGTTGAAGTTTTTTATTTATGAGGGAGTAGGTGCTGTACTTTTGCTAGAAAGCGGCTTGTGTCTGAAAGAGATAGCTTTGCGATAAGCCCTCCAAACGTATACTTGTTTAAGAAAATTATATATATTCTTTATATTCCCTGGTTTGCAAAATGTTCTAGTCCTATCAAAATCATAATTGCAACGTTTATTATAAGTCTGAACTGAACACATTTTGCTACAAGTTCAGACAATGTCCTCTATACCTATTCAATACTGTTTCTCCGACATCCACACAAAAAAAAACTAGCGATCTGCTACTTTTGCGAAATGGCTACATTTTTCATCAATATAAGTTTTTTTCTTCACACCACCTCCGACCTTATAAGTAATCGCTAGCCCGTAAGTGCACGGAAGTGCATTCTAGGGGTAGTTCCCGTAACTGGACTAAAAGGGCGCAGTCACGCAACGCCGCGATATTTCACCCTCAAATAGCACGCTATTGGCTGGAATTCACGTGAAATCGCTAATAAGGGTTAGACAGAATAGGTCCTCGCCTAAATTACATGTAATATCTCACAGATTCTAGTCAACGGTATCGTGGAAAGACTGCTAGACTGAAAAAAGATCTATTTAAATATCCTCTTTCTTTCTTTCTATTTATCTTCTTGGTTGTTTTAATTTATAATGCCACTAATGATGTCCACCAGAGGGCTTGTTTCACGGTCTGGATTCAAAGGCGCGCTCTCTTTTAAAAGACTAGACAAAACAATCCGTTTTCCATGCGCAAAAGAATTTCGTTGACAGTGTGCAACATTTTTCGCGAAGCTTTTTTTGTCATGAAAAATACGAGTAGGAGACCCCTACAGTGTTTTCAATCAGTGCTTATTTTTTCACGTTGAAAAATCTGCCAAATATATGTTTTTTTTAGTTGTCTACCTATTTATCAGAGCGTGGAATCGCCAATTTATGGTGGGCGAGATGATTAACTTCACAATATCATTGAGGGCTGTGCTCCTTAGTGAGACATTCATCATCATCATCACCAGCCATTTGACGCCCACTGCAGGACATAGGCCTCCTTCGTGGTTTTCATAACCATGAGGGGTTTTGCCATAATCGCCACGCTTGGCAGGCGGCTTGGCGATCGCAGTATGCGTTTGGAATCTCAGGAAGACGCTGCTGCCCGCCTCCTGGCAATTGATTTCCTTAGTCGTCTTCTACGACATCCACGGAAGGAAATGGAGTGACGCTATTCTTAAACCGGCGCCACACGGAACACGGAGTGAGACATTGAAGCAGCTTATTTAACAGTTTTGTGCAGGAATATGCCCAGTATAACCCAAATACCAAATATGAAGTAAATTCAATCCTTTAGCCGTCAGTCACTTTGGTCATAAGCTGCACGCGTCATTATGACATCGGCGTCGAGTCCTGACATACTGCTTATGGCACTTCACGCACGTCACGTTAATTGAGCACTCGTCCCTAATTGGAGGAGCCCACACGTCGGGAAAAGGGAACAGCGGATAAGCGCTTTCGTTCTGTGTGAACTCATTCCCTAACTGGATAGCAGATTTGCAAAGGAAGTATGTCCTGACTGGAGGCGAAACACACTCGGTAGCGAGCGGAGAGGTATACGTTTAAGATAAGATATTTGTTTATTTTCTGTCCACAAAATACATTCACATACGAAAACAACAATGAATAGGTAAATGACACACAGCAAAAGAATGTACTATTTGTGGAAAGACTGGAGCCTAAACTAGATAAAAAGATCTGTATCTTAGGTTTCCAGGCCTCCCGTACTACAAAAGATTGGTAATTAATAATTGGAAAAGCCTTTTAATTTTTTTTTTATTATAAAAGGCTTGCTCAATTCGTCCTCTAACAGCATGTTGATGTCGTATCGTTACTGTTTCCGTCCAATGCGAAACCTTACAAAGGCAGAAACCTACTTACTCCTCCAGTATAAAGGCGTGAGATATGAGTATCGGGACAACACTCAGTTACTGTACAGCATCTTTGTGGTTACAAATAAGCGTCAATTTTTATCTCAATCCTGATGAACTGATTCCGAAGCGCTTTTTCCGCTACCCCGGGGATACCCGTCGATCGAGCCCGGTGACATCAGAGCACCGACATGTCTATCAGAGCGAGGACTACTAAAGGTCAGTAGGTCGCACAGGTCAAGAAGTTGGATCAGACAAATCGTACGCCCACCATTTTTGCTCAGATGAGATCAGCGAGCGTAACCTAATCTAGTAGAGCAGGCATTTTGTCTGCACTTGTCCCTGATCTATAACGTCTTCCCGATATTCAGGGTCGAAAATAGACGAAAATGTTACTCGTGAATGTTTTAGCTCCAAAACCTAAAATATTCTTTCTTAACAAGTTTCTTATCAAGTTCGTGAACGACACACGCAGATTTGCGCTAAAATAGAGAGTAACACCCGTATTCCAAGACGTTCTCGAAAAGCTACTCGACTCAGGTGGAGTCGAGGAGATATCAGTCAGTATTTCGAGTGTATCCGAGTGACTGCAACCAATGTGGTCTGTGGTGTAACTCGAGTGAGAATTTTATGTTGGCACTGGCGATGTGATCGATGTGATTTTAAACAGACCCATATAGAGGCTCTTTAAAAATAATAGAAATCACTGTTAAAATAATGACTAGGAAAAAAATTTTTTTAAGGCTGTTCGGCCGAGATATCTCCACTATTGGTTACTACTCGGTTCCAGTAACCAGAAGTGTCCCTTACTGTGTTTATTTTTAGGACAGCCGAATTATTCTTTTTTATTTTAGAAAAAACAATATTACTACATCTTAAAAATATCGATGGTTATCATAGACATCGTCAACATTATGCATAAATCAGATCAATAGATTGGTGTACCAGCTTTTGAAAATTTCGCAAAACACCAATTTTCTTTCTCAAGAAGGTTTTAAGGTAGGTCCTGAGGTGCCTTTGCCTTGACAGTTGATTCCTCGACACCAGTGAGAGACTTGCTCAAGTCGAGTCGATCTATGACTTTTTATAATACCGTTTTCCTTAGGCGAGCAAGAGTGGAGTCGAGGGAAACGTTGAGGAACATCTTGGAATACGGATGTAAGTATCAGAAGCATGCGTAGAACCTTATGTCTACCGAGACGTTTTGGGTTATTCATTTTGACATCTCCGAACTGTCATAATATGTATGAATTTGACAGTTCAGAGTAGGATAAATCGAACGAATCCATACTATAGAGAAGTTAGGTAGTAGAGCCCCAGCTATGTTCGGGCAGGATTTTTTAATCGTGTTATAGGCAAGCAAGACATTACCAGCCAGACAACATTGAAAATCAGTTTACCAGGTTTTTCCGAGCAGAAACTGACAAAGTTGTCAAATGAAGAGTCCGCGTTTTACTATTGGCTTTATAGTTGCATTAACGTCTTCTCGTGCACACAACGGGTTTTCGCGGAATCATTTAATTTTGCCGCGTTAGAAATACAACGTGAACGAAAGCGAACATTGTGTAGTGTTTATGGCACTACAAAATTGTTGCGAATGAATCTATTGTTTCAGGGTTGATTTAAATAGTTCATTTGATTTTGCGATGCTTGGAAAACGCACAATTGATTAATGCACGGTAGGATTTAAGGCGATTAGTTTTGAAACATGTTTAATAATTTGAAATTATATACAGAATTACCTCTATGATGTCTGAAACACGTTAGTTAGTGTTTGTTATTTACAACCACTATTTAACTTTACTAAAAACTTTATCACCACGCGAGCCCTCCCCGGTCAGGTATGGTGTGTAAACACCTCAAACAGTCAGGTTTCCTCACAATGTTTTACTTCACGGCTAGGGAGTGGTATTGCAACTACAAATCCACAAATGTTCGTAAGACATGAAGGAAAAAAACCTAGTCTTGGGCTGTACAAATTCAAGTGAGCCGTACGTAGCGGGAATCGAACGAACACGAATCAGGAACTAAGAGACAATAATAATGTGAATAATCATCTTCAAGAGGAGCGGTTGTTGTTGTTGTTGTAAATATAAAACAATAACTTCTTACACACAACACAATCACTTGCCCTGGTCCCAAACTAGGAGACCCTGTGCTATGGCAAGGAGATCAGAAACAAGGAAATACACCCAAACTGAAGCCACCTGTACAATTGCAAGGCGACCCCCGGTGGGAATCGAACTCAGGAGCTCCGGCATGGTAATCAGACGTGATGCCGCTAGAACAACGAGGCAGTCAACAAACAATAGTCGATTTTTTTCCTTTTGTAATCCACCGTGGAAGCTACGCTGACCAAACTACCCTGACCTATTTGCTGTGTTTCTATCCACGTAAGCGGACTATTCCACTATGGATGTGATCAAAGCGCAAGACATCCTCCATTAGGAGGCACAGACATAGCCGAGCCAACGGACCAACGTGCCTGGAATACTAACACCCTTGTATGAGTTCTAAGCTTTCTCTTACAATAGTGACACTTGAGTGGGATAACCCAGTCACATCCTTTAGGGCATCATCCATCCCAAAACACCCATTAGTGACAGTACGTCACGATCTTTAAGCATCGGTCACACACAGCGACCAATCGCTGCGAATGTCTACTCGCCGCGAGTATTCGCAGCGTGTGACAGGCTATTCGCGGCGAATTGAGCATGCTCAATTTTACTCGCTGCGAATGTGCACTGACTATCGTGATTCTCTTGTAGACCTCGTCGTGTGTGACAGGCAGGCAGCGAATGGTCGCTGCGACTATTATTCGCGGCGAGTGCACTCGCAGCGATTAGTCACTGTGTGTGACCGGAGCTTTAGGGAATACGCTTAGACAGAAGGGAAAGGTAGTATGACTAAAGATTGATTAGAACTCTTTATTTCACACCAGCCAAAATACCCGCAACTCGAAGAAGGCGTTGCCATTGCCGTAAGTAACAATAAACCGAAGTGGTCTTAACGACTGATTTCTATGATTCAACTGAAAAATGGTATTAGTAAAGGAGGAGGAGAACTGCCACACAACACAATCAATTGTCATGGTCTCTAACTAGGGCACCCTGTTACCAGGTGTTAACCAGGCAAGGACATCACAAAGGACACACCTAGACTGAGGCCATTTTTACAAATCAAGTACGGATGCATTTATAGGAATCGAACCTCCCTTTTCACAGTCAAGCGTGTTAACCGGTCGATTAATCTGAACATACGTAATTCTGTTACAAAATAGTTTATTTAAACAACAATAAATGACTTTCTTCTTCTTCTTCAATTATACAAAACATTGAATTTGACTTGAAACTAACGAAGACATTCCGTCTCACCGCTCACACTGTAAGAACGAAAGAGAGAAAGAGAATACCTCAACCGCGTAGACCATCCTCCCTAACAGCTATTAGGGGAATACAACTATCGTATCGACTCGAAGACTTTAAGCCCTGCTCGTTAGAGGCAAGTTTCAGTTGAACCAATTAAGTGTTCTGTTTAAACCTCCGTAGGGTTGCCAAATTCTCCAGACATGTCAAGAATTAAGGCTCTCTGTCAGGAAATTAATAAAGTGTGCAGTTACCCGACTGCGGCGAAGCCCAAAAGGTGTTTGGTTCTTCTGTATGAATGTGAGTACGACCTATTCCGAATACCGATACCGATTCTATGTTCCCTCCTTAACGAATGGTCAGATTTTGGACAAATTTGACAAAAACCATATACAGGCTATATGACGTAGCCCGCCTGCTTTTTGCCTAGTTAATGCTCAGCAGTCGGGTTGTTATTTTTTTTCAGTTATTTTTCCAACATAAAATATAAACGTGGGTTTTTTCGCTTCCTCCGACGAGTGCACATTAGTCATTGGAAACAAGGGATCCGGAAATTTGCTGGAAATCAGGAATTATGTTCGGAAATGTAATTTTTGGATCTATTTGATAACTAGGGTAGCTAACGTGCTATTTGAAAAATACTACGTGTCGGGTCTGCGTACCATACTTACTCCGTGTGGAGCCGGATTAGGAATAGCGTCACTCCATTTCCTCCCATGGATGTCGTAGAAGGCGACTAAGGAAATAAATTACCAGGTGACGGGCAGCAGCGTCTTCCTGAGATTCCAACCGCATACTGCGATCGCCAACCCGCCAGCCAAGCGTGGCGATTATGGCAAAACCCCTCATGGTTTTCATAACCAGGCCTATGTCCTGCAGTAGGCGTCAAAGGGCTGATGATGATGATGATGTACCATACTTATCAATACATATAATACTGTTGAATAAATATATAATACGCATAAATACTATATTTAAGTTGGATGGATCGATACTTGTTACGGGTTAAATAGGGTTCAGAACCTTATTTAAGCTCGAAGGTTGCCAAATGGACTACATTACCAAGACCACGCCGTCTAGACGACGCGTCTGTCTGTCAGTCAGGACTGGCTGTCTCCTTAATTATTATTATTTATTTATTTGTACAGAAATGCCTTTGCAAACCTTACACAATTTCTGTTATTTCTTCATTCTGTCTAATCCTTTTAAACTCAAAATTTATAATTACATCACCCATTTCTAAATTTGTTTTGCACTTTCTCATTCCTACTTTATCTTTTGACGAAACACCACTACTGACAAACATACACACATAAGCGGCCTATATACTTCCCACTGCAGGGCACAGGCCTTCTCTCAGAGAGAGAGAGAGAGAGAGAGAGTATGGGCTTAATCACCGCGTGGACCCACCGCGGATTGGCGATTTCAAGCGCTGAGGTATGTGAATAGCTCAGACACTCACCTGGTTTCCTCACGATGTTTTCCTTCACCGTTAGCGAGAGGTATTGCTACTATAATTTCACAAATGTACATAACTTAGAAAACAAAGTCATAGGTACATGCTCGCACTGGGAATCGAACCTGGGTCTCTCACTTTCGAGTCCGATGTTCTACCCACTAGGCTACCACCGTTTCCGCCAGGTATTGAAGTTCTACATTATCATTTACATCGAGAATCCTTCATCTATACCGAAACCCGCTAGAATGGCGCCCAACTTGGGGCACGAACTGTATTTTAGAAAATACTATAATAAATAACTTCCACACAACACAATCACTTGTCCTGGATAATTAGTCAATTAGGTGAGTAATTTTTTGGTATGCCTTTTCTTTTTATGTGTTAAATTTTCACCATTTCTTACTTCTTTAAAGAAACACCTTTCTCTCTCTCTCTCTTTCTTTCTTTCTTAAACAATTGAGAATTGCCTGAAAAAAATATTGGCAGCCCTAGTAGCCCGACAGGCGGGCGTGAGGCTGAGTTGTTTTGTATGTAGTACATAATTGTAATTAAGTGCAGCAGTTGATGCAGCGCCCTGGGGCGGAAGTTTGTGCAATGTTTTGTGTATTCCGAAGATTAATGGGAGTTTAAGGAGCTTTAAACCGTACAATCTGGTTCGAGAGTTTGAGAAAAGGTGGCTCTGTCCTTTTTACACAAAGTAACTGTCTAAATGAAAAAAGGAGCGTCATGTTTTCAGGATCCCGGCATGTACCAATGACTTTGTTTACTAAGTGTCGTACATTTGTGAAGATATAGTAGCAATACCACTCGCTAACTGTGAAGGAAAACATCGTGAGTAAACCCGAGTGTCTGAGGTGTTCACACACCTCAGCGCTTGAAAATGCCATCCGCGGTGGGCACGCGTGGTGATTAAACCCGTACTCTCCCTCTCTCTGTGTGAGAGAAGGCCTGTGCCCTGCAGTGGCACGCAATAAGGTACATAAAAAAAGTTTTCAGGGGTCTCATTGTGTTTTTTATTTCATTATTTATTCACTTCGGAGAATCATTATTATTAAGAGGCTGTTCTGTACAACAAGAACAATATGTTTCCCCTAAAATAACTTTTTCGCAAGTTGCACCTTCGTATTTTAGCAAGTGTATCCGACCAAAGGTGTAACGCTATCAATCAAGCTTAATCGGCTGAATATCCATTCAGAGAGAGGACGAAATGTATCATGCAGATAGACCAATTCCTGGATAGTAGCATGTTTTATCTTAATCCTCCGCGACAGGTCGGGGCCATAGCTAGGGAACTGATAAATAATTTCTGACACGACCGTCAAAGTAAAGGAGGCGTTGAAGGCAAACATTGATATCTTTTCGTTTATTTTTGTTATTTCAAACGTCTGTCCAATAAAAATGATATTAAAAACAGCAGGTGACACTTTTGTACTCAGCACAAGTTAATTAAACCGGCCCCGATCGCATCCTGAGCATTTTCATTATTTTAAAGCCCCGATAAATAAAATTAATAGGCTATTGTGACGTTATTGAAGCAGATGTTTCACACATTTGAGGAGGCGAGGGCCACAATTAAAATTGTAATACTATCCATACTATCTGTAGATAATAAGGATGTGAAATTATTTTTTGGTAAAATAAATCTATTTGTATTTGTATATAATTTATTAGAGAATCATCAACAAGACCCCACTCAATTTTTATCTAAGTATAAAGTAAATCTAAGTTATCTCAATTCTCATGCCTACAAAAAGTAAAGGCAGGCCCCTTAACAGACTATTCACACTACAACGGGCCGACGACGTACGGGCGCAACGAGACACACTAAAATAAACCTTAAATACTTATAAGGTTACAGACTACAACAATACTAGCGCAATAAAAAGCCCGGCCACGTGCGGCTGACGATCGGTCATTGGGCACGTCACGGAAACGGGCTTTTTTGCACATTATATTATAGTCCCTAATTGCGTAAGTATTTAAGTTTATTTCTTTTTCAAAATGATTTTAGATTGAAACCGTGCCGCTGCCACATCGCCTGCTTGTTGTAACGTGGATAGAACAATTTTTTTTAAGTTTCTTTAATCACTCTACGTTTGAATCACTTTAGCGACGAGTATACTAAAAGCGGATTTGGTTAATAGAGTGTTATTAGCAGGACAACAGCTGTTTCATTGACACTGTTCGTAGTCTACTAAACCATCGCATTGCTTAACTACGTAAATATAATCCGTGCAAATTAATTCTGCGCCTTGTGCGATGCGATCTCCTTCGCCCGAAGTGCATATTTAATTCGTGAACCCCTTTAAGAAATTGTCTTTCCAAGAACTCTTTAGCCGTACCTCAATCCAACTTTTTTTATTTTCTCTCTGAAAGTTAACTAAACCAGAAGTGGGTTGCGCCCAGTTGCAACCAAGGGATTACTGTACCACAAAACAGGCCATTAATTGTACTGAGGCACCATATAGACTCAGTCCCAAGATATAAAAGGTAGGTTTCAAGCTGTCCCGGAAGATGGTAAAGTCAAATATAGCACTGCAATCCCGACTATTTTAAGAATGAGGCAAACCTCTACGGAACTATTCAGAGGAACTGAGATTTGTATACGTATTTGTGTTTATTTTAACTGTTCAGAAATGCGACAGGACAGGACTGTAATGTCCTCCATCTCACAATGACGACTCAGGTAGAGTACGAACAGACATACACTCAGTAATATGTTAGTACTAACAGTGATGGTTTTTATGTCGCTGGATAAAGATGGACCGATCTAAGGTGTAGATTTAGTGAGAAATATATTAGAGAGATCATCGGTCCAGCGGGCTGGTGGGCGCTGCGTTTGCCAGTACGTGGTCTCCGCTCGAGAACCTTTCCACCACATCGACCATAATTTATTCGGCTTGATTGTGTTCAGTTTTTCGACGGTCTGAGGTAGACTGCTGGCAGCGGCTGCATGATGACGGCCGAGGACAGAAGGAAGTGGCTTGCCTCGGAAGAGGCCTATTTCCAGCAGTGGACGAGTAAAGTTAAGTAAAGATATATTCAAATACCAAAATTAGCATAATACATTCAGTACAGGCTGATTGATTGATATGAGAGAGAGAGAGAGAGAGAGAGAGATAGAGATATAGAGAGAGATAGAGATAGAGAGAGAGAACAAGACGTGAGTAAGAGAGGGATGGAGAGAGCCAGAGAGTGGTGAGAGAGAGAGAGAGAGAGAGAGAGAGAGAGAGGAAATCTATGAAAGTAATAGGTACTGTGCATTTTTAATAACGATCCTTGCTCGTCGTACTTATCATTCGAGACAAACACAGCAAAGCCTCTCGCAACCTTGTGGCTAAATAGTAATCGCGGTCGAGTCTAGTGTAAACTCACTTTCAACTATAAAAATAAGTAGTGCGAAGGTTATCGCGTCTACGTGGTGTCGTAAAAGACTTCTGAGCGCAGTTTGCTTATTTAATATCCCTGAAGTTTATGTGTCATTTAATTATCCCCGTGATAAGGTGACATCAGCCTGTAAATGAAGCTATAGTGGCACTGCACAAAGCTAGCTGTAGACGCTTGGCCATCAAGGGAATCGCTTAACAACGGAGGTCATCAGAATACCGGAATAATACCAATCAAACACTTGATTCACGCAAAACAACTCATTCTATGATGAATAAATTTGCATAGAATTATATTGCGTGAGTAACAAGAAGGTGTGACATTATCTTGTACGTGTCGGTAAACATAATGTCACACATTCTTGATACTCACGTAATAGTCATACGAGAAACCTAATGAATTCAAAATAATCAATGAAGATTACTACCCAAATGAACATGACAATAAAGAGCGATGCGATGGCAATCTTTGTGTCAGAAAAAAAGAGCAATTGACTCGAATTACGATCAGAATCAACAGAGGCAATATAAGAATGGGCATTTCTCGTGGGCGAAGCCGTATACATTTTCAGCCTTTCAACAATTTTTAACCACATTTGGCTTATCTAAGGAACCTTACAGCGTATACGCAGCCAACAGAATACCAGAAAGCAGTCTTTAGTCTTTATTATTCCATCGAATCGACTTGGCGCCAAGGTCTCGCGATCGTGAGAGGAATTAAAAGTGGTTATCAGCGTTGAATGACGTAATTATTGAGCTAACTTTAAAAGGCCTGAAACGTTGGTCCAGTAATAAAAAGAAGTATAATTCAAGAAAGACAACGAAAACTTGATGCAAACAACACAGGAAACCCAGTTAATATCAAAACCAAGTAAAAAAAAAGTAAAAAGTATTTATTAGCATAAGCAGCCTATATACGTCCCACTGTAGGGCACAGGCCTTCTCTCAGGGAGTGAGTATGGGCTTAATCACCACGCGTGCCCACCGCGGATTGGCGATTTCAAGCGCTGAGGTATATGAATAGCTCAGACACTCAGGTTTCCTCACGCTGTTTTCCTTCACAAACTGCGAGTGGTATTGCTACTATAACTTCACAAATGTACATAACTTAGAAAACAAAGTCATAGGTACATGCCCGCACTGGGAATCGAACCTGGGTTTCCCGCTTCCGAGTCCAATGTTCTACCCACTAGGCTACCACCGCCTCCAAAAGTATTTATTAATTGCAAGAAAATTACAAGTTAGTTGGGTCGTTGGCACACTAGGCTTAGCCTGTGTTGTGACTGCCGTTTAACCTAATAATAATAGCTTACATGAAGAATTTTAATAGAAAGACTAGTCAAATAAAGACTGAAATATTAATAAGTGCCTACTTATTATAAATATATAATTATACTTATTAATAAAATTAAGTGAACTTAACATTCGCAGAAATTCCTAAAGTCCGAAGGAAATAAGAAATTTTTGTGACAATTTTTGTTTTATAGAAGCAGGAAGCACAAATAGGGTACTTACCACGAGTGCGTATCGCACCCGTCTTTCTGCCGCGGCGTATGGCTCCCTATTATGCTGGAGGTGGCGACCTGCAACAAGAGGCATCATAACTTTAGCGTCTTCGTCAGCTTCATCGTCATTATCATCATGATCATCATAATCGGTAGCAGCGTTTACATTTTTTCTTTATTTATTTATTCGAATTGGAGAATCATCAGCTTACAAATCCTATAGTTGATCTTACAATAAGTAACTAAGAGCTTTGCATGCATTTTATATTCCTAAAACATGCATTCAACTCTTAATATTCAGAGGTGTGGCGCCGGATTAAGAATAGCGTCACTTCATTTCCTCCCGCTGAATGTCGTAGAAGGCGACTAAGGAAATAAATTACCAGGAGATGGGCAGTAGCGTCTTCCTGAGATTCCCACCACATGCTGCGATCGCCAACCCGCCTGCCAAGCGTGGCGATTATGGCAAAACCCCTCCTGGTTATGAAAACCGTGAGGGAGGCCTATGTCCTGCAGTGGAGGTCAAACGGCTGATGATGATGATGTATTCTCATTCATGTCATTTACAACATTATTTTAGTTGCTGAACTTGAGCAACATCAAGTAGATTTGTTCCTTCTATCAACATAAAGGCTACGTTTACCAAGATATTCCCTATCTCGCCTTTTATAGCGCTCCGACTAACCCCTCTAAATAGCTGCCTTCCGGCTAGGCGTCCCAAATTCCAGGTTCGACAATTCATAACACCCGATCTTCTAGGAATCTAGAATTGAACGTGACAATATTTTCACAACACTCTCGCCAAATAGAGAAATTCAGCGATTCACCGTCCAATAATAACTCGACAGGGCAGCGAATAGCGAATAGCGATGCCGGAAATAATAGCGGATCAATAAATCGCATCAGGAGTACTGTTACTCTGAATACATAATTGGACCTGACTGAATGTATTAGTGACGGAGAAAACGCAATGAGACATAATAGGACTCTTAGGACTTCTTTCTCTTTTCACAAAACATAACATAAACTCACACCTGTAGCACGGAGGGGTAGGCAGAGACCAGAGTCTACCACTTGCCGTGATCCTGACTGACCTGACAGATCTCTTTCGCTTTATTAAAATTCATTACTCATTGCAAGTTATCACGCCGGTTTTGGGAAGGCACTTTTTATCTTGCCCTATACTAACACAATGTCTATTTGGTCGTAGCATGTCCGCCTGGGACGTCCCTTAAACTTCCACCCACAATCAAAAATTCAAACTTCCAAAAGGGGATACTATTCAATCAATCTCCATGATGTACACCAGTGCCAACAACAGAAAATAAATCATATCAAATAAATCAAGTGCGAAAAGCAAAGTCCCTTCCTATTTTCAAAGAACTGGTGAAGTCTTCTATGGTTAGTTTAAGTATTTTATTAAATATGTATGAATATTAGAAGTCAGTTTATGTACATTTTCTTCCCATATATTTCATATACACCTACCTACCTACTCTCTTCATCTTTTAGTTTTATCCATTCTAAGGTTGTCTGGAAGAGATCGCTTTTAGCGATAACACCGCCAATTGTATACGGCAAAATTTTGTTTTCTGGTGTGTACAATAGTGTTCTAATCTAATCATATCTTCTTTTACAAATCGTTTTTAGGGTTCCGTACCTGAAGGGTGCAAACGGGACCCTATTACTAAGACTTCACTGTCCTTCTGTCTGTCACCAGGCTGTATCTCATGAACCGTGATAGCTAGGCAGTTGAAATTTTCACAGATGATGAATTTCTGTTGCCGCTATAACAACAAATACTAAAAACAGAATAAAATAACTATTTAAGGGGGGTTCCCACACAACAAACGTGATTTATTTGACGTTTTTTGGTCGTTATTAATAACGGCAACAGATAGACGCTTGAAATATTCAAATGTTGTATAGATAATGGTACGGAACCCTTCGTGTACGCGTCCGACTCGCACTTGGCCGGTTTTTGCTGTAGTGTCTTTCTATTCTCTCAATTAAGTATGTAAATAGTAATTTTTGGAACTCTCAATTGAGCACCTAAGGCGAAAAACCTAGGACTAAATAGCAATAACGCCAAATGCGGCCGTTTTTGGCACAAATGCTATCTAGTCCCAGCATGGGTACTACGATGGCGATAGAATTTGACAATTAATGTACTGGAAAGTCGTGACTTTTGACGTTAAAACGCGAGACTCGCACTGTCGCGCTTGGCAGGTCTTTGAACCAATAGCGTATTGAGGACATAGGATAAGTTGTGCAGTAAAATGTAGTAAAATGATCTGAAGTCATTTGACTGCCTCGTCGGTCTAGCGGTTGATGCAGTAAAATGAATTAAAATTATCTGAAGTCATTTGACTGCCTCGTTGGTCCTGCGGTTGATGCAGTAAAATGTAGTAAAATGATCTGAAGTCATTTGACTGCCTCGTCGGTCTAGCGGTTGATGCAGTAAAATGAATTAAAATTATCTGAAGTCATTTGACTGCCTCGTTGGTCCTGCGGTTGATGCAGTAAAATGTAGTAAAATGATCTGAAGTCATTTGACTGCCTCGTTGGTCTAGCGGTTAACACGCTTGGCTATCTAAACAGAGGTCGTAGGTTCAATTCCCACTAAAGGCCGCCGTACTTGATTTGTGCAAATGGCCTCAGTCTCTGTGTATTTCCATGTTTGTGATGTCCTTGCCTGGTTACCAGAGCACAGGGTAACCAAATCAATATTTTTGAGTTTATATAAAATTATTGTTTTGCCGATTTTTTAGAAATTTTTTGGAACGTCATCATCATCATCATCAGACATTTGAAGCCCACTGCAGGACATAGGCCTCCTTCGTGGTTTTCATAACCATGAGGGGTTTTGCCATAATCGCCACGATTGGCAGGCGGGTTGGCGATCGCAGTATGCGGTTGGAATCCTGGTAATTGATTTCCTTAGTCGCCTTCTACGACATCCACGGAAGGAAACGGAGAATAAAACGTACCTTAATAACTTTTTGCCGAGGGTAGTAAACTAACAGTTAATACTTTCAAAAAGACGCCGTCACCTCAGTCTACCCAGACCACGGCACTTGTAAATCTACCGAAACGTCGGAAAATTGAAAAATGCGAAAATCAACGAGTAGATTCGTGCAAACTCAGTTTTTATTATGTCTAGTTCTCGTGTTAACCTTAGAAAATACAGGGTATCCTAGTTTGGAACCAGGACAAGTTATTGTATTTACAAATACACTTTCCAACTAGGCAGCACTGACTTTTGACAAGGGCCTCTGACAATCAAGACAAACAAGAATACTTCTCTATCTTATCAACGTTGTGATAAGGCATCCCCGTCTTTGCTTCATTAAAAACCATTTTACATCTAATACGTGACAATTACACCGTAACAAGAAATAAAATATTTTTTAAGACCAGATTATTGACAGCTGATAATCCTATTTGACGAAGAAAGAGCTAAAAAACAGCAGTGCTACATAATACTATTAATATTATAAACGTAAAAATTGGTATATTTGGACGTTTGTTGCTCAATCACGCAAAAACAGTTGAACGGATAGTTTGTAACCTGGATTAACACGTATGCTTTCTTCTTCTTGCTTGGTTCTTTTAAAAAAGAGGTTGTATGCTCATTTCCACACGATAGAAGTAAAAATTTACATGATTTTTTTAGATGCGATGACTTGACATGGAAAAAACTCCTTGGTACAAATCATTGTATTAGCAAGAATCAAACCAACGACTTCAGAGTTCGTTGACAAGCACCTCAACGCTAGACCAAAACGAGGCAGTCGTCAGGTGTGACGTGGAAGGTCTAACCATCACGGTTCATCTGACAGTCGGACGGACGGACAGACAGCGGAGTCTTAGTAATAGGGTCCCTTACCCTTTGGGTACGAAACCCTGAAAATACATATGTCAGGCTTTTCATACTTTGATCCAGTAGGAATTTAGTTTGGAATAGCTGGATGATTGATTGCAAATTTTACTGATGTTTATTAATCTACATAAGTCATATCTAGATAGAGAAATATCATCTGCCTTACTTTGTTGAGACATCTCACTTATAGTTGAGATCAACCTTATGTCGAAATAGCAGATTTCCAAAGAAATACTTAGCCATGAGTTTTTCAATCAATAGACTCAATTGGATGCCGAACTCCATTGACCGATTACTTTGAAAGCGCTAAATTATTCAACGATATGGCGAATTTCGATCACTTCAAAGGAAAAAACCGTGAAAGTGCGAGTCGGACTCACGCACGAAGGGTTCCGTGCCATTATCTATACCACATTAGACACAAAAATGCATGCGTGCGTCCATGCAACGACTAATGAATGTTGAGGAAGCGAAAGTGATCTGTCAGGATCGTGTCAAGTGACAGTCCCTGCTCTCTGTCTACCTCTCTGGGATACAGGCGTGAGTTTATGTATGTAGCCCCCCTTAAACATTTATTTTAATTTAATTATTTATTTTTTAATCAAATATATAACTAAACATTCTGTGAATATTTAAAGTGTCTACCTATTGCCGTTATTAATATGTTATAGCGGCAACAGAAATACATCATCTGTGAAAATTTCAACAGTCTAGCTATCAAGGTTCATGAGATACAACCTGGTGACACACAGACAGACAAACAGACGGACAGTGGAGTCTTAGTAATAGGGTCCCGTTTGGCACCCTTCGGGTACGGAACCTTAAAAACGTCTTTCGTCTGTTTTAAGTGATCTAATTGCTTAAGGGCTCGTCACGTTTTAAATGACTCGAGAAAACGTGATATTTTTTCATGTCAGGGCTAAATAAGGCCCCGCTGGGAAATTATTTTAACAGTGTTAAAACTTGTTCAAACAGGAATACTTTTCACACTGTCGTGGTATTGCCGTGACAGAATAGTCAACGAGTCGAGACTGGCGATATCACTGTACCGAATCAGTTTCATAACAAATCAATTTTTTTTTCGAAAGACATACAAGGCTTGGTAACCAGGCAAGGACATTACATACAATGGAAATACACCCAGACTGAAGCCATTTGTGCAAATCAATTACGGCGGCCTCCAGTGGGAATAGAACCCGCCAACTCTCTTTTAGTAATCAAGCGTGTTAACCGCTAGGCCAACGAGGCAGTCCTATGATGTCGCGAAGTTACGGTTATCGTCCAATGTAAAACTGGCTAGCTAAACGGATGAGTCGTGGAGGTCAAATTCCTATACTGCGAAATTGAGGGAGTTGAAAAAAGTATGAATGCTGGAACCATTCAGGTTTGTAAAGATAACCACGATAAGGTTAGCCTCAACGAGCTATTTCAGCGAGCCTATATCGATTTCTAATAAAGATGCAGTTTGCCGATAAATATGCCGGGCGAATTTATTTTGGGATGCGAATTTCCATATACAATGGAAAACATAATGTATGACCCGGGTTGTTTATCGTATACTAGAGCAGAGATTGCTCGAGTTTTGGAATATCAAATTGGTATTTTGAGCTCTGGGAATAAGATGGCTTCGCATTATGATAATAAAATTCTGACGATTCGAGCAAAGTGGGTGGAAGGGTCGATAAGAGACGTCCCAGTGGGACAAACGTCGATCAAATAGCGGATGTATCGCGGAAGATAAAAAGCACCCGAAACCGGCGAGTGTCATCATCATCATCATTATCACCAGCCATTCGACGCCCACTGCAAGGCATTGGCCTCCTTCATAGTTTTCCTAACCATGAATGGTTTTGCCATAATCGCCACGCTTGGCAGGCGGGAAGGCGATCGTAGTTTGCGGTTGAAATCTCAGGAAGACGTTACTGCCCGTCTTCTGGTAAGGTTTTTCCTTAGTCGCCTTCTACCACATTCACGGAAGGTAATGGAGTGACGCTATTCTTAATCCGGCGCCACACGGAATATCCGGCACCACACGGAATGGCGTGTGTGCATGCGACTAATGAAGGTTGATGATGTGAAAGAGGTTCGTCAGGATTGTGGCAAGTGGCAAACCCTGGTCTCTACCTACCCCTCCGAGATTTGTGCGAACATTAACAATAAGTACTTGGATGACCGAGCTTTTTTTTTTTGTTAATCGTGTTTCTTGGAAATTATATTTGGATACGATGAAAAAAAAAATCGAACTGGAGACAACTGGACTCGAGTCGGGGTGTCCTGATTTCGGGACAGCCCGGTTTCCCACCTGAGCTGTTAAAACCTTAATAATATTCTTTTTGTTGCACTAACCCGTGCTGAGGACAATTTTAAAAACCTATTTAGAGGCTATTACAACCTTGTAGATGATGGAAATTTACCTTCGTATTCTCATTCTCGTAGTATCATTATATTATAGCAGTGTTTCATTGCCTGAAAACACGGATAAAACGACGCTTTCTAAAAATGAAACCTAGCTACATCGATTTATCGCCCCCCTGCATATTAATTTTCATGAAAATCTTTGGCGCTGTTTCCGAGATTCAGATTATATATAAACAAGAATTGCTCGTTTATAGGTATTACTTAGATAGATTAATACAGCTTTCATTACAATTGCAAGCTATGAGCCACAGCAGCGTTCGTCGAGCCAAGCGAACAAAAACTCCCAACTAAGTGGGTCGTTTTCAGCCAAATTGTAACTTGGCCCTAGCAAAACTCCACTAGTTTTTGTGTCAGTTTATAGCCCATAGAGCGTTCCGCTTTTTACGTCCTTGCCGACAATAGATGTTACGTAAACGGCCTATTAAGTTTGATTATATCACAACACAAAGTGGCACCTGAAATTGTATTTTTACTTTCAGTAAAAAGCTACGAGGTACAGGGCAACCTCTAAAGAACGCAATTCCAGTGACACCCCAATTAGAGTTTGTGTTGTACAACGACTTTTCTTCTATGAGATTTTCAGTTTTTTTTATGTAGCCTATATGCCATTAAAAACATAACTTGTAAAAAAACCAAGCCTCGCAACTCAGTTCTTCTACCGTAAAAAGCGAGACTTGTTTTTTTTACAAGTTATGTTTTTAATAGCATCTCATTTCTTTTTGTTAGTGTTCGTTCATGGCATTTTGGGCAATTTAGTCTACCTAATACTTTGCGGGATTTCAGTACAACTTTATAAGACATGTCCCATTCTTGCTTTTTCATTCCGTTGACCATTTTACAAGTTACCTTTGAACATAATTATATCTAGTTACCTATCTACACCTATTATTTCATTATATTATATAATAATATACAGCTACACTGATTCATTCACCGCAAACGTAACTTTGTAATCCTATATATTTATATGGAATTACAAAGATTATTATGCAGTTGGTGTATCTAGAAAACTGGACCGAAATTGCAAAATATTTTAGTTTATCCTTGATTTATACACTAAACACTAATTGTCTTCTAAATTTGAAGCTATAAGTCTGCCAGAAGTGCCTTAGTGCCGACGAGTTTTGATGATCGGTCAGTCAGTGAGTGACAAAATTTATTTATTTATTTTTTATTTATTTAACGGCACATAACAGTGAATAACAAAAACTTTAAACATACAGAAGTCTCCACTTATAGAAACAATTTAGGACTTCATTGTCCTACATAATATTTTTTTTATACTTTCCCATGTGAGCGCAGCCGCGGGATAATGCTAGCTTTTGGTAAGACAGGGTGGATCGAGTAACGTTTAGCTTTTACCGCAAACAATGCCTACGTTGGGGTATTGGGTTACCAATCGGAATCTCTTCCACAAATAGAGGTCCCCAATGAGTCATCCTGAGGCTTCTCCGCTATGGTTGAGCTCGTCTTAGGCAGGCTACTGTCAGTTGAGTGGTATTTCAGAGACCGGGGTCCTTTAAAGAACAACAATTCATGGTTCACTATGACAACTCGTTGCAGTAGGACTCGGCTATGCAATGGACATCGATTCATCATCATCATCATGATGCCGGCGATTAGGACCGAATTCTTATTTTTCGATGTGTGTAATTGTCCAAATGATTATCTGGACGAACTATTCTTTATGAAAATCCTTTCATCAGCCCACCTCTGCCCACTGCTGGGTATAGTTCTGTTCTCCACCACGACATCCTTCGCGGTCATCTCTAATGTACATCGATTAGTCATAAAAAACTATGTATTGTAGTTTTATGAAACGCGGCCTTCGCGTGGGAATCGGTTCAGACATCTCTCTACAATTTGTGAGCGCTGAAAGGTAATTTGTAAAAGTATGACATTAGCTAAACTAGATAGCAGAACGATTAGTATTGGAGAAGAGTCATATAAACTTCCCTATTAAGTTGATAAGGATGGTCACCGCTATTTCTACAGGGTGTACACGATCCTCTCATCTTCCCGAAAAGCAGAGGGCGTTATATTCATTAATACGAGGAATCTCTACTATTGGGACAACTTCGAAATCGAAAAAAAGTATCGTCCGTTCCATACTAAAGTTTTCAAGAAGATAAGGCGATTTCGATACATCCTGCTGTACAGTGATATCTTGTATTAATTTCCCCATGCAGGGTGTAAAAAACTGAAAAAAGAAAATTCACCATATACATCCGCAATTAAGGGGTTCCAGACGTCAATACGAACAACTTTTAATATGGGGTAAACTGTGAAATCGCAAAAAAAATACTATTTGGTATGGAACGATTGATCTTTTCCTACTCCCTCACCTGGAACCCTCCCCCAGCTTCGTATTTATACAGGGATTTTGTTGTTACACCCCAGGCAAAAACTATGACTACGCGAAATAAATAAAAAATAAAATTATTACGTGCCCGGTCCTAACCGGCAAAAAGCGGTGAAATGTCCACGGTCGAAGTATGAAACGGTCGGTGGTTGGTGACCAGAGCTTCGTAGACTATTGTTTAAGTGACCATTGTTTTCAGTCGCGAACAGTAATGTCCCCTATGTAAATAAAAAATGTGGTCTGTTAGTGGCATTTTCCCCAAGGAGTGGCCACCCCAAACACGACAAGGCTAGGCAAGGAAAGACTGCGTCATCCCGAACCCTGAGTAATTCCTATGCGTCTAGACTTGGCGTCAGGCCGTCGCTCGACTTGGCTCGGAAAGTATCTCGATACAGATTTTTATTACTCCGCGTACTATTCGGTTGGAACGCAGAATGGCCTATGCGGCAGTTTTTATTGGACGGGCGGTTTTGTTTCGTAGAAATTATAGGCTCCGCTAGGCTTTATTGTGCTGAGCGTCTAAGTAATGGGATGTTTTAACTATGAAGCCATTTAGCGTCTTTTGAAGTGTCGGAACCAAAATTATAGAGTGCCAAAGCAAAATTTGAGGTTAAGAAATAAATGATAGCAGGCCCTAAAGTCTACTGAAAACCTTTTCACAACGTTACTTGGGTGGGCATTTCCATATGTTACCTCGACACCTACATGATATCGATGTTATGTCATTCCAGACAATACTGTTACAATTTCCAGCTATTTGTCTGGACCCGGCATGATTATAAGGTCATCGGAGGACATGGAAAGGCCCTCCCACGGATTTAAGGATTTGCACAGTACCTGAATATATCACGATAGCTTTAGAAACAAGGCGACAGAGTTCAGAGGACGGAAGACACAATTCGTTCCGCGCGAGGCCCCTTATCTCCATATCACTAGCTGTTTGAGTCCCCGGGCATCTCCTGGGCTCACACCTCGCACAATCGGACAGGCACTTGACACATAATTGTGTGTGAATAATCGCGCGTTACTAGGGGAGCACACATTATAAGGATAGTAACTGAGACACGTGCTCTCGACGCAGAGAGGGACGGAATCACTGAACGTCCTTGGCTAGGGGGCGCGCGGGGCGCCTGCGGCATCAGACGTTTCAATCATCCCCGGCGCGAGCGGGACGCACGTAGTCCCTCCCCCGCGGGGCGAACGAGAGGGGCGACGCCGTGCTATTGACCGGCTCGCAAGCCACGCCCACCCGAGCGGGAAACATGGGCGCGCGATTCTCCAAGTGAAAATCGAACGCCGGCCCGGGCAGTCGCGCTCCCAGATGCATCATCAAGGTTACACAACTATACTTAGTACCCATGCCGCCCTGGTACTTCGCCCCCTGCGTTACTAACTCAATATTTCATAATCACGATAATTTATAAAGGCAAAAGTTAGCCCCATAGAACGGAAAATCGGATAGGAAACGACCTATCACGGAATAAACATTTCCATAAGATATTTCCGCTATCCACACTATAGATGGAATGATATCGCAGAGTACCAGTTCGCGCGAGTACATCGTTTTCGAGTTACGTAACGGTGACCTAGTCTCGAATTGCCAATGTACATAGCCTGTAGGTGGAATGTAACCTACCCTAAACGTAATCTTGGTTTGTACGAGCGGATCGATCTTTCCGAGTGCCCGCGTTCGCCGGCTTTTCTTTTTGAGGTTATGTCATTGGGTACCCGCTTTTTGAGTTAGGTTGTTCGTCTAATCGTGGTCTAATGAGCTCTTTGTTTTCTTAATGTATTTCATAGAGGTTTCTCTTACGGAATCCAGCGGGCAACCCCGTTCGAATACAAGATACGATCAGAACGTACCAATAGACCTGTCACTTGTCACAATCGGCACGAACTTCCAAATAATGATAAGACATAGTAGGTACAATTTATATGAGTAGAGCATTTTTCCATCCCGTATTTTCGGTATTTCATTTGCTCTACTTCACTAGCGTTACGCTATCCTACGTGACGTAAAGGGTGTAAAAAAATTAAGTCACGAGCTCTGACATTTATGAAATAGGTTACAGGCAGGGCCGTTGCTGCATTGATATGTGTCAGTTGTTATTCCCCTTTTGTGTCCAGTGAGAAAAGAGGTCACTATTTCATTCTGCCAGCTTTACTTTTTTCCATTGAAAACTGGACGCTGAGGTTTACTCGAGCAACCCTTGTTGACCGTTAAAAGAGTGCTTGGAAAGCAGTATGAACCGGTTTGTAGGATTCCTCAAGGGAAGGTTTTCGCCTTTGCAACAATAGGAAAACGTATACGAATTATTCCATTCAAATGACACAACCTACGACAGGTTTTATTAAGTCCACATAAACGATCGAACAAAAACGGTCTTTTTGGTCGCACTGAGTTTTTGAAGTCGATTTTACGGATTTCGTGGGACAGATTAGAGTGTTGACGAATTATTCAGAAATGTGTAGGTGTTATGATGACTATTTTCAATAACAGTTGTCCACAGCTTACCAATTAATTTATAAACGCATTTATATGGAAAGCTCGCTGGAAAATGCTTTAAAGAACGGTTGATAACCAAATATTGAATGCATGACAGAATACATTAAGAGTATTCAAGTACTTACTTAATTTTAGGTTAAAATTGTAAAATGAAAAATGTATCAACCATCTAGACAAAAAGTAAACAAGATTGAAAGATTGTACAGACACTTTTCGCAAAAACGGTCTGTAAAAAAGGTATTATGTTTTTCCTTGGTGGCGCCAGTGTTACTCTATGGAGCCCCTTTGTAGACTCACAGGTATGACATTTTTCGAATTGGGCTTTCAACGTGTAAATAGTTTTTTATTTAAATATTATAGCGTAAATAATCTACTTCGCAATTCCATGACGTGGAGCAACACTTAGGACGTTCTATGCCACGGAGCGCAAAGCAAGGCGTGTCACACGGTTCTTGCCTTGACCCGTGAGCTTGCCAGGCGATGCATAAATCAAACCAAATTGACCTTTCTTGCCTTCGCTTTTGGCTCAAGAAAGAACATTTTGTGAGAGACTAAATAGCTATAATGTATCCTGAAGAGCACCTAGTTGGGAAAAGGCGTTGGGGAGTCCCCGTCGCAGCTGAGCGATCTATAGACTAGGGAACGATTTTCTGACTAGACAAAGAATGTGGTTTGTGTAATTTGGCTAAAAAGCACAAATTATATATTTTCAACAGATAGTACTGATCATATTTGGCATCTAGTCATTAAGCTATCTCCAAATCTGTTGAAATCTAAATCGAAACAGATTTTTACGGGGTCTCAATTTACTAGGCTAGATAGCCCAGTTGTCTAATTAGGGGTAGAAACATAATTTCCACCATAAAAAAAAACTACACCTAGTATGTTTCCATTAAACGAAACATCTGTTGGCGGGCATGCCATTAACTCCGTTAACGACATCGCCTAAATGGGCCATGAGCTCGTTAAATTATTTCGTACCATTAAAATTCTGGAATCAATATTTTAAACATTAAACTTCGCAACAGCGGGAGAGACGCCGCGTATTTTCGCGTAAAGTTTCCCGTTTCAATGTTTCGTGGAGGTTCATAGGTTTACAAAAGCAAATAGGTTGAGTCTAACCACATTTAGCCCCGGTTTCTCGTATGTTAGCAATTCATGGTTGTCGATTGATTTTAGGGTTCGGTATGTAAAAAAGGAAAAACCGGCCAAGTGCGAGTCGGACTCGCGCACGAAGGTTTGCGTACCATTATCTATACAACATTCGACACAAAGATCCAGAAAAACAGCAAAAAATCACGTTTGTTGTATGGGAGCCCCACATCATCATCAGCCATTTGACCCCCACTGCAGGACAAAGGCCTCCCTCATGGTTTTCTTAAACCCACATATTAAATATTTATTTTATTCTGTTTTTAGTATTTGTTGTTATAGCGGCAACAGAAATACATCATCTGTGAAAATTTCAACTGCCTAGCTATGACGGTTCATGAGATACAGCCTGGCGACAGACAGACGGACAGTGAAGTCTTAGTAATAGGGTCTCGTTTGGCACCCATCGCGTACGGAACCCTAAAAACGGATTTTTATAGAATAATTTTTTAGAAGTCTCAATTTCACAACTTCCATTATGTGCTAGAAGATTACTAAGTTTACTCTGTGCTCCAAGTCACAGTTTATATTGCACTTTCTATACATTTCTGAACAATAACAGCAAACTATCATTATGCAAGTAGTCATATAACAGCTGATAACTTAAATGTTATATCGTAGTTCCTTTATTCTCCCAAAAACATTAACGTAAAAATACTGGGCGACTTCTCCTCTCTAATGTAAGAATTTGCCAAGTGCCTTACCTTCACGGAATTAGCAGTGTTTTGGTACCAACATGGAATAAATTGTGTCATTTTTAAATGTATAGACCAATCTTGGCAAGCTTTTAGTGGATGCCTTGATCATGGCATATACCGTTGTGCATCTAATTTTTCCCATGAATCATGAGTTCCTAGTCCGCTTATATGTACTACAGATTTATGTCTTTAGCATGAATGTTTAATAGCCCAGGTTACCGCTTTAGGAATATAAGCGTCAACCAAGAAAACGTTCTCGGCGTCAACGCATGGCATACGTTTGTTTACATGTAACTTGTTTCTGCTGCACTTCAGTAATTACTTATCTTATAACGTAAATTGTTAAGGGGGTCCAGGGGGTAACATTAGCGCCACTGAGGAAAAAAATCGTGTCTTTTTTACAGATCAAATTTGGAAAAAGTGTCTGTACAATCTCTCAATCATGTTAACAGTGATTTTTAGGACCCACGACAAAGAACCCAGGATCACGAACCTGGGACTAGATGGCATTTATGCGAAAAACGGCCGTTGCTGGCGTTGATGCTATCCTAATATGAGCCCTAAAAATCACTTTTTATCACACCTGCTCTGAAAATACATACTAATTATACCAATTAGAGGGAAGAAACGCCTTTATCCCGCCCTTCAAATCCTTTCATCCCAAGGTATGGAAGTTTGTATGAAAATCCTTCCGACCCAAGGGTGGGAAGTATGTATGAAATTCCATTACATACCCGGTTTTTTTTTTTTTTAATTTGTCAGCAGTTATACTGCAAAGAGACTTTAACTGTCTACTAATTAAATTTCAAGTAAATTGTTACTGGCCACATACAGTTTTTTTTTACCAGTTACCAACCTCCTTGGTGCATACAGAAAATTAAAAACGAAATTATTTTTGTATATAAAACGCGCGGAATCACGGAAGAAGTGGCTGCATGACCTTATGATCTTAGCCTACTCCAGAAACGGGCGAATATACTTTTAACTAAATATAAACATTTCTATGCATTTATGTCGATAATTTTCCTCGTAGGTGTAATAAAAAGCACTATACATACCTCAGGATAAAGTACAGTTCCATACCTCAAATGGTTTGCGCCCCCCGCAAGCTCGTGGCGCAAATGCCATAATCTCGGTATGGAACTGTCACTTTCTTCCCTCTGAAGTAATGTACTAATAAACATGATTGAGAGATTGTACTGACACTTTCTGCAAATGTATGTGATCTGTAAAAAAGATATGTTTTTTTTTGTTTCTTCGGTGGCGCTAGTGTCACTTCCTGGACCCCCTTAACCTGGTTCAGCGTAAACGAGCTGCGTAAAGAAACTGGAAAGCATACGACTACTAATTAAACGACTGGCAAAACAAATAATTGGTGAGCAACAAAATAACCACGTGGCCGACTAATCAAATATGATCAGCTAGTATGAAGCGGCGCAGCGGTCGAACTCTCGTTCGGGAGAGTATACTCACTGACTGACTGACTCAATGAATTAGACCATTGTTCGACTTCCGCGCAAAAACAAAGTCCCCAGCCAACCGGGTATGCGCTAGCGCCTTGGCATTTTGTGCTAATCAATTTGGAATTAGCTGCTGTTCAATTGTATGTTTCGCCAACCACTAATTGGTGCTCAAATATTTCTCATTGCCGACAGAAAAATGTGACAAATCCCTTTTTTTTTACCTACCTAAAGTAAATACAGCGGGTTCGATTGCCGAGAGCATGACTCATGCAAGGCAAGCCGGTGTAGCGTCAATGCAATTTTCATTAATAACTATAGCGGTGCTACAGCATTTTAGCTCCTGTCAGCACCACTACGCGACGTACAAATTGATTAATTGCTTCAGTCGAGCGAGGTTATTTTGTAAGATGGCGAAAATGTGGCTTAAGTTTTCGAATGTCTGTGTAGAAATATTTAAGACAATGCTGTTAGCATTTGGTATAGACCGATGTGTTCACGGCGTTCTCAGCGTTTGAAATTGCCAATTCGCGTTGGGCACGACTATGCCCCATGTGGGTGGTGATGAAGCCCATACTCTCTGAGAAGAGGTCTGTCTTACTACGGAACGTAAGAGCTGCATAATTATAATAATTTCGATTTGTCTAATGATTTCGAGCGCTTTAACTTTCAGATTTGAATGATGAGGGTGAGCTGCAAACATTATAAATATACAAATTTGAGTTAGGTTCACTTTTATAATTTATTTAGTTTTATAAAACATAAATCTCTTGGATTAAATTTGTAAAGTTTATGTTTTTTGTAGTTCACTTTTAACTCTGTCTTCCCTATATATCTTTTCGCAGTGTGAATGGAGCATTGTATACACGGCTTTATTCTAATCAGTAATCTGATCTGCAAATCTGTCTACCCATGGCAAGTAATGGCGACTCTCTTCAGGTACGATAACTTTACTCTCCTTAGACGAGAAAATGTGTGATCATTCAAAACCATTCTAAAATGCCATATACTATTCAACAGCGTAAAAATCATGTTCGAAACTGTTTCCACGTTCAGTGGACATTACGCCGGTGTCACGATCTCCGTCCCCGACTATTTAGTGTTTGGCATTGACAACTACGCTTAAGAGTTCTACATGCACGCCACCGTATGAGTTATGTAGTAGAGTTATAAATCGTTATTTACCTGCCAGTGTAAATATGGCGAGCACGTCGCCGCGCCCACATTCTTCCACAGAACTCAGCACTGTACTGTCAAACTCACAGCAAAATTCCCCATTTTGCTCGACTTTTCCACTTATCCATAGCCCTTCAAGAGCTAACTTTCTATGGTCCGCTAAAAAGATGGTCCAAAGAAATTCTTTCGCCTACGTTTTTAACGTCCTGTTAAAGCTTCCGTAAGCATTATCAATTTTAAGCCATATTCTTTCTGATGTACAGATAATCCTGATAAATTTAAAATGTCCTATTCTCTGTTAATCGTTATAATGTTTGTTTGGTACAAAAATATTAAGAAAATATTATGTATTCCTGGAAAATCCAAAAAACAATGTTAGCCCATTCGGATGTCAAATGAAAGAAAGTAATTTATTGGGACAAATTAACACATCACAAGAAAAAAAGGCATAACAAGTAACATAAACAAGTACAAAGGAAAAACAAGTCACATACATACAACATAGTATAAGGCAAATTCAGAGCGTCAGAGTGCACCTGTGGTATGTCAAAGTTTCCACAAAGGGCATCTGACTCAGCATTGTGTTGAGGGTGTAATTCGTACATTTTTAAGATATCCTGTATGGACTGTGCAAAGTAACATAGACCATTATAGAGCAGCCGACAACATAGACCTTTGGATGTGGCAGAGCGTACGTAGCTCACATACCTGCGCATAGAACGTAACGTGTAGTGCCAGTTATCTGCTAACCTGCTTTTGGTAGTTGATGCTTACTGCCGATAGCAGAAAACAGCCAACAGAAAGATACGCAAAATTACTTTCCTTTTTGGCCCTATTTTAGCAGATTTTCTTTAACGTCAAGTTGAAAGGTCGGTCGGTCTAATTAATTCTGTGTGGTGTTATACTTCCCTGATGATAATATGATTGCGACAGCCATCTTATACAGTCGGTCTTTGCCCACTTTACTTGGAAACTGAGATGGCGTATCTCAGATACCAAATCCTTTTACTTGTGTAACCAGCCTTTATATGTCCCACGTACATGCAATCGCCTTCTCTTCTAGAAAGAGAAGGCGAAGAGAGAAGGCGATTGCATGTGCTGAGGTATATAAAGCCCCAGACTCTCAGTTTTCCTCACAATACTCTCATTCACATTTAGTGGCGTAGCTACCACAAATGGGAATGCTAATAACTTAGAAAATACAAATCATAAGTTGATGCCCGGGATGGAAGCCTAACCTCTCGAAGCCAAAGTAATCAGTGCGGTAAATACTCTTAACTTGACTAAATTGTTTAACACAACCAACAACCATCTTTCGACGACAAAGTGTTGTCAACTGTAACACCTAAATCAAACAACATCACACAGGACCATCCAATACCCTAAACTGAACTGTCACACAATACAATTCAATTAGGACCAACGGCCCCACCACTCATGACTAGTTATCGTCATCAATAGGTGGTGTGGTGTAACATTCAGATTGGATGATTGTAGGAGTCGGAATAACAAGGGGGACGCGAGATTTATAGCGAACTTGACTTGGGTGTGTGTCGACGAACTGTCGTGGTTGTAGTGTCAGCTACTGCCGGAGATAGCCCTTCTGTTTGGTATGTGCATTGATTGACACTTCTACGAGTTCGCTGTGTTTTTGCAGGTTTCAATTATGTCATTTATTTGAAGCTTATTATGACCAGTATCTACATACTGCATTGTGTTAAAAGCCGCTAATCCTGAAACATGTTAATTAGATTTTTTACCCCTACAGCAACTTTGGTTTAAATTATCAACAAGTTTTTACAAGGCCTATTGTAGCTCATTAGAACATTACTAAGGTTATTCGAAGAGAAGTGTGCGGTAAGTTCACTTGTCGCACCATATTGCAATGCAATCATCGAAGGCCTTGTCAACTTCATTCGTGCGATAACATTGTTCTGAGTGTTTCCTGCGACTAACACGGCTATTACGTCAGTTTTTGCCACCATAGCATTGTTTCTAACTGTCAACAATCTTGCAGTAGTAAATTACTCTGGTACTCAGACGGATGAAGGTATTACTGGTTTTTAGAGGAAAAAATCATACTTGCAAAGATTAGATGGCTAGAATCTAACGTGGATATCGTACACAACATATCGTGATCCTTTGGTTGGAGCATTTGACTGATTCAAAGCAAAGTTTCTGTGCATGCGTTAACAGATTCTATTTAAGTTAGAACGTTTCAAAAGTTTTAGCTAGTTCCAGGACATTCTGCACCGAATCCTTATTTTGCTTGATGGAGGTACGATTTTTTTGCACCTATATTTAGTTTGCATTATCCTGGACGAGTTCGTTCGAAGAAAACGTTGGAATTGTAAATATTTCAGCCAGTGCAGTCAGTCCAATAATAATAAAAGCAACGCTTTGATTGGTACATTTAGCTGGTTCAAGGTGCACCTTTTGCTTGTTTTTCGATCCCAATCAATTTCGGTCAAAAAAACATTACAATTTTCGAAAAATGTTCGCCAGTGCTAATTTCGACCAGTTTGAGCTGATCGCGGACCTCATTTTTTTTAAATTTTGTTTCGTTTGTATATCCTAGACGAATTCGGTCAAAGCAAACGTTCGAATTTCGACTATTTCAGCCAGTGCAGACTTGTGGGCGCGCCAGACGGCCGCAGCCGAAAATAACCCGCCGAGGGCAGTCGTGGACACTTTACCGCGCTTTTTATATCATCGTCCATCGCTGCTAAGCGTCCGCGACACACGCCGTATGGTTTTAATAAGCACCTAATGGAAAGTGGCGCATTTTTACGGATTCCGAATTTGAGATGCTCGATTAGCGCGGGAAATCTTTCGACTCGACGAGGAATTTTTATTTTACTAATTAATAACGACCGCTGCGTAATAATCATTAATCTCTCCTATCTCTCATTTATCTTCATCCTATTATCAACTATTTTTTTGTGTTAGGACACTAAAACATGAACAAGTTCACTCTTGTGTCGGCTCGAATCACATACGCGACATTAAACTACAACCTACAACAACCAACTGAGCCAACAATCGGGTATTATAGCAGCGAGGTTCATTCAAACGTCAGTGTTCAGATTGGAAAAACAAGGAAGTTTTATTTGATTACTTAACCCCTTTTCGAGCCGCTACTGCATAGGTGACGTCAGTACACCGTCAATCATCGGCATTGTTGGAGTTACAGTCAATCACAACGCACTACTAACAGGAGCAACGCACACCACCTGCACGAGTCACTTAGCCGAGATTACATTTCATATACGGCTTAGTGGGGGTAATCTATAAACAAACAGTCTTATTTAACACACATTTCATGAAAAACAAAAGGTACGTAGTCCACTTTACGGTGCATATTGTAAATCGTTCAACGCTGTATTCGTCTCCTTGAGATTTCCACCTGAGCCATTAACTGGCGAACTCGATAACATAGATCTTGGATATTGTTCACGGTGTTTGCAAAGCAGCTAGTTTTGAAACCCAGTGAGTGAGATGCAGTATATTTTAGAAATTATAAAACTTTTAATATCCCACTGCTGCTGGTCTGTTCCTGGGTCTGTGATCTCAGAGCCACATCGATGATATTTGGATAGCTATATTGCCAGTGGTATTTTTTGTGTTTGTGGCGATGAGGGTTTCCGGTAGCTCTATATCCAAGATTGATGATGGCCTCCTCGTCGTGTCCTACGATAGCGACCGTCGCTGCTTCCAGGCTGTAATGCTGGAGAATCAGAACTTCGTCTTGAAAAAAAGGGTACATTCAGCTCAGAGCAGTCCGCTTTCATTACATGTATAGATGGTCTTTGGTTTCAGTTTTTTGATTTGGGCTTCATGTGATTTCCTTAATCCCTATCATTTAAACTTGATGTGATTGGGCTAACTTCATGCATCCCCACATACATATATTGATGCCTGACTTATGCTGATGCCTACGTAGCTGCTAAAGCTTTCGCAAAAGACAAGCCGTAGTACAGCTGCCCCAGTTTCGACACGGCATAATTCATCGGAGAAAAAATAGTTTTGGCCCGTCCACCATGTTTTCCCCGTCAGCGAACTCTGTTTGGACGGCCGGTGCATGGCGGGCGGTGTTCGTGAAATGTTTATGTTTTTGCTCGGAGCCGATTAGGCCCAGTAGGGGCGATTGTACTCTTTGGCAGGTGAACGAAATGGGTCCGTTGATTTTAAGGATAAAACACACCAACGCGGTCGCGGTCGCGGAGGCGGTGGCGGTGGCGGTGGTGGCGGTTCACGCATACGTCATTTACGTCAGTAGTATTTTTTATGGAACGCCACCGCCACCGCGACCGCTCTGGTGTTTTATTCTTTAGAGGAGTAGTGTTTTAAATTTTAACAGTCGTTTTTAGCCTGTGCAGGTTATTTAGGCGACTATTAAGGCTGAAATGACTCTTTGCAGAAAAAGTGCTAAACATGTACTTGAAAAACTGTGTTTGCATGATTGAGCAACCTATTGTACTGTAAGGGCGCCAATTTGAACTGTATCTTTGTAATTTATTTGTTTTTTCCTGGTGTAAAAAGAATAGGTGGTGTGATAAAGAATATTCTTCTCTTAACGCGCAAACATCCAATAAGCAAAAACCAATTAGTTATGTTATAAATCCATTCAATAGATCTAATAAGTACTATTCAAATTAAAAGTGGTTTTACGCGGGTGAGGGCCGATTTGACAGCTGAGAGCACCTGTATAGGCAATCAGGTAGGTGCACTTCTTATTTTTTGTGCACGCATTGCACTGACTGCACATTAAAACTAGGTGTAACGAAATCCCCGTATCCATTCCAAAATCAGAGGTTTTATTAGCAAATATTAATAACTTTACTATAGGAAAATATTCAAAATTGCGAATAAAATATCAGCTGGTAAAAGTTATTCATAGTGACTAGCAGACACCCTTTTCGGATAGAAATATGTATGTTGTTACACCCTGTACAACGAGTTATAGAAAATTCTTTTTGCTTTCTTTTTTCTTGCAATTTGTCATAATAATAAATAAAATAATAAAAATGTTTATTTCTTTACCAACTTAGCGTTAATTTTACACTGGTGGGGACTTCCTATTAAGTGTATATTCACCTGTGCCAGGAAGGCCCGTTCTTCCTTAACTGGATTGATAAAACTAGAGTTTTTGACATTAAGCAAGAATTTGGGCTTCATTGTCGTAGCGGGCTTATATGGTATATGCCTTAATGTTAAAGCTGGGTTCTCCGACATTACCCCTAAATCAGGTGTTTTAAAATACATTTTACTCTCTAATGGTTGGTATCTAAAATCTGAAGAAAATATATATTACTTTTCAATGTATAGAACATGTCCTGTACATGTCTGGGGCCGTCGGTCATTATTCTCATTATTTTTTAAACTTTCGCGCGAATATGAGTCTAAATTATTACGAGATATGGTTTTAGTTGAGCTGTACAGAGTTTTAGATTATTAAAAAATATTCCAAATGTACACTGAATGTGTTAGCGACGTCGGTCGTCAAAATTCTATTAATAGGATTTGTATTTCTGTAATTTCAAAAATGCCAATATTCCCCCAACTTTTCGCTCGGGCAGCGCAAGAAGTCCCATACAAATCCGTGCAGCCGTAGAACTCAGCCTTAAGAATTAACGCAGATAAATTCATTGATCCGCGTGGCGCCGGATTAAGAATAGCGTCACTCCATTTCCTTCCGTGGATGTCGTAGAAGGCGACTAGGGAAATACCTTACCGGAGACGGGCAGCAGCGTCTTCCTGAGATTCCAACCGCATACTGCGATCGCGAACCCGCCTGCCAAGCGTGGCGATTATGGCAAAACCCTTCATGGTTCGCAAAACGATGAGGGAGGCCTATGTCCTGCAGTGGGCGTCAAATGGCTGATGATAATGATGAAATTCATTGATAGTCAAGAAACTGTTTTCATGTCAACCGTTTCTTCAGTATCCATAATCAAACCACTTCCAATGAGCAAAAGTTTACAATACTTTATTTTAGTTTTTTGTACAATCATGAAAGTTAACGCAGTCTATTTGTATAGAAAATAAAATACGAATCAATTTGAAGAACCCATAGTGGAATTTTTCATTCTATTTACTTTTCATACAATCATGAAATTCAACGCGGTTTAATTGTATGAAAAATTTTAAATTAAGTCTATCCATCCAGTCTCAGCTTGACGTGTTAATTTTTTGCAAGAATGTAGTTAAGTGACTGTAGCTTTCACTCTACGAAAGAAATGTGTCATTGAAACACTAGAAAGGTGCAAACAGATGCGGTTTCGCACTCTGCCGAGATCCTTTCAAGGTGACTCTTGTTTTTGCCCCCGTCGACTTTCACGATAAAACACACTAATGACAGTCAGTATGTCTGTCTTTCCTTCAGTCCACACTTTTTCTAAGGTAAAAATAGCCAGATGCGTTTTAGCAGGCAGAGGTTTGGCTTGGCGCGCTTGTTTTAATATGCGTGCCACACACTAGGGTCAAACGCATCGGAGGTGAAATATGTTAATAGGCTATTTATTAGACAGGTTTCTGAAAACAATCTCAGATTTTTTGTTAGCTTTCATTGAGTGCTCAGAAAGTGGTAATTTTAAATTGTTTCATGTATTTCTTTAAAAAAAAAACTTTTAAAATAAGCCGTCAAAACGCTATCTTGGGCAATATGGCGTCCCAAAGGAATCAGTGACGTCACTGGTCAGTAAGGAAACAAGCTTCAACTCTACAGAACAATACTTAGTAGTATTGTGGAAGAATGTCGACTTCACAGAAAAAAAGAGGGGTACTAAAATTTACTGTAATGCCATCTAGTGTGTGCCCCAGAGCGGGAACTTTTAAATATTAGGGCGCGGAACTTCAAATAGGTGTACTACTATAAGTTCCTATAGAATTCTGAGAATTTTGGGGATTATAAGCAGATACCTGTGACGTCATGATCGAATCGGCCAATCCAGGCCGTTTTCGGAAAAAGTGGTTTTGAAATCTCATAATTTATACGAATTGTAATAAGTATATGATTAAAATAAAATAAAAATAAAATAAAATAAAATAAAATAAAATAAAATAAAATAAAATAAATAAATAAATATTTTTTTTCCGCACTCTCAACTTGCCTATGTTGTAGGTTTTTTGTTGGCACGTCCAACATGTTTTTTTTTTGTCGCGTTATATAGGTAGGTTTAGCGTCGTATATGGATGCGAATGGCGAGAGACGATGAGATGAAATATGGCGTAATAAGGAAAAGGCCTATACCCAGCAGTGGGCAGAGTTGGGCTGAGGTTTCACTTGTCAAAATCACCACATTTTTCAAAATCGATCCAGCCGTTTGGCCTCTGCGCGGTCATAAATAAACATACATACATACGCCTCCATTGGCTTTCGCGGCCTGGTAAAAATAACAGGATAAAATGTTACTTAAATGTTTTGTTTTGTGCAAAATATAATTAAAATAAAATATAATAATTAACTAACGGCCATTTTGTGTCGCATTCTTTGTTTTCAGAAGAGGATAAAGTACAATCCTTTGGGCCGGTTTCTGAATTGAGAATTTCACTAAGTAAATACTAATAAGTAACGTTCTGTCACACTCTTTTCTGAGAAATTCGAAGAGACAGCACTACAGTTCACCATTTACTTAGCGAAATTCTCAATTCAGAAACTGGCCATAAGTCTAAGCTATTACGTAATTTCTCCACTGTATGGACTCGTCCGATTTAAGCTACTCCCCACTGTAAAGCACATACTGTATTCATATTTTGTAGACTAGGTAGGCAGAAATCACGTAGAAAAGCTAGAAAGATCGTATGTGAAGATAGATAGATAGGTCTATCTACGAAGATAGATGTATAGATTGACAGATCTGTCTAGCTTCTTCTGTGTCACAACTCGAACGGAGCCGCGTACAAGACCTCTCAGGGCAAATACCTATATATTTTTAACTTTCGGTGTTCGTTTGCTTGGACTTCTTTGTGATTGATGTGTTTTTTGTTCGGCCGAATGTTCGTTTTGTTACTCGACACTATTTGTAACCAGACCTGCCACATCAAATGGCGATGGCGCGACGCTGTAGATGTTTTACCTGGAACGAGAGCAAACAACGTTAATTAGGCAAACAAAACTTTTAATACTTATCCCCTGTTTCTCGTACGCTGACAAAATGTTAATCTACTGTTGGTCGTACTTATGAAAAAAAAATCCAAATGACAGTTGTCACAGTAACATCAGAGAATGGACTGGAGTTGCCAGCATCGAAAATCTATTTGGCCGGGCAAAGAGAAGAGAGGAATATGCAGAGCTGACGGCCAACTTCGTTCAAAGCCTCTTCACTAGACTAGTAGTGAGGTTGAACGAAGAGGTTGTTACAGTACAGTATATTAACAAATTGTTCGTGTAAGAGAAACTGGGAGTTAGGTCCTTAGATTATATCATCGCAGGCCAGATTTTTAACTTTCTTGCTATTTAAAATTAACCTTAAACATATTGCTGCTGTCCCAAATTATTATGAAAAATCAATTTCCCTACAATTTTGCTCCCTAGTCACTTGAGAGAGTCAAAATAATGAAAATTGCACTTTTTATCGAAACCCATAAGAGTTATTTACCCCTTTACATTTTGATTCTTTAACGCCCGTTTTATGCAATGAGCATGCCTGTCTCAGTCTCTTCAGATTATTCAAAAAAAGAACGAGTTTTCTTATAAATGTAATATAAATCAATCCTTACGTTTAGTCAGTGAAATTCTCAATACCGAGATCAGCAGTAAGACTGACCTTCGAGAATCCGATTTTTTATTTCTTTTAAGGAACTCGCTTAGTCCTCCACAGTCCTGACCTTGAAAATAACAATATAAATCTATTGTTATTTTCAAGGCCAGGGCTGAGAAGTTTAAATACCAAAGTATTTGTTATTCTGAGGTTCTATTAGTAAAGGTTAATATTATGTTTGTTCGGGAGATCCGATCGGCACCATATTCGGGAACGCAATGACCTCCGGCCGCTAGCGTGCGACGTGAAGCCATTTTCAAACCCCCCAAGGGTTTCCGTTTCCTTTTACAACTACCTTTCAATATTTTTACGATTTAATGCTTGTCAACTAAATGTTTACATACCCCACAATCCATGACTCTTTAATGACATCGTGACTGATGGGACTATTATTATGACGGTACCTACTTTAAAGGGTAATAGACTTGTACGTATAAAGTTAAATATATTTCGCAAAATCATGACAAGGTATACCTACAGTTGGATTCAGATATTCACTGCACTAAAGGGTGGTGTCGGTCGACATGGCCAAATAGTGTACCCTTAACCACCCAAACCCTTAAATAAAGATAAAAAAGGGTGGTGTCGTATGTACCTAACTTTTGTGTGGATATTTCAATGGTTTAAAATTTACACGGCTTATTAACTTTCATTAATGATGTAATGGGAAGAGAAGTGTTGTTTTATTTTTATTTTATAACACAGCACAATTATGAAGGTTTTTCTAGAATTGTCCCTCAACTCCAAGCTATACAGCTAGCCAGCAACATAGCTAACAAGCTTAGTAAAATATTATGTATTGAACACAAAAAATATTACAATATGACCTAAAAACTTATAGAGACGCAGAGTGCAATTGGCGGCCTTATTGCTAATAGCAGTTTCTTCCAGAAACCCTAAGATGGAAAGTCTGTACAGTATATGTGTGCCTTTCAATGACAGTGGGTGGTTTTACCAGGACGGAAGGAAGAAACCGTCAGTGTTTAAAGGGCCCTTTTTCGTAGAACAACAATTCATGGTCCACTATCATCATCATCATCAGCCATTTGGCGCCCACTGCAGGGCATAGGCCTCCCTCATGGTTTTTCAAGCTTCCCGGTGTTGTGCCGCCCGCATCCAGCGACTCCCCGCCACGGTAACCAGGTCGTCAGACCATCTGGTAGGACGCTCCGTCGGCGTCGTCCGGTCCGCAGTCGCCAGGTCAGAACTTTTCCGCCCTAACGACTATCAGTTCTCAAAGCTATGTGCCCCGCCCACTCCCACTTCAACTGAGCAATTATTCGAGCTATATCAGTAACTCGGATTCTTCTGCGGATTTCCTCATTCCTGATTCGATCACGCAGTGAAACTCCTAACGGTCCACTATGGTTCTACGATCCTAATGGTCCACCATGACAATTCGATATACATTTCATAGGCGATTAACACAGATTAACCAGTAGGAATGCTCGGCTACGCAATGTACATCGTATTGTCATAAACTAAGCATTTTCACTATGAAGTTTTTATGATACGCGGCCTCGGACAGAAAAGATTTGTGAATTATTATTGTGATTTGTGATGATGAATCGCTCGTAGCCCCGGCTGCCTGAGTGATCTTAAACGATCACGAAGGTTAAGCAACACGGGGCGCGTTCAGTGCATGGATGGGTCGCCGTCTATGCCTAACGCTAGTGGCATTTTTCCGAGCGGTTCCGTGCTTCGCAAGGCACGTTAAGCTGTTGGTGCCGGCTGCCGTCGATAGATGGCAGTCGTTAAGCCAAGTCAGAGGCCTTAGGGCGGCTTGACAACTTCTGACAGTAGACGAGCCACTAGTCTACAAGCCTCCGCCAATCCGGACTTGGCCCCCGTGGTGGAGTATGGCCTATACCTTCCTCAGGGAAGAGACCCGTGCCCCTCGGTGGGGACATAATGGGTTGATGATGATTGTGATTTGTAAATCAAAAGAATAGAGAACTTATCAAAAAAATATGTTAATATCGAAAAGTCATTGTAGTCACGTGGTACAAAAACGCCCCATACGAATATGGTCCAAACTATGACGTCACAACCTGCACGTAACACCTTGCAATGTATGAAGCGTATTTAGCTACCAAAACAGAGGTCGTGGGTTCCATTCCCCCTGGGGGCCGCCGTACATTTGTACAAATGGCCTCAGTCTGGGTGTATTTTCATGTTTGTGACCTCCTTGCCTGGTTAACATAGCACAGGGTATCCTAGTTTGGGACCAGGTCAAGTGATTGTATTGTGTTGAAGTTATTTATTATTAAGTATTCGAGTTATCTCTTAAAATAATGTTTTAATGCATATACATAAACACTTTTAACAAAATGTTTAGAATTCAATGAGGAAACAAAATCGAATGTTTTTTTAACCCCGTTTGGAACCCCGAAAACCAAGAAGAAAATATTTTTATTGTTTTGCTTTTTGATTTTTCTTGAGTTTTTCTATGTCTTCTATTATTTATTTATTATTATTATTTATTTGGGAAACTTGCAGCTTACATAATAAATGGACAGAGACTTAGAATAACTACACATAAGCTAAGAATAAGTTTCCGCAATAGTAACTAAGTGGCAAACATGTGCAAGTGAATAAAAAATTTAAAGTAAGTCTACAGCACACTTACACTCTACAACACCGAGGGCGCGTCGTTGAATGTTCGAAAATTAGAAAAAGAAAGTTCACCACTGCCATTAGACCAAATTAAATAACTAGGTACCTATCTCCAGAGAGAATACTTCTTGTTCACGCATCAGAAAGGGAACCGAAATGATGTTTGACGATCTCTCGCCTTACTGTGGCTATGTTTGAATTAAATAGATCAATGTCTAAACTATCACTTAAAGAGTTAAATAGATCACTCGCTCGTGCAAAGAAGCTATTTTGTCTATAGTTAGTCTTCGCAACGGGAACGTGCAATCTCATTGATCTCCGCGAACTGGACCTTGCAGGCACAACAATTTTAATATTAGCTAGTAATTCAGGGCTATCTATGGAACCATTGGTAAGTTTCCCATTATAATTTAATGGCTAACTAGCGCCACCAATGAAAAAAAAACTATCGTCTTGTACAGATCGTATTTACAGAAAGTGTCTGTATGTTTTTTTTATGCTTTTATTTATGATTTTTTCCTCGGTGGCGCGCTAGTGTTACGCCCTGTAGGCTTAGCACGCTGATCATTTTGCCTGCTCTCAACTGTCACATTAAACACTAAACAGTATTAAGATGACGTCACAGAGGGATATCTCGCCGATGCGAACATTAAGACCGCGTGAGCTGTCTCAACGCGCCTCCTTCTGTCAGTTTAATACCGTTTGTCTATGGTTTGCCGCAACCGCGAACATGAAGGTGTTTTTTTCTCGCATAATGACAGCTTAACTAAGAGAAATTTCTCTGTTGGTGTCGAGGTAAAGACAAGGCTTTTAGGTTATAATTTGTCTTTGCTATCATACTCTTACATATTTGCGTTTCTTAGTTTTCGTGTTGATTTTATGTCATGTGAGGATGATGAGCATACCCAATGAGGATATGAGGATGGCTTTACTACTAGTTCTTCACTTCACTTACCAGCCACGAGAGGTCAAGTAAGTATAGCAAACGAATTGTGTAAAATTAGATGATGGCGTTATTGTACAAGGTCGAAACGACATATAATTACATAAAGACAGCCCAATAAACAAATACACATGTAACTGTCGTATACAGTTTCGCTCTATTTTCCCTGGAACTTCAGAAAACTGTTATTTGTTTTGAAAGGTCGGTTGTTGGAAAGAAGAATAAAAACGTTTTGATATTCCATTCATATATTTACCTTCATAGTCAATTCAGACTTCAGACAAAAGGGAAAAAAATTTGTGAACGAAACGCCGAAGAGCTAAAGGAACAAATGAATAGTGTTGTCATACAGTCGAAGTGTACCGATTGAGTGTGACCAACCCAAAAAATATTAAAATTGAAGCCTTTTTTTTAACTGACATCTCCATTTTGCCGCCTGCGAGAAATACTTTAAACAGTGTTTAAATTTCTCTTCCATTCACATCATGTTCGCTGTTGCGACAAAACTAAGAAAGCGGCAAAGTTTATGCCGCGGCGCCTGTCATTTTCTCGCATGCTAGTGTGCTAAGCCTACTGGAGCCCCTTAGGGTCCCATACGTCATCAGATGTCCGCTAGACCCACAAGTCATTTTAAGTTCCAGTCGTACGATGTTCGCGAGATGGCAATGATTATGGCAGCCGAGTATTACCTCAGTGCCCATTACACATTAAAAAACGACATCGGATGACGTAACCACAGACGCAACCGTGGCCGGCGACCTCTGCGCTGGAGGCCCCATATTAATCCGTCCTACGTAGTATAATGCCCGACAAATAACTTGAGCAAATGACTTACTTCGCATGGACATATTTCGGGTCTCACTGGCAGGGGACGCGGGATGTGACTGAACTCTTCGTACATAGTTTAGTCAAATTAACAAATAATAATAAAAAGTTGTGCTAACAAACAAAGAAACATCACAACCTCATCCCGACTGCGCAGATTTTTGCTTACACTGAAAATCGGTTATTTAAGTGCACACCAAAATATTGCTTTTTTTGCGAACATTATTACTACAATTTTATCAAAAATAGTAACTGCACATTAAACTATGCAGAATATCAACGGGAAACTAAATTATGACGAATCGATTGAGATCTTATATGTGAAAATCTGACGATTAGATAAGGAATTAGGAGTGAACATAGAATCATACGTACATTCATATTGTATGTATACATGTACAAACTAAACACATTACCCTCCTTTTGGACTCCGCCGCAGTCAGGTAATATGCTATGCCACGTGTTCGCTGCACGAAATCGCTTAAATGGCTAGGGCTACCACCTTTAAATTCAGGCCGGATGTTTTTGGCCAACCCTTACCGTAAATTCGCTTTATTAAAAAAATAAAAAAACATTAAATAAAAAGAAAACAATAATCGAAAACCACATAAAACCGTGCGCAAATAAAAAAAACTAGGCAAGGGCATCACATACCTACATTGATATAGAAATGTTATCCGGACCCGGAGAAAAATAATGTTAGCCCGGGGCCCGGATATGCACCGTTTAAACCCGGTCAACCCGGAGGTGACAGCCCTATAAATGGCTCACCGGTTTTTTTGGCAGAGTGATTTGTGTTCTGATACTGCCAATCTTTACTCGAGACTTGAAAGGTGAACTACATATTGAGAAACCAGTTTTGGCTAAGAACAGGATTCTTCAGGAGGAGCCGTTGTTGTTGTTGAATAAAAAAATAATATTTTTTTCCACACAACCCAATCACTAATTGTAAGGGTCTCAAACTAAGAAACCCTGTGCTATGGTAACCAGGCAAGGACATCACAGAGATGGAAATACACCCAGACTGAGGCCATTTGTACAAATGTACGGCGGCCCCTAGTGGGAATTGAACCCACGACCTCCGGCATGGTGATCAGACGTGATACCGCTAGACCAACGAGGCAGTCAATATCGACACATCATGCGGCTTCATAAGCACCGACAAATCTATTACTAAGTCACTTTTCTTTTGAATTGTACAATTGCCAATTTCTGACTCACTATCTCGAAACGAGAGCGAGCTAAGTTGAAAGAAAAACATCTTACTGAGGCCTAATTACACGCGCGCCGTGTAAATCCTGTAGAAATTCTAACGTTTACGATTAGTATGGAATTTGACAGCTAGACGTTTCCTTGAGGATTTGGTGTGCATACTATGGCCGCTGATATCTTTCGTGTTCTAGTTAGTTAGACCTGAGAGTTTCTCCCTTAGGGCCAGTTTCTGAATTGAGAATTTCGCTAAGTAAATAGTTAACTGTAGTGCTGTCTTTTCGAATTTCTCAGAAAAGAGCGTGACAGAACATAACTTAAGTATTTGGTTAGTGAAATTCTGAATTCAGAAACTGGCCCTTATATCCTTATAGTTTGGCCATTGTACATAGCAAGCGCTGAGGTATTAAAATACCTCAGGCACTGGGGTTTCCTCACGATGTTTTCTTTTACAGTTAGCGAGTGGTAATGCTACTACCACTTCACAAATGTACCTATCTACGTAACTTAGAAAAGAAAGTCATTGGTGGCTGCAACGCCGGGCCTCAAACTCAGGACCTCATCGCACCGGATGAGCAAGAGACGAGACATGTGTTTTCGGCAAAGCAGCTTATAAACCCAAAAACCTTACCATCACATAGAAACAAAAAAAAAGAACAATGAATTATTTGGCCGCTTTAACCCAGCTGCCACAAACTCTACATCCGCCGCCGATAATTGCTTATTGTCAGGCAGCCATCTTGGATCCGTGACTCACCGCTACTCCTACGCTGCGCGCGCGCGTTTCAACACCAAACGTCAAATTTATAGACAGAATCCAACGAAAATTAGCACCGGCCACACGCTAGTCAGTCAATAAACACGTTGCCAATCATTCTGTCCCTTTCCCTGCTCTATGGTTAGTGAATTAATACATATTTAATGAATCGACGTGTAGGTGGCGTGAATCGACGTGAATGCGAAATACGGAGTTTATGGCAGTTTTAGGCGTTGAGCAGTGGCTGATTATATTTGTTAGGGGGCGTACTGTCCATTGAACTGTTCTTATGGCACCCAAGAACTATAAGCAGAAAAATAAACCTTAGTAGCCTTATTTATAAAAAGTCAATTCCACTAAAACACACTTAAGACGGAGTTAAGGCCCGTTTATATCAGGAACCGGTTGCAAATAGTCCCTTTCCCATATTGTAGCTTCTACAAAATATAAATCGTGCATGCGAAATATAATTGATTAATAACTTATTAGATTTTTTCTAAATTAGTTCTATAAATATCGAATATATTTTTTCAATATGTTCCGTGTGGCGCCGCATTAAGAATAGCGTGACTCCATTTCCTTCCGTGGATGTCGTAGAAGGCGACTAAGGAACTCAATTACCAGGAGACGGGCAGCAGCGTCTTCCTGAGGTTCCAACCGAATACTGCGATCGCCAACCCGCCTGCCAAGCGTGGCGATTATGGCAAAACACCTCGTGGTTATGAAAACCACGAAGGAGGCCTATTCTGCAGTGGGCGTCAAATGGCTGATGATGATGATATTTTTGAAATGAAAATTTAAAAAATATGAACTCCGGGATCTCACTGAACACTCCGGAACCCCCGCACACTGTGCACTGAAGCACCCGTCCTCTCAACAGGCTCGCGCCTGGAGAAACCTCGTTAAGCGTTGTGTGCGGCCACCACACGCCGCCGCCGCCAAGGGGTCGCTTGAAACGAGGGTTTGAGCCCCCACTCTCACCACCCACGACCCCGGTGTCTCCTTTTAGTCGCCTCTTACGACAGGCAGGAGATACCATAGCCCTAGTCTAAGCCCGAGACTACAGGGCTGATCGCCAGTTAGCCTATGATTGTACATTCGACATCAACTCTACCTTTACATTTTAGTTGCTAAGTCACCCGTAACGTAACTTAGTACGGTGCACTAATGTAAAGGTCCATGTACTGTCGACTGTACCTACACACGACAGCTTCCTGGTCCTGTTTTATTTATTCGTTTTGTCTGTTGTGTATTTAGTTTTCTTTCTGTTGTTGTGCATATTATGTTACTTATCTGCTTATTTTGTTTCTGTGATGCATCTTGTTGGTATAATAAATGTCTTTGTTCTTCTTCTTATCGACCTTCACGCGTCTACTCAACTTGCTACGTTGCGACTTCACAAGAGACTTGTTCGATTGATCTAATATGTATATAAAAATTTCGTATTTGTTATCGAACTCCTCCGAAACGGCTCCAATTTTTATTATTACTTTTTTTGTGTATATTTGGTAGGTCTGAGAATAGGTCGTAGGCTAATTATTATGGCAAAACAACGTTTGCCGAGTCAGCTTGTAATATAACAAAAAAATATTATTAGTACCTACCCGAAACCGGCGCGCGAATGCAGCGACTAATGAAAGTTGATGAAGCAAAAGAGATCTGTTAGGATCGTGGCATTGCCACTTAATACAATTGTGAAATTATAGTAGCAATACCACTCGCTAACTGTGAAACGAAAATATCGTGAGGAAACCTGAGTGTCTGAGATGTTCACATACCTTAGCGCTTGAAATTGCCAATTCGCGGTGGGCACGCGTGGTAATTATCGAGAAGTACTTATATTCAGGGAATTCAAGTATATATTATCTGCATTCATCATCATCATCATCATTCAGCCTCAAGAAGTCCACTGCTGAACATAGGCCTCCTCCATGGATTTCCAAAAAGACCGGTTGGAAGCGGCTTGCATCCAGCGTCTTCCTGCCACTTGGATGAGGTCGTCTGTCCATCTTGTGGCTGGTCGTCCTACGCTGCGCTTGCCGATATGTGGTCTCCATTTGAGAACTTTTCGGCCCCATCTGCCATCAGTTCTGCGTGCTATGTGCCCCGCCCACTGCCACTTCAACTTACTAATCCGCTGGGCTACGTCGACGACATTCGTTCGTCTACGGACCTCATCTGCATTACTAATATACATTTGCCGGTGCCGCGAAGATGGCGGGACGACATAACGCATTCTTGGGATGGCGGGAGGTGGCTGGGACAGGGAGAAATGGAAAACAGGCGGGGAGGCCTTTGCCCAGCCAGCAGTAGGAGACAAAAAGTCTGAGAAAAAAAAAGCATTTAAGAGAATCAATAAAAACATAAAGGGTCTTTTACGCCAGATCAACATCGTGCTACAGTGCGGCATGCTACTAATTGTAGCATCCGGCTCCTTGCTGCATGCTACAATCGCCAACATCATGCCGCCGATGTAGCATGCGGCAGTCTATTTTACGCAAAGGCAACAACGTGTTCGGATACAAGCTGCGACAGTCCGCCACACGACGCAATGTGTTGCTATACCGCACTATTCTTGCCACAATGGGCGGCATTTTTTATTTATTGTAGCATGCGGCCTCCTGGCACGCCGCAGTGCTACACACTGTTGCCCCGGCGTAAATGGGCCTTAATAACGTGGCACACCACAAGATGACTCATAAACAAAATATACGACAGTCGTTTCAATTATGATATGAAGTCATAGTAAGTGATGTGATATGCAAATTGTGACCCCACTAGAGACGTTAGAACCATGTCTGCGGACCCCACCCAAAATCTAGTTGTAGGCAGCTGTATATTTGTGTGATTTGGTATTAAAACTTGGTATTAAGGAGATTTTTATAGGAATGACAAAAAATATTTTTTGTTTATGGAAACCTACGACCCCTAGCCTGTGGCTAGCCAGAGGTTAGAAGAAGAAGAAGAAGAAAGACATCACCAATCCGGACTTGGCCCCCGTGGTGGAGTATGGCCTATACCTTCCTCAGGGAAGAGACCCGTGCCCCTCGGTGGGGACATAATGGGTCGATGATGATGATACAGACAATACAAAACCAATAGAAGACAAGACAGACAAAACAAATAAATTAAACAGGACCATAAATGAATCGTGTGATTTTAAAACAACACAAGTCACATGTGTTTTTAAAATAACACTTGCCCATTTTTTTTTTTTAATTAAATTATTTACACCTACCTATTGACTTACATTACAATAAAAAATTGTAGTTTATTCATATAGAAATCAATATAATATGCTAAAATATTGCTGTTGTAGATATTAGTATTTGAATAAAACAGTTTTTTCTATTTCCTGCAAAGTTGTAATGAAAGGACATGTGTCGTTTTAAAATCACACGATTCAAATGTAGCCAGTGGTGTATCTAAGTTGCCACAAAAGCCAGCGTTAGCGTTGTGTATTTTTTTATAACAAATTTTATTCAAATATAAACTGTCTACCTATTACAATTCACGAGCTGGAGCCCTTCAGACGTTGTAGACATAGCAATATAGTCCAGTATCGGTATTACGATGGTACGAGTCACGCGTTTTGTGACTCTAAAATGACACAATTTGACAACTTTTTAATGTACTGGAAAGTCGCGACTTTTGACATTTGAAACGTGCGAATGTGGATGGAAGGGCCGGTAAAAGACGACCCTGACGGACATACTTCGACCAAATAGAGGATGTATTATCAAAGAGCAAGATAAAAAGTACCCGAAACCGGCGTGCGTGCATGCAACGACTAATGAATGTTGAGGAAGCGAGAGTGATCTGTCAGGATCGTGGCAAGTGGCAGTCCCTGGTCTCTGCCTACCCCTCTGGGATACAGGCGTGAGTTTATGTTATGTTATGAAACGCGCGACTAGCGTCCTCGTACTACCCAGGCTGATGGCACCTTCTGGTACGGATACCCAAAGACAAACAGTCTCGGACAAAATGTAGGAAATACGGACGAATCGACCCCTTGCGGGAATCGAATCCACGACAAACCTTGTCGAACCCTAATGGTAGGAGAGCAACTTCGCGTTAGACCAACGCGACAATCAGCGAATCAATCCAATAGTGATGACTTTTTTCTGCGCTTCCGTGCAGGGAGAATGACCTAACCGTAGTGATCAGCGTCCTGACTGAATCATCAGGCGGTGACCTTTAGAGTCTACGAGATAAGAGTCGGTCTTCCACGTCACAAAACTAACTAGATACTAACTAATAATAATATTATCATCATCATTACCACGCGTTAATTTAAAATAGACCTCATTAGGGTCAATGTGTCAAATGGACTGCCTCGTTGGTTTAGCGGTGTAAACTTTGACTATCAAAACAGAGGTCGTGGTTTCGATTCCCACTGGAGGCCGTTTACTTGATATGTTCAAATGGGTGTATTTCCATGTTTGAGATGTCCTTGCTTGGTTACCATAGAAGTATTATATTATAGGGTATCAGGACAAGTGATTTTGTTGTGTGGAAATTTATTTAACAATGTCTAACTGTTTTCAACATCGTTAACAATAATTGGCAACCCTGTGTTTATTTTACTTTTAAATGAATTTCATCGGCTCTCGAATTCAGTGGAATCGCGCTACCGTGAATTAGTGAAAGTGCACTCTTGCGCAGTCTATTACAGGAAGCTCTTACAGCGCTGGGGATAAGAGCGAAACTCGAACAAAATAGACGTTTTAAGGTCGATGCACATTTGCCGACGAATCCGCTCAATGAAAGTCCTTCCTTTACTTCAAGTTAGGCTTAACTGGAAGTAAAAAAAGCTAGTGGTAGTGCCATAACATTTAAACTAATAATTGTAATTTTATAGTTTTTTTTTTTTGCAAATTTTATTGTTATGCACTTTTGTAAGTAACGACTATCTATCCCAAAGGCTCTGGGCCATCTTTTCTTGTATGACGATACGGTCGATAGGCCAGTGCAGGTGACACACTTTTCCAATTGGAAAACAATTTGTACTTTAGGATGAGTGTCTCATCGAAAACCGTATTTTTTATCCTAAATAAAATTGTATTTTGTAATTATGATGAATTAACCTCTACTCAGGGTTTTAGTGATATTAAATTAATATCAAAGACAAGTTACCTATTAAGGTACCAGTAGCTCTTACACCTCGCTCGCGAGATAAGCGCTAAGATCAAACAAAACGTTACAAATCTTTATTTCGGTGCCTCTCGTCAGACACTCGCCAAAATCGTTAAACCTGCATCAAAGAACGATCCTCCTCCCTTTTGATCTTCATAGTGATTGGAATGTCAACCTGTGATACAATGAGGTTCCTAGCGCCTTGCACGACGTGGATCGTCTACTACAGAGGTTCAAAGGGTCTTATAACGATCATATACATATAAAAATTAAACTCACGCCCATATCCCAGAGAGGTAGGCATATATCCAGGTTTGTCACTTGCCACATTCGTGAATTCCGTTCGTTTCACTAACATAAACTAGGCGCTGGATGCATACCATTGACTGGAGCTGTGCTCTTGTCATATTTCAAAGAATCTTTATATTAAATTAATCAGACAAATAATTATGAGTCGAAAGAAAAGCTTTGCAAAATAAAAATGGACCCCTCTTTTTGATGACCGTTTCTTTTATTTTTGCCGACTTGGACAGCGACTTACTTAGTCAGCTTGTGCCCGCTTTCAAATCTTATCCATAACTCCCTATTATTCCACAAAAAACCCGTCTAGCCATGCAATGTAGATGTGAGTAGATGTTCCTGATAGATGGACCGTAGTTTCCATCAATAGATAAAAGTCCATTTGTCAACACACCCTTTCGTTTGGGAAACTCTTCAAACCCATTCGAATATATTTTACTGCGAAGTTCCGTGACCCAGTTTTGTCGCTTTTCAAATTCAAAATAATAAAATATTCAATAAGCAAAGTGCAAAAACTGGTTTCTGTTCTTCCCCGGCTAGCTTTTGTGGGAACGATGTCTTCTTGGCATTGGCGATGTCTTCGGTATATCGATACTGTCGTATTTTATGTTTTGCGTCATCCAAAACATTTGGGATGGTTCATTGCAGAAGTTTCCGATTTATTGTGGTTTGCAAATTCCCGTATAACCTCTGTCTTTAGTGCTCTGTTCTAGTTTCTAGTACATTCAAAATAAATTCACTCCAGATTTAGAGTGCATATATCCCAAACATGCTGACTAGGTAAATTCTCGACGGCATATCCCATCAAAGGTCTTCCAAACAGTACAATCGTCACTTCCCTCATCGAACCAACGGCCCCTATCCGGCAGAAGGTCTTATCAAATGGGATAGTTCCTGAAACAGTTACGACGATACTGCAAAGGCGAAACAGCCTTGAAGTGGCCAAGTTTCAATATCTCCAGTTCCCAGTCTATTGTCTCAAGTGAAAGTTTAATATAATGGTCACATTCCCTGCGATGCTCCGACATTACCCGCAAGTAATGGGTCTCGTTAGCAAATTCCTTCAAGAGATCATACCGTTTGGAGTGAACAGTAGTAAAATTTTACAACAGAATACGTATTTCAAGAAACTTCAAGAATTAATTCCCTAAAGGTAGGAGAATCACAAACTGTCACGCCAAATAACATGTCGTCCTTCAAGAAAGTCTGCGTAATTTATGCAAAGCTGCCTACTGAGTTGACCAGCACTGCTTTATCTTGCAGTCATTCGTACGTTCGCAAAAACGTTAATCGGTGAACGTTCCCAACGAGTCAATTCGGGTCTATTGGGTAAAAAATACTTCCTACGCTGACCTTACCAGAAATGCCAGACTCCGTCATCGCGGCAAACAATGACCACACTGACGGCTCGCCGACCAATCTAGTAACGTGAGACCGTCCAGCAATGACGTCACAGCGCCGAGGGTCAGTTTTTCTATTCGCGATGACGATGACGCACTGGGGTGACGTCGAGCGCGACAATTACAAAAATAACATTATACTCTATGATAGAGCTTTTCTAGTTGATTATGAGGTGCGTCAGTTTTTTTCAGAGAGATTGCCCGCCGATTTCTACCGGACAAGCCTGTCTAGTCTGGAGTCTGCGTCATTTTGATCGGATCGGACGAAATAAATGCATCGAATTGGCATCCCGATTCATAATATTAATTCGCGCGTCGCGTCGCCATTGCGGGGAATCACTGGTGAATATGACATGTAATACTTGCATTTCTGCCTCTAATATTGAGTGAAGGTGATCTTAGACACTGATCCTACATTACGCTATGCACGCGACGTGAGAAGGTCGGTGTGCACACTTGTTCTACGTACGTGATGCGTATTTAGCATAAGACGCTGTTTTCATTTCCAGACGAAAATTGTCTGATGCTAAACGTGTATTCTGTACAACTTCTGTAAAATATGATGTCTGACTCTGAGAGGGGATTTGAGAGGGATTTATTAAGTTAAATTTTTTTAAATAAGCGGGTGCCTCAAAAGAAGTGACAAGTAACCGTAAGCGTAGAGGATGGGCAATGAAATCTAAATGCCTCTAATGGATCATATCAGACAAAAACGAAAACCCAGCTATTCGCTGTAGTAATAATCTGAAGCGGATTGCCGATAAGTTTTTTTCAGCAGTCGGTTCATGACGGCTTTATCGCTTCCACTGGAACGATGAATGCTCTTAAACACGTAGATTCCCGATTACTACGGACGTAAACGGAGAAGAAGCTAGGTATTTACTGAGCACATGATTGGATAAGGTTTCACCTACGGCGCTCGCGTCCAAATCCCCCTATTCATTGTGCGGATTACGGTTGTGGATAAAGCCTGCTTTATCACGTTCCCGTTGCATTCAATTGGAAAGAAAAGAAAGCAAATAGGGACATTGAATTAGGGCTTTCTGACGCAAGGGTTTAGCTTCGGTCTACGTAAAGATTAACGCCTATATATTGAAGAGGTTTGGTAGCGCAGTGAATATATGAGTTGATATCCACAATCGAGGTCTGGGTTCGGATCCTAGCATGTACCGACGACTTTTATTTCTATGTTAAGTGAATTCGTAATACCATACGTTAAGGGTGAAGGAAAATCGCTAAAAATGAGTACAACTGTTTGAGGCAAAAATTTCTGATGAGGTAAAACTTACCAATTTCCCCCTTAACAATCTAGATGTTGTATAAAATGGACACCTATGTTTAATTGCTAACGTTCAAATGAGGTGTCAAATGAAAAATACCTATTCATAATTTGACTGACACTAGGCATATTATGGGGTCACAATAAATGAAAATGGTGGACGTCAGATATCATATTGTTTGGTAATTTTTTTAAAGTGAAATGTACGAATAAGCATAACTTAATGTTATTTATTACTACCGTTTGCATTGCATTTACAAACTGGATTCTTGATATTTGACGTGCCGCTCGTTTGCCCTACGACCTTTTGGGAAATTCCATCGACAAGCAAAATTCCGTCATCGCGATGTCTATTACGTCGCACAGTCTATGGCAACAGCACACGCATGCGTTTCAATGACCCCACAATAGCCATTTCTGTCGCCTTTTGTATTGAAACCACGCATTTGGCGCGGCATGCGGCACGCGCCGTGCCATCTGCAGATGATGACCGATTTGCACATAGGTCGGATTCTCAATCGAGGGATTTCTTGCTTTGCAATGTTTTTTACTTGGGTAAAAGATCATGAGACCAATCCGGACTTGGCCCCCGTGGTGGAGTATGCCTATACCTTCCTCAGGGAAGAGACCCGTGCCCCTCGGTGGGGACATAATGGGTTGATGATGATGAAAAGATCATGAAAATGTTGCGATTGGACTTATAAGAATTTAGACCTTAAAATCGGTAACTGGCAAAACGGACCTTCCGACTCAACGACCTCGTCCGACCATCGGGCAGGTGGCACTGACCGTCGTCCCGTGCTCGGCCGCCACCGTTATTGCCCTGGGCCTACATTCGTTAATGCATTGTAGTAACATGACAACTGCATGAACATGGCGATTTCATTTCATGGCTGCTTTAACCACTCGTCTGCCGCGACACAGATCTGTGTCCAACTTAGTATGGGCCACCTATACGTTGCGTTCTGCGAGGGCAGTTCAGGAGTTAAGTCTACGCGGGCACACCCATCAAACCTTCTAGGCGTCAATGGTACGACAAAACACGTCACGTGACCCGACAGTGTACCTGTCATTATACTACAATGCACTAACAGAATCGACGCCCTGGTCATAATTCAATGCTCTGGTCCACCTGCCGTCTTCCCGCCCCGCCAGGTGTCCTACCCGTTGCCACTTCAATCTCGACACTTTTTCGCCAATTATTTCTTTAGCTATAGACCATTGAGGTCAATATCGTAGCAAATAGACGAGCAGGCGACTGTGCTATGTGGAAGTTATTGAAATGTTGACTACAAGAGTCTAGTGGCACTTGGGCAAAGGCGATACGGTCTTCCAGCTCGAAGTTAACGGCCCGTAAGGAATGGGGGCGCAGAAACAGCGCACCGAGTGTCTTACGGCCGTTTATGAGTAAAATGAGCCAAGTCGGTTACGCCGCCGGCGCCGCCGCCGCCATATTCCAGCCTGGCCAACCGCCAACACAAATTACACATAACAATTAGCATAAACAATAATCATTATTATGTAACAGCGGGGTCTCATTGCTGAGTGATAGAGGGTCGATAGCTTAGGTTCTGTCAACGGCAAGTCAAGCTAATCAGTTGGGGGTAGGGATTGGTTTATTATTCGAATATTCGCCCTCGTTTACTATTCGAATATTACGGATTGTAGTTGTAGTAAATGCACGTTTCCGAATTATTTGCAAAACTAACAGAATTGACAAAAGCAAAGACTGCCAACAGACATGTCTTTTGCTCGTCTTCCCTGACTTTTTGGTCGAAGTGGTGTCATACTGGGTTATGACTCTTAACTTAAGTATTAAGTGAGTTAATTTGAAAATTATGGCAATGTATTTTGTTGTAGAAGATAAGCAATAAAATGATTTGATAAAATAAAATTTAATTCATCAGTTATTCATCTTGCTACTACAAAAACGCCAAAGGTACCTACGTTACTTAAATATACTGTTGTACTTTAAAACGGCGGAGGACGCTGGTGCCTATGATACAGTGGAATTAAACACTAGAATAGGTACCAATTGACTATGCTTATATTCCAATAAGCCAGATTTATTTACATAAGCAGCCTATATACATCCCACGGTAAGGCGCAGGCCTTCTCTCAGGGAGAGAGTATGGGCTTAATCACCACGCGTGCCCACCGCGGATTGGCGATTTCAAGCGCTGAGGTATGTGAATATCTCAGACACTCAGATTTCCTCACGATGTTTTCTCCCACAGTTAGCGAGTGGTATTGCTACTATAACTTCACAAATGTACATAACTTTGAAAACAAAGTCATAGGTACATGCCCGCACTGGAAATCGAGCCTGGGTCTCTCGCTTCCGAATGTTCTACCCACTAGGCTACCACCGCCACAGATGTATTTATTGTACCCTTAAAGTTTATAAGGAAGGTGAAATTGCACGTCTCTTTTAAGTATGAACAATAAACAATTTTTTTATCTTTAAATCTTATCTTTCATTACAAACAAAGTCATTGGTACCTACCTACATGCCGGGATTTGAACCCACTACCACACGCTTGTGTGGCACGAATACTACCAGAGCGCGATTGACCACACCGATGTTATGGTTTTCATGTCAAGCGAAGAGGAAAAAAAAGACCTAGTTAGCACAAATATATATATTTTTTATTTTATAAGAAAAATATTTTTATTTATTTTTTTAACGAAAACACGTGAATATACAATTGTAGCCTAGTCACAATGGGGATGCCACGATACAACGTGAGGGCATTAAACAAGCCATGAAGTACAAACTACAAATGCAATAATCGTATATAAACGAGACAATAAACATTCCACAAGGCGGTCGTCAAATACATTCTTTGTCTTTTGTAAAACCTTAGGTATGAGAAACAATTCTATTTTAGACCATATGTTTGTTGTCGTTCAGTCAGTTACGGCAGCAAGTTGCAAATGCTAATTAGTTAGGTATCCAGCATCGGCAACATTGTCAAGTTTGTGTGATGCACAAGAATTAAAAAAACGAGTATTTCCACATCTTTGGGAGGACCGTGCCCCTGGTGTCTTGTATGCCAACAGTATGTTAACCACTGTCAGTTGTTGTTCTTGTATGTATTTTTGATAGCTGTTAACAGATTGTAAGTGTACCATCACAGTTTTCATGCAAAAAAGTCAGTTTGATGCCCACACGCAATAAACAATCACAAATATAGTTAAAATAGGTACATAAATAATCTCTGACCTCAGTCTGACTGACCTCAGTTTCCACCTTCCTGTCGTGTAATATTAGCACTTATATCATGTGTGATAAGATTCCCAGATTGGATTCCGGTCCTGCAGAGTTATGGATGATATAGTAACAGTTAATGGGACATAGGTAGTGCATACACTCAGTGACGCGTGTATGCACTATGTATAAAACAATAAGGAAAATTTTAAATATCTTTCCGTGTTTTATTCGCTGAATTACCTATCTGTTTCGAGTCAATAAATGGTACTGAAAAAGAGAAAAGCACATAGATACATGCTTGCCTTTGTATGGATATGAAAAGTATTTCAAGTTAAAGCAACTTAAGATCCTTTAAACAATTAAAAGGCAAAAAAGATGTAAGGTAAAAAATTTAACTCTTAGTAAACCCATCAATGAGTCAATCACTTAGTTTGCATATTCTGAATATCGTCGGCTTACTGCAAGAAGTCATTTACTGCAAAAACTCTCTAACCGCTTTTTTTAAAGGTATGGACATATAGATGTATTGAACAATGATACAATAGTGGTGTTTTAATATCAGACATTATTTTAACGATGTTATAAGGAAGAGGAAATACAACCATTAACTAACACGAACTAAAAAGTCGTTTTTCTCCCAATAGTGAATATGTCGGTTAATGAGTTCTTGCAATAAGCCGACGAATGTAAGTAGTTCAAAGTTTGAAACTGATAGCTCTTATCACAACAGGCACAAATGTCAATATTAAATAAAAACATCTGCAGGTGTCACTGTCAGAACATTCACAATACAATTGTGTTTCTTGGGGGCTCGAGGGAGTAATAATACTGCCCCCGAGGATAGAAAAACATATCTTTTTTTACAGATCGAATTTGCATGGTGTCTGTTCAATTCTCAATCATGTTAATAGTTAGTTTTAGGACCCATGGCAATGAACCTAATGAAAAAAACCTAAGACTATCTAGACAGCATCAACGCATAAATGCTATCTAGTCCCAGGTTCGTGATCCTAGGTGCTTTGGTCCTAAAAATCACTGTTAACATGATTGAGAGATTGTACAGACACTTTTTCTGTGAAAGAAGATATTATTTTCTTTCCTCCGTGGCGCTAGTGTTACTCCCTGGAGCCCCTTAATGTTATTTTATGAAAGTGTGTGCTCTATTCAGAGACATACTCATCTGTGAATCACAGCCTTGAGTTGTGAGCGACAAGTAAAATTAACAATTTTAACCTTTACCACGCAGTCATGAATAAAAGTTTATCAGTTCCGTGCAAGATTTAACATTGTAAATCTCACACCTAGCAACTTTATGCACAACAGCTTATGAATCTATGACAAATTGTTTGAACACTAATTATGACAGATTGTTTCCCTAAGAATGTCCATGAACAGATAAAATAAAGAACCAAAATAGTAATAGACAGCTAGCAATCTTAACATACATGAACTTTAGTTCTGCAGTTGTGTTTCAAGCAACTTTGCAACTAAAATGTAAAGTAAATGTTGATATAAGTTAAACGTAAAGGTTGATCTTCCGTCTACTGTGTCACTTGTCTTGTAAATATGAATGAACCACATTTAGGTACCTACCTATTTGTATTTGACGTTAAGGAAAAGTTACTTTTTTGATTAAATTCCTATTTGATTCATCGGAGTACTTGTACCCAAATGGGTATTATAATTTTTCCACAGAACCCTTGATCTAGTGGTAAGTGGGCACCACACAATACTATAAAGTTTTGACGAGGTCCCTCTTGTGATTAACTTATCTCAGTTTTGGAGTTAAAATATACTTTAATAGTCCCTGCAGTGTTAAAATACATAGGCAGATTGATGGGTCAAGCTAATGTTGTCTATCCTATTCTACTTGGTTCAACAGAGTGGGACAGAGTGCTGTGCTCTGCACTATCAAGCTCAATATGGATCAGCATACAATGCGGGTTGGTACAAATTGTAATTGCAATTGTAATTGTGTGTAAAACAGTACATTCTAACCTAACCCTGTTGTATAATAAGCACTAATAATATCGCGTTGTGTGCTCACAACGAAGCCGGCTTGTCTGGCCGTTAAATACACGACATGCATTTATTTTTATACATTACGTAGATCTACTCGGCCGCCGACCGTCCCGGACGGCGCGACACCAGAAATTCACTATTTAGCCCCGATTATATGTACAAAATGTAGCCAGCAAGCATCCACAGAGCTCTCAGCCTAGACTCGTTTCCTAAGAGCTCGATTAGCTAAATTTGGAACCGATACTCAAAGGGAAAACTACCGTAACAGTTCAGACGAGTTTGCACAGTTCAGATGCGAGTGTAACGTAACAGAGAGTGTCTAACCTGTGTCGTTGTCAGCAGCAAGGCAGGAGGTCCACAAAAAAACTTATTTTCTAACGGGAAAGCACAAAATCCGCACTCAAGACACGGGTGGGCAGAGGCGAGAACACTCAAATTCACAGCCGGCGAGAAAAATTCACACTGGAGTAGTCGAACACTAGGGGTTATTTAGAACAGAAAAAGCACAGATTGATCACTAGCTTAAAATCTATGTTTTCCACCTAAATTATTTTCTAGTTGAAATAAAAACCGCGCCAACTGTCAAACTAAAAAAAAAACTACGGTAAAGCACCAACGCACCACGCGACCGCGCGGTTCGAGTCCGCTTCGTGACTAAAGCGTGGCTTCACACACCCCGACAACACCGCACACACGACACGACCGTCTCCGTACACACCCGACTGGCTACGATAGAAATGGCTTTGCCGCAGTTTAATTATCATTATTTATATAATACCCTAAGCACCAATTCCACTATCGCATATTAATTGATAAAGAAAACGTTATCTTTATCACGATGCGACAAAATTAGATAAACTCAGCGCCCGAATAGTTTCTAGTGGTATAGCGCGACCGCATTGAGGAGGTCGCGCGGGGACAACGAAAATAAGAGCAGCCAATAGTCATCTATATTCGTTCGGGATAGACGTTAGCCAGACCACGCGCATGCGCCAGTCCAGTGCACGACGAACGACGTTAGTGAATGACAGTCTTTGCGCCCATAAACCCGATCGATTTCAAAAGAAATGTCGGGTCGGGTGGGACTTCACTTCTTCAGATGAAATTCTTTAGGTACTCCCTCAAGTCACTGATATTCATAGCGCGGAAGTGACGTAATTATGTATTTAATAAAGACGCGGCTCTATAATTTATAAATGTAGGAGAAATGCGACAAAAAGTACTCGCCGCGTGTTACTGTGGTTTTACAACCGGCGTTTCTCCCAGATTTTCTAATGCAAGAGTTCGATGATGACACTGTTATAATGGTCCGATCGCGTCATTTAGAATTCTACAAATTACAAAGGTTTTTGAACGCTCCTTTACGCCTTGTCTGTCCATCCAATGCAAAACAGAACCATCAGAAAGATATTATCACAATGTTTTTTTTTAATTAAAGAGTGTAGGTAGTACTGTATGTTTATATAAACAATGTGGCAAAAAAATATGAAAGCTTAATTTCTATGCATAGATTGCACAATAGTTCTGGTATTGCTAGCGCCTTTATGTATAGTGAATATCTTTAAATTGCATTCCTTCAATGGCATATACCTACCGCATTCATTCTAAATTAAACGGGATTCTTGTCAAAGTCAGAAGAATTTGAATTCCTGTCTTGTTTAATAATATGTGCGGAGTCTAGTAGCTTTTGTAGCTTTGCGTAAATAAAATTAATACCTCGTATAGTATTTTTACTAAAAACCTTTCTTATAAATACTATAGATACTTACGGTATTATTTATAAAAAAACGCGATTCCTTAAAACGCCGATTGAAATAGTCTTTGGTGGAGATTTTAGCGGCGACCCTTCACACGTCGATTTCGCTATCCCACTTCTGACACCAATTGTAATTGCGTGGACAGAAGGGGCCAAAATAAAAAGGTGAGCGACTTTTGACTTGTGTTTTCTTTCACACTGCTTACTTTACACAATAATAACTTATAACTTAGGGAGAGACCGAATGTCGAGGAACTGAGCTATGAACTGCTATCGAGGAACTGAGGAACTGACTCAAAGATGTAAGTAATAGGGGTTAAAGTATGAAATTGCCGTTTTATTGCAATAGGTTCTTTGAATTGACATAGAATCTTCATGGTTTGAGGTTTTCGAATGAAACTTTTTTCAAATGGTTTCTATGATGTTATTTTTTTAAAAAATGTGAAACATTTGAATATCGACTTTCAATTGTTTTTTTTATTCAATTTAGACAAGAAAGATGGATACTGCGAAAATTTGAGTGATTTTTGAATAATATTTATACTAAATTAATGATGTTATTTTGCAGTTTGAACTTATTTACTTTACAATTTCTTAATGAATTTGTCTTTCTCATCAGTAATGTTGTTCTAGACTGTTCCGTAATTAAGTTAGGTATCTAATTATATTCAAATAGATCAACTAATAGTGTTTGAACATACAATCATCTGCAAAGAAATCATCAACTTGAGAATTTTAAGATAAGTCTATGTGGTACATTACAGTAAATGGAGTTTAAGTCGAGATTTTGACAGTTCGTGCATTATCTGTCAAATGCTTGACTTAAGCATGGTCTAGTTTGCGAGATCTGCAAGTGGCCCTAAGTACCTAAGTACATTTAAACCTAAGCATTGCAGGCAATGCATCTCATAAAGTATATCAAGCAAGCCACACTTTTATGATCCTTTGCGCCGGAAATCCCCGGGCGTGAGCGAGTGGGACAACGACATCGTCAATCTCGCTCGCACTTGCGCCGTGCACAATGCGTACGGCACAGCACTCACTCCAGTACTTTGTTGCTTAGAATGCGCACGTTTTTTGGTATAATTTCGTGTTTTTTTTTATCGAACCGGCATTGTTTATTGTTACTGTGATCACTGTTTACCTGAATGACCTTGGCCTGAATGCTGACTGAACTTCCAACGCGCTATTTTATGCGCTTTTTCATTGTGTAAAGGATTCAGTCACTCACTGCAGTTCCTGATGAAGTGATGATGCCCGCCTGTGTTGAATGCACTTGGAGTTTTACTTAAATATTTCTGGATTATTTAGAAAGTATAGATGCAGAATCATTATTAGGACTACATTATCTGAAAATATTTCACGGGGACTGCAGCGTGTCACTTAGTCCAAATCTTACAACATGTTACTTAGGTTAAATCTTCCATTTTTAGGGTTCCGCAGTCCGACAAGGAACCCTTATTATAGTTTCGCCATGTCCGCCTGTCTGTCTGTCTGTCTGTCCGTCCGTCCGTGGCCTAGCGCAAAGACCGGTGGTACTTGTCTGTCTGTCTGTCTGTCTGTCCGTCCGTCCGCGGCCTAGCGCAAAGACCGGTGGTACTAGAAAGCTGTAATGTGGTATGTGTATACATATTTATCACGCCGACAAAGTTAAATAATAAAATGTCAGAAAGTTTTTTTTAATGTACCTCCCCTAACATAAAAAGGGGGGGGGGGCATCCATTTTCGAAATATTTAGCTTGTACCTGTGTCCCCCCCCCCCTCTACAATCTAAACCTTTGCATTTAAAAATCTAAAAAAAAATCACGATAGTAGCAAATATAATAAATTTAAAAGAAAAATTATCACAGCTGAGTAGGCTTTAGGTTAATGGTCTATTACATTAATGGGATTAGTAAAAAAGCCTCCTATTTTGTTTGATAGCTGAATTTTGTGATTATGTTAGGTAATAGGTTGTAATAATAACTAGATGTCTGTGGAACCCTAAGCTACGCGTGGCCCGACACGCTTTTATTTGTACTTTTATTCATAGAAAACATAGTATTTTGAAAGTGTATGCAGTTCATTAAAACTTAAAAATACTTCAGTGGTGCAAAAATAAATCACTATAGCACTATAATGTCAAGCAAAACTCCCGATTACCCAAAGCATATTTGTTTAGTTGTAATTTGTTCTTGTTAAATCGTATCGCTCCTGTCTTTCATTTTGACCCACCAAAAAAGTAGTTAATGGGATAAAACTGGTAGATAACGTTATAACCCGGATTAAAACTGGATTATAACTACTGGGTTATAATCCACTACCCATCTCTAGGAGTGACGTAATTATGTATTTAATAAAGACGCGGCTCTATAATTTATAAATGTAGGAGAAATGCGACAAAAAGTACTCGCCGTGTGTTACTGTGGTTTTACAACCGGCGTTTCTCCCAGATTTTCTAATGCAAGAGTTCGATGATGACACTGTTATAATGGTCCGATCGCGTCATTTAGAATTCTACAAATTACAAAGGTTTTTGAACGCTCCTTTACGCCTTGTCTGTCCATCCAATGCAAAACAGAACCATCAGAAAGATATTATCACGATGTTTTTTTTTAATTAAAGAGTGTAGGTAGTAAAAGAAAGAAAAGAAAGAAAGAAAGAGGATATTTATTTAAATTGTCACAGAAACACAAAGTAAACAAAAGGTACACAAACAAAAGACACAAACGTCAACAATACTGTATACTATGTTTATATAAACAATGTGGCTAAAAAATATGAAAGCTTAATTTCTATGCATAGATTGCACAATATTTCTGGTATTGCTAGCGCCTTTATGTATAGTGAATATCTTTAAATTGCATTCCTTCAATGGCATATACCTACCGCATTCATTCTAAATTAAACGGGATAAAGTCAGAAGAATTTGAATTCCTGTCTTGTTTAATAATATGTGCGGAGTCTAGTAGCTTTTGTAGCTTTGCGTAAATAAAATTAATACCTCGTATAGTATTTTTACTAAAAACCTTTCTTATAAATACTATAAATACTTACGGTATTATTTATAAAAAAACGCGATTCCTTAAAACGCCGATTGAAATAGTCTTTGGTGGAGATTTTACCGGGAAAAGTCATAACCACAGATTAAATGAACTGACTTTTAAGAGTGCTTAGAGGAATCGTGTTTTTATTATTAATAAGGCCGCTATAAGTTCATTGCAGAAGATGGTTTATAGGTATTTAATTTTAAATAGGAGAATTTCATTCTCTGTCAAGAAGTAAAGGCTTATATTATTTCCATATTTTATGTATTTAACCTATGTATGTGTTTGCAGTAGGTAAGAAAGTTATGTTGTTGATATTGAAATGCGGCAAAGTGCGCGACAGACTAGCACCGAGGGTTCCGTACAACTCTATTATGTATAATAATTAATTAGTTTAATAAATTTGTTGTTTCTGTAATTCTGAAGGAATATAAATTTTTTCATTTTCAAATACAATGTTACGAATTTACTTAGTTAAAGAGGTTTTCTTTCATTCTGTTCGGCACCGCTGTTGTCCAACTTGCACTTGACTAGTTTTTTATATATTTTTTGTATACGATAGAGACCCCACGTAACCACAACCGCTTTGACATACTTATATTTATTACAGTTTTTACTTTAAAAACTACCGATACCCATACCGTTTATAAATCACTCTTCGATAGTTACGGCGACCCTTCATACTTTTTGTATTTTTTATTATTTATGTACAATACACTACAATACACTATAATAATAATTATAATAACTTTCATAGAACACAATCACTTAAACTGGTCCCAAACTAGGATACCCTGTGCTATGGTAACCAGGCAAGCACATCACAAACATAATATAATAGCACATATTATGTGAAAATTTCAACTGACTACCTATGCCAGTTCAAGAAATCTTCATCATCAGCCATTTGACTGCCACTGCAGGACATAAGCCTCCCTCACGGTTTTTCAAGCAAATAAAGCACTTTAAAGGTCAGCCAGATAGACAGACTGACGACGCGTACACAAGTACGAAACCCTAAAAAATATCTTAGAGCATCGCTGTTCGCAAGTCACAATATAAATAATTTAAACATTACTGAATTGCGGCAGTAACTTTTAAGGGCCTTAAGTATTACAGTGTTTCGTTATTAATTATAATAATAACTTTCACATAACACAGCCACTTATCCTAGGCTTCTGTTATGTAAGTCTCAACTGGGTTGAGTGACGTCGATTTTTACTTTTTTTAAGCCACTCCAGCAGTCAAATACTTACACATTTTGGGGCTGGTCGCAATACCCTGTGCTTTGGTACTAAGCAAGGAAGGACATCTCAAATCTCAAACTTGGAACTTGAACTAAAGCCTCTTGAACGAATCAAGTAAGGCCTCCAGCGAGAGTCAAACCTACGACCTCCGTCTTGGTAGTCAATAGTGTTACGGCTTGTGAAGAGTACTTAGCAATATTATTCTACAAGCTATATAATACCTATTCCATTTCGAGTCCACATAGTTACTATTTCGCCATCTTTTCAGCAAATATAATTTGAAAATTTGTTATGACAACTGTGAAATTATTAGAAAATTACTAGAGCTGTCAAATGAAATCTAGGTACTAATTTATTAATTTGGTAACCACGACAGGTGCATGCGTCAATATAAACCTTGACGAGCCTTGAAAATGATTAGTGATCAAACATTGCTATCGTACCAGTTCCTATTGTTTCGCTACCTTGCGATGCGATGCGGCAAAAGATATCGTCAGTGCGTCAAACCTTATCTGGATAATTAACTTAGTGTGTATGTACAATTAGACAAGAACGGCATAAACCTTGTGTAAATTCAAGGATTGAAAAAAATGAGTAGGTAAATACGTGAGTAGGTAAATACGGCAACTGACATTTTTTAAATGTAACAATGCAAAATTTTATGTGTCTTGCAATTTTATAATATAGGTACTTATACTATGTAAATACTTACTTATAAAAAGAGCTTAATCAATTCTAACCCTAATATTAAGGTTTCCTGTCATCTGAGGTACAACTTTACGACTGTACTATGTTTTTATTCGTAAAATACGTACTTATCCAACTTATTTTTCTTATATTAGGTACATTTGGTACATGCATAGTTAGGTGATATCAATAGGGAGAGAGATAGAGATTTTATCCCAGGTACATTCGAGAGCGAATCAATCATTACATTTTAGTTGCAAAATGGGCATTGTCCTAAAAAAGGTTCTGATTTTTTATTTTATTCGAGAAAATAGGTAATTTTGAGAGCCTGGGCTGAATAATTTGATTAAGGCTGCTTTTACTAATTTTTAAAGCGAAAAAAAGAACCAGTCGACGTAACCGGAAGTACGTCAAGTACGGAAAAAATGTCATCAACTGAGATCCTACGAGCTGTCAGTTTCGACCTCAGGTTTCGACTGATACCATGACTATACAAAAACTCTTTAAATAAACAAAATTAAAACCTTAATATGCCTTTAAAATGTAGTTTGACGACCTCGTGGCGCAGCGGTAGTGCATCTGCATACCGTGCGAGAGGTCCCGGGTTCAAATCCCGGCTGGGGACAAAAAAAAAACCCCAGGTCTTGGATGTTTACATGTTTGTGATGTCGCTGTTCCTGGTTCCCACGACACAGGGTATCCTAGTGTGGGGCCAGAAGCAATGTATGTGCCTGTATGTAAAAAAAAGAAAAAAAAATTGTAACTATTGTCAATATTTAGGATGCCCATTGCCCGTAACGTATCTGAGTAGCATACACGGATATAAAAGTTGATGTGGTATCAAAGTCACCATGCTATGTAAGTAGACTTTCTGCTTTTTCCGACTATCCATGAGAATAGTAATTATGGCACTTAGGCCCGTATTACAGAACGATCCTCAAGCGCAGATTGATCTCGGATCGCCCAATCCTAACTTGAGCGCTGAATCGATGCTCAAGCACACCCTTTATTTTTAAATAGTACTTAAGGGTTCCTCAGCCAATCGCTGCTTAAGTAAAGATTCTGAACTGCAATCAGATTGTCTATGACCAATGTTTGTTTTCTATGACAAGAAAAATCAAGTATAAACTTTTATTTCGTTCTACGCATGATATGAAAAATATTGATAAGAATTAGTTTAATTATGTGAAATATACAGAGGAAACCATTCACAAGGAAAATCGACTCTCAAGCGTGGTTCCGACCACACTTGAGTAAATACAGATTTGAACATGACTTAAGTAGAGATTGCAACTCAAGTATCGTTCTCGAATTAGCTATTACTCAGTCGAGTTGTGATTGGTAAGTGTCAACTCAAGTAACGTTCTAAAATGAAAACCATACTCAAATCTAGTCTTAAACTGAGATCGGCGCTTGAGTACGCTTCTGTAATACGGGCCTTAGATAAGATAAGATAAGATTTGTTGTGCTTTCGTGTTGTACATGAGATGTCTTTATAACTAACTAGATGACCCCGTGAACTTCGTATCTCCTGCATCTTTTATTTTTGCTCTCACCATTTAAACCTTCCCTCAACTTCCACAAATATAAAAAAAACATAAGCCAAATCGACCGATTTCATTCTCGAGTTTAGGGAACACTATCGAACAGCAATTCATTTTTATGCATAAGAAGATGTAAAAGTATCAAAAAAGAACCCTGCTAGGGCGCAAACATCACCAAATATTTTTTTTTGTAGTTTTCTCTATCTATCTATCAATCTTAATTAGATACCACAATCAGGATACGCTGCCATAATAATTTCCATTCAAAATCTTACATTATATTTAAAATAACAATGTAATGTATAGGTAGTGAGCAATTCGGTTTCACGCAAGGGCGGTCTACGACGGATGCTGGTGTCACATTAGTTAAACATAATATTTAGTGCATGGGAGGATCGGAAGGATGCTATAGGTGTTTTCTGTGACTTGTCGAAGGCATTTGACTGCGTAGACCATAAAACACTTCTCTTAAAATTAAAACACTACGGAATAAATGGGAAAAACTTAAAACTTATGAGATCATATTTAGAAGGGAGGGTTCAAAAAGCTGACATAAATAGGACTAAATCATCAGGCTCGGAGGGTAAGATGGGAGACTTCCATAGTATTATGTCCTATGGTATACTACTGTGGGGTCGGGCAGCAGACATTGAGACCATCTTCGTCCTGCAGAAGAGAGCGATCAGATTCATATATAAGCTAGGCAATAGAGATTCGTTAAGAGATTTCTGTGAAAATATTATGTACGTTAGGAAAAATATCAGTGACTTTAAAACTGTAGGTAGCCAACACAATGTAAATACTAGAAATAGACATAAACTTTCGTTCCCAAAATTTAGGCTGGCAAAGGTTAATACATCCTTTATGGGGCATTGTATACGTTTCTACAATAAGATCCCTGAGGATATAATAAGCTTGCCAGAAACGCGGTTCAAAAAATGTGTGAAGCACACTTTGTGCCAAAAAAGCTACTATAACATTAAAGATTATTTAGATGACAATGATGTCTGAAATTAAAGCCAGTTCAATGCATGAGTTTTAGAACATTTATATAAATCCTGTAAATTAAGGACTTGAAAAGACTAAGTTTGGAGTTTTTTGTCCATTTTTTCTCCAAAATGATCTAGATTTTGATATGGACACCTAGTTTAACTTGTAACGTTCATTAAGTCGCAGTTTCTGTGCTACTTTGAATAAAAAAAATTGATTTTGATTTTGGTAGATGCTGTCAACGACATAAATAATAATAAATAAAGCTTGGTAACCAGACAAGGACATCGGACATTAATTTCATGCCACATAGAAAAACACATTTACAAACTCGAAATATTATTAACTAAGTAGGTAGGTACATTCCACAACAGATCAGCCTTTTAATTTTTGTTGCAAAATCGTCCTTAATGTAATTGATCATAGTGCATGTATGTAAAGGTTTATGTGCTGTCGACTGTACTTAATATGATTTGAATATCAACTTAAGGCTAGGTTCTCCGACATTACCCCCAAATCAGCTGTTTTAAAATACATTTTCTCTAATGGTAAGTATTTAAAATCTGAAAATAATTTATACTTTTCAATGTTCTATCTAGGGCCGTCGGTCATTATTTTGTTTTTTTGTACTTTATAGCATAAAAAAAATTGCGAACATGAGTATAAATTATCACTAGATTTGGTCTTATTTCAGCTGTACTAAGTTTTGGATAATAAAAAATATACTAAAATGACTATCAATGAATGTGTTAGTGATGTCGGTCATCGAAATTCTATTAATATGATTCGTATTTCTGTAATTTCAATAATGCCTACATTGTCCCCAACTATTCGCTCGCGTAGCGCAATAAGTCCTATACAAATCCGTGCGCTCGGAGAACCCAGCCTTAACAATCGATTATGAAAAGAAACATGCTAAATGTTAATGCTAAGCATTAAAAAAAGCGGTGGTAGCCTAGTAGGTAGAACATTGGACTCGGAAGCGGGAGACCCAGGTTCGATTCCCAGTGTGGGCACGTACCTATGACTTTGTTTTCTAAGTTATGTACATTTGTGAAGTTATAGTAGCAATACCACTCGCTAACTGTGAAGGAAAACATCGTGAGGAAACCTGAGTGTCTGAGCTATTTACATACCTCAGCGCTTAAAATCGCCAATCCGCGGTGGGCACGCGTGGTGATTAAGCCCATACTCTTTCTCTGAGAGAAGGCCTGTGCCCTACAGTGGGACTATATAGGCTGTTTATGAATGAATATGAAATAAAAAAAATAAGACAAAATGTTTATTTTTAAATAAACCCCTGTCCAGACAAGAGTCCAGCCGTTTCTTTAGTTCAGTACAACAAAATATTTTTTATCGCTACTCATTAAACACCGGACGGAAACCAGATGAAACGAAAAACGAATCAATGCCAACGCGGCGGCGATTCGGCAATCCCAAAATATACCGTTTGTTATATCGGCTCGATTGTTTCATTGCCTGAGTGACTGGTTGTTGGAGCTCACGCTATTGATTCACGAACTCAAGATCATGTTTTACGAAATCACTGGTGATGTCTAGGTTCTGTAGAAGAAACGTAAGTACATTATGCCTGAATTTACATTTAGCCACCGGTTGGCCCACATCGCCTCGCATGCTACTTATCTTTCATTTTGTTTCTGTGATGTGTCTTGTTGGTATAACAAATGACTTTCTTCTTCTTCTTTCATCTATCGTTGATTGGTTATTGACGCTTATTGGTTAGTTGACATTCAATAAACTCTAGAAATAGATTTCTTACTAGCTAATCACATTTCGGCAGTACTTATATGATAATGAAGATGTTCTATCACAATGATGACATCATGTGCCTACATACTAAATATGATTGAAATTTGTAAATCGAACATTTGGTATTTATATAGGTTAGCTCTACCGTTCTGCCTTTCTTTCAAATTAATAAAAATAACTTTATTACTTTAAGTTCGGGCCTCGCTGAAAATCAGCGCTGTAGGATGCCCTGCATTCCGCAGCACAGGCTGAGCGTCTGTCCGATAGCCAAGTTTTTTCTACTTCTACTTCAGTTAACGGTACTAAAAGCTCACAAAAGTAAGTACCATATAAAACAAAGTCATTGGTGATACATACCGGGTTCCGAATGAATCTACTACTTCTTGAACTCGAGACAAGCGAAGGAAGGCGTCGTGAGGAAGAGAGTGCCCGTACTCTCTCTCTCTGAGATAAGTCATGTGTCCTACAATAGGCCGTATATAGGCTGCATTATTTATTAATTTTATAGCCAAGTACTTACTTTGCTGGATTACTTGAAAGCATCGATAACTTGAAAGCTACACATGCTTACATGTAGTACGATCAGAGGCGCTACTGCGTAACTTTTCCGCTGTATGGACTCATCTTATTTACTCTGAACCTGTTTCAAGTAAGTTTATCCGGTCTTAAGTTAATAATATGAGACTAAGTACGGAAATCTCAGGTCTAACTAGAACTAGAACCCAATACAGCGGACAGTTACGTAATACGTTACGTTACGGAGGGCTAACACACAGTAAAAAACTCAAATGTCAATAAGGAATAATACTTATTTCAAGCATAGGCATAAAAATGATAAAACAATTGATTGAAAAAGTACCCGCATCACGAAAATCCCGATCGGTCCGAAAATATCTAACATCAAACGGCATTACGAGACTAAACAACAGTCGTTTTGTCTGTTATGTTTAGACCACATGTCAACTGGTACGTTGGTAAAGCTGGCATCATCAGCATAATTTTCATCATGTCCAGGTAATTCGATTCATGGCAAAACCCCTCATGGCTATGAAAACCATGAAGGAGGCCTATGTCCTACAGTGGGCGTCAAATGGCTAATGATGATGAGGTAATTCGTTAATTCATTAATACACGGAGTCGTCGGTGGTATTACTTATTTTTTTCAAGAGATACACATGACCGATTGTCTAGAGCTGACTATCATCTATGTATCTAATACGTGAGTAAATTTTAACCACTCTCTGACCCCTGCTCCTCCCTATATAAGACAAATTAAATTTTATTTCGCCACCATCTACAAGGTTGTAGTAGCTCAGGTGAGAAATCGGGCTGCACCGAATCCAGAAAACCCCGGTTCGAGTCCAGGTGGCTCCAGTTCGATTATTTTCCCCCCTTTTTTTCATCGTAATTTCCAAAAAAACACGATTAATCAAAAAAGAAAAATACCGAACAAAGCTCAGTCATCCAGGTACTTTTATCATAAGCGCTTCATATTTCAATAAATCTTGCTCTGAAAAAGCTTAGTTAAAGTAGAAAACATTGTAGCAGCTAAAATCTATCGATAATGTCGTAAGCAACAAGAATCGAGAGGTTCAACTTATTTTACAAGTTGGCAACTCTTAACAACGCTGTCGAAATATTTCATCTTGCGAGGAAAGCTGTCCGCCCCGAGGGAAATGCATAAATTTTGCCGAATAATCTCAAATAAAATTGTTCCACTTTTTTATGATACGAAACAAGTACGAGAGAATAGACGGTACGAAAAATGACGAATAATAATAATATAAAAAATTAAACGACGAATATTAGATCATTGGTTAAATTACTCTTTGTTAAATTACCAGTAAATATGTAGATAAAGCCTGTAAATATGTAGATAATACCTACATAAACTCATTAACTTGTGGGAATGTAGGTAATTGATAGGCTGTTATAAATTATATACACCCTCCAACACTGTGTTTTATTTTATGAATAATACAAAACTTCGATTAAAAACAGAATAAAAGATAATTTCACAAGTAGAATTATAAATTTCATGTCAATGCTGTCAATCGTAGGGTTACGTTAAAAGGTGAATTAGCAATGAAGATCCAAAATAAATCTAGACGTAATTTTAAATTTTGATTTCATAATGAGAGACAAAATGAAAGAAATATCAAAAAAGGTGTAAAGAGGTTTATACCGTTATAAATTGTCCCCTCCCCTCTCCTGGCTAAACGATATTTATTGTAGAAACGTGAAAAAATTCAGGACAGTAGCACATAAATTATAGTGAACTTTAAAGGAAAAACTATCACGGCTAAGTAGCCTTTAGTAGTTAACGGCGACTAACTCATAAAAGGAAAACTTCGTACAAAAAGAAATGAAGTTGTTAATTTGTGTACAGCAGGTAGTTCTTCATAATGCGCTTGGCCCGACACGCACTGGGCTGGTTTTCACCTTATCAACATTCAAACCTTAAACCAAATACGCTAGGTGTTACGCTATTCAAGTTAGGGGAATATCGTAATTTTTATTTGCATAGAGATAGGTCTATGCTTAATTATTACACTGCTATTTGATTGTTTTAGCTGAAGTTTTAGTACTGATAACGTATCCAATGTGTGTGTGCTATAGGTTTCCGCTCGGGCCGGTTGGCGCGCAACTGTGACGTCACCTGCTGCGCGCGCAACTGGGCATCGATCCGCGCAACCTCTACCTCAGCCATCCAGCGCTGGTTTGCTAGACAACGTTTCTCTCCAGCTGCTTACAGCGCTGTATTCACATAAAAACTAGACCATGGGAAAAGGTTATAAGTACCTTCACCTCGCAGTTAAAATGTCAGCGCTATCCCCCAGTTACTGAGTGTGTACTGCTAATTAGGGCGTAAAAAAATATTACTATTGATTTTCTTCTAAGATATAGGGTGTTGTTATTTGTTTAGCAATGCCTTTTTGGACGATTGTCTTGGCGTAAAAAGAGACAATACAATTTTTGCTACAAAAAGGTCTGAGATCGCGAGGGTTGTAATCAAATTAATGAAATACTGCAGAGACAGATTAGGACAAATAGAATTGCTGAGTGCGAACGTTTGGGCTATCCAGATAAAATTGCGGCACAGAAATTATCCTCTCAGAGACGCAGAGCAAATTCTGATTCGTTTATTGCGCTTGGTCGCATGTGTGTATAAAAACATAAGCCATATTCTGCAAGCTCCGATTAAACTAAATTACGACTCCGAACACATTACAATGCACTCGCAGCAATTTTTTTTATTGCTGTGAGCTTGTGTGACAGTTGGTAATTACGATGGCCAGTGTAATTTAGTTTTAGGTACTTGTTACTGCGATGTTTTCCTTTGGTTCCGTTTTGCTTGCCTTAATTTTTGTGACTGATGACATTTTATTTTTAATTCAATTCAATTCTTCATTATGGCTACCCTAAGGATTCTGCCAATATTATTAGTTTTTTTTTTTTTTTTGTTCTATTTTTTTCCTTTATGGAAAAGGCTAAGAGCTTAAGCCCATACCGCCTGGTCTTATTTTAATTTCTTTTCTCCTCTTCATATTGATTGAGGCTAAAAGCCTTGTCTTTCCGTAGGTATTTTCTTCAATCTTTATTGTATATTCGAGGCACAAAGCCTTGTCTAACGTATTTTATTCTTTAACTTCATAATCCAGTATGTTTAGGTCAATCCGTGTTGTCAAATCAGGTAATATAGGTCTATTCCGGTGTATTATTATTTTTCAAATAACTCCAATGGTATTCTTGATAAAATTATAAATAGGGTAAAATGCTTCGTTATTCTTATTAGTTTTTTTTTTGAAATGGCAAATCCAACCGTTTATTTGTTTTGACAGCTCAATTTAGTGATGTTCTATGAAGTTATCGAATCGATTTTTTATGATTATAGATTTAAATTATGTTGAAGTTTTAATCGATTGATTGCATTGCTATTTTATTTCGATATTTTTGTAGTTTGTCTGTCTGAGCGTGATGAACTAAAAATACCTAATTTGTTACATATAATATTTAAACCTAATTTCTTATAGTATAGATCTTTGTAATAAGATAGGTTTATATTTTCATATAGAAAGTCAACTTGAAGTCTTCGCTATATAATTTACTCGTACACGACGTGTTTTGCTACAATACTGTAGCAAAACACGCCGTATCACGCCGTGTCCATGAAGTGTTGCATTTTTCGCCTGTGGTTTCCTGTCAAATAAATAAGGAACTTCATGGGTGTGCATCTGTCAAAAGTTAAACGATTGGACAGTCAAGATCCCTTACAAACTGCCTGTGTTTGTGTTATTAGATAATTCACAATCACTGTGCACATTCAAAGGCATCCGAACAAAACGACGTAAAAGCAATCCACTGTAGTTAACAAGACAACTTACTTAACAACTTGTGTTACTGGGACGAGCTACGGGATGCCATTAAGTTGGCAGTTGATGAGTGTGGAACAGGCTGACTGAGATACCCTGGATCTATGGAGATTAAAACAATGAGGAATGTAGTCAACATTTCGAGTGAAATCATTTCACTTTAATGCCCGAGCTATGTTGAGGAGAAACACGTATATAATTTTATCGCCATCTTGAACATTTACTTAACATTTGTGAATTTTAAACCGCTATAATATGAATGATATAAGATATTTGGCGGTAGCTCGGGTGGTGGTCTGTTTCGGGTTCGATATATCAAAGGGATGCATCGCTTCTTGTCGCATTGTTTTAGCTACACTTAGGTTTTTGTCATTTTAACAACGAGGCGTCGAGTATTTCGAAGTGACCTTTTCAATCAAATGTTATAATTAAATACATAAATACTTAATGACGAAGGGGATATTAAACTAAGTACATTATATAACTACAAATTAAACGACGCAACATAGTTATATGAAATAATTACAGTGCCGGCGACGGCGACGATTTTTTATGTACTTAGACGAAAAATTTAAGAAGTACCTACCTACGTAAACAAATAAATGCAGCATCTTCGTACGGGTCTTTATATTTTTACCGTCTTTGGTCCATTGAGTATGATTTGGTCACGAAATTTCAATAACACTTGTAATTTAAAACTCAATATTGTGAGTACTTTTTAATAATGAACTCGACATTGTTTATCGAAGAACTCGACTCATAAAAAATGTAAACCCCCACGGTCCAATTTTGTCGGGCATAATCCGCATAATTCCTTTGCCTTTGGTATTTTCGCGCGCTTTTCCAAATCCAATATGGCGGTTAACTAAGCGCTTAGGGCTCCAAGTTCGTTTATTCATTACCTAAACGGGGGTCGTCTCATCCAATGTGGGCCTCTTTATTATTGTAAAAGACCTCGGGGTACAGTGGATTGTTTTTAGGGTTCCGTACCCGAGGGACCCTATTAATAGGACTTCACTGTCCGTCTGTCTGCCTGTCCGTCTGTCTGTCTGTCTGTCACCAGGCTGTATCTCATGAACCGTGATAGCTAGGCTGTTGAAATTTTTACAGATGATGTATTTCTGTTGCTGCTATAATAACAAATACTAAAAACGGAATAAAATAAATATTTAAGGCGGATCCCATACAACAAACGTAATTTTTTTGCTGGATATTAATAACGGCAACTAGTAGACGCTTGCAATATTAACAGAATATTTAGTTTTATATTCGCTTCAAAAATAAATAATTAAATTATAATAAAATAAATATTGAAGAGGGGCTTCCATACAACAAACGTGATTATTTGCCGTTTTTTCTCGATCTTTGTGTATAGTTAATGTTGTATAGATAATGATACGGAACCCTTCGTGCGTGAGTCCGACTCGCAGTTAGCCGGTTTTTCTATTCACAGCAGAAGGAGTATTATTAACTCACAGATAGGAACTTACAGTAAACAGCACATGAACTTTTACATAAGTATTCATGGATATGTACTGTCGATTGTACCTTTAAATATCTTTGTAAGTACATACCTACGTCGACACCACACATCGGCAATTAAACGGTATACTGCCCGTCAAATAACTTGTAAAAATGACTGACTTCGCAAGGTCGCCAAGGCCGTATTTCGGACGGACGTATTATGACTTATCTAGAATTCTTAGGACTTTAGTTTAAAAATTGCTCTTATATGTCCATTGCAAGCTCATTCCGTCTGCGCCGATGTTGTTCAAGTTATCTGTCGGGCATTCTAGGTACCTACCTTGGTATTTATTTTTATCTTAATACGGCAGTGCCTAAGTAATCGCTTTTGAAGAATATTTATACCTAACGCCACGCTATAATTAGTAGGTACTTTCTTTGCCAATCATAATATAAAATGCTTACGTATAATATCGGACAAAAATAATAATTAATAAACAAAACATCAATATTTAAAACTCATGCGGCAACAATTTGGTAGCGTGACTCGCCGTTACTAAACCAAAATAAAACCAATAGAACGACGGGTTAGGGCGATATTACTTTAGACTAATTTAAGATCAAAATGTCATCATCGTGATCATTCAGCCACAATAAGTCCACTGCTGGACATAGGCCTCCTCCATGGATTTCCAAAAGAGCGGTTGGAAGCGGCTGGCATCCAGCGTCTTCCTGCCACTTGGATGAGGTCTTCTGTCCATCTTGTGGCTGGTCGTCCTATGCTGCGCTTGAAGATATGTGGTCTCCATTCGAGAACTTTTCGGCCCCATCGGCTATCAGGGGCCTAATTATGCGCACCAAATCCTGAGCGATTCCAATCGTCTAACTGTGACATTCCATACTAATTTGACAGCTAGGCGGTTGGAATCGCTCAGGATTTATTACGCGTAATACAGAGGCAGTTCAATCTACGTATCCGCTGGGCAATGTCGACGACTTTTGTTCTTCTACGGATCTCATCATTTCTGATTCGATCTCGTAAAGAAATTCCAAGCATAGCCCTTTCCATAGCTCGTTGCGCGACCTTGAGCTTTGTTATGAGGCCCATGGCCCTTGTTATGGTCTCTCACTATAGAGACCATGTTTCAGTGCCATAAGTCATCACTGGTAACACGCACTGGTTGTATAATTTCGTCTTGAGGGATTGAGGTATATTGGAGGAAACGTCTTTTCTCAGTTTCCCAAATGCTGTCCAGCCGAGTTGGATTCGACGATTGACCTCTTTCACGAAGTTGGACCGGCGAGAGTTGAGTTCCCCACTGGGTGGGCACAACACGGGCGTTCGACATGACGTTCGTTTTGTCCATGTTCATTTTAAGGCCCACCCACGTTGGGAAACTCGACTGAGGTCTGCGAGCATTATGCCAAGGTCTTCCATCGTGTCTGCCATGACTACTATATCGTCGGTAAATCGAAGGTGAGTGAGAGTCCATTGATATTGATGCCGCGTCCCTGCCATTCCAGAAGCTGAAGGCGTCTTCCAGTTCCACGCCCCTTTTAAATGGAATTGCCTCCGAATTCTAATCCTGTACTCACACCGACATGGTGGCGTTGTTGTACAAGCACTTCAGCACCTCGATATACAGTCAATACGGCAACGCTGGAGAGACTTAAGCACTGCCCATGTCTCGATCAAATCGAAGGCTTTCTCATAGTCCACACACGCTAAGCATAATGGCAAATTATACTCCTCAAGCTTCTGTATAATTTGCCGCAGCGTGTGGATGTGGTCTATGGTACTATAGCCCTTTCGGAAACCGGCTTTTCGGGAGGCTGGAAGTCATCAAACCTGCGTTCGAGGCGATTCGTGAGGACCCTCGAAAACAGTTTAAAAACATGGTTAAATGTATACGTCATTGTGGTAAAACCACTGTTCAATGACCTCACAGCTTATGGGACTTCCTAGCCGCCCCATGGACTTAAGCGTGATGTACCTATGTAGCACGGGAAGTAGCATATGTTATACAGGAACCTGAGCTATAATTCTGGTGAGTTTTACTTCATTCCGTTCAGTGGTTTTTGCGTGATGCGCGCACAAAGAAACAGAGTGAGACAGTCATACCTATATCAGAGAGAGACAAAATTTACAGATTTATTATATGTACAGATTATTATACTCTTCATAATAATGAAAACAATATTCCCTCAAAATATTGCTAACGATTTTAAAATCACGCTGTAGTCACGTGGTAAAAAGCCGCCGAAGTGCGAGTCGGACTCACGCATGAAGGGTTCCGTGCCATTATCTAAACAACATTTGAATATTTCAAGCGTCTACCTGTTGCTGTTATTAATATCGAGCAAAATACTACAAAAAAATAACTTTTGTTGTATGGGAGCCCCCCTTTAATATTTATATGACTGTGTTTTTAGTATTTTTTGGTATAGCGGCAATAGAAATACATCATCTGCAAAAATTTCAACTATCTAACTATCACGGTTCATGAGAAACAGCCTGATGACAGACAGACAGACAGACGGACAGACATACAGTGAAGTCTTAGTAATACGGTCCCGTTTGGCAACCTTCGGGTACGGTACCCTAAACACAGCCCACGCAAATCGGGCTCAAACTATGACGTCACAAGAAACCCTGCATGAATAATTAACCAAAATTTATGTTATCTGTTTTAATGATTTAATGAAAAAACTAAATGCTTACAGGTAACAAATAATCTTTTTATTATTTTAGTAACTTGATTTTAAGCATTCTTTTAGGCGTGTGAAACCCTTACAAAAAGTTTTTTTATGGTAAAAACAAAACAAAAACTGAATTTGCACGAATTCACGAGTTTTTTATGGATTAATTTTTTCCTAAGTTTTTCTACGTACTTACTACACATATTCTCTTTACGATTGTTTTTGTTTTGCTCTTGTTTGTTTATTTGTGTTTTTGTAACAATTTAAATACTTTCTTTCTATGCTATAAAAAAAACTTCCAGGCCAGTTCCCTATTGGCTTCGAAAGAAGAGGGGGGGCAGCGACCGCGGCCTCATTCCTCTCCTTTGCCGATTATTGTTCATAAATTGGATGCCATAAAATTGGGCGCAGAGTTTTCCGTTAGGCTGCTAATTTGAAGCAATTTTTTTTTTTCAGGTATTGATAAAATATATGGGTTTTAAGAAAACCGATTCACATAATAATATTCTACAGTGCCTACTGCACTTATATTCAGTGCACCAAATCCTGAAGGATTCTTGACGTCTAGGTGTCAAAATTCCATACCAATTTCTATCTTAACGTCAAGCTTCCGACTGGATTTGGTGCGCCTAATTGGGCTCCTGATCCTGCGGAAACTTGCCCGCGTACACCGTATTCAAAGACTGACGTGTACAGAGACTATATACAGTGTTCAAAGACTGAAGAAAACGGCCGGTATAATAAGCTAAATTAATTTTAAAATAAAAAGTGTGGCTGAAGCTCTGCATCTCATTAAGGTGTGGTTGGAAGAAGTGGAATGCCTTCGTCACAATTCAGGGAACAAATAGCTTTCTTCCTGAAAGCTATTTGTTCCCTCTCAAAGTATTAATGACCGGTATTACATTCATTCTCTTATTACATTATTTATGTACATAATGTTAAACCCAAATTAACACGGTTTCTTTCCACACAACACAATCACTTGCCCTGGTCTCAAACTAAGAGCACTTTGCTATGGTAACCGGGCAAGGACATCACAAACATGGAAAACACTACTAAACCACTAATCGTAATTGAACCACTTCCGATAAGAAAAAACTCGCCCCCGCGAATCGCTCCGCTCGCCGCTCGTTCCGTAGCCCAGCAAACGCGGCTCCAACGTATTGATTTATGGCCCCAAAGTCTTCCTTTATTTCGGTTCTTTCGATTTCGCATCGTAAATCGTATGGCCCTGGACTCGATTTGTTTTGTGTCGTATGCGTACCTACCTACGACAAGTTAAGGTGCCTATTTAAACGTTGATTCGATTATACTGTAGTTGTGTGGAGGATTACCGTTTATAGAATACGAGATGCCTGTCTAGGGATGTCTAAAACACATGATTTTCTATCCGTCTGCGATTACGTCTGTCCGTTAGCGCAATAATATCGCTCAGGGAAGTAATAATAATAACTTCCACTTAGATTATTTTGAAGTCCTTAGCAGTATTATTCCGTGTGGCACCGGATTAAGAATAGCGCCACTCCATTTCCTTCCGCGGATGTCGTAGAAGCCGACTAAGGAAATCAATTACCAGGAGACGGGCAGCAGCGTCTTGCTGAGATTCCAACCGCATACTGCGATCGCCAACCCGCCTGCTAAGCGTGGCGATTATGGCAAAACCCGTCATGGTTATAAAAACCACGAAGGAGGCCTATGTCCTGCAGTGGCCGGTAAATGGCTGATGATGATGATGATGAAGTCCTTAGCTTTGTATTTTGAATCGCGGCCATCTATGCCCCCAAGCCCCTTTGAGACGGGCATAGCCATCGATTGATTGGGGTCCAGACCGTTAAATTCAATCGAAAACAAGCAATCCAATAACGCAACTTCTGAATAACAGGCGTGATCTGTCAATCACAGTAATATTGAACAGAAGCTACGGATATTGTAGATTAGACAGATGTTTCAGATCGATAACAACTGAAAAAGTTTTGTTTGTTGCGTCTACCCTTCCAGGATACAGGAGTTTGTTTATATGTCTTGTTTGGAGCTTACCTATAATTTATATCGCTCAATGTAATATTTTTAACGATTGTAACAAAATATGCACTCATGTGGTCATTGGTGGCCGACCAAAGTCACCATAATTATTATTATAAAATCAATAATGAAAAACAGTCGCCCAAAAATCGCCCAAACTTTCGTAAACGAACTCATCTGAATTTTCTACAAAATTAATCACCTCAATGAAATAACTTTTTTTATAGTGGCGTTCGTTTGTAGTTTTGTACACAGGTGTTTTGTAAAATTCTCTCAATTTGAAATAAAAACATAAAAATGCATTTTTACGTAGGATTTTAAGGACAATCACCGCATTTTATATTAATCAAATCCACACAACACTAAAACAACAAAAAAAACCGGACAAGTGCGAGTCGGACTCGCGCACCGAGGGTTCCGTATGTAGGTACTTACATATTATAAATTGTCCAAGAATCGAGTCTCGCAGTTTTTTCCAAGCTTTTTGTTTCTGTGTTATATCTTGTTGGTATAATAAATGTCTTTCTTCTTCTTCTTTTTTTTTCCTTTTTTATGATTTAAATACAGATGTATAGTTTCCGGATTTTTCCCTGTACTTGTAGTATAAGACGATATTACTTGCCAATTTTAGGATTAAACTCTGAACTAGGTACTTGTTTCGGAGACGCGCTTCTTCCCAATTAAGTTATATAATTATGAAAATAATGTTACCGATGAATGGTAAAATTACCTTTTTATTCTAATGATATTGCGGAGCAATTTTTTTGTGCATAAAAACACGGGAAAAACGAGGTTCACTAAAAAAATATGTAGCTATCTAGCTACATTTATCGTCCCCAAAACTCCCTACGTACTAAATTTCATCGAAATCGTCGGAAAATATATCTGCGAGAATTGCACCTTTAAAATAATAAGATTTTGTAAGATTATCTTACCTTTCGGTTTCGTCAGACCAGCACAGAAGGCGCCACAAGCCCTGAGTCGCGCCGCCTCGGTCGCCGTCGCATCACACAAGTCGCCCGTCCGATCAGCACGCGCACCTTCTATACTAATCTAACTATGTACACGGCACATATAAACCTAAAAGAAAGTGCTAGAAAACGTTTAAAAAAAAGAGTTCGCTCACGAATCAGTTCGGATTAGCAGTCACAGTTCGAAATTTGAACAAAGCGCGCGCGGTAATTTTTTTAAAATACGATTTTATGTTCTGTTAGTTTTTATTTTAAGTTAAGGGCTGTCAAAGTGAATACAGGCTGGCAGTGTTAATTTTCGTGGTCGGTCGCTCGCGCTCTACGCCTGTCTCGCTCTCCTGCTCGGTAGCGGTAAAGTGCTATCTCTCTCGCTCATCAGGTGGCCAATCTGTAACAACAAAAACAAAAATCTCAAGGTAGATTCCATCCAGTGAGGGCAGTGATAGTTTTTTTGTTCGTAGAAGTGAGGGTCTCTAAAAATAACTTTCCCTTCCAAGTTTTCTTTCAAAACATTATGTTATGTTTACCGCACGTAAAATTACGTATTTGTAGCATTGTAAAAAAATGAAGGTCGTAAAATATTGACCCATTCGAGGGCCGCTGCACTTACTAATTTAACCCCGTACGTAACCTTTGCGTGGCTTGCTACGAAACGTAGCGGACTACGCCGTAGAGGACCTACGGCTGTAGCCGGTTGCTACGTTAACTGGACTATTTTGTTTGCTACGCACAGGCAATGTTTATTTGGCCAAAATTTCAGTGTAGAATAAACTCAGCTTTTCGCTAAGCGGAGCTCGGTGTTCTATATAGAACCGGGTGCAGGCGAATCTTTTAATCCATTGAACAGTATGTGCACTAATAATTTAAAATTATATTGTAAATACGTCCATAAGGCCCAAACGAGTCAGTTGAATTTTCAATCTGATCAAGCGGGACGAAAAGATTGAATTTGAGAACTGTGCCATCTAGAGAAACCAACAAGAAGCGTTTAATATTGACATTAACTAAATGACATCGGCGCCGTGAAGGTTACATAGATGGCCGCTTGATGGCGGGCGCTGTCCTTAGACAACGTTTGTTGTATGGGAGCCCCACTTTAATATTTATTTTATGCTGTTTTTAGTATTTTTAGAAATACATCATATGTGAAAATTTCAACTGCCTAGCTATCACGGTTTGTGAGATATAGCCTGTCGACAGACAGACAGGACTCCGGGTACGGAACCCTAAAAACCCTTAAAAAAAGTAAAGATAAATTCACCTTAGTGACAACATTTTTTTAATTAGCCGTGTATATGTCTCACTGCTGCTGGGCAAACGCCTCCCTCTTGATGTTCCTTCCTGTCTTGAGCAGTCAGCTCCCATCCAGGCGAAAACATTGAGAGATCGTCTCGCCATCGATAACTGATAATATACATAATTATTTTATTTCTAGTTGAAATAGTACCTAGTTATCGACTGTCTAATGTTTTGTTTACATATTTTGTTTGCGCCAGCCAAAAAGTATGCAACCTCCTTGCTGCTTCAAACTTATTCTTTTTCTATAGATCGTTTTTTGTTTTTTTCTTCGTGTGAAAATATGTACAAAAATCTATTAAAACTATTGTTTCTATCGAAAAGTCGACGTATTTTTGCTGCGAGGGCTTACAGAAGTGATAAATCTTTTCGTACATTTAAGTAAGATTTGAGAACGTGCCACTTTTACTTTGGAATGAACGGTCCTGGTTTCTTCTGAATGTTAAGATTAATTGACTTTCATCAGAGTTTAATTTCGCGCAACTGGGCCAAACGCTTCGAACAAAAATCGATTAGCAACAATTAAACTATTTCTCGCGGCACATTCAAAAGAAAGGCAAAGAAAGGGCAGTTTAGACCCTGAGGCCGCAGATATAACGCTTGTATTTAAGGTTTCCGTATATCGTAAGTAGATTTTTTTTTACTCAGGTCATTTGATATCGTGGGAAAAGTACCACCCTGTCCAAATGTAATTTGTCTCACGTCGAAACAGGGCGAGTTTTGGGAAAGATAGATCTTGTCTCGCAAATGTGACTTTGCTATAACATATTGCGTGGGCGTTTGGGCGATTACCTAACTTTTGCTTGATCATTTAGATAAATTATTACATATTTTACGTCACGTATTCCGGTGTGAATTATTTTGTCTTAATGTGTGGTCTTACTTATGTTATATTACTTGGAACGTGTCAAATGAAGTCCTTAATTGGTAATTTTTTTTCTTGCTATGTTTTCTTGTGCTGGTTTTTGTCAGTACACAAAATAAATAATTTCAAATAGGTAAATGGCAGATATTCTGGAATATTGATGAAATGCCCAAAAGACGAGGAGCGTGACGAAGAATTATTATTAATTATCATAATCCACATAAAACAAGCATTTTGGCAAACTAACAAAATTGTAGTTTTTATTGTTTTGTTGACAATTCATTTAAATAAATAATTATTATACAATCACTTGCTCTAATTCCAAACTAAGATACCCGTGGGGTATGGTAACCAGACAATGACATCACAATCGTGGAAATCACCCAGACTGAGGCCAATACAGACAAATCAACAAATCCACAGCACCCCTCGGCGGTAATCGAACCCACGTCCTCAGTATGAGCTACATCATTAGTCCAACGAGGTAGAAATGATCAAATAATGGTACTTAGTTATAATAGCCAAAAGTCTGTTAATTAAATCATTAACTTTGGTGAATGAAGATAGTGAACGAAGTAAGTACGAAGTAGGTACTGTAACAAAATAACACGTCACAAGAAAATAAAACTATTTAATAAACAAAACATACATTCATAAACGAAGAAAAGAGGATGTATTGAGAGAATTGAATTACATACAAACGTAGATTTTTTTTTGTATAAAAATCTGCTAAAAATTGTGGTCAATTTTCTACAACGGTAGTGTCGAGAACTTCTCGAAATCGGTCAAAGAGCCATTATTTTTTGTATTTTCGTTGGTGGTTTTTCGAACACATGAGATCTTAGTGAGATTTGAGTGTAATATGCTCGACGCGACGGGGAATTGAACCAGCTCCCCGTTCACTGGCTTACTGCGTAGAAACGGACCACAGATGGTTGACAACTTTGAGCCGTTTTGAATTCAATCGGCGTATAAATTGTTCTAGCGCGATGCAGAAATTGGTAGATCTACCGTCTGTGACATTCCAACCATCGTCATTTGTCGCTTTTATCGCCAAGTGAGATACCCCCCCCACTTTTCTGCATTTTGCAGACTGTACCTACCCACAACGCCGTAGACGTAAGAAATGTATGATTCTTACCCTCAGTTCCTCGTACACTAACACGCTGTTAATCTACTGTTAACAGCTCTCAATTGACCAAAGTGCATACAAAAAAAAAACCTCTGACAACAGTTAACAGTAGATTAACAGCTTGTTAGTGTACGAGAAACCGGGGGTTAAACTGAGTAACTAGATAAAGAAATAACAAACAGCAAGAGTGCGTAATTTTTTTATTGCACTCAATTTTAGTGCGAATAAAATGCGTTTCTCAAAGCTATTTAAAACTTAGGAATCTTATTTGGAAGGAAAGGCTGTCCTAGTTTGGAACCAGAACAAGTGCTAGAATCGGAGGTAGGTATTTATAATGTCCAACAGATAACTCGAACAAAACTTACATAAACTCACGCCTGTATCCCGGAGGGGTAGGTAGAGACCAGGCTTTGTCACTTGCCACAATTTTTTTATTATTTGACAATTTGACTAAACTACCGTCCGGAGAATTCTACGTCACATCTTGTGTCCCCCGCCAATGATACCCAAACCACGTCCAAGCGAAGTCAAAGTCATTTGTTCAAGTTATTTGCCAGGCATTAGACGGATAGAGTACCAAAATACCAAGCTCATTATACCAAGAAAGAAATAAAAATTGACCGAGACACGTAAAAAAAATTTGTCAAAAAGTGTGGTCAATTTTCTACATCGGTAGTGTCGAAAACTTCTCTAAATAGGTCAAAGCACCATTTTTTTACATTCTCGATAGTTGTTATTCGAATACATAAGATCACAGTTAGATTTGGGTGTAATACGCTCGACGCCACGGGGAATTGAACCAGCTCCCCGTTCACTGGCTTACTGCGTAGAAACGGACCACAGATGGTTGACAACTTTGAGCCGTTTTGAATTCAACCGGCGTATAAATTGTTCTAGCGCGATGCAGAAATTGGTAGATCTACCGTCTGTGACATTCCAACCATCGTCATTTGTCGCTTTTATCGCCAATAAGTGAGATACCCCTTCAGACTCTACCTACCCACAACGCCGTAGACGTAAGAAATGCACGATTCTTACCCCCAGTTCCTCGTACACTAACACGCTGTTAATCTTCTGTTAACAGCTGTCAATTGACCAAAGTGCATACGAAAAAAAACCTCTGACACAAGTTAACAGTAGATTAACAGCTTGTTAGTGTACGAGAAACCGGGGGTTAAACTGAGTAACTAGATAAAGAAATAACAAACAGCAAGAGTGCGTAATTTTTTTATTGCACTCAATTTTAGTGCGAATAAAATGCGTTTCTCAAAGCTATTTAAAACTTAGGAATCTTATTTGGAAGGAAAGGCTGTCCTAGTTTGGAACCAGAACAAGTGCTAGAATCGGAGGTAGGTATTTATAATATCCAACAGATAACTCGAACAATACTCCGTGCAGTCGGGATGATTTTGCGATGGAAACGTAAAAGCATCTTTTTTATATACATTATATTACATAAACTCACGCCTGTATCCCGGAGGGGTAGGTAGAGACCAGGCTTTGTAACTTGCCACATTTTTTTATTATTTGATAATTTCACTAAACTAACGTCCGGTGAATTCTACGTCACATCTTGTGTCCCCCGCCAATGATACCCAAACCACGTCCAAGCGAAGTCAAAGTCATTTGTTCAAGTTATTTGTCGGGCATTAGACGGATAGAATACTAAAATACCAAGCTCATTATACCAAGAAGGAAATAAAAATTGATCGAGACACGTAAAAAGTCTGTTAAAAAATGTGGTCAATTTTCTACGTCGGTAGTGTCGAGAACTTCTCTAAATCGGTCAAAGAACCATTTTTTTTTGCATTTTTGTAGTTTTTTTGTTCGAACTCATGAGATCAAAGTGAGATCGGGATGTAATATAATGCTCATCGTGGCGGGGAATTGAACCAGCTCCCCGTTCACTGGCTTACTGCGTAGAAACGGACCACAGATGGTTGACAACTTTGAGCCGTTTTGAATTCAATCGGCGTATAAATTGTTCTAGCGCGATGCAGAAATTGGTAGATCTACCGTCTACTGTGACATTCCAACCATCGTCATTTGTCGCTTTTATCGCCAATAAGTGAGATACCCCCATTTTTCTGCATTTTACATACCGTACTTACCCACAACGCCGTAGACGTAAGAATGCACGATTCTTAAACTGAGTAACTAGATAAATAAATAACAGCAAGAGTGCGTAATTTTTTTATTGCACTTAATTTTAGTGCGTATAAAATGCGTTTCTCAAAGCTATTTAAAACTTAGGAATCTTATTTGGAAGGAAAGGCTGTCCTAGTTTGAAACAAGTGCTGTAATCGGGGGTAGGTATTTATAATATCCAACAGATAACTCGAACAAAACTCGTGCAGTCGGGATGAGTTTGCGATGGAAACGTAAGAGCATTTTTTTTACATACATTATACTACATAAACTCACGCCTGTATCCCGAAGGGGTTGGTAGGGACCAGGCCAAAGCCTGGGTGACAAGCCAAAGTGAAAAATCACTTGCCACATTTTTTTATTATTTGATAATTTGACTAAAGTTTTGGTTTATGACTAAATTAACGTCCGGAGAATTCTACGTCACATCTTGTGTCCACCGTCAATGATACCCAAACCACGTCCAAGCGAAGTCAAAGTCATTGGTTCAAGTTATTTGCCGGGCATTAGACGGATAGAGTACCAAAATACCAAGCTCATTATTCCAAGGAAATAAAAATTGACCGAGAATTGTCTAGTTCGATAACTTCGTTAAAAGTTGCATATTCAGCAGGGTGTAACAAAATACATACATACGTAAACTCACGCCTGTATCCCAGAAGGGTAGGCAGAGACCAGGGACTGCCACTTGCCACGATCCTGACAGATCCATTTCGCTTCCTCAACATTCACTATTCGTCGCATCCAGGCACGCCGGTTTCGTGTACTTTTTATCTTGAAGTATGTCGTCCCTTACCGGCCCTTCCACCCACATTCGGTCGATATATTTGTTTCGTCAATCTTTCTTCCTTCATCCTCTCCACATGTCTAAACCAACGCAACAGCCTTTCTCAATTCTAGTCACTACATCCTCTTTCAGTCCACAACGTTGTCACTACATCCTCTTTTAGTCCACATCGTTCTCTAATCAAACTATTGCGTATCCTGTCATTCAAAGTAAAACCAGACATACTTCTCAAGGACCTATTTTCTCGCTTCTTTTGCCATAGCCAAGTCTCGCTACCATACATAAGTGTTGGGACCAGCACTCCATTATGCACCTTTTACAGAATAAACAATTATTTATTTATTTATTATTAATTATTATGGATAGCCACTCTAGCTCTTTTGGAGATGTTCTGGCGACTCACTAAGGAGTGCAAGGTACAATTATATAAGTAGGTACTAATAACATAATCTGCACAACAAAAAATTGTAATTTCGAACTCTAAGCAAGATGGTTTAACAAACTTCTCATTACCACGGATAATTTTGTTAAATGTTAAATATTGTTTTTTCAAATAAGTACCTACATGTTGTAATGTACGTGTAAGTATATTTTTTCATCGATCAGGTGTCTCTTACGAATAAAAACCATAGAAGTATTTCTTCCTACAAAATTCACACTCAAAAAAAGCCCCAGTCCACTCGATTACTCTTTACTAATGAAATGAGCGCGAGATGTGATGCAGAAAAATCACTGTGATTGGTTCATTCTGTGCGCCACGCGTGACGTGACAGCTTAACTGATGGTTGGTTTTGTACAAAAATGTTGAACCGGTCACTTTATTGATGTATAACCCGTGGAAATATCTAGGTACCTCGCAAGGCGGTCTGACGGTGGCATGTGTCGAGTAATACTGAACTCGCTCCGATTGGTAACACAATTGACGAGCCCCGCCCGCTTCCCACAGTTGAATGTGGGGTCATTTTTAGCGCTAGTTAGACATCTATGTTTTTAACTATCATTGCGTGTCGCGATATTCATACATGCATAGTAAAGTTAGAGTGTAACGGCGATTGTTTATTAGGCTTTAAATTATTCGAACTTATACAGTAATGTGAAGGTGTTCCAGTGACAGTTTAAAAATTTCTCCACGGCAGATCTTAACGTTCGAGACATAAGTGCTAGTATCGAACGAGTGACTTGGGCCCACAATTCATCCGGGAAACGTAAGTGAATCCCCCCGTATCATGTTATTTACTGGCGCCCGCATGACGGAGACGGACGCCCTTGATATAACCCTGCTCCCCTCCCCTAGAATGTCCTAAGATCTACAAGATGGGGACGTTGGATTCTTGGTTGATTCTCGCGTTAAAGGTCGTGACGTTTATAATGTTTATTGCTAAGATCGTAGCGCGATCTTTGTTTTCTAAGTTACGTACATTTTTGAGGGTAGTAGGTAGCTATACCAATCCCTAACTGTGAGAGACACACTGTGAGGGAACCTGAGTGCCTGAGGTGTTCATATACTTCAGGCACTCAGGTTTGGTCAGGCGCTGGTAACATTTCGGTGGAAACCAAAGAATATGAAAAGTAAAGTTCCAAGTTCCAGGAACTTTTATAAAGAGTAACTTTTTACAGGATTGGTCAAGGTCTACCGTGACTTTGAAAAGTGTACGAGCGCTCCCTTCGTCCAAGTTTCGTCAGAACTTATTATGACAATTCGACATACCTTACGCAGCCAAGTCTTCCTACTAGTTAATCGGTGGCTTTATCGGCTTTACAATGTACAACGAATTGTTATAGTAAAGCGTCAATTCCCTTTCGGCCGTTTTCGCAACTAAGTTTCGTAACCAGTTGCGAAAGAAGAAGAAAAAGTCCTTGTTTGCAACCAGTTGCGAAAGAATACTTTTTGTTCTTTTTTCTAGTTCTATTAAATAGAGTCCAGGCAGATGATTTAGAATTTAAATGCGAGTCGTGCGTGGATAGAATTGAGCGCGGTATTTGCTTAAAGAATGCTAACTAAACGACACCTCATATAGACAAGTGTCAAATTCTTATCTACACTAATGGGGGTGGCAACTGTCAAAAAAATCAAAACGGAGGATGCCCCGTTTTTTTGACTATTCGTATGGGAAAATTACAATATTTGTATTTTAAAAAAAAAATCAGTGCCTACGCATTTACTGCTCAGTTTGCAATAGAAAAACTGTGGCTCCTAAACCATTTGGAGGAAGTAAATCGATTATCAAGAAGTTTATAGGTTATGATTCTAGTAAACTAATACCAAAAAAATATTCCTATGCAGGTAAATACAAATAATAGTAATGAAATACATTCAGAATCATATTTAAAAGTTACGTTTTATCATTACTGTTTGTTTTCAGGTCCGTATCTTTCACACTCGTTAAAAACGAAGGCAGTGTTTAGATACCTAGACTGTTAAACCTAAAACTAACTAAAAACGAGAAATGCAAGCCTTCATATCAATGATTCAACTCATTTAGCAAATGTTAAGCCAGATTTACAAGAAGAAGAGAAACTAGTAACAAGATAAGAGAAGTTAAGAAGAGAAGAGAAGTCATAAATTCTAATACTTATTCTAATTTAGTACTGGGTTTTTTTATCATAGTAAAGAATTGAGATTTATTTTAGGTTACAACAAACAAAAAAACTGCAAATCTAAAAGATCCTATATATTCCTAGACGTCTGGTAACGTAGCTCTTCCTGAAAAGCCTCCACAGAGGCAACAGGCCTTCAGCAACTAACGGCGGATACACATTGTTTGTGAGTTTTACGACTCGGTCGTAAAGCCAGAGGCCTTATCGAAACGATCGAAAAGATAAATCACTACTATCGATAGCTAACCATCAAAGTAGAAAACTGCAATTATTTGTAATTAAATGCTTAGCATACTCGTCATAGTGCTCGGGGACCTCAGTCGAGTTTCCCACCGTGTGGGCCTTAAAATGAACATGGACAAAACGAAGGTCATGTCGAACGCGCGTGTTGTGCCCAGCCTAATAACATTGGGGAACTTGACTCTCAAAGTTGTAGACGAATACGTCTAATTAGGACAAACAGTCCAACTAGGCCGGTCCAACTCCGCGAAAGAGGTCAATCATCGAATCCAACTCGGCTGGGCAGCATTCGGGAAACTTAGAAAAGTCTTTTTGTTCAATATACCTCAATCGCTCAAGACAAAATTATATAACCAGTGTGTATTACCAGTGATGACTTATGGCACTGAAACGTGGTCTCTCACTATGGACTTCATAAGAAAGATCAAGGTCACGCAAAGAGCTATGGAAAGGGCTATGCTCGGAATTTCTCTATGAGATCGAATCAGAAATGATGAGATCCGCAGACGAACAAAAGTCGTCGACATAGCCCAGCGGATTAGTTAGTTGAAGTGGCAGTGGGCGGGGAACATAGCACGCAGAACTGATGGCCGACGGGGCCGAATAGTTCTCGAATGGAGACCACATATCGGCAAGCGTAGCCACACGACCAGCCACAAGATGGACAGATGACCTCATCCAAGTGGCAGGAAGACGCTGGATGCAAGTCACTTCCAACCGATCTTTTTGGAAATCCATGGAGGAGGCCTATGTCCAGCAGTGTACTTGCTGTAGCTGAATGATGATGATGATAAAATGCTTAGCATAACACTTTTTAGCAAAAAGAAAACCGACTTCCAGAAAAATACGAACTAAAAAGAAAAGTTTTATGAATTTCTCATAAATTACAGCAAGGGATCTTGACCAAATTTAAATATAGGACCACCATTGAGGTACCCCCTCCTTCTAACAAAAAATTAATGAAATCGGACAAAGTGCTAAAGAATTATCGATGAACATACACAAACAATTAATATACGAACGTATTGAGAATCTAGTCATTTGAAGAATGTTAAAATCCTTACATACGTCCGAAAATGTTTCAATATCAAAAATGTATTTCAATTCATTAGAATTTACCACGCCGAGACCGATATCTCGGTCACTCTCGGTCGTACCTTACTTTACTTACATAACATAAGCAGCCTATATACGTCCCACCGTAGGGCACAGGCCTTCTCTCAGGGAGAGACTATGGACTTTATCACCACGCGTGAGCATCGCGGATTGGCGATTTCAAGCGCTGAGGTATGTGAATAGGTCAGACACCTCTTTTTGTGTTCTGAGGAATTTACACTGTTTGTTGAATGTCAATGTACAGTGTTAGCCGTTGCCTTCTTCTATTTGACAACATAGGCAAGTTCGCGATTTCAAAGTTAACCCCAAACGGTGATAACCTTTCGATGGTTCGGGCACGTGAAACGAAAGTCGCCAGACTACATCGGTAAGGAAGAGCTACGTCTACCAATTTCTGGGCGGAGATCCATGCAATCGAGTCTAATACACACATAGTTTTTCAAAAGAATCATATAAACACGACAATAGCTGTTGTTTGCCTGTATTTGGTAGTCTACTAGCAATAGCAATACAATGTCATTCCAATGGTATAACCAAATAGGCGCAAATTAAATAGGCATCTCCCGCGAAGAAGTTCGAAACGCGCGAGGCGCCGAGTTAAAATGCACGAGTTATACCGTTGGGTTATATCAGTACAATTTCATTCCAATGGCGCAAATTAAATAGGCATCTCTCGCGAAGAAGATCAAATCGCGTGAGGCGGCGAGTTAACTTTCACGGGTTTGCCATTTGAATTTTTACTATTTGAATGCGATTGCGAATTGCTCGTAGCCCCTTCTGCCGGAGTGATCTTAAACGATGACGAAGGTTAAGCAACACAGGGCGCGTTCAGTGCATGGATGGGTCGCCGTCTATGCCTAACGCTAGTGGCATTTTTCCGAGCGGTTCCGTGCTTCGCAAGGCACGTTCAGCTGTTGGTGCCGGCTGCCGTCGATAGATGGCAGTCGTTAAGCCAAGTCAGAGGCCGTAGGGCGGCTTGACAACTTCTGACAGTAGACGAGCCACTAGTCTACAAGCCTCCACCAATCCGGACTTGGCCCCCGTGGTGGAGTATGGCCTATACCTTCCTCAGGGAAGAGACCCGTGCCCCTCGGTGGGGACATAATGGGTTGATGATGATGTATGACGATGACGACCTCGTGGCGCAGCGGTAGTGCATCTGCATACCATGCGAAAGGTCCCGGATTCGAATCCCGGCTGGAGACAAAAAAAAAACCCCAGGTCTTGGATGTTTACATGTTTGTAATGTCGTTGTTTCTGGTTCCCACGACACAGGGTATCCTAGTGTGGGGCCAGAAGCAATGTATGTGCCTGTATGTAAATGAAAATGTATGTATGTAATGCGATTGGTTACTAGACTACCAATAGTGTCAATGAAAAAACAAATATGCATTTTAGAGACTCAGTCGCCTAAGGAGGGCCGAAAACTGGGTGAATGAGGTAAGGAATGCGGAGACTTAATAACATTGGACACATTGGATTAACATTGGACTCGGAAGCGAGAGACACAGTGCGGGCATGTGACTTTGTTTTATAAGTTAATTTGTGAAGTTATAGTAGCAATATCACTCGCTAACGGTGAAGGAAAACATCGTGAAGCGTACCACAGCGCTTGAAATCGTCAATCCGCGGTGGGCACCCGTGGTGATTAAGCCCATACTCTCTCCCTGAGAGAAGGCCTGTGCCCTACAGTGGGACGTATATAAGCTGCTTATGAATAGGGCGAAGTGGAGAGAGAAAATAAGGAAAGCTGACCTTGTGGAACTAAAGCTGGGAAGAGATAGAAACCTTTCAGCGTTTCGATTGCGTATAGTTCGGGATATGGTCTCAGTACCGACACATGTCGATTTGCGATAGGGCCTCAGTATCGAACGGGGGCGTGGGCTGTGACGTCATCCGACAGCCTCCGAGGTGCCGTCGGATATTTTATGTTATTCTACATTATTGTTGTTTTAGATTTGAACATTGTTCGGACAGGTATATCGATATCAGGGTTTGCCAATTGCCACGAGCCTGACAATTTTCTTCCGCTTCATCAACATTCATTAGGGGCTACATGCACGCACGAGTTATTTTAACTGGCGTATATAGACAGCGGTGGTAGCCTAGTGGGTAGAACATCGGACTCGGAAGCGAGAGACCCGGGTTCGATCCCCAATGCGGGCATATACCTATGACTTGGTTTTCTAAGTTATGTACATTTGTGAAGTTATAGTAACAATACCACTCGCTAACGGTGAAGGAAAAACATCGTGAAAAAACCTGAGTGTGTGAGCTATTCACATACCTCGGCGCTTGAAATCGCCAAGCCGCAATGGGCACGCCTGATGATTAAGCCCATACTCTCTCCCTGAGAGAAGGCCTGTGCCCTACAGTGGGACGTATACAGGCTGCTTAAATTAACAAATTAACAGCAATTGTAAATGTTCTTGCTATCCGACCCTTGGTTCGAAAGTGTGAATCGAAGTTCAAAGTGATAGGAAGCACGGTAAAGTTGAAAAATATTTTCTATTATGTTAAAGTTTTTGTCGTTCGAGATGCGTAAACAAGTGAAAAAACAATTAAGTTGGCCGGCACCAACCATAGCTACAAAATGTACGAAATGTTACAACAGTGTCAGTTTAGCGAAAGTTTAAGAAATGCTAATAAATCAAGTTTCCATCATCATAGATTTCGATCATCCATAGTTTTTTTTGTTGTTATTTGAATTATTATTTGCTTAAAAAAGTGAAGTTATTGTAAGAAAATGGGAAAGAAATTTGACGTGGCACTTTTTTAAAACTAGCTCCATATACTTGTAAATCTTGGTTAGTATCTGCCCTTAAAAAAACTTCGAAGGAATTCGAAGTCACCCTGTTGTGTAGGCAGGGCCCAAAGTTGTTTGTTTTGTACCTATTGATGAGTAGAATAACCTTTGGCATAGAAAGGGGATATCTACGTCAATGGCTGTTTGCTCCAATACAAACTTGTATTATTGATCAAAATTTGAAATACCAAAATATATTTTTTTTTTTTATATTTGCAAACCCACGACCCACCGCCAATAAACAACCAACTAACTGCTCGACCAACGTGGCAGCCCGAAAGTAATTAAATCGTATTACATAATTTACGACTGCAAGCCCTTAGCTTAGGGTACACGTGATGACGTCAGGACCAATCCTGGACGAGTCGTTTGGCCGAAATACGCGTTCCGTTTATGGCAGGCCAGAGTTTATAGGCGGAAATGGATGTATTCACCCTGAACGTAGCCTAGACTCAAGGTCTACGAGCTGGTGACGCGACGAGCCGGCGGGTGATTCCAATGTAAAATAATCCTTAAATACAAGATGGAGACTGCATAAAAGCGTAAAAAAAACCCGTTCCCGTTGGCCGCCCGTGGAGCACGTGGCCGGGCTTTTTTGCGCAGGTATTGTAGTCTCTAACCTTAAGTATTGAAGGTTAATTTTAGTTTGTAATGTTGCGCCGTCACGTCGCCGGCCCGTTTTAATGTGGATAGTCTTTGACGCGCCGGATTCTTTCTCTAACAGTTCGTTGTAATACTAGTGTTTTATTTATTTATTTTATTAATTTTAAACTCCACAGCACAAAATTACAGCAGACAGGTAATTTATGTAAACCAAACACTGGCCAATTACGGACTAATGTTTTTTAACTAATCTTGTTTTCGAGACACAGTTTTAGAAATTCTACAACCAGGCATACACACATGAAAAAAAGCGAAATTAACATAAATCATGCAAAATTCGGCGTGTGCGTGTGTGTGCGTGTGTGTGCGTGTGCGTGTGCGTGCGCGTGCGTGTGCGTGTGCGTGTGCGTGTGCGTGTGCGTGTGCGTGTGCGTGTGCGTGTGCGTGTGCGTGTGCGTGTGCGTGTGCGTGTGCGTGTGCGTGTGTGTGTGTGTGTGTGTGTGTGTGTGTGTGTGTGTGTGTGTGTGTGTGTGTGTGTGTGTGTGTGTGTGAGAGAGAGAGAGAGTTGTGAACTCTGTCAGCCATGATGTTTTAAGATTTCCTCTGCAATGACGTCACATAACTTATAAAAACGTAAGGCTGTGGCGTAACCACGGCGATTCGATTTTTTACAAATGAATAGGCAGCGTTTTAAATCAAAGATTAAAACAAAAAAACAGTGCAACAAAAAGAATATAATCATGTAGGTACAGCGATATCATTCCGATGTAGAAACCTAACTGCAAAGTGGGTTACTCGGGGCTGCACGTGATGTAAAATACTTCTGCCAGATGTCGCTGCCTGTACGTAACACAGAGAAGTTTGCAAAGAGGTTCGAAATTTAGCCGATGCCTGGACTTGCCCATTAGCTCAGTTGGGAGAATGCTGGCATGGTTAGCCAGAGGTCGCGGGTTCAAGTCCCGGCATGGGTGGAATTTTTAGCATCTAAATAGGTTTTTAGGATTAAAACGAGATATTACCAAAGGCAATTTTAGAGATCCTAACATTATGTAACGTCGCGTCGGTCCCATTTTCTCCTAATCGCGAGATATTTATGAATTCCCACAATGCGTCATGGCGTCACATGGTATTTAGTTATGTGCCTAGCAACAGCAGAAAGGAACTATTTTGTGTAAGATTCTCCCTTAAGTCCTGGGTGATAAGAGCTGCTATGTGTTACCGTGGAGTATCGGTCGAACGCATGAAAGCATCAATTGCGTACGGAATTTCCTGCCATTTGTGAATTCCCACAACGTTATACTTAAATAGTAAGTTTACTTTAAATGATTTAGTATGCGTGACCGTTTTATGTAGAGCTTACTGTGGAGCACTGACGGACTCTATGTAGTGTAGAGTTGTGTGACAATTTTTATTTTTTATCTTGACCGATTCTGGTTTCTGGCAGAAAACTAAGACACACAAGTTCAAACTCGTGGGGGTGTTATATGGATCAGCTAATTGGTCTTACGGACCACATACAAAGTCGAGCTAAACAAATGCAACGAGTCATTGAAATAATGTAAAACCGGATAACCGGTTTATCATTTCATTCATAATCATCATCATCATCATCATCATCAGCCCTTTGACGCCCAGTGCAGAACAAAGGCCTCCCTCGTGGTCCTCATAACCATGAGGGGTTTTCGCCCCGCTTGGCAGGCGGGTTGGCGATCGCAGTATGCGGTTGGAATCTCAGGAAGACGCTGCTGCCCGTCTCCTGGTAATTGATTTCCTTAGTCGGCTTCTACGACCTCTACGCGGGGAAATGGAGTGACGCTATTCATAATCCGGCGCCACACGGAGTTCATTCTCATTCATTTCATTAATTTCACGAAAATACAATCTCATTTTGAAGATTGAATTTATATCGTTAGATTGGTCGCTTAAAAATATTGCGAGTGTAGGATTTTTTTTTTCGGTTTATGAAAACTGATGGAACCCAATTGCGAAATATTAAGCTTTAAAGCGCATTTTTTTGTTAGAGTAGGGCGTAACCCCCCCTCTCTCGGCCAAACCGTTTACTGTAGAAAGGTGAAAAAAATTTATTCAGTAGCGCATAATTATAATGAATTTAAAAGGAAAACTGTAATAGTTTTACGCTAAGTAGGCTTTCAAAGTTAGCGAGTAATAGGCGACCAACTTATAAAAGGAAAACTTCGTACAAATTCCATTGAAAATTATTTTGATGAAGTTGTTAGTTCTGTAAAGCAGGTAAAACCCTCCTCCTTCTAGGGAACCCTACTCTGCGCGTGGCCCGACACGCGTTTGGCCGTTTTTTTAAATGAATTTCCCAATGTTTGTGGATACATAGTTTGTTTCGGTGTCCAGTATACTTAGCTTTCCTATCGGCCAATACCCTGGCTGGCTATTTATTAAGGCCCGTCTTCACCGATCATTGAATTAATGAATTAATGAAATTATTGCTAATATATGCCAAGTTATTACGCTTGTAATAACCTAAGTATGTCAATTGTGAGGCACATAGTTGAAACAATTATTACAATTCTTGGTTGACTCTGAGACCTGTGGTAGATGAGACTTTGTAATTCATAATAATAATAATAACTTTCACACAACACAATCACTTGATCTGGTCCCAAACTAGGATACCCTGTGCTATGGGTACAGAAACAAAATAAGCATATAAGTAACATAATATGCACAGAAACAGAAAGAAAACTAAATACACAACAGACAAAACGAATTAATAAAACAGGACCATAGATGTAGTCTGTGGTGTATCTAAGTTGCCATAAAAGGCAGCTTATGAAGAATCATAATGTCTTTTTTTATAGATCGTTTTTGCAAAAAGTGTCAGTGCGATTGTACGAATCATGTTAATAGCAATTTTTAGGACCCATGACCGAGATTTTATTCCGATTTTTGTATTTGTTGTTATAGCGCGAACAAAAATACATCATCTGTGAAAATTTCAACTGCCTAGATATCACGGTTCATGAGATACAGCCTGGTGACAGACAGACAGACGGACAGTGAAGTCTTAGTAATAGGGTCCCGTTTGGCACCCTTCGGGTATGGAACCCTAAAAAATTATATTATGATTATTTTCCTTGGTGGCGCTCATATTACTCTATGGAGCCCTTTAAGGTATATTTAACCGGTTTTAATGGTCGGTAAAGTTTTAATATTGTCACCTAAGCCGAGTTTTCACGGTCTTAGTACGCTCGGACCGTGTGCGTACAGTTTTAGTTGATTATGACGACGGTCAGTGCGCTCGGACCGAGTGCGTTTTCATAATCAACTAAAACTGTACACATACGGTCCGAGCGTACTAAGACCGTGAAAACCCGGCTTTACGGTAGGCGTGCAAAGAGGAAAGTAATAAAAATACTTGCACCTAAATATATTATAAGGGTTTCCTAGTTAGGGGGACATTAGGGGTTTGGTGAAAACGGGCATTTTGGGAAAGGAGGACATTTGAGGACAAGGAGGATCTCAGCGCTTAAAATTGCCTATCCGCGCTGGGCACGCATGGTGATTAAACCCAAACTCACTCCCTGAGAGAACTTGAGAGAAGGCCTGTGCAGTGGGACGTACTTATATAGGCTGCTTATGTATATTATGTAAAGGAGGACATTAGGGTTTGCTTGAAAACGAGCATTTCAATTTTAAGCCCCCTAACTGGCGCGCTAAGCTCACGGCCCAACTAACAATCATCGGAGTCATAAAACAAAGATAAGATATGATAAGAATATTCTTTATTGTGCACCAGGAAAAAAACAAACGTAAAATATTTACAAAGATACAGTATACTACCCAATTGGCGGCGAACTGAATCGGCTAGTGAATGCGCGCGTCTCTGCTTGCCAACGGGGACAAGGCAACGCGCGTGACGTCATGACGTTGTAAACAAACAAACCAACGTTGATAAATTCACCGTGAATCGGGGGCTATTCTGGTAGATTGATTGAGCATGTTGAGCCGGGGCTTAAGGAAACATGGGAGAAATGCGAGTCAAAATTGAAAATGCAAGGGTTGACCAGACCCTCAACTCTCGACGTTACTGTGTTCAAATTGCGTCACAATTAAGTGCAATAAGTTATAAAAAATAGCGATTTAGTAAACGTTTTACTTGTAGGAAATAGCACTAAAAACTTGTTTGAATTGACGAGCAAAACAACCACTTATCCAGTCCCTATCCGTCCAGTGGCACCTTTGCTCACTCTAGATGGTTGAAGGGACCACACGGATGCTGCAGTGCCTGGGACATGGTTTTGACATTGGAAATGTATTTTGGTTCACTCCAGTGTAGGCTCCGATTTCACGAAAAAGTGCGATCCCCTTATTGAGAGTTGTGAAGATATGATATTCTAAAAAGGCTCAAAAGACGCGTACTCACGAATATTGCAATTAGCGCAAAACAAAATGGACAATAATTTGCCCAGCAGCAGCAATCTTGTCGCTCCTAACAACCCGGATTTACAAACTGTGAATCACGATAAAATAGGACCGAAGCAAAATATGGATAATTAATTTCTCAGTGGCAACCTAGTCACTCCCAATAACCCGGATTTACAAACAGTGAATGACGATGACATTGTTGTTAAGTTATTCTAGTGTCATATTTATACATATCATCATCATCATCATCAGCCTATGCTTGTCCACTGCTGGACATAGGCCTCTCCTATTGCATGCCACTAAGCACGGTCCTCGGCTATTCTCATCCAGCTCTTGCCAGCCGCCCTGCGAAGATCATCGCTCCACCGAGTCTGAGGACGTCCTACACTACGTTTACCGATCCGCGGTCTCCACTCAAGAACTCGTCTACCCCATCGGTTATCAGTTCTTCGGATGATATGGCCGGCCCACTGCCACTTCAGCATGATAATTCGGTGGGCTATGTCGGTGACCTTGGTTCTCTGTCGGATCATCTGCTAAACTAAAGACAAAAATTGTGAACAATAATTGTTAGAAACCTATTTAGAGGCTAAAAATTCCACCCATGCCGGGACTTGAACCCGCGTTACTGGCTAACCGTGCCAGCGCTCTCCCAACTGAGCTAATGGGCATGTGAAGGCATCAGTGAAATTTCGAGCCTCTAGGCAGCGACATCTGGCCGAAGCAATTTACATCACTTGCAGCCCCGAGTAACCCACTTTGCAGTTAGGTTTTAACATCGGAACTGACATTGGAACTGTTGACAAATGAATTTTACAATTCACAAGGATGAAGACCAGAGAGTCATAAAAACGTCTGAAATTAAAGGAGTTCGAGTGCAAAAAGATAATCCTCATGCGATCTACTATCGCATTTCTTACGCGGATCAAATAAAGAGAGCTGTGGTAATAAAAAAGAAGGCCGTCAATGCGATCCAGCTTAAGAAGGCTTTAAATGGAAAACCTGGATTGGCAAAAAAATAAGAAAAATTATCTTTATCACTATTAAATGGTAACCACATTCCTGGCTATTACAGGTTATTTTTCGAAAATTTGTAAAGTGTAAAGCATAGATATTAGGAGTATAATATTAGAATTTGATACTAATATAATATATTTTTTAGAAATAAATAAAAAAACCAATGACCGTAGTAGAGGCGAAGCCAAAAATGTAATAAGACTGATTTTAAGGATGGATGAATCTCTATAGTGTTCCTATGTTTGTAATTGTTTGATAGTTAGCTGTAACAAGGTTACAAAAATAGAGCCTATTTTCCTACTAGGTAGGTATCATCATCATCATCATCATCATCAGCGCTTTGACGCCCACTGCAGGACATAAGCCTCCCTCGTGGTTTTCATAACCATGAGGGGTTTTGCCGTAGGTATACAATTTACCTATAGGTCTGTTTATTTTATTGTGTGACTGTGCTTAGGGTAAAGCTATAAAAGCTAGAATTTCCATAATCTTGTTATGTTTTCAATTTGTGCGTTAATAATTTGAGCACCTAATTTGTGATTTTTGATAACTAGTAATTTGTGATAACTTATTTTTTCCTACTAAAGAGTACTTGACACTAAAACCAATTTTTCTCTTTAGTGTAAAGGTCTTAAGTTGTTTGTTTATAACTGTTTACAAAAATTGATTGTTTTTGAGAGATTTAGTTTATTTCGATAAAGTTTAAATTTTATAACACAAGGAAGGAAAACTGTTCACATGCCTAAATAGGTATGTACAGTGTACACTATACTTTAAAAAGTGCCTAATTAGATATTTTTGATAAGATTAAGTGTATTTAAACGTTCGAGAGCAAAACGAAAGCCTTCGAAAGTAATTATCACTTTTTCGACTGATTATTTTGTTCGTTAAATAAAAAACATATTTCCAGGATCAATGTTTCATTTTAATAAAACCTATACAAAAATAATTTTTTACATCATCTTCAACGTGACATCCCAACTTGCCACCATGCATAATATAAATTTTACTAGAAAAACGTGATAACTTTTCCCATTTTTTTTAATCGCTTTTAATTACTTTATTAAGACAAAAATTATTATTTTAAAATGAATATTTGAATTCATTAATAGTTGACCCTGAATCGTTCCGTATAGAATAAGACTATTCTGCCAATACCTTCAGAGTTTTGCTCATTCAAAGGTTATAAAGTCGTTTCCTGTGAAATATCACACTGTCGTCGCAAGTGGACGACATGACATTTATGACTCGATTCCTTTCCAATGTGCTCGATAGTCGTGTGAGGCACGAAATCTGTGAATTTTTAGATGGAGTAGGCTTGCCCGGCACCTATAACGTCCTGACAGCTTAGTCGGCCTAGCCGGAAAGACTCAATACGTGCGGAGCCAACCAAGCAGCGGGTTTCTTCAAGATGTTTTCCTTCACAGTGAGCGTGTGGCATTGCTACTACAAATTCGCAGATGTACGTAACTTTGAAAATAAACAAAGTCATAGATAGGTACATGCCCGCATTGGGAATCGAACCAGGGTCTTTCACTTCATCTGATTAAATGTTAGCACATTGTTCCACCTACTGGGCTACTACCGCTTACCAAGGGCCAAAAACGTGAAAACGCAATGACAATTCATTAATCATTTTATCTCCGAGCCCTTTCGTCGCTCGAGCCCTGTAGAAAGTTGTGGACCCTCATTGTGGAGGGCGTCAGGCATCTCTGCGTTCGTCAATTATGCAAAACTTCTGCTAAGGGCCTGTTCCCACTGGTACAAGGACCCTTATTGTCCCAAACGAGACTGCAATGTTGGTGAAACTGCCTTTACTGTCGCTTTATACTAGAGCGTGATTTTGCAATCGATGGCAATATTTTGAGGGAATTTTCTTTTCATCACGATAAAAGGTTAACCGGTTGGTAAAATGATTTAGTCTGTAAGTTTACCTAACAAATAAAATGAAACTATATTATTAATGATTGAATCATCATAATCATCAGCCATTCGACGCCCACTGCAGGACATAGGCCCCCTTTATGGTTTTCATAACTATGAGGGGTTTTGCCATAATCGCCACGCTTGGCAGGCGGGTTGGCGATCGCAGTATGCGGTTGGAATCTCAGGAAGACGCTGCTGCCCGTCTGGTAATTGATTTCCTTAGTCGCCTTCTACGACATCCACGGAAGAAAATGGAGTGACGCTATTCTTAATCCGGCGCCACACGGAAATTCTTTTAAAATTACTTTTTTAATACTTAAAATAAGCGAAAGGGAAAGCCCATATTATGACTTTCTTAGATAGATAGAATATTCTTTATTGTATGTACACCTCTGAAATTGTTAATTTCTTTGTTTGTCCATCTACTGCCTTCTCCAACGTATTGGTCCAGTCCATCCAAAGGTTGCCTGGAAGGGATCACTTTTAGTGATTAGGCCACCGTCGATACTCTAAGGTTAAATATCTGTGTAATTTCCTTTTTTATGTAACCATAAAGTGTTCTCTATCCATCTATTATAAAAGCTCTTAAAGTGAGCGGTATTTTTTTAATTACCTTGACGTTCGCTTCCATCCAATAAAGTTATGATTTATGAATATTAAGATGACGTTTCGAACGCTTCCGCCAATATTTCCGCGACGCGACGAACGAATGACGACGACTGACGTCACAGGACCGTCATGCGGGAGTATTAAAATTATAAATATGTTTTGAAATTATTTGGGAGATATTTAGATAGAGCGCAGCGGTAGAACGCAGGCCTTACATTCGGGAGGTCGTGGGTTCGAATCCTGGCATGTACCAATGACTTTTTTTTTAAGTTACGCACAAGTCGCACCGAGCTATGGAAAGGGCTATGCTCGGAATTTCTCTACGAGATCGAATCAGAAATGATGAGATCCGTAACCGAACGAAAGTCGTCGACATAGCCCAGCGGATTAGGAAGTTGAAGTGGCAGTGAGCGGAGCACATAGCACGCAGAACTGATGGCCGATGGGGCCGAAAAGTTCTCGAATGGAGACCACAAATATCGGCAAACGTAGCGTAGGACGACCAGCCACAAGATGGACAGATGACGAAGATGAAGTTCTAGTAGCATTGCCACCCGCTAACAGTGAAGGAAAACATAGAGAGGAGACGTGAGGAAAATCCGCGATGGGCAAGCGTGGTGATTAAGCCCATACTCTCTCTCTGAGAGAAGGCCTGTGCCCTACAGTAGGATGTATATAGGCTGCTTATGATAGCATTTCCGCAAAAACTTAATTATTCGGCCTTTAGGAGGAGTGAATAAAAAGCCTCACCCAAACCGTTAGCTCATCGTCGCCCGTCCTATTTGTGGCACAAAGGGGCTCTGGCTTCTGTCCGATTGTTTTATCGATGGTGTGCCTGACAGCCACGAGTCGACTGGCAATTTGAACCTTAGAGGCTGTGGAATACAGGCTATTATTCGCCAGGTACCACGCCAAATACACGAAATAGGCGCGGGAAATTTGCAAATAGGAGAAAAAAGTTTATTTTTTCAACCGACTGTTTTTTGAAGCACAGACGACAGCACATCATCCTTTACATTGGTGCACTTTGCTAGTCCGTTATGCTATGGGCGGTATTGTACAAATGTTTGTACACGTTGAACTGCTGTTGACTGTACTTTTGCCGCTAAGTACATACCTATATGAAGAACGTATAATTACAAATGAACTGCAGTATTTGCCATGGAAAGTAAATTAGGTTAGGTGTGACCTGAAAGACCGGAATGACCTGAAAGAATGACTGATGTAAATGTAGACCAGGTAACTTTTTGTTAGGATAGTAGAGTCTCTTGTACCTACTTGCTTTTTTGTATGCAATAAAGTTTTCTATATCTACCTATTACGCGTCGAAATGTTGACCTAATTAACATCAAAACAAAGAAAACATGTTCGATTAAATTAGCCAAACCAATCTCTCTCACAGCGAAGAGAAATAAAGCCAATTTATCAGACACACCTGACTTCTTAGCAGATCACAAGACACGCATCAAAGTGCCCTATTTCAGAAGCCCCTTGTACTGAAGCGAATGGATTTCCGGCCGAAACTACTGAAAATCAAGGGAGAGTTTTCCGCATGGTTTCGAGGATCGGAGCGAAGATGGCGCCGATCGCGCGCGGCGGCGCTGGCGCAGGCCCAACGCGACGCAAGCGCAGAAATAGATCTCTCATAGACCCGTGTCGCGCGCGACACACTGGGAACACGCGACAACGCGCGTGGTGTTGCTAGGGTTACCAGACGGACGGGAGTTCCCGTCTACTATACATTTTCTCGCTAACGGTGGAGGAAACCTTAGTATATGATGTGTTGCTGACATCACATACATCAGTCTTTGAAATTACTAAACCATGGTCGTTAAGCCGCAAGTGAAATTTAGACAGAAATAAATAAACTTATTATTAAAGAAGGATACACAGTAACTGGCCTCCAGCACATTAGTACTCATAAAAAAGGAACGAACCACAAATGCCAGAGCTCAAACTATAGCACCCCTAGCGAACGAAGACCTGCCCCCGATATACCATCATCATCAGCTCATCGTTGCGCACTTCTGGATATAAGCCCTTTCCCCTAAATGCCATATCTCACAGTCCCTTGCCATCCGCATCAACGGGCCTTCCAGCGACTCATGGACATTGTCTCCGTTTATAAAAGATGAAAAATATTGGGCTCTGAGAAACAGGGGCGAAACATTTTAATAGAGTTTCACTCAAAAATACCGCTCCGAATGCTTGTAACACCGCAGTTGTTAATTAAATTGTCAAAAAAGGCGATAAGTCAAGATTAGAAATCTATCGGTCTATCAGCGCACTCTCGGAAGTCTATAGTTTTATGCAAAGGTCTTGTGTACGAGGCTGACTCACCAGTGTGATGAATACCAACCCGTTGAGCAAGGCGGCTTCCGAAATGGATACTCGAACATGGACCGCATACACTTTGCCAAGCAGCTGATGGTGAAATGCAGGTACAAACGACGAAAGTTTGTGTCGTTTTCGTCGATTATGAGAAGGCCTTCGATAGATCGAGCACTGGGCTTTGTTATATTTTCTGCGTCGCTACAATATGAAAGTTACGTGGATATCCTCCGGGAGACCATAATGTCTGCCACTTTGCAGGTGCGACTACATTGCGACTACATTATCTGACTAACCCGGTTAATATCACGGAAATACCAGGGTAACCCCATTTCCAGCAGCCTAAGTCGCTATTTTCCTCAATGGTGCACAATCCTACCATTTGTCTATATAGAGCTCAAGAAGGTCTCTGACAATTTTGTCTCCAGTAATTAACTGCTAACAGGCTCGCTCGTAGCCCCGGCTGCCTGAGTGATCTTAAACGATCACGAAGGTTAAGCAACACAGGGCGCGTTCAGTGCATGGATGGGTCGCCGTCTATGCCTAACACTAGTGGCATTTTTCCGAGCGGTTCCGTGCTTCGCAAGGCACGTTAAGCTGTTGGTGCCGGCTGCCGTCGATAGATGGCAGTCGTTAAGCCAAGTCAGAGGCCTTAGGGCGGCTTGACAACTTCTGACAGTAGACGAGCCACTAGTCTACAAGCCTCCACCGATCCGGACTTGGCCCCCGTGGTGGAGTATGGCCTATACCTTCCTCAGGGAAGAGACCCGTGCCCCTCGGTGGGGACATAATGGGTTGATGATGATGAAAATTAACTACTAAGGTTGGTTTTTGATAGAACACTAATTTCCCAACTTTTTTCCTAGTCTAGCAATGGCAACCCTGGTTGCTCTAGAGTGTGGGGGCCTCAGAGTAGGTATGTGCTGGGTGACACGCGTTGCTATGGGCAATATGTAGTAAAAGTAATAGAAATACATTTATCGTAGGTGCATTCCACTAGGTGAAATATTGTTGTTGTTTTCTTGTAATCACCATAATTGTACTCTTGTTGTTTGTCTTTGAAATAAACTTTTTTCTATTCTATTCTATTCCTCCTCCTTTTTTCTATTCTATTCTATCCTTTCATAAACTTAACTTTAAATTTTACTTCATTTGGGTTTTCTATACACTTTATCTAAGTTTGGCCGGTGATTTTATAATTAGGTAGCTTAATATGATATTTCACTTGCCAGTTCCATCTTAACACGGATGTGTAGACTCAGTTATTTTTAAGACGAGAAGTTGAAATGTATTTTTAAATTGTTTTGTTGGGATAAGTGTGAACATGAGAAACATTTACATTTAAGGCTGCTTTTACTTGCGGAATCCCTCTACCAACCCTCTACCTCTAATAAGAATAATTAAGTATGTTATGTGCGAGCGAGATGGATGCCAGAAGTAATATCTACATTAACATGGAATTAGGAATTTAATAAATTATGTAGTCTTGAGCAGAGATCCTGGAATTGTAAGGGGTTTTTGGTTTGGGGGTACTTTTTGTAAAAACATACGAATTGTAGCTTTATGTAACAGAGTCATGAAGAAATCCATGGATTGCCATATTTAAAAAAAATGCAGTCACTTTGACTTTAAAAACTTTACACCGCGGTGGTGACCATTTACAATGCGAAAGGTAAGTTTGGATTCATACATACATAAACTCACGCCTGTATCCCAGAGAGGTGTAGGCAGAGACCAGGGACTGCCACTTGCCACGATCCTGACAGAACACTTTCGCTTCGTTGCATCCACGCACGCCGCCGGTTTGGATTTGTCCTGTTATGATAAGCAAGACAACAATTCGCATTCAACATTCGAACGCATTCCGCGTGTGCTCTTATAGTCCAACGACGGGGAAAAGAACGCTCAAGCGGTTTGAATGAGACGCTACACGTCTCGTCATCATCTGTGACTGAACGTAATTATAGGCTCTAATCAAAAGCAAGCCCCATAAAACCGGCAACAAACGGCTCCCGGCCGACAGATGGCACCACTGTTGCATCATCGCCGCCTGATATTTATTTATTTGTGCTGTCCGAATAAAACTTTACGGCCCAGTTTACAATTGTGCTGCTGCGGTAGTTCTTTTATTGATATACGTTTCAGGTCCATCGTAATCGCTCTACCCGGATCGCGGTTCGCGTTTTGTGACTTTGCAGAATGTTGCTAGCTTTCGTACAGCTTCATCATCATCATCATCAGCCATCTGACGCCCACTGCAAGACATAGGCCTCCCTCATGGTTTTCAAAGCTTCCCGGTGTTGTGCCGCCCACATCCAGCGATTCCCCGCCACCGCAACCAGGTCGTCAGAATATATGGTGGGGGGCTTGCCCACGCTGCGTCGTCCGGTCCGCGGTCTCCAGGTCAGAACTTTTTCCCACCAGCGGCCATCCGTTCTCCGAGCTATATGCCCCGCCCATTGCCACTTAAACTGAGCAATTCTTCGAGCTATATCAGTAACTCGGATTCTTCTGCGGATCGTACAGTCAACTGCACACAAATCTTTTCGTAAATGCACTCTAAACTTTGCAACTAAATTGCAAAGTTTGACCTGCTGTCGACTGCACAGCAACACGATCAACTTCTACATTTTCCACTGACCGTCGTTAGTTAAGGGCATAGAGTCGATAGATCAATCCAATCGAAACGGAATTTATTACTTTTTTACTTGTTTTAAAAACAATCTAGCAGCCCACTACTACTGAATGTGTAATTTAGCAAGTTTTCTTATTTCTTAGTGAAAACTATCTAAAAAATTTGATAGCCTTATTCTGCCGATGGGATGTTTTCTCATTCAGTGCGGTAGATAGATAGAGAACACTAGTTATTGTACATAAAAATGGAAATTACACAGATATTTCTTAACCTAAGAGTACATATAGCCTTATCAGAAGTGATCGGTGGATTGGGCTGGATTTTCTCTTTAACTGTAATTTCATATTTGAACCTTTGTTGGCAAATAAATAAAAGTTAAATAAATAAAATTAGTCAAAGTCAACTATTGCGTGTATGACATTAACAGTCGTCATATAGCTGTGAAAACTTGCCAAGTTGCATATTCAGTAGCGAAGACTACAGCGAGCCTGGTTAAAACAGGTGAGGATTGTTATACTTATATTCCTGCATATAAAATTTGGCAAGAATTTAGATTATATTCTTTTTGTTGCACTAACCCGTGCTGAGGGCAATTTTTAAAAACTTATTTAGACGCTAAAAATTCCACCCATGCCGGGACTCGAACCCGCGACCTCTGTTTAACCGTGCCAGCGCTCTTCCAACTTGCCCAGTAGCTCAGTTGGGAGAGCGTTGGCATGGTTAGCCAGAGGTCGCGGGTTCAAGTCCGGCATGGGTGGAATTTTTAGCCTCTAAATAGGTTTTTAAAAAGTATTTAGATCGCAATTGTTGTCTCGGAGAAGCTGAACATTTAGGTTGCGTCGAACTTGGTCCCTTTTTACACTTTACGGTTTTATGGGATCATCTCCACGTGCTGCTGTCTTGAGAGACTTCGAAGTCTTCCCATGCCAGACAGTTGTCGCCTTCACTGATCGGCGTCAGGTGGTTTTTCGGCGCCCTGGTAACGCTGAAGAGGTTCAGCATAGGAAGCACATCGGTGGAACGCTTGTCTCACATGCCTGAGGTAGTGGGCTCGAATCCCGGCATGAAAGAATGAATGAATGAATGATTGGACTGACTGAATGAATGAATGGAACGAATAAAAGAATCAATGAATGGATGGAATGAAAAAATGAATTAATAAATTAATCATTGAATTTATCGTGATAAACATATAGGTTACAACGAATTAATCTTTATTTAATAATAACTTATTACGTCATGAAAACGTTAATTTGTGAATTTCTACAGAAAGGTTCTACAAAAGTAACAATGTCACTCGCTAACCGTGAAGGAAAACATCGTGAGGAAATCCGTCTGACGTGTTCACATATCTCAGCACTTGCTACGTATAATGGCCCAATCATGTCGGGAAAACCGAGGTCTAACTACCTGCAACCTTCCCAGTTACCAACCGAGCCTTGTTTGGTTGGATGCGGGCATATTGTGCGACAATCCCTCTTATAGCCAAAGCGTTAAGAACTATTGAACTATTAAGGTAGCTTTGATCTCAACCGATACCATCTATCGACAGTCTGCCATTCGCAAGGCTTTGGTTCTATTCAGCTAGACCCGCTTGTATACAGGTCTGACATTTCCGGGCTAGATTTCATACATAGTAGTAATGGTATAGAGAGTAGCCTGATATGGTTTGATAGCACGATGCCCACTATCGTACTTTGTTACTTTTATTTCATTTCAATACAATCGGTATTGAACAGCGGTGGTAGCCTAGTGGGTAGAACATCGGACTCGGAAGCGGGAGACCCAGGTTCGATCCCCAGTGCGGGCATGTACTCGTACCTATGACTTGGTTTTCTAAGTTATGTACATTTGTGAAACTTCACAATAGTAGCAATACCACTCGCTAACTGTGAAGGAAAACATCGTCAGGAAACCTGAGTGTCTGAGCTATTCACATACCTCAGCGCTTGAAATCGCCAAGCCGCGGTGGGCACGCGTGGTGATTAAGCCCATAGGCCTGTGCCCTACAGTGGGACGTATATAGGCTGCTTATGTTTAATACAATCGGTAGCACAATGACGACTTTTGCAAATCTTCATACATTAGATCGCGCCATGCCCACTTTAATAATTATAAAACATAAACATTTACATTTACATACAGGCACATACATTGCTTCTGGCCCCACACTAGGATACCCTGTGTCGTGGGAACCAGAAAAAACGACATCACAAACATGTAAACATCCAAGACCGGGATTCGAATCCGGGACCTCTCGCATGGTATGCAGATGCACTACCGCTGCGCCACGAGGTCGTCGAAAACTTTAAAAGAATAAAAAGTTTTCGTTTTTTGTTCTTGACTGTGTAACTCGGTGGCAATCCACGCATTTAAAGTATTGCAGCCGATAAAAGGGAGCCTCCTGTGACTAAACAAATCTTTTATGCGGTATGCCAATAGGCTTTGTGCTATTTGTATTCCGTATGGGAGCCAACCTTAAATATTTATTTCATTCTGTTTTTAGTATATAATGTTGTTATGGCGGCAAACTTTCAACTGCCTTGCTATCACGGTTCATGACATAAAGCCTGGTGACAGACAGACGGACAGTGAAGTCTTAGTAATAGGGTCCCGTTTGGCACCCTTCGGGTACGGAACCCTAAAAACGTTCAAACTTGGTACATTATGAAACCATGTCCTAGATTCACACATTATACTTATTGTCTGTACGAAGCTTACCACACACGAATCTCACACGACTAGCTAGACACTAATTTCAGCCTTAAATTTAAAAGTTGACCCATTTAGCGCCCTAAAATTCAATCGTGCAGGTCTCCTCGCGACACTATTCCGCGTCTAAGTGACTCTGCTTCCGCGTATTTGCGTCACGGTGCTTCAGAATGTTATGCGGCTGTTAACTTTAATTGCAACGAGCGGAAAATGCTCAAATCAGCGAGATGAGTGCTGTGCTGTTATTGTTATAGGCAGTGGTTAACAACCTTTTGTCGACCAAGGACCACTTTAATTGGTTTATTGTTTGTAAGGATCGCAGGAAGTAAGTTTTTCGGTACAGATAATTTAAACTAAACTCCCAATAAGCAAACGTTTCAAATGATCTATTGTTTTTTTTTTCACAAAACTGAAGCTCCGACGCGGTAATTTTACTTAAAAAATATAACTGTGAATTTATTCGATTTCAAGGTTTCCGTTGTTTCAGAACACGTTGAGATAACTTGTTCTCTTAGAAAAAGATGTTGAATTGGACATATTCAAATTTAATAACTAAGATCTACTTTTTAAAAAGCATGTCACGAAAATTCTAATCTGTTTCGTTTTGATTCCTTCACTGTTATCAGTAAATGAACCCATGTCAAGTAAATTGTATGCAATTAAAAACATAACTTGTAAAAACCAAGTCTCGCAACTCAGTTCTTCTACCATAAAAAGTTGTGAGATCCACGTAATACCAAGTCTGTTAATATATTCAATAAATGGATTAATTTATAGACAAAGGGTTAAGGGTTTGCCCTCTAGCCTGACCTTTTTGAAAAAAGTCAAAAATTCAGAACGACATTTCACATGACATTCATGACTCGATTCATTTCCAATGTGCTCGATAGTCGTGTGAGGCACGAAATCTATGAATTTTTGGGAGTAATGTTTTTATGAATACCTATGCTAAGCTTTGATTCCTTTAATGCTATATAGAAAGAAAAAAACAGATTCATTACACCAACAAGACACATCAGACTATTAGATGAATAAGTAGGTATGTCAAGAAAATTGTAAACACTTTTAATGTAAAATGTCTAATCCTGATACCTACTTTGTGCATAATTATAATGATAATGATCATGCTATGTTAACTGATTTTGAGTTGCAGCCTAGTTCAAGATTGATTATAGTTTTTAAATACCTCTGAGCTGTGGTTATGACCTGTAGGTTCACCTATTAATAGTTAATAAATCTAGAAAACTACAACAATTAAAGTTTGTTCAACACTTGCCAGGTATCGGAACGGTGTTTTCAGATCATTTTGTTTAAAGCAATGACTTTTATAATGTTTTTAAAACTCTTTTATATGCGCCACGGCACCCTTTTATGGCGCACTCCCGAGGCTTTCAGGGACCACCTGTGCTCGGCGTACCACTGGTTGGTAACCACTGTTATAAGCAGTCCAGACTGTTTAGTTTCGGCAATGGAGTTTATAGTTTTGGTGTGTATTAAACTGCCACAGAGACCCAATGACGCGTTAAGAGAAGAGAAACGTACCTCTACTCTTAAAAAAACGTTTTTAATAAAGCTAAGATTAAGCCTTTTTTAGTGAATTTGTAGTAGCAATACCACTCGCTAAAGGCAAAGGAAAACATTGTGAGGAAACCTGAGTATCCGAGGAGTTCACATATCTCAGCGTTTGAAATTGCCAATTCGCGCTAGGCACGCGTGGTAATTAAGCCCATACTCTTTTACTGAGAGAATGCCTGTGCCTTACAATAAGTCGTATAACGCCTGCAAAAAAAAACCTACCTTGAGAAAAACATTTTCTCATGGATCTTATTATATCATTACAATCGAAAAATAATCGACTCAAGAAATCGCACAACCTGGTGGCGAATTATCGCTAAATACGAATTACGACTACCTTTAAAGTGTATCAAAGTACAACATAAGTTCTAAGACCAACGAGATATACCTAGAATTATCGCTGAACATTTTATTATAAAAAGTGGTATTGAGAACCTTCTCGTTTTGTTTAAACTCAGTTCAAGAACAATAATAGAGGGGCACGGGCTCTGTGCATGCGGTGGTAAAACAGCTTCGGGCTCAGTATTTGCGGCAGGTTTTTTGCCCACAAAGGACACAACTCTGATTTTAGGCAAGGGCTGAGTCTCAAGAGTGGCGTGAATTGGCGCTTACCTTTATTTAATGAGTAGCTTTTGCCCGCCACTTCGTCCGCATCGAATGAGTAATTTCCGCGGTGAAAAGTATCCTATGTGAAGAACATAGGATACTGTTCATCCAGGGACTCAAACTATCTCCATACCAAATTTTATCTAAATCCGCAAATTACATTTTGCGTGAATTTGCAAAGAACTAAGTACTCAAGGCCGCTTTCCAAGTGATGTAACCGGCGCGCATGTTGAACGTTGAATGTTGATGACGCGAACGTGATTTATCAGGATCTTGGTAAGTGGGTGCATGTAGAACAGGGATAGGACAATAACATTTTTTTCCTCCAAATAGGGACTGATAGAAAAAAACTTTGCGTATCTACGATCTAATTACGATGATAAACCAACACTCATTCTAATATGTCTACGAAAGCCAGCCCGAAAGTTTTCCCCGAAGTGAAATCAGAACAATGAGAAGTCAGATGTAACAAACCATTGGATCGTACTTGCGAATTGAATTTGAATTTGACCGATGAATTTGAAGATGAGACCGTCACTTTTACACAATTGCATTACCTAGATACAAGAAATAATTTATAATTATTTATTTTTTGTGCAATAAAGTGTTCTCTATAAGTTTCTATATATAATTTACTATTACACTACTTTGTCACTTGCGTGTATTACCGTTTTTTTCTTTCTTCTGCTTATTCCCGTTTCTTGTATGGGGATCCCCTAATGTTTTACTTTTTGTTTTTTTATTACTTGTGAGAATTTTAATTGGTTACCTATTACGGTGCACGAGATAACGCCCTTTATAACCCAGACAGACGTCGTATGCATAGTTAGTAGGATCCCGTTTATACCCTTCAGGTCCGGAGCCTTAAAAAATTGTAGTTAGTTGACACATGAAAAATTTTAAGGGATTTTGACGAATTGTGGCCTAGGACTACTTACTTTTTAATTAGATACTTATCAGAATTGTACGTGAAGAGAATTACGGACATAAATTTTATACGGTACGGTAAAACGAAAGATAAACGGTAATACGGTAAACGAACGACAAAACAAAGTTTATGAAAAATGTTTTAATTTATAAATTTTATTAAATTCGACAAACTCTGCTTAGTACAATCCGGATTAAAATAAGTTACTCGGTTCAAATAAAATTTGTAGGTATGCGGTTTATTTTAAATCCGACACAATAAGAGCAATATCCTGGATTAACTCATCGCGTGATGATTGAATAATTTATAATATTTTTATTTCAAAATATCTAAAATATGAACGTGTGACACTCTATCATCTGCATATGGTTATTTATAAAATTATAACGAGTTACCCGAGTAAGATAACATAAAATATTCTTTATTGTACACACCAGAAAACAAGCCAGTCGAGTAAGTAAAGCGACATTGACGTGTATTAGCTATTTTCTTATGTTCTTTTACATCGACGTGTCTTAGCTATTTTCTTATGTTTCTTATGTTATTTATTTCTTTTGAAATAAGTTCACCTTTATATATCTACACATACATGTTATTTAAATTATTTATCTATTTATCTATATTTTTTTTTATTTAAGTGTAATAAAGCGTAACATGCATACATAGATATTGATATAGAATAGATTCTACGATACAAACGAACAAAGACGCGTGCGAAACATAGTGTAGCCTATTTCTTCGGCCGGGCGTGGACGGTTGCCGACCCCTGCCCTCAAATGTCAAGGGTTAGGCGCCTTGTGAATGTTAAATCATTACAAAAAATGAAATAGCATCACGCCTAATATTTTGAAACTATTAGTAGGGCCGTTGTCATTGAATCTGAGCTAGCTTTGATCTGCTTATCAAAAAAAAAAAAGGAAAAGGGTTTTCTCAAAATGTTTTATGACGTTTGTTTGGTGTCTTTGTTTATTTCTTTGGGCGGGAGGATATTTTGTGCTTGCAACAATAAAGTTCGGCCAAAGTAAATTAGCTATCCTTATTTATCCTATTAATTATTATAAGTGTATCCTAATAAACTGCCATGAATACATCAGCTAGTAAAAAAAATTCAAATTGAGTAAAACTTTTACCAGCTCAATAAAGTATGAATTCACTTCGTACTTTACGAAATCAGCTGATATCTGTCTTCTGTAGTTATACTCAAAATATAATATAAGTAGACCGCTTGACTGGTAACAAGGTGTGAAATAGGGCTGTAAGCTTAGATCAAAGAAGGACGAAGAGAAATCCCGGTACATAGACGTTAGGTACATAGCCTTTTAGTACATAGCGACACGTAGCGCCATCTATTGAAGAAATGCCGAACTCGCGGGCGCTATGTAAAGAATTCTCTGCTATCTAGACTTCCTAAAATATATAATACACACGTTTTGCTAATCAATGTGGCCCGCGCGGGGCTGAATTCTTGGCTCGGAGTTGATGAAAATTGTTTCAATGGCAGTGTTCCTATGTCTTTGAAAAGCAGTTGGTCTCGTCTGACTTGGTTTCGCCGAATATCCACACCAACGTGCATCAATTCAATGCGGTAGTACCCGGAGGCGGATTAGCAGTCTTAGCCGCCCTAGGCCGCTTAGTACTAGCCGCCCCCTTTCTTTATTTTCTAAGCTACACACATATGACATTCTATAAATTTTCTATATCTGCCCCTGATAGTACCTCCGGTTATCCCTTCTGGTATAAAAGCGTGAAGATATGTTACGTATGAAGATACAAAACTATTTTTTATTAAAGCGTCTTTACGTGGTGGAAAAGTCGTGGATCCAAAGGTTCAAGTTGGTTTATGTGTGCAGTATATATTTGTACTAATGTGTTGGGGAACTGGTAACAATTACAGGTTATAAAAGCTGCGGCACACACACGCACGCCGCACGACTTTACCCTCAATCCGAGTGCCTGGAACTGGCCACTAGAATAGCATCACGAAAGCTCCACTCACGCCATTCGATAATCGACTTTAACTAATAGCCACTAAACTGCTTATCCACGTACCTAGAGGCTCGTCACCACACTTCCTGGGATCTATCGATTCGCAGTCTCCGATAAATGATATCACCGCACTTGAGAATCACAGTCGCGTCGCGTCAACTTGGCTTCGGCACCAGGCGCTAAGACCGACAGAGTAGCTGGTGAGGTAGCTGACAAGGCGGGTTTGGCCAATAAGAAATACCGCAACGTCCAGCGCCTCCAACAAACAATAAGAGCGCGATTCTTACATAATTCGCGCCGCCATTGCTGCGGGCGGCGCGCGGCGATCTCGACCTAACCGCGTCCGCGTAGGACCCATAATCGGGCGGGGAGACAGGCGTGGAGCGCCGGGAATATTTGTGAGAACCTTGATGTTACCTTTGCCACTAATTTTAGCCGGCTAACCTAGATCGGTGTGGCTGAGCGGATCGATACGGACATGCGCTGCGACGGGCGACGCGGGGCGAAGCGCCGACGTGTGGGGCGCTCGCTCGCGACCGACTGGCGGCGGCGGCGGCGCCGGGCCCGCGCATGCGCCCGCCCGCGCCACTCCACTCCCGAGCGCGGATACCGGATCGCCTGAAACGGAAGGAATGCCTGTGAACATGTCTTTACTGCTATTTCTCCAGTATAAACCCAGCCTAGCCACGAAGTCAGAAGGAATTAACATTGTAGGGACTGAAAATGAGGGAGGCGGTAAAAACATGGGCTGAGCTGAAAGCAGAGATTTGAAATTGTAACTGAAATTAATGGAAAGATGCTGATGGTGACATGGAATGGCAGTGGCAGGGTCTGAGTGAGAGAGGCGGCGGTAACATTGAGCTGAAACGAGGTACTTATATTTGGTGACTGACAATGAAGGAGAGTGGCCGTAAATATTAGGTGCTGACATTGAAGGAATGGCAGTGAGTCTTGGCGGGACAAGAAGTGAAGAAGGCAGTGGTAACATTGGGCTGAAACCAGGTACTTGAATTTGGTGACTTAAAATGAAGGAAAGTTTCCTTGAATATTAGATGCTGGTACTGAATGAATTGCAGTGAACAATTGTTGACTGAAACTGAAAGAAAAGTGCTAATAATGATTGTCAAGGAATGGCCATTGGAGGGCCAATGAAAATTGAAGGGAATGAAAGTGGCAGAATGGGGAGGTAGCGGAAACATAAACTAGCCTACCTGGGACCTGAAATTGTTGTTGAAATCGTTTTGCTAAACAAAACGTGCTGAAAACATTAGATCCTGATAGTGATTCTCAAGGAATCCCAGTGACATTGAAGAGGAATACGATTAACCATTGTGTGATTGAAACCATGTGATCAATCACTCTTAGTACTTTCAAAAGTACTAAGAGTGGCGGCGGAAACAGTAGCTAGGCTGATTTCAGGAAACTGTTTCTGTTGTTGTGCATATTATGTTACTTATGTGCTTATTTTGTTTCTGTGATGTATCTTGTTGGTATAATAAATGTCTTTCTTCTTCTTCTAAAGTAAGAAAGGAGTGGCTATGAAGACGAGGAGTAGTTATGATGGAGCTGAATGAATAGCACTGAAAAACAAATATGGATTGAATCGACCAAGCTAAAAGTGAAAGTAAAAATATGGTCAAGAAACAAGGGACTCAACATTCTTTGCTGAAATTGATGCTGAACTGCTGAAAACATTAGTTAAATAAAAATGGAGGAATATGGAGAAGATGTGGTTCATCACTATACAAAATGGCAATAAAAAATCATTCTGGTCAGTGGCAACTAGTAAGACATTGGCTAGGATGACATTGAACCAATGGCAGAAAACGGGTAATGAAGAAAATTGTGGGACTGTGGTGAAGCCATGCCATGAAGACTTGTTTCTTCAATTTAATTTTTATTCTTTTATTCCTATAACTAAGCTATATAACTTCAGTTTGTGTCATCCTAACATGGTGAAGCTTCATCGCAATAAGGCATGGTGTTTGTAATTTCAAACCAAACTACATTTGTTTAGGATTCTCCTCGTTAATATGAGGACGCTCTTAATTCATCATCATCAACTATTTGGCGCTCTTAATTAGTGCGCTAGAAAACTGTAAGTACTTACATGTATTTATTGCAAAAGTACCACTTTCCACCCACTTCACTGTAAATAAACCATCCTACGCATCCATTGCCCCTTTCCCACGTTCCCTGTCATTCTTCTCTCATACAGAACCAGCAACAGACGTCTACTAGGTCCAGACAGGAGATCTGAGTGCCTGGCCCTTTTCCTTTTGTCATGGTGCGGGTGACGCCTATAGTGATGGGTCAGTTCGGTTATCAAAGTAGCGACTATCGATAACAAAGTAAAGTTATTTACTTACACAAATCTTGTGGTCCCTCATCAGGGACATAGGGCCTTTATAATAGATCTCCACTTGCTGTGGTCTTGAGCGGTGACTTCCAAGTCTTCCCATCCCAGCCCTTCATCATCATCATTACATTACATACGGTCCCGGCCAATTGAGGTTCAGCGCTGTCGCGTAGTACTGACTGGTTTACTGACCTCCACTGACTCTATGTAAACGGAAGAAGTCAGTTCCAGGTTCAGTGACTGACTCCGTGTGATCCAGCCATTATTGACGTGTTTTGGAAATTGCTCATTTTTTGAAAAAAAAGAAAAACCTTTATTAGGGCAAATTCACACATCACAAAAAAAGGCATAACAAATAACCTCACACCGAATTTTGGTACGTATACAGAGTGACTTTGAATTTGTTCACTGTATTTTAAGAGTATTTTAAGAATCGCTCGTAGCCCCGGCTGCCTGAGTGATCTTAAAACGATCACGAAGGTTAAGCAACACAGGGCGCGTTCAGTGCATGGATGGGTCGCCGTCTATGCCTAACGCTAGTGGCATTTTTCCGAGCGGTTCCGTGCTTCGCAAGGCACGTTAAGCTATTGGTGCCGGCTGCCGTCGATAGATGGCAGTCGTTAAGCCAAGTCAGAGGCCTTAGGGCGGCTTGACAACTTCTGACAGTAGACGAGCCACTAGTCTACAAGTCTCCACCAATCCGGACTTGGCCCCCGTGGTGGAGTATGGCCTATACCTTCCTCGGGGAAGAGACCCGTGCCCCTTGGTGGGGACATAATGGGTTGATGATGATTTTAAGAGGACATTCTCACCATGATTTAGAAACATATGGTGCTAGTTTTGAAAAAAATTACGCGTCACAAAATATTATTTTCACTTCTCATGCTCTAAAAGTTCGTCTTTATGTCGTGCGTAGGCGACATAAAGTCGCTTTTTATGCTCTAGAGCATAAAGTAAAATCTTCGTCGAAGACCAAGGCAATCGCTGCAACAGCCACACGAACATCTTTAACTTCATACAACAACCTCTTTATTTTATTTCGTTTCGTTCGTATTCTAAGACCAAGGCAAAGATACCAACAGCCAAAGTACACAATAAAACTTCATGAAATAAACTTATAATTTGTATTTCGTCTCATTTATTATTTTTTATATTTGTTTATTTTTCAATTTAGTAGATCAGTATAGTATTTAAGCCATAACAACAACTTATCATAGTTATAAAAAGAAAATGTTTTTATAACTGAGCAGTATGTAACGACCTTAAGTCAGGTGTCACGTCCCTACAGAAAAAAAAAAGAAAAAAAAGTTAATTGGCGGGAACCATAATTATTTTTTCATTGTAATATTTGTGTTACAACTTAAACTATATTTACATGTTGCTGTTTCATTTCCTCGCAATCGAAGTGAAAAGTAGAGTGTACAACTCGTCCATAAAACCCATTTTACACTCGACTTTATATCTATCCTCGCTCGCAAGCTCGCTCGGATGGATAAACGTCTCGAGTAAAATGGTGCGTTTTATGCACTTGTTGTACAATCTACTATTTGTTAACTTCATTTTTTTTTTGTTACAACATTACTTCACTTAAGCATAAACAGCGGTGGTCGCTTAGTGGGTAGTACATTGGACTCGGAAGCGAGAGACGCAGGTTCGACTCCCAAGGCGGGCATGTAACTACGACTTTGTTTTTTAAGTTACGTACTTTTTTGAAGTTATATTAGCAATACCACTCGCTAACTGTGAAGGAAAACATCGTGAGGAACCCTGAGTGTCTGAGCTACCTCACATACCTCAGCGCTTGAAATCACGAATCCGCGGTGGGCACGCGTGGTGATTAAGCCCATACTCTCTCTCTGAGAGAAGGCTTGTACCCTACAGTGGGATGTCCTTAATATTCAATGGTAGTTTAAACATCCCTAATTCAATGCTACGCTGGAATATAAAAATCATATCATAAGCAGCCTATATACGTCCCACTGTAGGGCACAGGCCTTCTCTTAGAGAGAGAGTATGGGCTTAATCACCACGCGTGCCCACCGCGGATTGGCGATTTCAAGCGCTGAGGTATGTGAATAGCTCAGACACCCAGGTTTCCTCACGATGTTTTCCTTCACCGCTAGCGAGTGGTATTGCTACTATAACTTTATAAATGTACATAACTTAGAAAGAAAAGTCATAGGTATGTGCCCGCACTGGGAATCGAACCTGGGTCTCCCGCTTCCGAGTCCAATGTTCTACCCACTAGGCTACCACCGCTCTTGAATATAAAAAATGCTGAAATATAATTTTTAACTCAATGATATCAAAAACTTGCTCTATTTTACTATGTTTACTATGAACATACGATTAAAATAATCATAATCACACAAACTGCCTTTGCCTGCCTTTTGCTTTTTTGCTGTCTTTTGTGGTAACTTAGACACACCACAGGCTACATCTATGTTTTTTTTTATTTTGTTGCTGTGCATATTATGTTACATACATACATACATAAATTCACGCCTGTATCCCAGAGGGGTAGGCAGAGACCGGGGACTGCCACTTGCCACGATCCCGACAGATCACTTTCGCTTCCTCAACATTCAATAGTCGTTGCATGCACGCACGCCGGTTTCGGGTACTTTTATCTTGACCTTTGCTAATACATCCCCTATTTGGTCGAAGTATGTCTGCCTGGGACGTCCCTTACCGGCCCTTCCACCCACATTCGCTCGGTATATTTGTTTCGTCGATCCTTCTTCCTTCATCCTCTCCACATGTCCAAACCAACGCAACATTCCTTTCTCAATTCTAGTCACTACATCCTCTTTCAGTCCACATTGTTCTCTAACCAAACTATGGCGTATCCTGTCATTCAAAGTAACACCAGACATACTTCTACTACTTTAACTTTTTAAATTATGTTACTTATCTGTAAAACGTATATAAAAATTATTTGTTGCAAACTGTTAATAAACAGTTAAAAACAGTTAATAATCAATAGACGGATTGGGTTATTCACTAACTCAACACAAGAGACTGGACTGGACACACGTCTGTCCAGTTGGTTAAACTCAAAATTAGTATCATTTATTATGTCGTCATCTGGACACGCCAAGATTTTTACGCGTGTCCAGATAGTGAAACGTAATTTAAATAACTTATATGTTTTCGCCAACTGGACACACGGTGGAACGGCCGGTAAGGGACGTCCCAGGCAGACATACTTCGACCAATCAGGTATTAGCAAAGAGCAAGATTAAGAGTTCCCGAAACCGGCGTGCGCGCATGCAACGAGTAATGAACGTTGAGGAAGCGAATGTGATCTGTCAGGATCGTAGCAAGTGGCAGTCCCTAGTCTCTGCCTACCCCTTTGGGATACAGGCGTGAGTTTATGTGTGTATGTATGTTTATTCGAGTTTATGTAAGTATGTTTTTTTTTACATCTATCACGATAGTTGGGATAAACTTGCTGTGGACAGAGACGCCTGGAGAGAGGAAGTTCGGGAGGGCCGCAAGACCTGCGACGAAGTATGGTGCTCGGCACTGGCGGACAAGAGAGCCAGGAGGCACCAAATCCGTACCAACCCGACTCTGGACTTTTCTTTTATATATTCCTAGGTACATGCTTGCCGCTCTCGAATCGGACTTTTTAGTCATTCGAAAAAGTGTCAAACTCTTTAATCGAGCACTGCTTAAATCGAACGGACGCAAAGGCCTGTGATGTCGATGTTTATTGACGTTTACTTATTGAAGTTTCAAGTTTTGTAAGCAAGCGTTCTCTTGAAGTCTGCAAGTGACAACTAACGCCATCTGTTGCAGTTTTTCCGAAACTAAGTTTACGGGAAATTCACAAAGGCAGAGATGGCGCTGTGTGAAACTCTTCTCCATTCAGCTTTATGTAGCCTATACACGTCGCACTGCAGGACACATAGGCCTTCTCTCAGAGAAAGAGAGCGTGGTCTTGATTACCACGCGTGCCTACAGTGGATATGCAATTTCAAGCAAGTGAGATATGTGAACACCTCCGACAGTCAGGTGTTTTCACGATGTTTCCCTTCACCGTTAGCGAGTGGTATTGCTATTATAACTTCACTTAAAATCCGGTGGTAGCGCAACGGTAGGACACCGGTTTCGCATTCGGGAGGTCGTGGGTTCGAATCCCGGCATGCACTTTGTGTTCTAAGTCACGTACATTTTTTAAATGACTTCGAATATAAAAGGGAAATGTTTACATCCACAACAAGGCTGAATGAAACGAAATATAATATACGTTCGAAGGTAGAATTGAGTATATCACGAGATAATTTCATATTTTTCGTTTATTTTTAAAACAAAATTTACATTTTTACACTCATATCTTGGACGTCCAGCTAAATACAAAAATAAACAGTTTAGCAATTTTGTAATTTATATGCTTCACAGAAAGATTTTCAACAATAATTTTAGGTGCCATATAGTTACTGTTTATGTTAGTAGGTAGTTATTATTAATGTTTCCAGAACTCTTGTATGTACCTATCTATGAAAGAGTCACTGAAAAAGTCTAAATTATTTCACCAACCATATGATTTAAATGTATAAATTAATATAATTTATTTAGTTTTAAAACATTGTCTTAAAATAATTCCGTTAGTGTCTAAATAGGGTTGAGTCATTTTTGTCTATTTACATGCAAGAGTCTTATTTTGGAAAAAATATGTAAATAAGTATTTGGTTTTATATTGGATTCAGTGTCCTGAATATTGTTACCTATCTCTTTACTTGGTTTGTTTTTTCTTCTGTAAATCATGTTACGATGAACGTATGAAAAAATATTTACTTTTAAAATAATATTTTTACATGCTGGGTAAGTACATTCTATATTATTCAACACTAATTTCAGGCAACAGGCTTACGAACTACATAACAATGTCCTATATATACAGGTTGTTACTTACATACATATATATCACAATTCATTTACACAATAATTTGTTTAATTTACGGTTTTTAAAAACAATGGCTCTACACATTATCCACTTTAGAACGGTACATAAAATCCACGTAATGTGATGTTTTATTTCAAACGATAAAAAAATTCAGACGCAAGTCCATCCAATACTGATTTGTTAAAATCGCTTCGTTTTCCTAATTGATACCTCTAATAAATGTCCCGGGACCTATTGCACTTGTGGTACTATTCACCTATGTTATACAGGGTGGCGCAAAAGTAATGTCATAATTTGAATTAGCCGGCGTTTTTTTACAATGAAAAAAAAGAGCTCTGCTTTCATTAAAAGTTAGTTAACGTTACTTTTGCGCCACCTTTTATATCGGGCATCGTGTGTTAAAAACTGACAGCCTACCAGAAACCGATGTATATACTTTGTGCATCATTACGAACATAATTTTTACAATGAAACCAAGTGAGTAAATCATCTATACATTTCGTTTCGGTCAGCTTTTTTTCTCAAAATTAAGAATTTTTTATCAATGTTAGGGGTATATAAATGACCTCATACGAGCAAACAATTTTAAAAACCTATTTTGAGGCCAGATGTCGCTGCCTGTACGTAATACAGAGAAATTTGTAAAGAGGCTCGAAATGCACTTGCCCATTAGCTCAGTTGGGAGAGCGCTGGCACGATGAGCCATACGTCGCGGGTTCAAGTCCCGGCATGGGTGGAATTTTTAGCCTCTAAATAGGTTTTTAAAATTGTCCTCAGCACGGGTTAGTGCAACAAAAAGAATATAACGAGCAAACAACTTGGTAGACATTATTGCTTCCCGTATTTTTAGGATTTCTATCAACGGTTTGTTTACATGTAGACCAAAGCTGAATGAAATGTAGGTAACATAAAATAGCAACTTTATTATTAGTGCCATCCTCAGCGTTCAAACTGAACACAGTTCAGCGACAAAGTTAGTTCGATACCCTTTCAGAAAAAGTGGGCGTCGGTTTAGTCAAAATTCAGATATAGTTTGAACTGTGAACTACCTTAATCGTTTCACATGCACACTATAATCTAGGTAGGTAAACTAAGTAATCTAATCGGAATGTTTACATTAATACGAACTTAGGTCTCTTACCCCCGGCTCTCGTACACTAACAAACTGTCAGTCGGCCAAAGTGCAAACGAAAAATACAACTGACAGCTGTTAACAGTAGATTTACAAATTGTTTGTGTACGAGAAAGCGGGGGTTGATGATTAATAACTAATAATTGCAGTATTGTACTTAATTACACTTTTTTTCTATTCTATTTATTGGCCAAATACTAATCTACCTAGTGGTAAGTATTAGTTTATTAAGGGTAGTAATAACGTTGACTCTATATTATTTACGGTGGTATAATGCCCGACAAACAACTTGAAAAAAAAACCGCGCAGTCGGAATGAGTTCGCGATGGACACGAAGAGCTAATTTATTTTTAAATATTTGTTAATCTGACTAAACTTTTCTTAAATACGGGCTCTTGCCGTTGGTGGTGTTGGTGATGTCTTTGATGGTGAGTTTCGCTTCGAAAACCATGTCTGCAACGTTGTGAGCAACTGCTTTTACCGCCTTAAGATTTTATATAATGTCGCATCCCCCATTGTATGGTATGGCATGGCATTATTGTATTTATTTTAATTCATTCCGGATGCACCACCACGCGCACTCTGTAGTACCTACATTTATGAGTTACCGTAGGCGCTGACTGAAAGCCAGCCCTCAGCACAACGCTGACTCAGCTGCCTTTTACGGAAATTTAGATACACCACCGGCTACATCTATGTTTTTTATATGTTTGTTTTTTGCATTGTTTATTGTGTACGCTTTCTCTCTGTTATTTTCATATTATGTCACTTATCTGTTTGTTTTGGTTTCTGTGATGTGTTTCTTTGTTACAATAATTTTCTTTCTTTCTTTCTTTCTAAATTCTAAGTCATATCCCGCGTCCTCCGACAATGAGACCCGAAATACGCGGAGTCAAAGTCACTTGTTCAAATCATTTGTCGGGCAATGTAACGTGCAATTGTTTAGTTCAGTAGCTTCAGCCTAAGAGATTTTGTTTTAAACACTCGATTGGGCATTGGCATATTGGGCATATGGCAATGCCCAAAAGTGGGCCTTATTGATAGACTAACCCCTGTATTTTCAACGTTATTGTGTTCAAATTGCGCCACAATTTAATGCAATTATTCAGAAATAACGACTTAGTAAACGTTTTAGTTGTAAGAAATAGCATTAAACTTATTGGAACTTCAGATTGCATCGGAAACTGAAAGCATATTTTAGCCAAACTATTAAATAAATGTGCTCAACTGTAACGCAAGTTGGCTAAATGAGCGTCGAGAGTAGAGGGGTAGTCTTAAATACATAAATAGTCCAGAGTCAATAACTTATTTCTTAGTAATAATTGTTTTACTTTGTAAGTATACGCAGACATCGAATGAATTAGGGCCCTTTCACACGACTTTTTTTCATGCGCTGACGACGGGCGGTTTTGATGAGCGCGCCCTCTTGCGCTTTCAACGCGTATTAGCAGATTTACAATCGCAAGGATCGTATGCAACGGTTACACTGTGCCGGCGGTCTTGCGTTTGCTGGGCGTCCTGGAGGCAAGTATCTAAAAAGCACATTTGTTCAATAGGGTCATATTAGTACGGCAATGGTTGTGTCATTGACACTATTGGTAGTATATTAACCAATCGCATTCAAATGGTATAACCCGTGAAAGTTAACTCGGCGCCTGGCGCGATTCGATCTCCTTCGCGAGCGACGCCTATTTATATAGATGGATAGAGAACACTTTATTGCACAATCAGGTGAAAGATATTACAAATAAGATAAGGATTTTCCTTATTTTACCAGGAAAAACACAAACACGAAATATTTACAAAAATGTAGTACAATTGGCGGCCTTATTGCTTATAGCAATTTCTTATGTTTTGCAATAGTTTCTTATAATAATATTTAATTTGCGCCATGGGAATTAAATTGTACTGATATTGCTCAGTAGACTATCAAATAGAGGCAAATAACAACGATTGCCGTGCTTATACAATGCCATTGAAAAACTATGTGAGTATTTGTCTCTAGGAATATTTCTACTCGCGGCGCGCGTCAGCGCGTTAAGAAAATATCGTGTGCAAAGCCCCTTAATTTTGTACCTAGATAACGTTTTATTACTAAGTAATCGTCTCTATTGACCTGAGGTCGCTAGCTATTTTTTAGGCACGTTCAATTTGCTATGGCTCAAACTACCCAAAATTCAGTATCGACTGCAATATTGTCAGAGCAAGTATTTGGCCAGTCCCTTTTTTCAATTAACCCTGCTATATCACAGGCGAACTGAAGGCACCTATCTATGCCAAAAGAAAGTTCCCTAAGTTCCGAAAACATGCAATTGTTTTTTTTTTTTGTACATTTTTTTCTCCAAAATGTCTAATTTGTAATGTTCTTTGGGTCGCAGCTTTTGCGTTGCATTAAATAAAATATTTTTTATTTTATTTATAAAAACCCTCCTTTAAAATGCTCCTCAAAAATAATGTGACGTTAAAGGAGACCCCAACTTAAACTGCATTTTATTTCGCTTTGGTGATGTTTCTTACTTTTGTTTTGTCGCAGTCACAGCACAGCTATTTTAATAAATCACGCCGAATTTTGTACATATATTTGCGGTAAGTATACAACATCCAGCGTGATTTCTTACACTGATTCTTGTTTATACTGATCTACTGATTTCCTGTTTATTGTTGTTATAATAAATGTCGTTTATTGGTTTCTTCCATTTGAAGAGTGGTTTAAGGAATCGTATTTTTATAAATAAGACTGCTAGACTTTGTAAATTAGGGATGGGGATGAATATCGGAATTGTATAAAACTGAACATCCTATTGAAAACACGCAAGGCGGTTCTTCACTATCGACAAATGTAACCATTTTTGTAATAAAAGGATTCAAATTCAGATTTTTATATTTGCCATACAATTTTCACGGGTACTTGACACGATCAATTTTTACGAAAAAAAAAACAAAAGAATATTAAACATTAACTCATTGGCAGTAACCATCGATACTATCGAGTGGTTTACGAGTAATTTTATCGATAGTATCGATATTTACTCGTAAACCACTAGTAGGTACTGTTGGTTTATTTTCTTGGTGTAAAATGAAGAGTTCTAATTTAATCTATCGTGTAGGTTATCAGGTTTATCGTTATTTCAATATCACATTTTATAGAGAACTTTCATGGAATAGAACGTATTAGAAAATCTTGCTACGAATTTTCTGTCAATTTATTGTCTAAGTACTTCTAAAACACATTTCTATGATTTTTATTATAAAAAAACGTTAAAAATAATTGCATTTGCATCACATTACTTTGATGAATCACATGAAGCTAATTTATTGACCTACTACAATAACGTCGATTAATTAAATATTATTTACAACGAGTCATTCACAGCACTATCCAAACTTCTAAATTTCTTAGGTAACTCAAAGTACTAGCACGCTGAAATTTTTACAAATTTACAGCTGAACAAACATTTTTCTCTACTTACTGATGTTTGTAAGAAACGTTTGCTTAAAATAAACAAAACACAATTTTTAAGGGTTAAAGACGGTTACGGTTACGTTTCCGACTCACATATAACTTTATTTTATATAAATTCGCCAAAATTTCACCGTGTAGAATAATTGTCAATTGAATAAAAATACTGTTCATGCACTGTTCCTTGGCACTGTAACATAGATAGTAACCTACTCTTGATAAAAAATACTAAACCAGTACTTTGTCTTCTTTTCACTTTTAGTCTAAGTATCGAGCCGAAATACAGGAGAGACAAATGATCCATCTCCTCGAAAAATTCTTATAAATTACTAAAGGGTGGACGTTATTAATTATGGCTCTGCCAAACATGTGAAAAACTCAACGGTCTTAAGTTTATAAAAAAATCGATTCCGCTAAAATACTCTTAAAAAGGAGTTATAGCCGGTTTATATCAGGATTCTCGTCATAAACCGGCTTTAGGTCCGTCTTGAGAGTGTTTTAGTGGGGTCGACTTTTTATAAAGAAGACTGGAAGTAGGTATTTACTACATTTAATTTAAAATAATGGACTCAATCGTAGCGCAAGTCGGCCAAGTTAATGTCGGGAGTGCGTGGGCTGGGCCATATTTCATAGAACTACAATTCATAATCTACTATGACAATTCGACGCACATTGCATAGCCGATTATCCCACAGATAGTCGATTATCCTGGTACAAGTAGGAGCAGATTAATTGTACTAATCGGCTACGCCAGTGTTTTTCAAACCCAGGGGTGATTTAGGGAATTTTAAAATTTTTATTTTTATTTTCGACGAGCGCTGAGTTTTAGGGTATCAAAATGAAAATGTCAAATATCGAAATGTCAGTTTAATGAATTTTCGGCACCATCATGAACATTTATCTGTTCTTACGGCAGTACCTACTTAATGATTTTCGCACCGTAAATTTGCCATCAAATGCCAAAATGCCATCGTCAATTTAATACATTTTTGGGCGTCATTATAAAGCAGAGTTGTCTTATTTTTGAGGGCACTAGGTTTTTATGAAATTGGCACCATAAATTTAGTAAATTTTCGGGCGCGCTCACGTGCGCCTTTAAGACGAATCTTTTATTTTCAACCGCGCTGAGTTTTCACGGAACTAAATCAATATACCATGGATTATTTAGAAAATTTTTGGCCTCGCTGATGCGCAAATTAATTTTAGATTGCAGCCCAGAAGGACTGCAGTTGTAGATACTAACTGCATCATCTTCAAAATTACTGACACTTTTAATATAGTCTTCGGGGCCTGGGGGGTCGCTAAATTTTTCTGCTTGTAAAGGGGGTCGCGTCTACCAAAAGGTTGAAAAACACTGGGCTACGCAATGTGCATCGAATTTTCATAATAAACTATGGATTGTAGTCGTACGAGACGCGGGCCTGGTTATAGTTCGTAGAGCCTACTGAGTCAATAAATCTGGTCGTCAGTCCTCCATAAAACCAAACGCACAGCGTCAAACTTCATCTCGTTCGAAGCTGCCTTCTCATTAGGCGCGTTCAAAACGCGTATACCAACTGGGATCGGCTACAAACCTGCGAGGTTACCTCTTAATTCCTGAATTCTCCCTAAATCTAGCCGTAATAGTTCACTGGACATTGCTGCCGTATTGAAGACCAAACAGCGATAGGATGACGAACGCCAGACCGAGGAACACTGATCCCAGGAGATCTCCCAAAGCTGTCAGGTAGGGGATGGCTGAATTGTCCGGATCCTTCTTCAGCTTCCACATGTAGTGAACCAGCATGTAAGCCAGGTAGAGAAGTACCATGACCTGCGGAGAAGAGAAACGTAGAGTTAGTTCGGTTCCGTTGAGTCACATTGTAATGTGTTTATTTATTACGGAGATATTACAGAAACATGCCACTTACTCTAGAGGTAAACTTAGGTGACAAAAATATGTACTATTAAGCATGTCTCCAAAAATATACCGAATCTTTATAAATGTTTTATGTTGTGTTTTTCCTGGTACAAATGGTATAATAAAGAATATTCTTATCATTACCTACATCTACATTAATAACTATAGCACACATTTTATAGCTGACGAGATATCAATCTGCAGGTTTGCTAAAGGTCATTCGAATGGTGGCGTGGTGGCCGGGTCACCTATCTCCCTCTAAAATGGTTGAGACTGGTGATGGCTGACCCCTGCGTTATGCTCGTGAACGGGTGCTGTTCGTGTGTCTGGCCGCAGCATTACTGTTTTTCCTACTTTTGTAAGAAGTGTTATTTTAGCTTTTAAAGTTATTAGTGGCTATCACGGAATCATGTCATATAGGCTTTGATGTACCTATAAGTTTAAGATGATTTGAGAAAAGATGGTAAGAGTGGAGTTTTTTTTCCCGCTGCCTTTTTCTCCACTACAAATACGGCCCGAAGGCAGCGGCTAACATAGTAACATAGTACATTGACATTCAGCAAACAGAATGTAAATTCTTTACGTTGAAATAAATTATTGATTTCTGATTATCTAATCTTAAGTACTTTATTATGAGTAAGTTAATGAAGGCGGGTATTAAGTAATTTGTATACAAATTTTCTAACAATAATAATATGTGACAAATGTTATGGTAATTAAATCAAAACTTAATGAATGTTGATATAGATAGAGAACATTAAAAATACTCGTTGATGTTGTTGAAATGTTGATGATGAAGAAAAAAGGGATTACCTACCCTCTCCCTCCGGGATATAGGCGTGAGTTTTTGTAAACAACTAAAAAACATAGTATACTTTCGTTTTTTTCATACCTTTTAGGGTTCCGTACTCGAAGGGTGCCAAACGGAACCCTATTACTAAGACTTCCCTGTCCGTCTGTCTGTCTGTCTGTCCGTCTGTCTGTCGGTCTGTCTGTCTGTCACCAGGCTGAAGCTCATGCACCGGTGATAGCTAGGCAGTTGAAATTTTCATATATTATATATTTGTGTTGCCGCTATAACAAATAATAAAAACAGAATAAAAAAAATATTTAAGGGCTTCCATACAACAAACGTTGTCTAAAGATAGCGCTCGCCATCTAGCGGCCATCTATGTAACCATCACAGCGCCGATGTCATGTCGTTAAATGTCAATGTTAAAAGCTTCTTCTTGGTTTCTATAGATGGCGCTGTTCTCATTATCTATCTTTGTCTAATGTTGTATAAATAATGGTAAGGAACCGCACTTGACAGTTTGTTTTTGTTTTTAACACCTCAAAGCTATTGTGTGACCTAATCACATTATTTATTCCCGGACCAGTGCAGCTAGCAATATTGCCCGTGGTAGTAATAAAGATGGCGTTGTTGATTTTATAGGTGTAACAAAATCCCCATAATTACGAGGACATCGGAGAATTCTTCTCGTCAATGCGAACAATGTAGGCACACGAACAGTGTGTCCATTTGTGGCAGATTTCTGCCATCTTGGCAGATTTGGCTCTAAAATTTTAGCTGTTGCAGATTCTGCTGACGATTTACTAAAATGGCAGATTTTGGCAATTTTGAAAGATTCCACGTGAACTTGTATTATTTTTAATGTTCAATGAAGTCAATCACCTGAAAATTATTTTTAATTTTCCATAAGTATATTTGGTACAAAATTATTTTACCACACTGGCAAACTCTGATTCACGCCCAGATTCCCCGCTTATTCAGTTTTTATACAGTTACGTCATATGATTATGAACAGTAATAGATTTCTTCTAAGTTTGCTGCTGTCAAACGCTTCGTGTTAAATTATCTGTATAAAATTTGATTAAATTAAATTAAATCCGAATAAAATACTAAATAAGGAACAGGTTCATAAACAAACATGATGTGTCATGAAGCAGATGCTGTAGTTTTCAGTTCCATTAAGTTATTTCAATTAATCAGTGATAACTTTAGGTAATTATTGTAATTTTTTTGATTTAAAGAATGTTGATTAATGAATTTTCATAATGTGTTTGATTTTTTTTGTTTCCTTGAAGGCATAATTTTGGCATTTTTTGGCGTCATGTTTGGCAGATTTTGGCAGACTTTTGGCCCAGTGTGTGGCAGATTCTCCCTTTTGAGATGGTTACACTGCACACGAATCATAAGGCTAAAATGGAGATGGGCGGGGCATTTCGTTAGACGGGAAGACGGTCGGTGGACAAAGATAGCCACTGAGTGGTGGCCAAGAACGGGTCGACGACGGTCGGCCAACGACATTGTGAGAGCGGCTGGGAAACAATGGACAAGACTGGCAAGGGACCGGATGGGTTGGCCTAAAAGGGAAGAGGCCTATGCCCAACAGTGGGCGCTGTTTACGGGCTAGGTAGAATGTGAACTTAAACTACAAGTTTAGGGCCAAGTTTCATAACAAATCGTAGTTTATTTTTATTTTTATTTTTTTTAATTTTTATTTTATTTTAATACAAAATTTATTATGACAATTCGACGTAGATTGTGGTGCAGAGTCTTCCTAATCTAATCTGTGGGTTAATTGATTTTGCAATGGACATCGATTTGTCATAGTAAATCATGCAGACCGTGGTTTACTTCTGCAACCGTGCAGATTATCTGTGTCAACTGTCGACTATTCTTGATATATTTATGCCATCTTTTTGGAATCATCGATGCCTAATAGTTTTGTTTGGACAACTGCCTTCTTTTTACCTAGGCAATGGCTAAATAACAACTTAAATAATGTTTGTATACTCTGTACTAGAAGGAACTTACCGGGATGTAAACGAAAAATCGTTGAAATACGAAAAATATCGCGCGTGTATCTAGATATAACAAATAGATAGATGATTTATTTATTTGCATTTACACACACACGCAATAAAAACAATAATTACAGTAGTAAGAACACATACAAAACACAATGAAACATTATCACAAAAAACATTAACAAATGAGACACAGCAATGCCTTATCCAGTGTGAGTACTGAGGGTGTGGCAAATGCAAAAGGGCTCTGACTCAGCAGAAGCTGGTAAGTAACGCTTTATGGTTAGCCTAAATAGGTATATCAAGAATATAATTATTCATATCTAAGTTAGATGATTATAAATTGTGTTTGTTTTGATGTGTACACACTTACTAAATGTCTGAACAAATTTGGATGAATCTTGAGATACAGATAGACTATGCCCTAATTGACTTGTCTTTTTAGGGTTCCGTACCTCAAAAGGAAAAACCGGGATCCTTGTAGGATCACTTTGTAATCCGTTTGTCCGTCCCTCCGTCTGTCTGTCAAGACCCTTTATCTCGGGAACGCGTGGAGGTATCGAACTCAGGTCTTCAGTCCCTGGAAGCTTTTAACTTCTAATTTAACTTGAAAAAAAAAAATACGGCCGTTTCTGCAGCAAAAATATACGTTATAATGCGACACTCAAGGGAATCAAAATTCATAGGGTACTTTCTGTTGACCCAGAACTATGAAAATTGGCAAGTAATATCGTCTTATATTACAAATACGGGGGAAAATATGAAAACTATACATTTGTAATTAAATCATAAAACAAAATGTTTTTGAAGTTCGGTAAAAGCTCGAAAAATACTCCGAAAGTCGATTCTTGATGTATTTATAATATTTAACCACATACAAATTTGTACGGGACCCTCGGTGGGCGAGTCCGATTCGCACTTGTCCGGTTTTTCTAAATACCGCATTTGTCATAATAAATTTTTGGGGCTGCCAATTTATCCTGTTGCAAGGTTAGCATTGTTTTAAGGATTGTTAATTCCATTGATGGCAGAAATAGGTCGTGAAGTGTACCAAATAATTGTTTGTTTCATCGAGGGAAGTTTTATATGGTACAGAGTTTTGTCCTTCTTACTCGTTTAGTTCCCTTTAATTATTTATGACTTGTTGCAGCTGTGTCCATATCCCTATGTATAAATCCGCTGTTTAAAGTATGAAAACAAATGTCTGAAAATCATTTGGTACTAGGTTAGGTTCGTTATTATCTCTGTGGTTATTAGACATTACTCATACATAATCAATAACATACAAAACAATGAGTCGTGTAAACATTAAGGTAGGTGTTTAATTTTAAACGTAGTAGATCTAATTACTCGGCCCCTTTCGTGAAGCGACAATCTATATAAATAAAAATGAAATGTCCAGTTTATTGGTAAGTACCTACTTTGCATGAGAACGGCCTGAACGATTTTTAATTTTCTTTAATGCTTGTAATTGTCCCGATAAGGATTTTGCGGTAAACAAAATTGGAAAAGTTGCCTAAAAATTAGGGAATACAGTAATACCCTCTCTCTGAGAGAAGGCCTGTGCCCTACAGTGGGACTTATATAGGCTACTTATACAGTAATACCCCGAACTTACGCGATCGATGGGACTGAGCGATAACCGCGTAAGTCGAATTCGCGTAAGTCGGGGTGTATAATTATGCATAGCCCTTATTGGAGGCTTGCTATGCGTTGATTCCGCGTGATTAGTTCGAACATTTGCATTAGCTGAACAATAGCGTGGGCAGTAAGTTTAAAATCATCATCATTATCATCAACCCATTATGTCCCCACCGAGGGGCACGGGTCTCTTCCCTGAGGAAGGTATAGGCCATACTCCACCACGGGGGCCAAGTCCGGATTGGTGGAGGCTTGAAGACTAGTGGCTCGTCTACTGTCAGAAGTTGTCAAGCCGCCCTAAGGCCTCTGACTTGGCTTAACGACTGCCATCTATCGACGGCAGCCGGCACCAACAGCTTAACGTGCCTTGCGAAGCACGGAACCGCTCGGAAAAATGCCACTAGCGTTAGGCATAGATGGCGACCCATCCATGCACTGAACGCGCCCTGTGTTGCTTAACCTTCGTGATCGTTTAAGATCACTCAGGCAGCCGGGGCTACGAGCGATTAAAATCGGTAATCAAGAATCGTGTGTCGCTCAAACAAAAGATGAATCGACGAGATTTGCAAATCGCGTAACTCCGGGTTAGCGTAAGTCGGGGTAGCGTAAGTCGAGGTGTTACTTTATTTAAAAATGCTTGGAATTATTTGGATTTCGCATACAAATTAGATGGCGCGGGCCACACACATTGGACATGGGGCGAGGACGGGGCGGAAGCAAAGCGTTATACAGAGTTCACGCCTTCGCCCCGTCTTGTCTTATCTTATCTTATCACAGGGGTATCTGTAACACCGGTTTCGGCTTAGCTCCAACGACGTGTAAACTAAAACTGTTGCTTATTGAATAAAGATTTTATTAAATCATCTGTGTGGGCTATATCCTATCACTTCAGTACATTTAGTATTATTATTTATTGTGTTTATGATATGATTTGTATGATTTGGCGAAAGTAAACTGAAAGGACGTCGCGTCTCTGCTCCGAGATCTCACATCCCATCGGTGTGACCCGCCCAAAGATACATAATGTCCTATCGCTGCAGTATATTTTGTATGAAAGATATTGATACGATAAAAACTTGTTTATTGTTCGTAACAGAGAAGTACAATTTTTCCTTACTGAAAGTGAATGAAAAGGACGGTAGCATTTTTAATGATTCGCATGCTTATACATCTAATATATCAAAATCTCGTGTCACAGTATTTGTTATCGAACTTCTCTAAAACGGCTTCACCGATTGTTGTTTTTTTTTAGAATAGGTTGTAGGCTAATTAATATGGCAAAACAACTTTTGCCAGGTCAGCTAGTAGTTATATATTAAGATAATGTCGGGGACGTCGGGAATTAAGGTAATTAAATTTTCCCCAATAAATAATCACGATTAGACCCGTTTAATATATAACAACTATATAATAATCATACTAATAATAACTAGTATATAGATAGAACACTTTATCCATTACCCAGACATGCCTTAACCTAAGAGTACCAATGGTGGCCTTATCACTAAATGTGATCTCTTCCAGACAACCTTTGGATGGACTGGAACAATATATCGGAGAAGGAAGTAGATGTACAAAAAAATAAAACAATAATTTCAGAGGTAGGTTAACTAAAAGGACATTGCCACTGCCCACGCCAAATATAAATACAGACATAGACATAATTTATTGGTAATATTCATTAATATTCATGTCAAATTTATAGATAAAAATTACATTAATAGCTGTATAAATAATATTAAATAGAGAAAAATGTCAATGATATAAAATGTCAAGAATAATGTCAAATTTTACATAATTGTAACAATAATCATTTTAAAAAAGAAATGAGAGAAAATAAAATTCATTGTCTACATTACGTAGACTCTTTAAAGACTAGGAACTCACCGTAGCTGTACCTCTCGTTAGGCCATTCTTTAAAAAGTTGCACATACCTGCAGCACGGAGCACAGGATGTAGGTGATGCCGAACGCCGGCTGGACGGTGACGGTGCCCTGGAAGACGAAGTCGGCCACCACCATGAAGATGATTTGCCCCACCACGGCCAGCACCAGCAGCATACGCGCCACCTTCGCTGCCGCAGCTGCGGAGTAGAGAGGAGGGGGCTGTTGTAAAATTGGCCTAAAGATATAGGGCTTTAGCCTGGTGGGTCTTCTTTTTAAATACATAGGATAGTGTTTTTGTAAAGTCTGTGTAAAGAAAGGAATTTGTAGTAGCAATACCACACGCTAACGATGAAGGAAAACATCGCGAGGAAACCCGCGGCTTGGTTGGCACCGCACGTATTGACTTGTCTTTCCTGTGGTCTAGGCCGACTAAGCTGTAAGGTTGGTATAGGTGCTGGGCAAGCCTACTCCATCTAAAAAACAATGTCCCAGGCACTGCAGCGTCCGAGTGGTCCCTTCACCCATCTAGTGTGAGGGAAGGTGCCACTGGACGCTGTATAAATCATCTCATTACGTAGATGCAAAGGCCAAATGTACAGGGCTTTGTCCTGAAACATCCAGGCGAAACTCCTGTATTTTGTTTGTAAATACTATCAAAGTCAAGAAGTTATCGAAGTAACTTGAGAAAGGAGTTAATACTTAATGCACTACCAAATAGTTCACATCCAAATACCAGGCTCTAGATTCTATGAGTTGTGTAAAAGTACACCAAACCAGTGCCATATGGCAGTTTCACAAATGTTTTTATTTCATTGGCTATTGGTTTATACAGTAGTGTTCTGTGCTCTAAGTGCTCCTTATTCATATTTTTTTGCGGTGTTTAAATATTCTGAACTTTAACTGAAATATATTAGTACAAGTTGATCTTAAACGATAACGAAGGTTAAGCAACACAGGGCGCGTTCAGTGCATGGATGGGTCGCCGTCTATGCCTAACGCTAGTGGCATTTTTCCGAGCGGTTCCGTGCTTCGCAAGGCACGTTAAGCTGTTGGTGCCGGCTGCCGTCGATAGATGGCAGTCGTTAAGCCAAGTCAGAGGCCTTAGGGCGGCTTGACAACTTCTGACAGTAGACGAGCCACTAGTCTACAAGCCTCCACCAATCCGGACTTGGCCCCCGTGGTGGAGTATGGCCTATACCTTCCTCAGGGAAGAGACCCGTGCCCCTCGGTGGGGACATAATGGGTTGGTGATGATGACTGCACAGCATACAACAGCACTAACACATATCTGAGCAGGGCGCTATGGCATGGCCATAGAAAGTTGGAAATGGTTTAAAAAACCATGTGGCCTTTCAATTTGCCAATGTATGACTTCAATAAAGTCAATCTACATATACGTCATCTCGAGACGTTTTAAAACCTCACCGCGGAATTTTCGCTTTTGTTAGTTTTGGAACAAAACTTCACCTGCGACAAAACTTAGCACATTATTTTATTCATCAAAATCCAGCTCAAATTTAATTTTAATTTTATTTTATTTTTATTGTTGGGGGTTACAACAGGATGAGTTGCACATAAAAATAACCTTATAGTTAAATACACAAGAGAATAAGGAATGTAAAGGAGGTGGCGCATGTCGGCCCTAGTATTGTGTAATGTAAGTAATAAGAGTAATTTGAGATATGAAGACTTGAAGTTATGGTTTCAGGAGTTATGGTTTCAGGAGTTGTGGTTATAGTCTATCTGCACCGATATTATCTGAAACTAAATAAATAAATAAATAGGTAAATAAATAAATAAATTAACACATCCCTTAGTTAGAGTATCCCACTGTGAACACAACTGATTGCAATTTATGAAGAGCAATGTTTTGTTTTGTGACAAGCTGGGCCTTGTTTCATAGAACTATAATACGGTATTTGACACGATCAACAATAAATTATTTCATATGCTCGATTAAAACAATTCAATTACTAGTTATTACAATTTTTAAATAGATTAAACATAAAAAGAGTGCTCTGAAATGTGACGTCGTAAGCCAGTATTTTCATACAAAATTCCTTTTGAAAAGTATCTCATTTGATATTTTGTGAAATACCCAATTCCCGGCCTCCAGTGACAACTCAATTAGTAATACAGTACCGTTGCTTTAGACAAGAAGACTACTCACTTCCAAAGAACAACGTCTTCCACGGCCATTCAACCAGCCTGGTGTTTGGCGGGAGCTCCCCGGGGATGGCGGTCTGATGCAGGTGGGTGGCCAGCCTGGAAGATTGCACGCAGACCAGGTTGCCGCCAATGCCGTTCACGATTGGCTGGAATACCTCGTACCCTCGGAAGCGGTCCACAGCCTGGTCCAGGACTATGCCGCCGATGCTGGAAACGGTCAAGGGATCAGGTTAGCTCGGCATGTATGAAAAGAAGGGTAAGGATCAGACGCAAACAACATTCAGTATCCCCCACGATGAAAGTTTTTCATATTGACGAGTAAAACCCTCCATCGGGTGTATATGGGGATTATGTTACACCCAGTATTATTAACAATAAATAAACGACACAGCGAAATTATGATTGCATAAGCAGCCTATATACGTCCCACTGTATAGCACAGGTCTTCTCTCAGGGAGAGAGTATGGGATCATGACCAAAATTCTGAAAAGTAGACAATACAAGACTGCCTTGCTCTTCTACCGGTAACACACTTGAAAACCAAAATCATTGGTGTATCTAGGGTATTTTAGGGGAGGCCTGGCTTTTGGAAAGCGATGGTCAATTAAACCAAATTCTAATGCACGTATTCAGTATTCCAATATCCCAGTGGGGTGGGCTTAAATAAATCTGGAGTGGGCTGTCGGCTTCCGCTTTCCCTCTATTTGCGTTAATGACCAACATTTAGGTATTGATCAAAACTGAGGATCACGTCAAACGTGCACCAATTTAAGAAGGTTTAATTAAGTTTGAGAAATTACCTTCATGTAGGTTAGTTTCCACTTTTGTAATATCCTTGCATACATAGTTACCATAGCACAGGGCGTGCTAGATTGGGACCACTCAAATATCTGAGTCTCCACTGGGTTGCGTGGAGACTCACATATTAGAGGCGCTGGTAAAATTTGATTTTTTAAACTAATTCCAGCATAGTTAGTATGAAGACGCGAGTCGCGCGATTTGTATCTCTAAGTCGTGACTGAAAAGTCGTACATTTGTTGTCAAATTCTGACGTTTTAGCGCCATAAAACGCATGACTCGCGCGCCACGTTTTGTGGTATTTGACAGCAGTCAAATACATGTTTTGGCAAACGTTAAGTTAGATAACACAGAGGAAAGTCCAGTCTAGGAAAGGACAACTAATTGTGTTGTGAGGAACTTATTACTATCATAATATATACAGACGTCACAAAGAGTGATATCCACGTGTTAATAGCTTAATGACAATGCTTTTTTTTTGCCATACTCGTTAAACTAATCGCATTATTCACAGTGTATAATTTTCGGAACATTAGTCAGACTCGGGTTAGTAGTTACATTCATAATATTTTCTTCTAAACAAGGATAAAAATATCGAATCGTTCCCTTACTAATGCCCACAAGTATACTTTACCGCGAAAAGTTATGCAGATTGATGGCAGTTTCCTGTGTAAAATTCACCAATACCTGATAAGCTTATCGGCGATTAATGTTTGATATATTTTGTATAGAAGAACTCTCTAATTTTAACTGTCATTCATTAGACTTATCTATCCATGAGCGACTTAGCTCATAAGAAATCACACAAACTTGCAAACTTACCACACACTTGAAACTTAGAGCAAGCGTACCTACTGCAACATTTCATACTGCACCACACAATAACAATAAACGATGTTAATATTAGAAAAGAATCTCACGAAAACGTCAAAAAGAAATGGACAATGGACATACCCGCTGATGAAGAGAGCCGAGATGACGGGCGTCCAGCCGGTGGTAAGGACCGTCTTGGTGTAACGGTTCCTATAGACGATGTAGACCCACACGGGCAGAAGGCTGTAGTACACGCAGATCAGGACTATCGGCTGCCACAGGGATATTTCTACGAAGGAGAAAGTAACGTACCTGTAAGTACTTTCAAAAGGAAATATATTTTTAGGGTTCCGTACCGAAAGAGGTAAGACCCTATTACTAAGACTCCACTGTTCGTCTGTCTGTCTGGCTGTCAGTTACCAGGCTGTATCTTGTGAACCGTGATAGCTAGGTAGTTGAAATTTTTATAGATGATGTATTTCTGTTGCCACTATAACAACAAATACTAAAAATAGAATAAAATAGACTCAATAAAAATTCACAGAATTTTTAGTTCTATATTCGCTTCAAAAATAAATAATTAATTTCTTCTTATCTTATCTTATCTTAAATTAATATAAAATAAATATTTAACACTCCCATACAACAAACTTGTTTTTTCTCGATCTTTGTGTCTAATGTTGTATAGATAATGGTACGGAACCCTTGGCACTTGGCCGGTTTTTTAAAGCTTTGCAACATAATGACAATCCTGGATATACCCGCAATATAGTATGGAAGGAAGTATTCGGTTAAGACCCTATTTCATAATAAAAACTGTGATGATAAAAAAATATATATATTTAGTTGCGTAACTGATTAATAAACTGTAAAAAAGTAAGTATTGGTTCCTAATAAAATGTTAAAATAATTGCATTCGTGATTTTTGATTTATTATTGTCGGTAAGATCGAAAAATATTGTTCATATTTCATCAGTATGTAATTAGTATCACATAATTTGAAAAAAAAACACGATCAACATAAAAAAAAACCTAACGAAGCTCGGTCACCCAGGTACTTAGTAATAATACAAGAAAACATAAGAAAAAAACTATTATACTACACCTGCTTGGAAAGTACCTTGATACTTTATCAAACTTACGGTAGAAAGTACGTCATTGCATATCGAACAAATATGCGGGGAGAAAACGCATCTGAGCGGGAGAGAAAAGTGTATGAAAATCCATTTCTTACGTGGTTTTTCTTTTTTAATTTTGGGTAAGACTATGCGCCGGTAACCTAAATATCAAAAGCCAAAAATTTTTTACAGTGAGTTTTTATCTCCAAGTTCGCAAAATGACACTGGCCACGTGAAAATTGCAGACGCCATTGGCGCCATTTCCAATTTGTGTGTTGTTTGAGGATTCAGTTTTCGTAGAAAGTAAAATAAAACTATCAAGCAGGTGTAGTATAAAGCACTATGTATCACTCGAGAGAAACTGCGATTCCCGATCTCGGGTGGATGAACGACACCCTCGACGGTAATCGGTCACTTTCTCCTCTCGGTGAACAATGTACTATTCTATAGGATTGCTCCTTGACTCGATTAAATCGGCACATACGTAAGTAAGGAGATAATACGGAAATCAAAGTAAGTATGAATGACATACCACTTGAGATCATCGATAACCACGAATCAAAACAAATAAAATGTCAACGTTTTATCCTATCGTGACTGATGATAATAATATATTTTCTAATATTCCACCACATACCATGAAAAATATGATGAAACAGAAATGTCATTTCGCTAGCTATTTTACAAGTAAACTGCCTCATTGGTTTGACTACCAAAACGGAGGTCGTGGGTTCTTTTCCTACTGGAGGCTGCCATATTTGATATGCATAAATGGCCTCAGTCTTGGTGTATTTCCACGTTTGTGATGTCTTTGCGTAGTTACCACGGTACAGGGTAATCAGGACTAGTTGATTCTGTTTAGTGGAAGACGCCCGTCAAATAACTTGAAAAAATTTGAATTTTGACCTTAATGTTTCCAACATTACTTGCATTAATAAGATCCAACATTAATAAGATAAATAACCGACCTTACATATTATTATTGACCTGTGGTCTAATTACGCGCACCAAATCCTTCACGATTCCAATCGTCTAACTGTCAAATTCCGTACTAATTTCACGACGATTGGAATCGTGAAGGATTTGGTGCGCGTAATATACGGCTGATCTTTTGTTTTTCCTCATCGTATGGATTTAGCTATCACAACTGCGATTTACTGCAAATTGTTGGGAAAGACGTGTCATAAAAACTCAAACAAGTGCACCGAGATAGGTGTCTATAATTTATTTTTTAACATTCGCCAACAATTGTAAGATTCTATCTTTATGATGATTATTTACGTTTATTGTGTTTTAATCGTGCATTAACCTGGAAAGTACGTTGTGTTCGTTAGGAAGACAAAATTAAATAAGTGATAACCGCAAACAAAAAAGCAATAGAAAAATATGTAAACTTATCTCTCTATCATCATCATCCGTTTGACGCCCACTGCAGGACATAGGCCTGCCTCGTGGTTTTCCTAAACATGAGGGGTTTTGCTAATCTTATAATCTTATAATTTTTGGTAGGCGGGTTGGCGATCGCACTATGCGGTTGGAATCTCGGGAAGACGCTGCTGCCCGTCTCCTGGTAATTGATTTCCTTAGTTGCATTCTACGACATCCGCGAAAGGAAACGGAGTGACGCTATTCTTAATCCGGCGTCACACGGATCCCTAACTATATATATAAAAATGTACGAAGCTCACTTTGTTGAAAAAGGCATATCATAGCATAGCATTAAAGATTATTTAGATGACAAAGGCATCTCGCATTAAAACTAGTTTAAAGCACGAGTTCTAGGTTTTCAAACAAGGATTTATATATTTGCATGTTAGAACATACCTATCTATCAGAATGTGAGCTCATATTAATATCATGTCATCCTAATGTACCACGTTCTAAGCAAATAAAATTATTTTATTTTTTATTTTTTTAAACTCTGTTAAATAAGAAACTAAAAAGACCGGGTGGCGTTTTTCTGTCCTTATTTTCTTCGCAACGCATGAGCTGACGCCACAATGAAAAATAAATCATATCTTCGTTTACAGATCAAATTTGCAAAAAGGGTTAGTACAATCTCTCAATAATGTTAACAGTCATTTTTAGGACACCCGACAAAGAACCTAGGATCACGAACCTGGCACTAGAGCATTTATTTATTTATTTAGTTTTAGGATAGCCATTGACATTATATAACTTATAAACTTTATGCCAAAAACGACCGTTTCTGGCGTTAGTACTATCTAGTACTAGATTTTTGCCTTTGATCTGTAAAAAAAGATATGAATTTTGTCCTAGGTGGCGCTAGTGTTACTCCCTGGAGCCCCTTAAATTCACAGTTTCTGCGCTAAATGAAGAAACATTTTGATTTTACTTAATAAGTGTGAAAGTAAAGTAAATGTGTCAAAGTATTAGTCAGTCTGGATCCATGTCCTGTGATATTTTAGCTCGGAACCAAGGGGGCGAGTCTCTAAAATGCATAGTTCTTCAATAGAACCATATTAGTACTTTAATGGTTGTTTCATTGACACTGTTTGTAGTCTAGTAACCAATCGCATTCCAATGGTACAACTCGTGCAACTCAACTCGGCGCCTCGTGCGATTCGTTCTTTTTTGCGAGAGCTGCCTATTTAATTTGCCCGGGTTGTACCATTGGAATGACATCGTACTCCTATTACTTAGTAGACTACCAAATAGAGGCAAATAACAGCTATTGAACAACTGTGTTAGTAGACTCTAGGGCCAGGACGAGTGATTGTGTCGTGTGGAAGTTATTATTATTATCATCGACTTACGTATCTGTTCGTACATGTACTGCGCAGTGACAGCCAGTACTGTGTTGCTGACAATGTCGCCGATAGAGGCCGCTAGCGGCGTCGCCACGTTGTCCGGATTCACTTTGAACTTGTGCGACCCGTATATCACCATTACCATCACGAAGTCTGAAACAACAGTATAAGCATGAGCAGCCTATAATCATCCCTCAGCGGGGTACAGGCTATCTCTCAGAGAGAGAGAGAGAGAGAGAGAGAGAGAGAGAGAGAGAGAGAGTATGAGCTCACCACGCGTATCCACCGTGGATAGGCGATTTCTATTGTCGGTATATTATTTCAATAAACGCTTGCCACACATCCCAGAGGTGCTGGGATCAATTCCGGCATTACCATTGAGATTATTTTACACTAAGTACATACGTTTGTGAATTTGCAGTAGTAATGCTTGTGCTACACAATATTCACAAACATTAGTGAAACGAGATTCTTACAACGAGGATTTGTTTATTTGAGTTTTCAACTATTGATAATCGTAAAAGATGTACTGTAACCTGTTTTCTTTTACATTTGGGTCGACATTCACAATTTTTTTCCATTTCGAAGAAACTGCGTAAGCAACATTACTTACACTGAAAAGGGACCGATGAAAAGATTTAACAGATTACCAATAAAATACACAGTAAAATAGATAAAGAATGGGAAGCCTAAAAAGCCCAAACACAATATAAATTTTAGCGCTCTGATTGTTATTATCTGACTTTCTAATACTTCCCTACACGAGTGCGTCAAAGTGGCACCTTTATACAATGTCTGTGAGGTAATTTACTTAACAGCCGCGTGAAAGATTCGGTTGGGAATAACATAACATAACATAAACTCACGCCTGTATCCCAGAGGGGTAGGCAGAGACCAGGGACTGCCACTTGCTACGATCCTGACAGATCACTTTCGCTTCCTCAACACTCATTAGTCGTTGCATGCACGCACGCCGGTTTCGGTTGGGAATAAACGGCAAAAAATCACGTTTTTTGTACGAGAACCCCCCTTAGCATAAGCAGCCTATATACGTCCCACTGTAGGGCACAGGCCTTCTCTCAGGGAGAGAGTATGGGCTTAATCACCAGGCGAGCCCACCGCGGATTGGATTGACAAATTCAACTGCCTAGCTATCACGGTTCATGAGATACAGCATGGTGACAGACAGACAGACGGACATACAGACAGAGGGACAGTGAAGTCTTACTAATAGGGTCCCGTTTGACACCCTTCGGGTACGGAACTCTGAAAATGGTTTCGCGTCGAACGCGATTGTACAAAAATTTTAAATAAAAATTAAAAACAGACTTCTAAAAAGTTAGAAATAAATTAAAAGAATACCTTTAAATTAGAAGTATGTATTATGTATGTACTTTTATTTTTCAATGTTAGTGGGAGAGCGGGAGAAAAATAAACAAGTCCCTTATAACCCTACTTAATTCGTTGCTTTATGAAGTTCTCAATTTCATTCTCCGAAGGTCTTCACCTGCACATCATTAAATTACCTTGGGACTACTTTTACGCAATTTTATAAAACATACGGATATTACTAAAGGATGGCCCCCATTAGGCCTTATTTATTGCTGTCCATCGAAGAGTTCCGTTCTCCATCTCTGAAAGTTTTCATCAGATCTTCACCAAATTAAAATGCGACCAATGGGACGTTATATCTATTCGACCAAAAAAAGAACTGTCGTAATTGGTTAAGATTTGACGGAGTTATGCGAGAACATAGCAAAAAAAAAAACTCGTCGAATTGCCGCGCAACCGCGGCGAGCTCGCTGCGCAATCGCCTCGCTTTTGAATCGCTCGCAAATAGCTCGTGTGATAGTGCTCTAACCCCCGGTTTCTCGTACACTAACAAGCTGTTAATCTACTGTTAACAGCTATCAGTGGCTTTTTTTGTATGCACTTTGGTCAATTGACAGCTGTTAACAGTAGATTAACAGCGTGTTAGCGTACGAGAAACTGGGGGTAAGTCGTTATTTCTGACTTATTGCATTTAATTAAGACGCAATTTGAACACAATACCGTCGAAAGTCGAGGGGCTGTACTGCGGTATTGGAAAGAAGTATGTTTAACTTCCTGAAACATGACATTGAAAGTAACAATGGTTTTCAATTGTTATTTTCACGGTCCGAACTGAGGAGGTAAAGGAGCTATGTTATAAAAATACTAGTTTGCTTAGACAACGTAGCATTTTTAAATTAGCATAAAACAAATACACGCTTAGTAGTTTTCATGAAAAAATGCATACAATTGTCCATAACTGCATACAGAGTCTCATAAAACACAAGATGCCCTCAAGAGGACAATGGAAAGAGTTTTGTGTCAATATTGTCACATTCTTCATAATACTTTGTCGCACTGGCACATACTAACATTTTATAGCCTACATTACACAAACTCACGCCTACATCTCGGAGGGGTAGGTAGGCGGAGACTAGGGTTACCACTTGCCACGATCCTCACGGTATTATGGTATGCTATTACGGAAAAAACACTGATTTCTGGAACTTACCCCCGGTTTCTCGTACACTAACAAGCTGTTAATCTACTGTTAACAGGCTGTCAGTGGTTTTTTTTTTATGAACTTAGGTCAATTCACAGCTGTTAACAGTAGATTAACAGCGTGTTAGTGTACGAGAAACTAGGGGTTACTTATTAAATGAAACCTATTTGATTAGGTAATTACTTTTTTGATTAGGTATGTACTTACTTTTTTCAGAATCACGTGAGAAGATTAGTATCTGTGACTATTTATATTTACTTTATCGTCACATTATTCGTAATTAGTGGTTTTATTTGATCTTTATCTTTGGCGTTTGCGTATATCAAAACAAAATTAACATGATTAATAAAATGTCACCGTTATCAGGTCCTTACATTAATTTAATTTGTAGGATTAATAAGTGCAGTACATGCACTATTATTAGAGCGGTGGTGGCTTCTCATTCGGGAGGTCGTGGGTTCCAATCCCGGCATGTACCAATACTTTGTACTCTAAGTTACGTACATTTGTAAAGTTATAGTAGCAATACCACTCGCTAACTGTGAAGGAAAACATCGTAAGGAAACATGCGTTTCTCAGCGTTTGAAATTGCCAATCTGCGGTAGGCACGCGTGGTAATTAAGCCCATACTCTCCGAGAGAAGGCCTGTGCCCTGCAGTTGGACGAATATAAGCTACATACGAAAAAAAAAAACTAAAAAACTTATCTGAACTTACCGAGGACGAAACACGTGGTGGTGGCAGTAAAAACAGCGGATGAAATCAGAAGCAGCACGTACGAGCCGTTCACGCCTCGGTCCGTGATGGAGTTGGCGACGATGGCGAAGATGGATACCACCGTCGCCGCCACTATAGCTTGCACCTGGGGTGGACAGAGACACGGATGAGACAGGGAGAACGGCGAGACTGGTGATACGGGGAGACTACTGAGTATAGGAGACTGTGGAGATTGGCAAATTGGTGGCACGGGGAGAAGGGTGATATGGGGAGACTGGCGATACGAGGTGACTTGTGATACGGGAAGACTAGTGAGCACGGGAGACTGGAGGAACGGGGAGACTGCTGTAGGTGTAGACCGGTCGACGGGAAGACGCGTGAGTATGGGAACCTGGCGAGACAAGAAAACCGGTGATATAGGAAGAGAGGAGCTACAATGTGAAATAGCAACGCTAAAATGTACAGATATGAAAATAAATTATACTGGTCTGGGATACACTGTTCTGTGTGTGGGATACTCAGGCAAGAACATCACAACATGGAAAATACCTAAAGTGAGGCCATTTATACAAGTCGAGCGTGTTACCGCTGGACTATCGAGACTGTCCAGGTACGAGTAAGAGTTACGCACATATGATTCCGTGCTTCTTTACTAAATTCAAGGTGTATAAAATTCTCCTTGTCTTACTAAGCAGTGCCCGCGACTACGTTCGCGAAGTAAAGGGATTAGCCTACAACCTATGTCCACATTGAAGGTACATTCTAAATACTGGTGAAAGATTTTTTTAAATCGGTTAAGTGCTTTCGGAGATTACTCCCTACAAGTCCTTCAGGGTTGGCTATAGGAACTGTCTAGTAGACTTTAATTATGATGTTAGTATAGAGGGTTTCTCGGGGTTTAATTGAACCCATTTAGCGTATCTTTTAGTACAGGTGCCACGATGTTAATTTATTACGAATAAAACAAAACTAACGAAATATGAGCGAAAACAAAACGTCTTCTGTCAAAACCTGTCGACTGGAATGGCCACAGATACAAAAATACGCATAAACAAATTTGAGTGAGCAAAAACGGAACGCAATTATGGCGCGAAATTTTCTTCTGTGAAAACCCGTTTTTTTCACTTGCGTTATTGGTGACTGGTTATATTGGTTGTTTATTATATATTAAAATGAGCGATAGTGAACTGTCTGCGGGTACAGTTAAGAGATCAGCACAAACATACTGTTGCGGTGCGCAATAAATTATTTTCTGTCAACAATCAAGGTATTCTTTTTGTTGCACTAACCCGTGCTGAGGACACTTTTAAAAAAACCTATTTAGAGGCTAAAAATTCCACCCAAAATTCAACCTGCGACCTCTGGCTAACCGTGCCAGCGCTCTCCCAACTGAGCTAATGGGTAATTTCATCAGCGAAATTTCGAGCCTCTTTACAAACTTCTCTGTATTACGTACGGGCAGCGACATCTGGCCGCATCACTTGCAGCCCCGAGTAACCCACTTTGCTGTTAAGTTTTTACATCGGAATGATATTGCTGCACCTACATGATTATATTCTTTTTGTTGCGCTAACCCGTGCTGAGGACATTTTTAAAAAGGTTAGATAAAAGATAGATTTTAAAGATAGGTTGTTGTCAAGGTATGTTCAGCAGCAACGAATAGTCGGCAAGAAATTCTACTAATATTATAAATGTGAAAGTTTGTGAAGATGCTTGGAGGTTTGGATGTTTGTTACTCAAACACGCAATAACGGCTGAACGGATTAGCATAAAACTTGGTGTTCAGATAGACAAAGACCTGAATTGAGACACAGCATACTAGATAAAATATCCTGGTAATGCGTTCCCGTGGGATAACAGGTACTTATTTCAAGTTTAAAATAAATGTGCGAGCGAAAATTGTGTTTTATAAATAGATTGCGTTGTGCAAGAATCGTATAAACGGAATCTGTGGCGGTACGAAGTTCGCCGGGACAGCTAGTCTTAAATAATTGAATTAAGCAGCAGAAAATTCCAAATTGATCAGATTTTAAATTGATTTATCTGCAATGATGAGTTACAATTTGTTAAGTTTTGGTAAGCTGTAACATTAATTTTGATCAACAAATGTGATGGGTTTCTTGTGTATCATTTTTGGTAAATACTTAATTACACATGGTGTGGTGGCACGAGACCGTTGGTGCGTGTCTCGCACTTGGTCGTCTTTCGCTTTTCATATCAGTCCATTTTAACTTTGGGAAGATATGAAAATTTTGTGTATTTAGGGAAAAGGCTATACTTAATCGTAAAAGGTAACCGTTACTTACTTGCACCAAAGATATGTTGCCGACGACCATAGATATGACTTCCTTAGCCGTCTCCATGTTGCCCAGGTTGGCTTGCGTGGACAGCCGCGATGCTAGGCACATGTCCAGGTTTCCTGCCGGCAAAAAGTGGCATCAGAGGATGAATATGACAAAGTTAAACGGAATGTCGTTAATCTGCTAGACCCAAAGAGCTCGAAGCGTCGGGTGGTGAATATGTCAAATAGAATGTCATGGATCCGATAGGCACAAAAGAGTTTGAGGCGTCAGTAGGTGAATATCGCCAACAGAATGTCGTGGATCTGCTAGATACGAAAGAGTTGGCGGCGTCCGTCAGTGGGAAAAGTGGTTAATGGAATATCATACTTGAAAGAGTTTAAGACGTCAGTGGGTGTATATGGCAAACGACATGCCATGGATCTGCTAGATACAAAAGAGCTTGAGGCATTCGTGGGAAAATATGCTTTACGGAATGTAGAATGTCATTGATCTACTAGAAACAAAAGAGTTTGAAGTATCACGGTGTGAATATGCAAACAAAACGTCATGGATTTAATAGACCCAAGGGGGGCTGTGATTATAACAAACGAGATGTCACGGATATGCTAGACACAAAAGAATTTGTGAATATGGCCAAGGGAATATCATGGATCCAATAGATAGAAAAGTTTTTGAGGCTATAGGGGGTGAATATGGCACACAGCCTTATGTAAAAAATTAACTGCCTTTAAGTTGGAAAAAATCAACATTTCTATATTAAAAGTGGAGCCATTTTATGACAGTAATTAATTATATCAATAATCAATAATTGTCAATAGTTTATTATTTTACAGCAATAAACCTTGACAAAAACCTTACGTTACCTGCGACTTTTCAATGAAAACGCAAAGGTTGATAAGTTGTCTCTACTGACTGTACGAATAAAGTCGCGGTTTCGCATTGATCTTGGACTGGAACGTTTCCCTGTTCCAAACAATTGCCAGTCACTTGAAACCACGTGGGTTATTATAATACCAAATTAACCGGCAAGTACTGTTCTGAGAAGAATAATTGAAAACCGCATCACTATTCAGCCGTCAACAAGCGGTCGTAAAATACATGTTTCAGTGACAATGCATCTCATCTCATCACAATTTTTATTATGGACAGAGTCACGTGTTTCTTACAATGGCGTCTCGGCAACTGCAAGAACTAATGTGAACAAAACACCTGTCAACGCGTAAAAAAAAAAAAAAAAAAAAGGAAAAGTAACGAGCCTCTAGATGTGTATCTATCATGATGATGATGATGACGATGGTAATTCATGTTCTGAATAGGTTATTTTTCCGAGTCCTACATGAAATAAATATAAGAAATGACGTATTAGATCCAAACAAAAGAAAGAAAACATTTATGTAAATTCCCAGAGAGTAAATAAGTAAACAAACAAAATATATGCAGGAGAGGAAAAACAACCGGGAAAAGACACGCGAGAGCGTTGGTAGCCTAGTGAGTAGAACATCGGCTCGGAAGCGAGAGACCCAGGTTCGATCCCAAGTGCGGGCATGTACCTATGACTTGGTTTTCTAAGTTATGTACATTGTGAAGTTATAGTAGCAATACCACACGCTAACGGTGAAGGAAAACATCGTGAGGAAACCTGAGTGTCTGAGCTATTCACATACCTCAGCGCTTGAAATCGCCAATCCGCGGTGGGCACGCGTGGTGATTAAGCCCATACTCTCTGCTTGAGAGAAGGCCTGTGCCCTACAGTGGGACGCATATAGGCTGATTATGCAAGAGAACATGTGAGGTAAGAATCGACGGCAGCCGGGTAACATACAAATAATCAGCGATAGTTAAAAACATACATGTGTACTTCGCGCAAAATAATTACCCCATGTTTAATTGTGGGAAGACGGGCGGGGATCGGATGTATTACCAATCGGACAATCGGAGCGAGTTCAGGTATTACCCGACAATACCGCCATCTTGCGAGTTACTTAGATATTTCGACGGGTTAATACATCATGAAGTCAATGGTTTGACGGTTTTGTATAAAACCAATCATAAGAGTTACGCTGTCACCTTCTATCGCGCAATCAACGTTCACGTCATCACGCATAGCGCACAGAAGGAACCAATCACCGATTGATTTACTCTACAGCACATCTTACTCTCATTTCATTGGTACAGACAGACTAATCGAGAGGACAGGGGCCGTTTTTGAGAGTGAATTTTGTAGGAAGAAATACTTCTATGGTTTTTTTATTCGTAGACAACAATGTATGACACCCAGCCGCCTCCAACTCCAATATTTTAAACTAGACCTTTTCACTGTGAAATAAGGTCAAAGTACCCAAGCCTGGTTAAAGAATACTTAGAGGTGAAATTGCGTGTCATTTCAACAATATCTAATTATTTTCGAAAGAAAACTTCTCACGGAAGGAAATGTACCATCGTGACGTATTGTTTAAGTAGACATTATTAGCCGAATCTGTAGGATTCTAAATGGCCCGGTCGGACCACCATAACAATGGTTTTGAATTCCGGATTCTCTATCAGAGACGGGCAACTGACGACGCGAGTTTCTACTCATGATCAAGCTCTGCGAATCAGAGCGAAACCTGGTCGGACTCTTCCGATAAAAATCAAGTAAGTGAGTCCGGTATTAGCTAATAATAATATCTACTTGAACAATACGTCATCAAACTATGGAATATTTCCAACAAAATAACGGTAAGTACCTATAGTACATCAAAGTTAATGAGAAAGGTGATTATAGCCCGGTGTTTATTATATTTTCCGCTTCAAACCAAATCTTGCTGTTTGACCCGATTCATATGTAAACATAGTAAATTGGTGTTATTAGGTCTGAATGAAGATTGGCGATTTCAAGATTGGCGATTTCAAGTGCTGAGGTATGTTGAACACTTGAAGCCCGGGTTTCTTCACGATGTTTTCCTTCACTTGGTGAGTAGTATTGATACTACTCGTACACATCAATAGGGCCGCTAGCGCCAAGTCACTGCATCCTACTAAGGAGTATTAATGATCCTGCTATAATAATATTTTAAATGTGAAAGTTTTATTGTTTTTGTTGCACTAACCCGTGCTGGGGCTGCAAGTGATGTAAATTTGCTTCAGCCAGATGTCGCTGCCTGTACGTAATACAGAGAAGTTTGTAAAGAGTCTCGAAATTTCGCCGATGCCTGCACTTGTTAGGCAAGAAATAGCCAATTATAAGAACGTCTATCCAAATCATCATCATCATGATCATCAGCCATTTGACGCCCACTGCAGGACATAGGCCTCCCTTATGGTTTTCATAACCATGAGGGGGTTTGCCATAATATCCAAATATCAGAAATTAAAATCTATTAAAAATAACAAAATGTCCGAAGGCAAAAAAAATCGATTGACAGTCGTTCGTTAGCCATACAATTTACACATGGATAGCTCAGCAAATGTCATGGTGCAAAACTTATTTAAACCTTATCCCTGGATAAACAGATAGATAGTGCTGTCAGGGCCGCGTTTCAATAAATAATGATTCATAGTTTATTATGACAATTCGATGTCCGTTGCGTAGCCGAGCCTTCCTACTTGTTAATATGTAGGTTAGTCGACTTCGCAATGTACATCGAATTGTCATAGCAAACCATGAATGCGAAGGACAAAACACACCAACGCGGTGGCAGTGGCGGTCCAAACAAAATACTACTGCCGTAAATGATTCATGTATGGACCGCCACCGTCACCGCCACCGCGTTGGTGTGCGTCATCATTTAGTTCTACGAACTAGGCCCCCCGACAGCGTAGGTGCAAAACGACCTTGGAAAAGGAAGGTACACCCTGGGATTCGAAGCCACGGCCTCTCGGATGAGACAACACAACAATAAGCTAGCCCTGAACGGCACAGGTGTCCAGTAATCTAGCTGGCGCGTCTCCTTGACTGTGGCTTCCTTATTCCGATCGTAGATTAAGTTCACAGACCGCTCAGTAATCGCTACATTCCGGTCTCCGGTGACTGATGTAGGAGGCACAGAACAACCACTTCAAATTGATCTATTGCGCCTGACGATGCCTTGAAGGACCGTAATAAACCACGCAATAAACGGCATGTGTATAGACGTCAACGTGTGAATTACAAAAAAAAAAAACCTTTCCGTCACAAGGTTGTCTGGAAGAAATTGCTGTTAGCTATTGGCCTTATTAGGCCGCACATTGTACTCTTTCATTGTAACTTTCATATTTTGTCTCGCTTCTTGTATGCAATAATAGTAGATTGTACAACAAGTGCATAAAACGCACCATTTTACTCGAGACGTTTATCCATCCGAGCGAGCTTGCGAGCGAGGATAGATATAAAGTCGAGTGTAAAATGGGTTTTATGGACGAGTTGTACACTCTACTTTTCACTTCGATTGCGAGGAAATGAAACAGCAACATGTAAATATAGTAAATGCTAATTTAATTAAAATTGAAAGTTACATTAGAGCAATGAGAAATATTTAAAGCTGTTGGTATCTTTGCCTTGGTCTTAGAATACGAACGAAACGAAATAAAATAAAGAGGTTGTTGTATGAAGTTAAAGATGTTCGTGTGGCTGTTGCAGCGATTGCCTTGGTCTTCGACGAAGATTTTACTTTATGCTCTAGAGCATAAAAAGCGACTTTATGTCGCCTACGCACGACATAAAGACGAACTTTTAGAGCATGAGAAGTGAAAAGAATATTCTTATCTTATAGACTCATAGTTAAGAATAAGAATAAAAATAAGTTTATTGTCATTCACAATCTAGGTTAAAGTAAGTACTTAAACACATTATGTTACATATAACTAGTTTAGTGAGGCAAAAGGGAACGACTCAGCTGGTGCTATCACGCTTGTTAAAGTGTGCAGCGCTGATTTTCAGTAATTCCCTACTCCCAGAGCTGTTGTGTGGGAGTTGTACTGTGTATCATTAGTACGACGTAATGAGTAGGAGCTACTCACACATTCTTAAGGGGACCCAGTGGGCTAACTAGCGCCACCAATGAAAAAAAATCATAAGATAAGATAAGATAAGAATATTCTTTATTGTACCAGGAAAAACACAAACATGAAATTTTTACAAAAATGCAGTACAATTGGCGGCCTTATTGCTTATAGCAATTTCTTCCAGGCAACCGACGATGGAAAGTTGTTGAAGGAAAAGTGAGACGGGTAGTAGGTGCAAATATGAATATTCATTTACATACTTATACATAATAATAATATACTTACTTATACCTTTACATACTATAGGTGTAACATCGTATCTTCTTTTACAGATCGTATTTGCAAACTGACTGTACGACCTCTCAATCATATTAATAGTGATTTTTAGGACCCACGTCCGTGAACCCAAGGCGAAAAACCTAGGACTAGATAGCATTAACGCCAAAAATGGCCGTTCTTGGCATAAATACTGTCTAGCCCCCGGTTCGTGTCATAGGTCCTAACAAACACAGGTAACATGATTGAGAGATTGTACAGACACTTTTTGCAAATACGATGTGGAAAATAAGAGATGTTTTTTTTTTTTTTTATTGGTAGCGTTAGCTAGCCCACGGGAGCCCCTTAATAATAGCGCCACCAGCGACAAAATCACATCTACTTTTTTTTCTATTCTCTCAATAATAAAAATAAAGATTTCTATAATCCACCGATTTTATAACTTAATTTGTTTTGTGTTTTGTCTTTTGGTCCTTTGGTAGACGTTTTTCACCCACTGCTAACTTAGATTGTTAATCTTGGAGGCTTCAGGGATGAAAATTTTATTTAAGCGTAAATAATTTACATTCTGTTTCTTGAATGTCAATTTGGAATGTTAGCCGCTGGCTTCCTGTCGTGGAGTGGAGAAAAAAAAAAACTTCACTCTGACCATCTTTTCTCAAATAATTTTTTTTTCTGACTCAAACAAGAAGTCGTTTTGGACATTTCTAATCTGTAGGTACCATTCGCGTAAGTGTGTTGATAAAAATCTGTCATTTTCCGTCATTTCCCTGCAACTACGTGCAATTATGAACTAGCCATAATTGCATAGATGGCCCCATACAGTCGACAGTGCGTCAACTTTTACTTCAGTTGGAAAGTTACTCTTAACGTAACTGAATAGAGGGCACGGTTGTAAAGGTTGATATGCTATCAACTGTATGTACCTATTGTCATTGTCAGTGTCAAAGTCGCAATGGTTGGGACTTTAGAGGTTATTGTTGGTCAAACTATAAATTGTTCGACGTTCATTAATTGAGTATGCACAAATTGTGGGAGTTTGGCCAAAAACCAACGAAAAGTGGGGATGACAGTGGAAATGACCGAGTGTAATTTCAGTGGCATTACACCCAAAAGAAAGTTGTACTGTTAGGCACGTAAGATCTTACTAATAGATGAAATGTGACAGTTTCTATGTTTGGATGTTTGTTGCTCAATCAATCAACCAGCCCGTACTCGTCCACTAATGGAAATAGGTCTTCCCCAAGGCACGCCACTACCTTCTGTCCTCGGCCATACTCATCCAGCCGCTGCCAGCAATATGCTCAGCGCCACTAACCCGGGGTTAACCCGTTAAACCATTAACCCAGTATCGAATTGTACTGGTAACCATGGTAACTCCAGGTTTAACCGGTAAGCTCCGGAATAGTGGGATGGTGCAAGTGGCGCTCAGTCACGCAAAAACGGCCGAAAAGATTTGGACGTTGGGCACACCGATAGTCTATAGCCTGGATGAAACATAGTATTACACTTGTTATTCTAGAGATTGTGGTTTCGCATACTGAATTTGCTTTCTAAGTTACGTACATATTTTGTAGTTAAGTCATTATAGATTTTGACCCGCGAATAATCAGTTCTTGGATTTTTTTTTCGTAGGTCCCTCGGGGGGTCACTGGGAGTGTAAATTCAAAAAGTGCACTGAATCAGGCTTCTGTGTATATTTGGAAAATGTTTTTTTTTTCCAAAAATAAAAACGGTTTTTTTAATAACTCAGCCACTTTTTATTTTACAGTAAAACCGTAAGGACAAAAATTGTAGGAAATTTGATTTTCTACAAGTTTGGTCCTCACAATTTTTCTTCTAGGATCGATATTTTGGAAATTAAACCTGAAAAACGCGACAAATTCCAAATATTATTATTATCTCCTATGTTCCACGTTCAGAATTTGATTCTCTACAACTTTGTTTCTCTTCATTCATGCCGTAAAACGTGGAACTTTATACTACGCTTTGATATTTTTCTTGATATTCTATACTACGCTTTATCGCCACGATAGAAGATATCGTGCCGTAAAAATGTTATTGATCATTCAATTTATTGCACCCAAAGACAACAGTGACTACATTTTTCATGACCAATATACTTACTTACTCACCGTTTATGACACTTTATTTATTGTTTTCTCGCCATATCGTATGTATCGGGGTTGGATCAATGAGTGATTCAATTGAAGGTTTCCCGCTGTATACTTTTCGGAAAATATAAGTTATTAATGAGTCTATCAATTGAGTGTTTTCCGCTATAAACTTTTCGGAAAGAATAAGGTGATTTTATTTTGCACTCGTGTGATAAATTTAATAAAATTGTTGCTTATCATGGCATAGATTTGTTCGATACAAGTGTCCACACTTTAAGACGTCTAATTAGTGCGATATTCTTTGCCGGTGAATAAGATAAGATAAGATAAGAATATTCTTTATTGTACTAGGAAAAACACAAACATGAAATGCTTACAAAAATGCAGTACAATTGGCGGCCTTATTGCTTATAGCAATTTCTTCCAGGCAACCGACGATGGAGAGTTGTTGAAGGAAATGTGAGACGGGTAGTAGGTGCAAACATGAATATTCATTTACATACTTATACATAATAATAATATACTTACTTATACCGTGAATCATAGGTGTCCGACTATAATTTATTGTCTATGTATTTATTGTAGACCCAGGTCTTTGGTCTGGCCTGGTCTATCCCCCGGGATACAGGCGTGAGTTTATGTTACAATACGTTATGCCATTCAAACATGGCAATTGCAACATTGTAGCGAAACCAATGGATAAATTATATCTTCTTTTACAAAACGTTTTCGCAAAAAGTGAACATAATAATATAATCATTGTATAACTATTAGTCCTCGCGACTACGTTCGGGTGGTAAACGGCCTATAGCCTATGTCAACCCTCAAGGTCCAGTCTTCAATTCCATTCCATTCCTTTCCATACTGGTGGAAGAATTTTTGGGAATCGGTTAAGTACTTTCGGAGATTACCTCCTACATCATCATCATCATCAGCCATTTGAGCCCACTGCAGGACATAGCCCTCCTTCAGGGTTTTCATAACCATGAGGGGTTTTGCCTACATACCCCCTACATACCAACTTACAAACATATAAACCTACAAACGTTTCCTCTTTATAATATTAGTGTGGAAGTGTGAACAGAAGTATGGATTAGTGTAGATTGGAGTAGATATCCCATATATATGCGATAACTGTGATAGCTACTTTTAGAAACCATATCCTGGAACGTAGGGTCAATAACCTAGGACTTTGATCGATTTTCTCTAAAAATGGCTGTTTTTGACAAAAAAAAAAACGTCGTTCTAAAAATAGCTGTCGCTATTTTTAAGATTTATTCATGATGTTCACGTTTTGCAAAAACTTATCATAAAAGAGGGTACGATTTTTTTCCATTGGCATATTCGTACAAATTCGTGTCAGTTACACGTTAAAGTTTAAAATAGTTTAAAATAGCTTCTTACCTTTTAATCCCGACAAAGATGGCACTAAGACGAATATGGCCGAGACGTTTACGAACACATCCCAGTCCTGCAACAAAGTTAATTACTTGTAAAATAGGGACAAAAAAATTTTCAACATTGGCTTCTTCGACATTTTTCGTAATTGCGCAATAAAGAATTAATATTAATGCTGCTTTTATGTTAGGCACGCTGTCTCACGTGCACAATTTAATATTGTTGGCCTTTGCATCGACGTAATGAGATTATTTATACAGAGCGTTAAGATGGGTGAAGGGACCACTCGGACGCTGCAGTGCCTGGGACATGTTTTATTAGATGGAGTAGGCTGGCCCAGCACCTATATCATCCTGACAGCTTAATCGGCTTAGCCCACAGGGAAGACAAGTCAATTACGTTAGATTTTTTGTCTTCCCGTAAATCGCTGTTAATAAAGAAAAATTGTTTCCGAAATTATTAATATTAGTATCAAATTTTCTCAATCAAAAACTAGGCACAGGATAACAAAAATACCTAGGTATGTTTGAATGTTTGTCATTTTATTATCCATCAAACCATCTGAACACATTTATCAAAGCATACTATTTTATCACAATTAATAAAAATGTTAGATTGCGCGCGTGAGACAGCATGCCCTTAGAAACAAATGCCAGACTTAAAGGCAGCCTTAACAACAACATCGATTCCACGCGACGGCTAAATAATAACAGCAGCATGGATTCCACGCATGACGCGACGGATAATAGTAACAGCAACATGGGTTCCACGCGACGGATAATAATAACAGCAACATGGGTTCCACGCGACGGATAATAATAACAGCAACATAGGTTCCACGCATGACGCGACGGATAATAGTAACAGCAACATGGGTTCCACGCGACGGATAATAATAACAGCAACATGGGTTCCACGCGACGGATAATAATAACAGCAACATGGGTTCCACGCGTCGGATAATAATAACAGCAACATGGGTTCCACGCGACGGATAATAACAGCAACATGGGTTCCACACGACGGATAATAATAACAGCAACATGGGTTCCACGCGACGGATAATAACAGCAACATGGGTTCCACGCGACGGATAATAATAACAGCAACATGGGTTCCACGCGACGGATAATAACAGCAACATGGGTTCCACACGACGGATAATAATAACAGCAACATGGGTTCCACGCGACGGATAATAACAGCAACATGGGTTCCACGCGACGGATAATAATAACAGCAACCTGTGTTCCATGCCACGGATAATAATAACGTGGTTGGCCAAAAAAACAAGAGAGGTGCGATAAGAAACGAACCAAGTTTTTGGTGTAGACTGTAAAATTAATGAAATAGAAAATAAATATATAAAAACTAATCTGTCGTAATTCCTCCGGAAGTTCCAATCATCATTAAAGGTATATTAATGTTACAACGCGGGCCCGTTACAATGCAAATAGTCCTTATACTTATCTTATTTTTCACTGCGTCAACCGTCTAGCTGTTACCGCTAATTGGCTACAAAGCCAGAGGTCGAGGGTTCGATTCCTGCTGAGGGCCGCCGTACTTAATTTGTCCAAATGGCCTCAGTCTCTTTTTTTCATGTTTGTGGTGTCCTTGCCAGTGTATGGTTACCATAACACAGGGTGTCCTAGTTTGGTACCAGGACAAGTGATTGTGATGCGTGGACACCCTTAATCAGGCCTGGCTAGTAGGAATTTTCCATTGCCTTCGGGCTTTATTTTAAGGTGAAGGCTCAATTTAACGTGGGATCTATTACACCAATGATTCCTAGTGGGTTCAATTTGTCACTGAATCACTTGGTCATTTAGGTACTTATTTATTTAGTTTGTATGTAATTTTTTGTGATAGAGATATATTTTAATGATAACTAATAGTGCTATCTCTAAAATATTGGGCGAAACATGTACACGACGTATTTTAATGTAACAACCTTATAGATAGAGATAGATAGAGACCACTTTATTGCACAACCATGTGAAAGAATTACACTTGGTTTCTTATATCTAAGAAGTGGCATACAATTGACATTATATCACATTTTGGACAAATAAACAATCTTTATCTTATGTTATGTTCATCTTTAAATATTTGGTGTAAATTGAGACACTTGAAGATTAGATTGTAGTGAAGCCAGATCCTGAAATTGATATTTTGATATGCGGTGCAGTAAAATAACAGAGATTTATCATATCAGTGTTATAAGCGGAGGTGGCGCGGCGGTAGAACGCGGCCGGTCGTGGGTCCGAACCCCACGCATATACCAATGACTTTGTTTTCTAAGTTACATACATTTCTGAATTTGTAGTAGCAATACCACTCGCTAACTGTAAAGGAAAACGTCCTAAGGAAACCTGAGCGTCTGAGATGTTCACATACCTCAGCGCTTGAAATGGCCAATCCGCGGTGGGCACGCGTGGTCATTGAGCCCATACTCTCTCTGAGAAGAGGCTTCTGCCCTACTACGTATATAGGCTACATTATTAGTGTTCTTCTTATTAACTTAATTCCGGATTCTCTTACTTGATTTTTCGTCGGAAGAGTCCGAACAGGTTTCGCTCTGATTCGCAGCGCTTAATCATGGTGAGTAGAGACGGAGCTCGCGTCATCGGTTGTTCGTCTCTGACTGAGACGCGTCAGAGACGAGTCCGGAATTAAGTTCATCTGAATCCGGAATTAACTTAATAATGTGTAGGGCTTCCGAAAGTTTTAGTTCAAAAAGTGTTATTCTTTTTGAAGCGCCTATCCATAACTGAATGTAGGCAGTCAGCTCTTTGCAACGCTCCCTGATCAGTGCAATTCTGAACAACTCTTCCGCGGTTTTAACACCAGTCCACTTCATGATGTTGCACAACCATGATATGTTTCTTCCCGGCCTTTTATAACTTCCATATAATAACTTCCACACAATACAATCACTTCACCTGGTCCCAAACTAGGATACCCTGTGCTGTGGTAACCAGTCAAGGACGTTACAAACGTGAAAGTAAACCCAGACTGAGGCCATTCGTACTAATGTACGGCGCCCCCGAGTGGGGATCGAACCTATTACCTCAGTTTTGGTAGCTAAGCGCCTTAACGCCTAGACCAACGAGGCAGTCCGAGGCAGTTCTCTTTTCTTCCACATGTGAAATAGGCTACTTTTCGCTGCCTGATTAGTGAGCCTTAAAAGTTTAAGAACCGTTATTATTAACCTGATTAAGGGGGTCTATAGACTAGGTACGTACCACCATCAAGGGACTAAAATAATATCTTCTTTACAGATTTTTTTCCCTTGGCAGCGCTAGTGTTACTCTGTGGAGCCCCTTAAGGGTATATTATCATGGTATTTTATCCACTCACTCTAACTGTGCCCAAGACGAGCCCAGCGCCGATTGTACCGCAGCCCGCTATGAAGAATGGCACGGCCACCTGCATCAGCGTCGTCCACCATCGCTCCTCCTTCCGCTGAAACAACGTCGATCAGGTTTAATTCTCGGATGGAGAAACGGCCTATACCCATCAGTGGACAGAGGTGGGCTGGTCATGATGAATTTGCAAGTACAATTTAATGTGTGTTTTTACCCGACTGCGACGGAGCACAAAAGAAGAGTAATCTGTTAGCTCGTATGTATGTAAGTATGTCCGATTCTTTGTTCTCTCATAACTCCTTAACCAATGGTCAGATTTTGATAAATAAGATCTCAATCAATTTCTCATGTGTGCCCGAATGTCACCATCATCAGCCATTTGACACCCACTGCAGGACATAGGCCTCCCTCATGGTTTTCGTGACCATGAAGGGTTTTGCCATAATCGCCACGCTTGGCAGGCGGGTTGGCGATTGCAGTATGCGGTTGGAATCTCAGGAAGACGCTGCTGCCCGTCTCCTGGTAAATAGAGCCCGAATGTCATAGGTTTTATGAAATTCAAAAAAAATATTTAAAAAACACTAATAAGTAAAAATAAAAAAAAAACTGAAATAAAAAATAACCAACAACGACTGCTGAGCATTACTACTAAGCAGGCGGGAAACAAATTCAACAATATAGGTTATTTAGGTTGGTACCTAGGTCGGTCCCGCCTGCTTAGGATTCAAGGCTCAGCAGTCGGATTGTTAGTTTTTTTTTTATTTCAGGATTGTTTTTCACGATTTTTTTCTGTAACTATAGTTTCTGTAATTGTCTTCTGGTGTGTACAATAAAAAAAATATTCTTATCTTATCTTTTACCGCAAATGATAATGTTATGCAGCGACTCTACATTTTTATTCGTTGTAAGCTAAAATCGAATTATTCTCCCAATTCCAGACACGCTTGTTTGTTTCCCGCCTGCTTTGTAGTACTGCTCAGCAGTCGGATTGTTACTTTTTTTTTATTTCATTTTTTTTTCAATTAAGCGGTGGCATCGCAACGGTATAATGCTGGCCTCATATTTCAGAGGTTCCGGACTCGACACCGGACACTGAGCCCTAATCTTTTATGACGTCTATGAGTAAATAAACTAGTTGACCTTGCCTTTGACTTTTAAAATCATGGACAGTTGCAATTATGAGTCCACGTGCGAAATGGAAGAACGGGTCAAAAAATGATAAAACATCCACGTAAAGTACAGAATGCCATGTTTTGGATACTTTTGTATTTGTATTATGGATTTGACTCCCAATTCAGCATCGAATCAAAACTGGTTAAGATTGCATGCTTATAATTGCATTGCATTTGTTCCTGTTTCACTGTTTGTGTCCTAAATAAAATAAAATGAAAATCAATTACAGAGTTGAAAAGTACTTTAATGTTCGCACGGATTTTTTTCCGGATTTTTTTTCACGAATTTTTTCTGTAACTATTGTTTCTGTAATTGTCTTCTGGTGTGTACAATAAAAAAAAAATTCTTATCTTATCTTATTTTTTACCGCAAATGATAATGTTATGCAGCGACTCTACATTTTTATTCGGTGTAAGCTAAAATCGAATTATTCTCCCAATTCCCGACACGCTACACTTGAAATTTTCCATCCTATAGAGATGGATCCTCCTAAAACCGACGGAAAAAGAAACAGAAAGTTGGTAAATCTGATCTCCAGGGCCTGAAAACACTACAGCAAGAAATATTTCTCCTTAGAGGACAAGAATGACAGATTTCCACTTAATCTGACGGTTGTTCGGAGCTGATTCAACTTAATATCATCCAACGTCAATCGATTTGGTCCCCTGGGCGATAGATCTTTCCCAACTTTCAGTTGCCCGACATGCTACTAGCAATTGATTGCTACAACAATAAATAATACATTTTATATATTCCTCTTAGGGGGGAGGATAAGCAGGCGTTAGAAAATAGTAATAGTTAGGAAAATACAATCATGCTAGCGATAACTGTAGGAAGAAACGGCTAACTAGTTGACATTCAAGAAGTGTTATAAGTCAGCCTAGCTAACCGTGGAGGAAAACATCGTGAGGAAACCTGAGTGTCTGAGGTGTTCATATACCTCAGCGCTTGAAATTGCCAATCCGCGGTGGGCACGCGTACCCATTAAGTCCATACTCTCTCTCTCTCTCTCTGAGAGCAGGCTTGCGCTCTGCAGTGGGACGTCTATGCAAACACAATGTAGGTACAATAAATCAAATGACTGCTTAGGTACTTCAATATATATTAATACTTCCGGGTAAATTTGTTAATGTCTATCTGAGATAAGTAGAGATATAATATATATTTAGTTGTTAATAGCATTTTTGAGATAACAATGACATCACAATCGTATTACCATTCCGCCAACTAGATTGAATACTTATCGCAAAAGCGTGGGATCTTTATAAAAATCTATTAAGTGATGATAAAGTTTCAGTTGCGAATCCTAAATAGCCGACAAACATCATAAAGAGTTTGTGCGTTTATTCAACAATAAAAACTACACAAATCACTGAAAATTGCAGGAAACCGCTGAATGTCTCGTTTAAAAATTGTTTACACATGTGACAGGGGCCTCGCAAACTCACAACATAATCTATATAATATATCAGATACAGAAAATCCACCAATCCAGTAGCACATTTAGTTTTTTAGGGTTCCGTACCTCGAAAGAAAAGAACGGAACCCGGATTACTTTGTTGTCCGTCCGTCCGTCTGTCTGTCAAGACCCTTTATCTCAGGAACGCGCGGAGGTATCGAGTTGAAATTAAAACCATGTACCTATGTCTATAGTCCCTTGAAGTTGTGAAGAAAATCAAACTTATAAGTTAATATAAAAAAATATACGGCCGTTTGTGCTGCAAAAACGTATATTTCGACACTCAAGGGAGTCCAAATTTATAGGATACTTTCCGTTGACCTAGAACTATGAAATTTGGCAAGTAATATCGTCTTATACTGCAAATACAGGGAGGAATCCTAAAAAAAATTGTCATTGAAGTTCGGGAAAGGCTAGGAAAAAGCTGCGAGACTCGATTCCTGAACTATTTATAATATGTAAGTACCTACAAATTTGTATGGAACCCTCGGTGGGTGACTCCGAATCGCACTTGTCCGCTTTTATTTTTTATGTAACACGATTTTTGGGTGATTTGAAAGCCACGCAAAATGAACGCGCCTTAACAATATCTATCAAATAATGCTAGTTAATTTTTTTAAATGACACCTTTCAAAATCTATAAATTCTCAAATGTCCGTAACTTAAACAAAGTAATTGGTACATACCGGAAGTCGAACCCACGACCTCCGGAATGTGAGGGTGGCGTTCTAAAGCTGCGCGAATATGCAAGTATGGTTCCTCGGACACTTAGGAACCATTAATTAATTGGGCTAAAAGTTTGGTAACATCCAATACATTTGTCGGGTCATATGTTTAACGCTTGGGTCAAAGAACTTACCTGAATTTCACTCAGCATTGTGGCTACAGTTTCGCCAAGTTTGCCAATAAACCAGGCCAATCAATGTTCACTGAACCACTGAAAGTACAGAACTGATGCAAAGCACTAAGCCTACGACAGGTTCAAAAGTCTTCGTTAATATTATTATTATTGTAATTCAGTAAAGATTCAGGTGCTAGATAAGGGATTGCTCAAGAACATCACGTAGGTACTTCAAATAGATAATACGGACAGAATAAATACGATAAAAGATCGATTTCTAGTTTAGATATTGTCACACTGACTTTAAATCAGTCGAAAATTATCCCAAGTGTCTATATGTCCATCTGATGTCAACTTGCAACACGTGAAAATTACAGGTTGTAAAACAGAACGTTTCAAATTAAGCAACAGAAAATTCTAATAGGATCAGCAAAAAATTTTTTATGACACTATAAAATTGAACTTCAATGTCCGGGTAATCATTGAAATATTAAAGTTATGAATGTTTTTTGTCGACTTCCTAGTTATAACGACGGAATATAAAGCTTCAGTGTCTAAACACTGAAATATTCAAGTTATAAATATATTTTTTGTTGACTTTATTAATTTATAGCGACGGCATTTATTTTATAGTTGGATAGTTTTTTATGATGGGCAATACGTTCTTGTATGGAAGGAAAGAGAAGCCCGGGAAAATCAAGGATGCCATATTTGTGCAACATCAAGGAGTTGGACCAGTGTAATCATATTAATACAATAATAATAATAATAATATTACAAGTATTTCTTAAAAATGGTTTAGTAAACACACTGTATTTTCTAAGGCACTAGACATAATAAAAACTAAATTTGTACGGATATTTACACGTTTATTTTTTCAATTTACAATTTTTCGACGTTTCGGTACTTTTGCAAGTTCCGTTTGCCAAAATATTTTTGGAACGTAACTCAATATTTTTTTTGTAATTTTTGCCGAGGGTAGTAAACTAACAGTTAGTTAATGCTTTCAAAAAGACAGACGCCTGTCACCTCGGTCTACCGAGACCACGGATTGTGTGGTTAAGTGATTTCCGTGCAAATTCCGTTTTTAGCAAACACGTTTTATTATTTTATATTATATTATTTTACATGAACTGAGATCCAGTTCATGCGGCGGATCAGTAAACGTAGCGTAAAACGTCCTCAGACTCGGTGGAGCGATGATCTTCGCAGGGCGGCTGGCAAAAGCTGGATGAGAGTAGCCGAGGACCGTGCTCAGTGGCGTGCTATAGGAGAGGCCTATGTCCAGCAGTGGACAAGTGTAGGCCGATGATGATGATGATGAGATCCAGTGCCTCAGAATAGGGCTGTCAGTCCTATTTGCAATGACATTAAGGAGATTGTTAACGCTTTTTGTTTTTGGTACTTTCATTGCACTCAGATTTCAAGTATATTTTATATTTTTTAAGAAAAAAATTTGTTTTTATTTATCAGATACTCTTATATATATTTCTTTCGATTTAAAATGGCACGCGTTTCCACAGGTTAAAACCGACATTCTTATGAAAAATTTAATTGACTCTAAAAAAGTAGTGGTACATTTTAAGGGCAAACTTAAACTGTAGACAATAGAAAAAAATCCTTTTTACGCCTGTTCAGTACAAAAATCTATTTTATGTTCACCACATATTGCGATGTTTTATTTTATTTTATTTTTTGCAGGATGAGTTACACATAAAAATAACCTTATAGTAAAATACACAAGCGAGTAAGGTAAATTAACAAATCCCTTGATTGCAAAACCGATTGCAGCTTGCGAAGAGCAATGTTGTACGTATCCGCACACGCACTAAACAGATACAATAATTTTTCTGTCGCTTATTCGTGGAAACGGCGAAGGTTAGGTGTTAAGGATAAGGATATTTTTTATTACAAATTGGATGTAATTTAATTGCAGGCGTAATGATTTTTTACAATTTATTTTAGTAAAGTGTCTATAAATTAAAAAACATGTAATTTAATTTATAGACACTTTACTAAAATAAAGCTCGTGCGTGCGTGCGTGCGTGCGTGCGTGCGTGCGTGCGTGCGTGCGTGCGTGCGTGCGTGTGTGTGTGTGTGTGTGTGCGTAGCTAGACGAAAATGGCGAAATCACGTCGACTATCATCTTTCTGCTACATTGTGAGCAGAAACTAGACATATTATCCCGTATCAACTTTTTAGACTTCATACTAAACAAGCACAGGATATAAATAACTACCTACAACTCTCGAAAGACCTGGTAAATGAGACGACAATATTTAAATGTGGCAGTATCGAATTCGAAACACAAGCGAGTCAACCCTGTCGCCCCTACTCCGACCGAGCGAGTGTAGGTAGTTAAATCCAGCGGACGGCCTACATTGCCTGCTGGTGTCCATTATGCTGTGGTCCTACGCTAGCAAATGCAGCGTAGGACGCCCACCAGCTCGCTCGACAGATCTGAGGCAGATAGCCGGCCTCTTTATTGCACAACCAGACAAAAGAACTACAAAATATGATTTCTTATATCTAAGTAATGGGGAACTCGACTATCGAAGTTGTAGACGAATACGTCTACTTAGGACAAACAGTCCAACTAGGCCGGTCCAACTTCGTGAAAGAAGTCAATCGTCAAATTCAACTCGGCTGGGCAGCATTCGGGAAACAGAAAAGTCTTTTCGTCCAATATACCTCAATCGCTCAAGACAAAATTATACAACCAGTGTGTGTTATCAGCTTATCAGTGATGGTAACTTATGGCACTGAAACGTGGTCTCTCACTATGGGCCTTATAAGAAAGCTCAAGGTCACGCAACGAGCTATGGAAATTTCTCTACGAGATCGAATCAGAAATTATGAGATCCGTAGACGAACGAAAGTCGTCGACATAGACCAGCGGATTAGTAAGTTGAAGTGGCAGTGAGCGGAGCACATAGCACGCAGAACTGATGGCCGATGGGGCCGAAAAGTTCTCGAATGGAGACCACATATCGGCAAGCGCAGCGTAGGACGACCAGCCACAAGATGGACCAGTCTTTTTGGAAATCCATGGAGGAGGTCTATGTCCCGCAGTGGGCTTCTTGTGGCTGAATGATTATCATGATGAAGTAATGTGATACAATTCGCGGTGTTATCGCTTCATCATCAGCCATTTGACGCCCACTGCAGGACACAGGCCTCCCTCATGGTTTTCATAACCATGAGGGGTTTTGCCATAATCGCCACGCTTGGCAGGCGGGTTGGCGATCGCAGTATGCGGTTGGAATCTCTGGAAGACGCTGCTGCCCATGTCCTGGTAATTTATTTCCTTAGTCGCCTTCGACGACATCCACGGAAGGAACTAGAGTGATGCTATTCTTAATCCGGCGCCACACGGAACTTATCGTTATCGCTTAGGGTGATCTCTTTCAGACGACCTTTGGATGGAGCGGATTGCAAGAAAAATATTGTCGGTGGGTAGTCATATATTTCTTATCTTTCAGATTAATAATGTGATCATCTCATTCGACTTGGCAAGCCGTTCTTTTGTAAAGTACTCAGTTTGTACAATTTATTGTGTTCAAAACGGCGAAAGAAATGGATTTTGTGAAATCTCGAGTGTGCTTAGCAGTGGAGCTATCAATGTCATTATCACAAGACGCTCTATCTCTGTGTCGAAACGGCTCTAGTTACAAGACATTGTTGATGCAATCTCGCAAATAATAGATTACTCTACATAAATTACTTGGCTGTTTGTGAAGGCTAATCTACGCGGATTAAACCTAGACAAAGTGAAATGCTTACAGATTTCTGTTTTGAGAATCCGGGTCACGACTTCCACACACCAATGAAGATAGAACCATACTGATCCTACGTACGCTACGTGCGCGACGCGACGTAGGAATAGGAAGGTCAGTGCATACTTGTCCCATGTACGTGTCGCGTATTTGGCATCGGACGCTGTTTTCGCCTCTCGAGGCGCATCTGGTAGGTAGGCAGAGACCAGGTGGCAGAGACTATCACTTGCCACGATCCTGACAGATCTCTTTGGCTTCATCAACATTCACCAGATTACAACAACATCTTCATTCTCCATATTTAACGGAACACCTTGTATGTTATTTTTTTGCAAGGCAACATGTTAACCTACGGACTTACCCCCGAAAGCGGCTGCTTCTCGGCGTCTACCAACTTGTCCGGCGGCGCCGATGGCGTTTCCTCCGTGGAGTTTATCGACGCCATACTGAGTGCTCGCTCTTTCCCATCTGTTCGATAAAGAAAGAGAGACTTACAATCGTCTAATAATAGCAACACGATCGTATTGAACATGATAAGTATGCTTATAAAAAAAAACACTTTAACAAAAAGTGTTTTTTTTTTATAAGCGACTTCAAGAAAAACACGATCGCACGTGTTTCACCAAAACAGATCTGGACCATTTTTTCAAACTAAAACTTTCGTAAGCACTACACATTATTAGCTTGATTCCGGACTGACTTACTCGAATCCGGAATCTTACTTGAGTCAGAGACGAGCAACCGACTACGCGAGCTCCGTCTCTGCTCACCATGATTAAGCTCGCGTATTAGAGCTACACCCGGGCCCTTATTATGAAAAATGCGACATTATCGGAAGTAGCGAGATGGTCGCTTGTCAGTGTCAAAATCCGCATCTCAATCCGTAAAAATCGGTATTGTCACTATGCATTTCTAGCGTTCATTACTCAGTGGTAGGAAATTTCCAAATTATTCAAAAAAAGAACCGTTGTCGCTAGATTCGGATTTAGAGTGAATTGTCGGGCTCAAGCGCGACGGTGACGACCGTTCCGAACATATCGCTGCTTCATAATAAGGGCCCTGCGCGTATTTTGCGGCATAAACGAACGTAAGTATATATTTTTTACGTTTACAGCTTCAAGGGAGGGACCTGAGTAATTTTAACTCGATACCTCCACGCGTTCCCGAGATAAAAGGTCTTAACGGAGAGACTCCTTGATTTGTACAAATGGCCTCGGTCTGGGTGTATTTTCAGGTTTGTGATGTCCTTCACTGGTTGCCATAGCGCAGGTGTCCTAATTTTGGACCAGGATAAGTGTTTGTGATGTCCTTCACTGGTTGCCATAGCACAGGTGTCCTAATTTTGGACCAGGATAAGTGATTGTGTTGTTTGGAAATTATTATTAATATTATATGCGATTCCATGAAGAGGCCCTTGTCCAACATTCATCGACGGGTTGAAGATAACCCGTACATTAGTACATTATGATACAAGTGTGGTATGTTGGTCATTACACTCGAGTCGGTTTTTAAGCCTGAGCCGAAGGCGAAGGCTTAATGGAGACGAGAAGTGTAATGACCAAATTGACCAATGCTCACGTGTTTCATACGACGTTTTTCAACACACTTGCGAGGAAAAGTAAATAAAAAAACAACACTAACGAAATGAAATACTGTGAATAAACTTAACAAACAGAAACCCATTTAAAAGATGGCGGCCGTAATTTTATTTTTTCACGCGCTCAGCGCTGCATGCGCGCGCAAGTCTGAGATAAGGGCACCGGCAAAGTAGCTAATCAGCCACATATTTATAAATTTTGAAATTGGGTATTTATAGGTAAAAATACACCGTCAAAATATAAATACCAACAAGCTAACAAGCAGTTTCATGAAATTCTTTAATTATTTATCACATTTTGAATTGAATTTTATATTTACGCAAATAACTACTTAGCTGTTTTCGAAACATTATTACTTCTTGCTAATATTTAAAAAGATATGTAATGAAAAGGCACTAGTTCGATAATGTAATGTAAAAGGCATGGCATGGGTAATATTCTGCATTATCAGTGTAAATACGCTGTAATAAGACCTACTTTACGAGCAGGGCCTAGATTCTGTTAATGCATTGTAGTAACATGACAACTGCATGAACATGGCGGTTTTCATTTCATGGCTGCTTTAAGTCTACGCGGGCACACCTATCAAACCTTCTAGGCGTCAATGGTACGAAAAAACACGTCACGTGACCCGACAGTGTACCTGTCATTATACTACAATGCACTAACAGAATCGAGGCCCAGGTGTGTTGAAAAAACAATTAATTAAGAAATATTCACATTAAAAATATTTGTACAGCTTTTTAAACTTGAAACATGACCAAGAGCAAACAAAAAGCCGTGTTTGGATTATTTACTTCGGACCCGAAATTTTACTGTCATTAGAATTAAATTCTGAGTAACAACCTAATGATTCACACATCCTTGCAAAACTTATAAGTACATTATGCGCCTGAGCAAATGTTTGCAAAATGTATCCAGTACTTAGGATTTATACGTTCAACAAATATTGTGTGTGTACAAAGTGTAAAAGATAAAAATGTGTGTACAATATTTGTACTGACCCCTACGGTAAAGGGAAGTCCAGTGGAAAATATTCTTTGCATTGAACATTACGAGGTATAATGCCCGACACATAACTTGAACAAAAACCCGCACAGTCGGGATGAGCGTTGTTTTTTTTTATTATTTGATTATACCAAAGTCTGAAGTATTGTAAGTCAAATCCCGCGTCGGCCGCTAATGAGGCCCGATGTTTTAAGTCACGTCCCGCGCCCTCCACCGAGGCCCGGAATTCTAAGTCACACCCCGCGTCCTCCGCCAATGAGCCCAAAATTCTAAGTCACATCCCGCGTCCTCCGCCAATGAGGCCCGAAATAGGTGCACGCGAAGCCGACGCCCTGAGACGCACAGAAAGCACGTGGGGCGAGGGCGCAGAGAAGACGCGTCGTCTTTCCAATTCGCTTTCATACAAAATGTAGTGAAGGGACGGGACGAACCCCACACAGAAGAGCCGGGGCGGGGGTGCGAACTCTATACAACGTGTCGCGTCTTTTCCGCGCCCTCGCCCCACGTCCCTTCTGTGCGGCCAGGGCCGAAGAAGTTATTGACAAGACTGCCCCGTTGGTCCAGCGGTATCGCGTCTGATTACCATGCTGGAGGTAGTGGGTGCGATTCCCACAGGGGTCCGCCGCACATTTGTACAAATGGCCTTAGACTGGGTGTATTTCCATGTTTGTAACGTCCTTGCCTGGTTACTCTAGCACAGGGTATCCTAGTTTGGGACCAGGCAAGTGATGTAGAAGTTATTATTATTTTAAATTATATTTGTCGAGCATTATACCTACCTACCATATTAATCTGAATTGGAAATTACTTGGGAACAGTTCGCTAAACTTTGAGCCATAAATTAGCCTTCAAACGTTAATTGAAAAGCTAACATAAACAAAACCTTTTAGAAGGTGTATCGTTGCAGTTGTTGGTAAAATCGTTAAGTTAGAACTGTGGGTGGAAGAGTAAACAAAACAAATAAATAAATTATTGTTTATTAGAACAAAAATAAATCAAAATTGTTTACAAAATGGCACCAAATGGTGCCCTGACCCCTGGGCCCTATTTCATGTAACTACAATTCATGGTTTACAATGACAATTCGATGTACATTGCGTAGCTCATCAAACCACAGATTAAAGTTTAAAGACAGCTACGCAATGTTCATCGAATTGTCATTACAAACTACGGATTGTAGTTTTATAAAACGCGGCCCTACTCTTACATAACGGGCACCAAATCCTGAGCGATTTCAATCGTCTAATCTGTACTGTGGTCTAATGCTTCGATCACACACAGCAACTAATTACTGTATATGAGTGACAGGCTATTCGCTGCGAGTAGATTCACTCGCCGCGACTAGAATTGAACGTGTTCAATTTTACTCGCTGCGAATGCTCACTGACAGTCGAAATTCTCGTGTAGAACTCGCTGTGTGTGACAGGCATCAGGCAGGCAGCGAATTGTTGTTGCGGCTATTATTTGCGGCGTGTGCACTCGCAGAGATTAGTCGCTGTGTGTGACCGAAGCTACTGTCAAATTCCATAGTAATTGTCAAGGACCGGAAGCAAAAATCAAACTGTCAGAGGGAATGACCAAAGTGTTTTATCGACTATCGATAAATAAATGTCACTTAATGAGTAATTAACATGACATCGGTAGATGTAGAGCGATCATTTTCCACTCATAAATGGATCTTCAATAAATTAAGAAACCGGTTTATTCCGAAAAACCAGGAACAAGTGAACATAGTCCATTCATTTTATAACATGGATACGTACTTAACTCAAGACAGTGACGAGGACCTCGAACACTTAATTCCAGTAACCAATAATTGAAGGGATTTTATTTTAATATGGAGATGCAGGTTGCTTATCAAAGAGGTCAAATGTTACAGAATAATCGTATAAGTCGATATGCGATAATATTCCATAACATCGATAAGTGGAATTGTCGATAAAACAATTTGGTCATTCCCTATGACAGTTTGATTTTTGCTATGAAGAATTCCGGTCCTTGGTAATTGTTATCGCAAACGTCGGGATTCCGACAGGATTTGGTATTTAGGCCTCTGAACTAGGCGGGGACGTATCAATTATATCGTCCCAATGGAGAACTTGCACAAAAAAAATGTTTTAATATACCTAATCGGAGAGCCCATGTTAAAAGATAAATCATCATCATAAGTTTCATAAGCAGGCTATATAAGTCCCACTGTAGGGCACAGGCCTTCTCTCAGAGAGAGAGTATGGGCTTAATCACCACGCGTGCCCACCGCCGATTGGCGATTTCAAGCGCTGAGGTATGTGAATAGCTCAGACACCCAGGTTTACTCACGATGTTTTCCTTCACCGTTAGCGAGTGGTATTGCTACTATAACTTAGCAGTAGGTACATGCCCGCACTGGGAAACGAACCTGGGTCTCCCGCTTCCGAGTCCAATGTTCTACCCACTAGGCTACCACCGCGTAAAGATAAATAAACGTGGTTAATTTTTTTCACAATATGACCTGTCGAAATGTTATTCTAGTTACGTGGTACAAAAAGGCGCCATACGAGTCGGACTCGAACTATGACGTCACAACATGCACGTAAAGCAAAGTAATGTTTGTATACATCCTTTCTATCTATCCTACACTCTTTTTAGAATGTAATAAAAAAACGAAATCTAATATGTTTTTAGGGTTCCGTAGTCCGACATTTCTACGGAACCCTACACTGCGCGTGGCGCGCTGGTTTTTTAATTACCTATATTAGCGTTGTCGTATTGTTACCGCCTTTAACATAACTGAAAAAGTGTAAGCTGTATAAGATAAGACTATACGTATATTTAAGAGATATTTATTCAAATAACCATAATTTGAAAGGTACAGATGAGAAAGATACAATATAAAGGTCGAGTTCTTCAGCCGACTGTACATTCCAACGCGTTCAGTTAGTCCTACATTATCAAGTTTATTATATTCGTGAAAGCGTGACCGTATCCAACACTCAAGGTTGACATTGATTTTAATCATATTTGCAGCTAACTATTGCGGGCCTTAGATTGATGGGAGGCGATCTTTCATTTTTAGGGTTCCGTGCCTGAAGGGCGCCAAACGGGAGTCTATTAGCTTAGTTGAGAGAGCGCTGGCGCGGTTAGCCAGAGGTCGCGGGTTCAAGTCCCGACATGGGTGGAATTTTTAGCCTCAAAACAGGTTTTTAAAATTGTCCTCAGCACGGTTTAGTGCAACAAAAAGAATATAATTTGTTAATTTTGTTTGTAAACTTAGATCAATACAGTGAGATTACCTATTGTGTCAAATCTAAGCAAAGTTAGAGAGCGCAGGCACGGTTAGCCAGAAGTCGCGGGTTCAAGTCCCGGCATGGGTGGAATTTTTAGCCTCTAAATTGGTTTTTAAAAATTAGCAAAATTTTCGCTATCACACTGGGACTTACATACAACTTTATTACGTAATCGGGAGATATTACTATAATAGCCTGTGATATCTAGTTAAAAAAAAGAGACTGTTTATTTCAAAAATAAGATATATACATTCTAGCTCTAGAAACATTATTATTATTACATTAAATTATTAGTTGTAATTGTACTTAGTAATAATAGATTTCTCAGGACCGTGGCAAGTGTCGCTTGTCGCTGCCTAGCCCTCCGGGACACAGGCGTGAATATTGATGTTATCAACTGATCTTTAAGCCTTTTAATGTATTTTGTTTTCTGGTGTGTACAATAAAGTATTCTAATCTAATCTAATCAAATCTTTGCGATTTTGCAAAGTCATCTGTAAAGTTATAAAGTATAACGACTTCATTTATAGAAACACGATCCCTCTAAAACTCTGTTCATTTAATCTGTAGCTACATCTTTTTCTTGTAAAATCTCCACCCCGGACTATTTTAATCGGCGTTTTTGAAGTGTGTCGAATCGAATTTTTATAAACAAGACCGTAAGTTTGCGCATACAGCTCTGCAGTTAATCCTTACTAATATTATAAACGCGAAAGTTTGTATGCATGGATGGATGTTTGTTACTCTTGCACGCAAAAACGGCTGAACGGACCCGGATGAAATTTTGCACAGAGATAGATTATAGTCTGGATTAGCGTATAGGCTATTTTTTATCCCGGAAAAATACATATCAAAATTACCACGCGAACGAAGTCGCGGGCAACCGCTAGTTATTTAATAAGTAAATGGAACAAAATCATACCAAGAATCTTATACCCGTACATATTCGGCAAATAATTCTCCAACTTGAAGCCAAAACGCCACACCATTTTGAATTTCAACATTCCGTCGAACTGGAATACTAATACGATATTTTCTAGCGCATAATCCTTTCAGAAACTTAGTTACTTATTAACAAAACAACGGTGCAACTTGTTAAGCAGTTTCTGAACGACTACGCAAACTGAAGTTCCATTTCATTTTCATTTGAAATTGCGGAACTCTTAAGTCGCATCCGGGCGAAAAAATGCATTGAAAGAACTACTAGGTCAAACGAAGAGGCGATTCAACCGGACAAGTGGCAATTGAGGCTTTATTGCAGTGTGCTAAAGGCTAGCCGTAGACGAAGTGAAGCGATTCTGGTGCTGTCTACACATAACTACAATTTGTTTTATTCAGGTTTTCTTTAAATGTAAATAAACCGTTGACAAAACCATCATCATCATTACCATCAGCCATTTGACCCCCACTGCAGGACATAGGCCTCCTTCGTGGTTTTCATAACCACGAGGGGTTTTGCCATAATCGCCACGCTTGGCAGGCGGGTTGGCGATCGCAGTATGCGGTTGGGATCTCAGGAAGACGCTGCTGCCCGTCTCCTGGTAATTGATTTCCTTAGTCACCTTCTACGACATCCACGGAAGGAAATGGAGTGAAGCTATTCTTAATCCGGCGCCACACGAAACGACCATATATATTACATAAACGCACGCCTATATCCCAGAGGGGTAGGCCGAGACTGGGGTTTGCCACTTGTCACGATTCTGACAGACCTCATTCGCTTCATCAACATTGATTAGTCGTTGCGTGTACGCACGCCGGTTTCGAGTACTTATCATCTTGCCCTTTGCTAGTACAACCTGAAACTAATGCGTCAAATACTTAAAGCAATAATATCTATCAAGTAAATTATTAATTTCTTGATTTTGATCTTATCACATATTTTTTTGTTTCATACAAGGAAAGCTGAATAATGGTAATAACTTCCACACGACATAATCAGTTATCCTGGTCCTAAATTAGAATACCCTGAGCTGTAGTATCCGGGCAAAGACATCATAAACGATATTAAATGTACATGTCATCGCCGGCTAGAGTAGTTTCAAAAACCTAAGGATAAGAACTTGTTTGCATCTTCATAGTCACTGCCTTAGGGGTCGTACATTAATCACGTGTGGCTCGAAAGGGGGGAGAAGGGTTCGGAAAAAATCACGAAATATCACTACGGGGGGGGGGTGTAATAAGCCATCACGTGTATTATTTTTCTCGTTGAAAAGCGGTGCTCGACCTCGAGTCGCCGTTCCTATTTCCCCGTTATTTTTTTTAAGATACTTTCTACCAAGAAATACACGTGATTTTGAGTAAGGGGGTAGGGAAGTATCACATCGCCTCACCATGTATCACGATGGGGGAGTGAAGGGGTTATAAAGTTGTTAAAAACATCACGTGATTAATGGACGACCTCTTATGGTTTCAAATTATCATAAAAATAAAACACAATAAAGCGTATCTCAGGGACTACAGTCTAATACAGACATAGTTTTTCAACAGAATTATATAAGCAAGACAATAGTTGTTATTTGCCTCTATTTAGTACTCTACAATGCAATAGCTTTACGATGTCATTGTAAATTATAATATTTTTAGATTAGTATATAAATTAATGATTTTTTAATTAATACATACATATTAACTTACTCGTTTATACAATTTTCCGACAATTAAATTTCAATAACTAAAAATTCAATATTTTTGAGCTTAAACAAAAATTTTTTTTGGCACGTAACTTGATATTTTTCTTTGTAATTTTTGCCAAGGGTAGTAAACTAACAGTTAATGCTTTCAAAAAGACGCCGGTCACCTCCGTCTACCGAGACCACGGGACTTGCAATAGTAAATATCCGTGAAAAAACAGTTTTTATTATTATTATTAGTGCTCGTGTTAACCTTAGAAAATAGTAAACCTTAGAAAAGTTATTAATATAAAAAAAATAAGTTACATCAATCACAAAACATAATAATTGAGTAATATGCATAATCACGTCTATACAAATAACTGCCTTAAGGTGGAACGTTTCCTATACAAATGATTATTTCCAAATTTATTAAAAAAAATACATAATTATGCACTGGAATTATGTCTCTCTGCATTAATTAAGATTTTTATTTGCGCCAATACATATTTCCTTGAATAAAACTGTAGTTTAATAGGTTAAATAAGATCGATAATGTTTGTATGGACTAAATTGTCGAACTCATTTAAGTTATTAAACCAGTGTTTTTTTTTTAATATACTGTATATTGGCGCAAATAAAAATCTTAAATAATGCAGACATTAATTAATTCCAGTGTTTAATTATGTATTTTTTTAACATATTTGGAAATAATCATTTGTACAGGAAACTTTCCATCTTAAATGATCGCCAGCGCCGCCGAGACCGCCACCGCTTTGGTTTGTGTATTCTCAAAATTTTATTACAATCTTAAATCAGTAATATCTACTCATGCTTAGATAAATACGATTTCAAATTATATAAATTAATGAATATAATCGCCCCCACAAAAGGTTGTGAATGTGTTTATCACCGCAACTGGATTTAGTAATATTTTCATGCGTTTACATCACAAACATATTCGTTCCGTGTGGCGCCGGATTAAGAATAACGTCACTCCATTTCCTTCCGTGGATGTCGTAGAAGGCGACTAAGGAAATCAATTACCAGGAGACGGGCAGCAGCGTCTTCCTGAGATTCCAACCGTATACTGCGATCGCCAACCCGCCTGCCAAGCGTGGCGATTCTGGCGAAGCCCCTCATGGTTGTGGAAGCTACGAGGGAGGCCTGTGCCCTGCAGTGGGCGTCAAACGGCTGATGATGATGATGATGATGATGATGATGATGACATCACAAACATACTTTATCAAACAGCCTACCATCAGATTCTGTATCTGCACCGAAATTTTGGAGGAAGCCTTTAAATAGGATTTCCGCTATATTCCAAGGCCCTTTAAAGGCCATGGAAATCACTGTGAAATTAATCGTGGTATGAAAAAATAAAAAAAATTGTTACACAGCAATAAAATTGAAATAATCAAAATATATCCGATTAAAAAATAATTTCTTTAGTTATAAATTAATAGACAACTATAAAATAGATGGTTTCCACTATAAAATAAAGCTTCAATGTCTAATAGCGCTTTGTAAAATTTAACAAGAGAAAGTGGCCTTAAAATGTCTTGCTTTATCATGTCTTGATAGCTAATAGGATCCGGGTTCATTCCCCAACTATTAAATTTAAAGTTAAAATGAACATTTTTTAAAGCTAAATTAGCAATCCTAAGGACTGCTTTTTTACAATAGTATTTTTTAATAACTCGCGATGCTCATATATAGTTAACGTCGGGAATTAAGGTAATTAAATTTTATTTAATAAATAATCGCGATTAGACCCGTATTTAACTACTTTTATGCTGTTACTATTCTCAAAATTATAGAGGTAATCATTTACTTTAAAGTTAATAAGTTATAGTGGAAACCTCAATTTTAAATATAAGATATGTATATTTAATGTGCGTCAGAGCACATGACATAAAAAACCTACACCCCTATCTATATACCCCCTTCTTTAAGATTCAAACTAGTTTACTAGTAGATAGGGGGCACCGACGGCCTCTATTGGGCTGATGCCCAATCGAGGGCTTTATCCGGCACTGCACTGGTGGGCATGCATGCACTCAGCTTAGGTAAAGTGCAATACTCCCTTCAGAGTAATTATAGAGCGTATCGTTTCAAAGGTGTTTGAATTACACTGCTGTGTGTCGTGCACTCGAAATAATTGTGTTGTCTTTGTAATCAAATCGTAAATAAGGGAAATCCCTCGTAAGTACACGAGTTACATAAGTAACAGCCAATCATTCAGAACGCTGCAATTACGTTACATTTAATTTTCTACATAGTGTTTGGCCGCCGTAATAACTTCAAGACTAGGCAACATCTCCATCATCATCAGCCACTCGATGCCACTGCAGGGCACAGGCCTCCTTCGTGGTTTTCCCAAGCATGAAGGGTTTTGCCATAATCGCCACGCTTGGCAGGCGGGTTGGCGATCGCAGTATGCTGTTGGAATCTCAGCAAGACGCTGCTGCCCGTCTCCTGGTAATTGATTTCCTTAGTCGCCTTCTCTACGACATCCACGGAAGGAAATGGAGTGACGCAATTCTTAATCTGGCGCCACACGGAAACATACATCCATACTTCTTGATTATACAAGATGTATTTAAATTATAAATCTCCCGGATTTTCGAGAAAGGTTTTAGTGCTAACGTTCTTGAATTTGTGACCGCAAATTTTTCACCGCAGTTTTTCAACAGCCTGTATGGTTAGACAGCACAGCCTGAGTGTTAATGTATGATTGAAAGTGTGTCATATCTTTTGAATCCTTTGACATTGAAACTTTTTTGCTCCTTCGATGCTTTACTATTTGATTTTAATTTCAACCGAATAACCTAATAACCAAATCTTGACAGATGGATGGAGGGATGCACAGACGGACAGAATGGTTGAACGGAGGGACGAACGGACGGACGGACGTACGGACGGACGGATGGACTGACAGACGGACAGACGGACAGACGGACAGACGGACGGACAGACGGACGGACGGACGGACAGACGGACAAACAGAAAAGTGATCTTACAAGGGCTCCGTTATTTCCTTTTTAGGTACGGAATCCTAAGAACGTCTTTCTAAATGATAGATTACATTTATTAATCTGATTAATTTAATCACACGTGTGTTATCTTCTTAATAAAATAATTAACATGCAAATTAAAATGTCAGCAGTAAGTAGAGATAAAGAAGTGTGCTACGACGAATTACTAATACAAACAAGTCTTTGCCATAAATGATTTAGTCGGACGAGACGTTAATTGAGCTCTGAGTAATCCTTTTATAGGGTGGCTTGAAAATCGATATGTATAATAATTTCAACACAACACAATTACTATCCTGGCCCTAGGGCCGTTAGACTCTATAGTCTAACGGCATTTTTTATAAAAATACGATTCCTCTAAAGTACACCTAAGAGGCAGTATATTTCATCTGTGGTTACGACGTTTCCTTGTAAATTCTCCACCACAGACAAATTTTGATTTAAAAAATATATATTTATTCAAATTTCACAAAGTACATATTTAATACAAAAGATCCTCACTCAAACCTGTATAGGTTTATCTGCGAGGTGAGGTGAGGTGATTTATATCGGCGTTTTAAGGAATTGTGTTCTTTATTAATAAGACCGTAAGACACCCATTATTTTTCAATAGCACGGCAATAGGCGGGCATGACTTTGATTTCTAAGTTATGTACATTTGTGAAGTTATAGTAGCAATACCACTCGCTAACTGTGAAGGAAAACATCGTGAGGAAACCTGAGTGTCTGAACTATTCACATACCTTAGCGCTTGAAATCACGCGGTGAGCACGCGTGGTGATTAAGCCCATACTCTCTCCCTGAGAGAAGGCCTGTGCCCTACAGTGGGACGTATATAGGCTGCTTATGTTTGTTATTTACGGCAATAGTTATCTGCCTCTATTCCGTAGTGTATTAAACAATAGCAATACCTCGTGATCTAACCAGTGTAAATTAAATAGGCATCTCTCGCGAAGAAGATCGAGTCGGACGAGGCGCCGTATTAAGTACGTATCATTGGAATGAGTTTGTTTACTAGACTACCATTACTGTTAATGAAACTACCATTCATTCATTATCATTATCAGCCATTTGACGCCCAATGCGGGGCACCGGCCTCCCTCATGGTTTTCCTAATCATGAAGGGTGTTGCCATAATCGCCACGCTTGGCAGGCGGTTGGCGATCGCAGTATGCGGTTGGAATCTCAGGAAGACGCTGCTGCCCGTCTCCTGGTAATGTGTTTCCTTAGTCGCCTTCTACGACATCCACGGAAGGAAATAGAGTGACGCTATTCTTAATCCGGCGCCACACGGAGATAATGGTAGTTCCATTACCGTACTGATAAGACTTTAGTGAAACGCAATGAAACATTTCGGAGACTCATCCCCAGTTCCGAAACTAGGTATATACCCTGTGCTATGGTAACCAGGCAAGGACATCACAAACATGGAAATACACCCAGACTGAGACTATTTGTACGAGTCAAGTACGGCGGCCTCCAGTGAGAATCGAACCCACGACCTCGGTTTTGGTAGTCAAGCGTGTTAACCGCTACACCAACGAGGCAATCGAGGAAAAAAACTTTGCTATCGTTGTTGTAACATTAACTACTTATTACAACAAAAATAGCTATTTGATCATTGGTGAAAAAAGCAAGAATACGTTTTTCTTTTTCCTTTCAGAAATTATGAAAGGGCAAAAGGCATGTCACACGTTTCTTTCACTCAGTTCAGTGCATGCATATTTGACTCGGTAGCTAACCACGCTTTAATTATATTTTTCCTTCAAAAAAACAAAACATTAAAATATTTTTTTCAGGGTTTTACAGGTCGTTAAAAGGTTCTAAGTATCAAGATACTCTAGGAACAGAAACCATATTTGCTCGGATTAGTTTTCCCAATGAAAACAATATCCACGAGCCAAAGTAATTTAATATTTTATTTGCGCAAGTTCCCTATTATCCTTAATCATCAATCATCGTAAGCCTTAATGTGTATCTCTTAAGTACTGCAAAGTATTTGTGAGTTATTAGGGCAGGATTACGACTGCACCTCTACACTACAGCATGACGCAGAAATGTCCGGCTGGAATACTAGCGCAACCGAGGAAAAAATTCATATCATGTTAACAGTGATTTTTGGGGTTCCGTACGCGAAGGGTGCCAAACGGAAACCTATTACGACCTCACTCTCCGTCTTTCTGTCTGTCACCAGGCCGTATCTAATGAATTGTGATAGCTAGGCAGTTGAAATTTTCACAGATGATGTATTTCTGTTGCCGCTATAACAAAAAATACTAAAAACAGAATGAAATATATATTTAAGGGGGGCTCCCATACAACAAACGTTGTATAAAGACAGCGCTCGCCATCTAGCGGCCGTCTATGTAAACTTCACAGCCCCGATGTCATTTCGTTAAATAAATAATAAAGAACCTTTATTTAATACAACGTGTTACATTTGTGGCCTGGCTCCCGAACTAGAATGAAAATGTTAAACGCTTCTTGTTGGTTTCTATAGATGTCACTGTTCTCAAATTGTCTAATGTTGTATAGATAATGGTACGGAACCCTTCCTGCGCGAGTCCGACTAGCACTTGGTCGGTTTTTTTTTAGGACCCACGACAAAGCACCTAGGACCGCGAACCTGGGACTAGATAGCATTTATGCCAAAAATGGCCGTCTTTGGTTCACGGCAATGTGTTCCAATAACCACTACTATCATGAGTGAGAGATTCGTAACACTCGTTTAAAGTCTCATTTAAAAAAAGTGCATTCTACTAAAACACTGTTAAGCCCGAGTTAAAGCCAATTTATGACAGGAAATTCTGTTATAATCGGGCTTTGACTCCATCTTGAGAGTGTTTCAGTGGAATCGGCCTTTCATAAATAAGACTGTAATGAGTACACTTTTGACAAAAGTAAGGCTTCTTTATTTTTATATACTTAGAGTCTTATTTATTAAAAAAAACTAAAACACTGCTCAGAGGCAGTTTAATATATGGATAAGTCTTTCCCTTTTCAATAAAGGATTTTAAAAACCTATTTAGTGGTTAAAAATTCCACCCATGCCGGGACTTGAACCCGCGACCTCTGGCACGGTTAGCCAGAGGTCGCGGGTTCAAGTCCCGGCATGGGTGGAATTTTTAGCCTCTAAATAGGTTTTTAAATCTGTCCTCAGCACGGGTTAGCGCAACAAAAAGAATATAATAAAGGATTTATTAACCTTTGCCAGCCTAAATCTTGGCAACGAAAGTTTATGTTTATTTATCTACACTAATGTTGTAACATTCTACTTATGTTTTCAATACTTGACTTATAATTACTACTGTTATAGCGCAGACAACAAAACACTCAATTTAAGCAATTTCACATGATGGTATAATATTCACATCGATATCGTAAAATCTCATTATAACATCGATAAAACGCGACCAACTAGATTGCAGGGCCAATCAGGTTGGTTGCGTTTTATTGAAGCTGCGCTGATGCGCTCTCATTGGTTAAATTTTAATGGCGGCAAAATCGCTGTGATTATACACGTACGCGTGAATTTAATTTAATAAATTTGTTGTTTGATTAATTGCATTAGTGAAGATAAAGTAGTGTATGCAACTGCATATAACACGGGTATTAAAAAACACTCGTTACTATTATGAAACTCGCTGCGCTCGTTTCATAAACTCACACTCGTGTTTTAATACCCTTCATTATATGACAGTTGCATAAACTACTATTCTAGCATTGACATAGCGTTGGCTACCCACAGTTTTGAGTAACACCCTGTAGAATACCACACATCGCACGATAAACTCAGTGCTTATCTCCTCGGAGATTAACGCTCTGGCACGGTGTTGGCATATGTCAATACGACCAATGACATTGCTCTAGACTTTCTTAACCTTCTCCGAAGTCGCTGTAATCTGATAATCATAGGACAGTAATTTTAGTATTGTTGGATTTAACAAGTTACATAAAAACATAAACACACGCCTGTATCCCAGAGGGTTAGGCAGAGACCAGGGAGTACCACTTGCCACGATCCTGACAGATCACTTTCCCTTCATCAAAATTCATTAGTCGTTGCTACTCACGCCGGTTTCGGATACTTTTTATCTTGCCCTTTGCTAATAACATCTCCCATTTGGTCGAAGCATGTCCGCCTAGGATGTCCCTTACCAGCCCTTCCACCGACATTCGCTCGATATATTTGTTTCGTCAATTTTTCTTCCTTCATCCTCTCCACATGTCCAAACCAACGCAACATTCCTTTTTTAATTCTAGTCACTACGTCCTCTTTCAGTCTACACCGTTCTCTAATCAAACTATTGCATTATCCTGTCATTCAAAGTAACACCAGACATTCTTCTCAAGGACCTCAAGGACCTACTGCATTAATCCTACTTTCTTGATTCTTTTGCCATACCCAAGTCTCACTACCATATACCGGGTGGCATTTTAGTCAACTGCCAAACTTTAACGGGGCTTTTTACTCATAAATATAAACAACTTTTACTATGGGGCCAAACAAATCAGAGCAAAAAATAAATGAGCTGTTTCATACATAAGATAGAAGCAGTACTGCACCAAATGTCACTATGGGATTGTAGTATGATGTGTTATTTTTAAAAACATCAGACAAGGTGTTAAAAAATTATCGCTAAAGATACGTCATAAAAAAATTACGGACATGTTGAGAATAATCTCCGCCTTTTTAAAGTCGGTTGAAAAGGCTTTATTTTTAAACAACTCCGTGAGCATAACATAACATAAGCAGCCTATATGCGTCCCACTGTAGGGCACAGGCCTTCTCTCAGGGAGAGAGTATGGGCTTAATCACTACGCGTGCCCACCGCGGGTTGGCGATTTCAAGCGCTGAGGTGTGTGAATAGCTCAGACACTCAGGTTTCCTCACGATGTTTTCCGAGTGAGTGCTATTGCTACTATAACTTCACAAATGTACATAACTTAGAAAACCAAGTCATAGGTACATGCAGGCACTGGGGATCGAACCTGGGTCTCTCGCTTCCGAGTCCGATATTCTACCCACTAGGTTACAACCGCCATGAGCGTTTTAACTTTAATCTAGTATAAAAGTTAAAACGCTCAATTTGGGTGAAGTACAGTTAACGTCAAACTTTACAAGCGTGCACTCCACCACGCTCCGTGTGGCGCCGGATTAAGAATAGCGTCACTCAATTTCCTTCTGTGGATGTGTGGTCATTCGGTGGATCATCATCATTGTCAGCCATTTGACGCCCACTGCAGGACATAAGCCTCCTTCGTGGTTTTCATAACCATGAGGGGTTTTGCCATAATCGCCACGCTTGGCAGGCGGGTCGGCGATCGCAGTATGCGGTTGGATTCTCAGAAAGACGCTGCTGTCCGTCTCCTGGTAATTTATTTCCTTAGTCGCCTTCTACGACATCCACGGAAGGAGATGGAGTGACGCTATTCTTAATCCGGCGCCACACGGAAACTAGAGTACTTCAGCTACACCTAAATTAGGGATGCAATTTTTTTTCTCTCTTACGTCAGTGTTTAAAAATATTGTGGGTGTGGAAAGACAATTTTTTTATTTAGGGTTCCGTTTACGAAATATTAAGCTTTAAAGCGCCAATTTTTGTCAGAGTAGGGTGTTCTCCCCTTTTCTGGCTAAACGGTTGATTGTAGAAACTTCAAAAAATTCAAGGCCATAGTAGATGTAATTAACTTAAAAGAGAACTATCACGGCTAAACAGGCTTTAACGAGTAATAGGCGACCAACTTATAAAAGGAAAATTTCGTGCAAATTCCATTGAAAATTACTTTGGTGAAATTGTTAGTTCTGTAAAGCAGGTAAAAAAAACTCCTCCTTCTACGGAACCCTACATTGCACGTGGCCCGATACGCACTTGGCCGGTTTTTTTCCCTTGGTGATGCTAGTAGTTACTGCATGGAGCCCCTTAAGCCCACACTGTAAACGGGCAAACGTTATTAATAAGCTTCCGTACCTTTGACGCGGGCCGTAAACAGTTCACTATCGTTGAAGCCACAGAGTCAAGTGGCTGTTGCTGATAGCAATTGTTCACTGATTCGCTAGAATTTTGCAGTGGCGTGATTCAGAACGAGGGGGCACGCCTTTTCTTTTGAGACATAGAAATGTTATCGAAATTTTGATTTTGGTAAGGTGTTTTTTAACCGACTTCAAAAAAGGTTCGACGCGTAAATTTTTATTTTTTATTTTTTTATTTGGCTATGTTCCTCCATAACTCCGTCAAATCTTAACCGATTTCGACAATTCTTTTTTTGTTCGAACAGGTATAACGTCCCATTGGTCTCATTTTAATTTGGTGAAGATCTGATGGAGACTTTCAGAGATGGAGAACGGAACTCTTCAATGGACAGCAGTAAATAAGCCCTATTGGGGCCCATCCTTGAGTAATATCTGTATGTTTCATAAAATAGCGTAAAAGTAGTCCCAAGTTAATTTGGTGATGTTCTGGTGAGGACTTTCGGAGATGGAAATTTAGAACATCAAATTTTAAAGCAACGAATTAAGTAGGGTAAATTATGGTTATAAGGGACTTATCTATTTTTCTCCCGCTCTCCCACTAAAAATTGAAAAATAAAATTTTTTAAATAAAAACCGACTTCGAAACACTACAGCACTAAAAAGTTAGAAATAATTTAAATAATTAGAAGTAGAAGTATTTATACATGTACTTATAGGTATTGTAGAAGTATAATTTGTAGTCGGTGCCCAGTTTCAAGACCAGCACATATATTTTGGGCACCGGCTTCAAATTATACTTCTACAATACCTACATGTATAAATACTTCTACTTTAATTATTTAAATTATTTCTAACTTTTTAGTGCTGTAGTGTTTCGAAGTCGGTTTTTATTTTTTATTTAAAAATTTTTTTGTTGCACAATTTATTCGCTCGTAGCCCCGGCTGCCTGAGTGATCTTATACGATCACGAAGGTTAAGCAACACAGGGCGCGTTCAGTGCATGGATGGGTCGCCGTCTATGCCTAACGCTAGTGGCATTTTTCCGAGCGGTTCCGTGCTTCGCAAGGCACGTTAAGCTGTTGGTGCCGGCTGCCGTCGATAGATGGCAGTCGTTAAGCCAAGTCAGAGGCCTTAGGGCGGCTTGACAACTTCTGACAGTAGACGAGCCACTAGTCTACAAGCCTCCACCAATCCGGACTTGGCCCCCGTGGTGGAGTATGGCCTATACCTTCCTCAGGGAAGAGACCCGTGCCCCTCGGTGGGGACATAATGGGTAGATGATGACAATTTATTCTACGCCTCCTATTCCGTAACTGTCCGCTGAATTGGGTTATAAATTTTCACGTTTCCGAAGTGTCAAAATGGGGTCTATGATGTTTTATGTAGGTATGTATTTTCGTATTTCAAATTTTCACTTTATTTTTTCCCGAATTTTTCAGTTGTTTGAGCACACTTTTCCAATTTTTCTTTAAGCGCTTTGCGCTCTTTCTAAACTGTAAAAGAAGTGGAACCGTCACGCTCGGGTCGGTGCCGCTGAATCGGGTATACTCGGCTCCAGTCGATCGGCAACGCTGATCCCCGGTTTCTCGAACACTCTGTTTATTTATTGTTAACATATTTCACTTGTTTTTCTCGTGTGCACTTAGGCGAAGTGACAACTGTTAAATGCTAACAGTAACAGAGAAACAGAAGGTAAATCCAACTCATTACCACATATTCATTCATTAGCTTCCTCGCAGGTAGGTACATCATAAGCAGCCTATATACGTCCCACTGTAGGGCACAGGCCTTCTCTCGGAGAGAGAGTATGGGCTTGATCACCACGCGTGCCCACCGCGGATTGGCGATATCAAGCGCTGAGGTATGTGAATAGCTCAGACACCCAGGTTTCCTCACGATGTTTTTCTTTACCGTTAGCGAGGTAGGTACATCGCTGACAGCTATTAACGGTATATTAAGAAATTATTAGTGTACGACAAACAGGATGTTAATCGCATCATCCTTTACATCCGTGGACTCTATTCCTTCACGTTACGGGCGACTTTGGACGACGACGCCGACGACGCGACGACGTTTGAGCGACGTACAATAATTATGGGTTACCGTAGGCACTGACTAAATATTAGCGCTGAGGGATCACTCCCTCCAACGCTGAGTCACCAGCCTTTTGTGGCAACTTAGACACACCACAGGCTACATCTATGGTCCTGTTTTATTTATTCGTTTTGTCTGTTGTGTATTTAGTTTTCTCTCTGTTGTTGTGCATATTATGTTACTTATCTGCTTATTTTGTTTCTGTGATGTATCTTGTTGGTATAATAAATGTCTTTCTTCGTCTTCTTCTAAGATGTAAGGGTTGATGTGCTGTCGATTGTACCTATACTCTGTTCCAGTCGTCATCCAAATCGGTTTATTTAGAAAAACTTCTATCGTTTGATCATTAGCACACATCCTCTTTTCTTTCTAGTTACACACGCATTGCTATATCACAATGTACAGATTTTTTTTTCGTGTTCATAATCGCCTATATAATTTTTTTTAATTAGCCGGTTTAGTGCCCCACTGCTGGGCATAGGCCTCCCCTTTAGCCTCACTCCTCTCAATCATCGGCCATTCTCTGCCACCCCGGCAGAGAGATCGAGACCTTGGTGGGCCACGTTTGCGGTATCCGTCGCGTGGGACCCAGTCACTGGCAATTTTCGCCGATCTGTCTGGGAACATACGACATACGTGGCCCGCCCAATTCCATTTTAACCTCTCTGATTATGACCTTGAAAAGAACAATTGAAAACCATTGTTATGGTGGCCCGATCGGGTCATTTAGAATTCCACAGATTAACGCTATAAATCTTGATTTTGAAGAGTTTACTGACCGCTGATCGTGAAAACTAGCGAGCCGGTCAGGTGGGGCGAGTGGTCCTCAGTCTTGTCCGACGGCCTGACAATGTCCGGCGCTCCGACCATACCTGGCAACAACGGAAAGAGACTTTAACACACTGTACTTAAGTTTACATATTGATTACCAACCTTTGTGTACCGCTAATACAAATGATCTAGTGATCCATTTCACAATTTCGTAGCTGCCTACAAAATTCTTCGTAGCGGCATCCAATGTTTTACAGCGAAAAATAGGGTTAGAGTGGGAGAGGACTGAAATGGACATTTAAATACGATATCCCATGCATAGCCAAAGCTACATCCCAGTGAAGTTAAGGCTGCCAAGCCGAAGCAGCTACATTAAGTGTGCAGTGCAGTGATCCAAGCCGAAGCAACTTTAGTTAATAAGCGTGTCAACCCAGAGACCAAAGAGTCAAGCAAGGTGCAACCTGCGCCTGCGGCGCGAAAGAGTGACCCTGCCAACACCATTTGTAGCGCCTTCAGCTCCTGCAGGCACAGGCCTTCTCCCAGAGAGATATTATGGGCCTAATTACCACGTGTGCTCCGCCAAAACGGCTTCACCGATTTTTTTTTGCGTATGTTTGGTAGGTCTGAATAGGTCTTAGGATAATTAATATGCAAAACAACGTTTGCCAGGTCAACTAGTATAATGATATTTTTTTAATTTATGATCTAATTGAATCTAATTATACAAACATTTCGGTTAAAAACCAACCCGTCTATCTATTCCGTAATGCACATAGGTAGACCTTTTGTCCGGCAGTGTACATGTACAGTCGATAACACCTCACCTGCTTTATACGCGTGCACTCTACTCGGTTACGTTATGGGCGACTTTGCAACTAAAATATAAAGGTTGATCTGCTGTCAAGTGTACGTCAACGGGCTGAAGATGATGACGCTCAACCTTGAACTTATATCGAATCGTCTGTGAGAGAAATGTTAATTATTAAGGTTAATTGACATTGACATAGTAGGGTTTATTGCCTTACTGCATTGCAATAAGGTTCGTTTTTCATGTAGAGAAAAATTGTATTTTTATAACACTAAATTCCACTAAGACACTCTTCAAACGGATTTATTATTTCTAGTTCTAGTTAGACCTGAGATTTCCGCACTTAGCCTCATAATTGGGCCATTGTACGTAGCAAGCGCTAAGGTATGTAAATACCTCAAACACTAGGGTTTCCTTACGATGTTTTTCCTTCACCGTTAGCGAGTGGTATTGCTACTATAACATCACAAATGCACTTAAAACCCACAACTTCCCGAATGAGAAGCCGGCCTACCGCTCCGCTACTAACGGATTTAAAGCCGATTTATAAAAGGAGTTCCTGTTAAAAACCGGCTTTAACTCTTTTTTAAGAGTATTTTAGTGTAATCAACTTTTGTAAATGAGACCATAAATGTTCTACAATAGTTATGATTCATCGACAATGCATTCAAATAATCCACGCATTCCTAAATCCCATTATTATGTAGAATTTCAGGTGGCGCATAAATACATGAAGAAATACCCAATGACGCAATACAGCGTTGACATAAAAACATGAAAAATGTCGAATGCTTGAAAGATCCTTTTGGTTTAGATCGCACGGTAAATAAAAACCGGTCAAGTGCGAGTGGGATCAGTGCCCTGAGGGTTCCAAACAAACGATCACGAAAATCTACTCCCATCCGGCATGGTCCCATATACGGTGCAAAATTACAAACCCGAAGTGAAACTTTAATAGTTGTTTTACCAAAAAATCGGACGATGTGCTACGTTTATTTAAGCACAATACCTTTTTTATGAAATGCTTGTAGCTTTTCTGGTTCCCTTATAGGATCACTTAAGATTACTTGTGTGCAATAAAGTGTTATCTATCTATCTATCACTTTGTTGTCCGCCTGTCTGCTATATTTCCACAAATATAGCCACTGTTGGATATATTTTGAGGAGTGGCTACATCAAATAAAAAAAACCGACTAAGTGCGTGTCGTAAAAACTCCTGACGGTGGGTCAGGAGTGAACGAGTATGAGAGAAAATACAGACTGGCTTAGCCACATGTGGCGACTAACAAACTTTAATTTAAAGAAAAACCCCGGCCCGAAACGGGATTTGAACCCGCGCCTCCAGCATACCCTTTACACGCATCGGCCCGGAATTGGTTAAAAAAACTGTTAAAATTGTAAGAACTTTTTTTCTCAAAAACTCAGTGTGGGAAAACAAAAAATCATTAAAATGCCCTTAATGTTATTATTCTTATTATCTTGCAAAGCCTCACAAATCCAAAAACCTCAAAGGCCCACACCTCAAAGACTCAAAACCTCAAAGACCCAAACCTCAAAGACCCAAACCTCAAAGACCCAAATCTCGAAGACCCAAAGCATCAAATAACTCAATACCATAAAATGTAAAATAGTTTCGTATATTATAGAATCAAAGACTATTTAACATTTTTTTACAATCATTAATATTTTCGAATGTGAGAGCGAGATGAAATGCCAGACGCAAAAGCAGCCTTAAGGGGCTCCAGTGTCTGTAGGATCTCTCAATCATGTTAATAGTGGTACCCATGCCCGTGAAACTAAGGCAAAAAACCTAGGACTAGATATTATTAACGCCAAAAACTGGCCTTTTTTGTCACAAATGCTATCTAGTCCCAGGTTCGTGATCCTAGGTTCGCTGGTTAGCCCACTGGATCCCCTTAAGGCTGTTCTTACGTCAGCATGCAGTGTCGCTTGTACAATTTAACATTTTTAATTATTGTAATAAAATAAGTGAATGTTTGATATAATTAAATTACCGTTTTTGTTTTCCTACAAAAGTAGTTCCAAAAATTATGAATTTTGGAATCTAATTGTCTCAATCAAAAACTTCGTACTGGATAAGAAAAATTATACCTTAAATATCCGCAATTTTACTATGCATCAAACCCTCGGACCACATTTATCAAAAGTATACTCACTTTGTTACAATCGTTCAAAATGTTAAATTCTGCGTGCGAGACAGCATACTTTACGTAAGAACAGTCTTAAGGAAGACCAACAGAAAGCATATTATGCTTATTCCATGTTACCGCTAGAAGAATACTTAACCTGTTAGATTATGACCTTGAAAGGAACAATTAAAAACCATTGTTATGGTGGTCCGATCTGGCCATTTAGAATTCTACACATTAATAACCAACCCACTACAAAAGCTTCTAAAATGTCATCATACGATGACGCAATATACGTTGGTGTCGATGTTCACGTTAGTTTTAAGGCTTCCTTGGGGCTAGGCTGATAGCGGGTTGATCTAAAAACCTGGTTCCAAAAAAATCCCCCAGATAGCGTTCCGGTTGTTCTTAATCCGATAAGTAAAAGCCGTTTATCATTATAACAATTGGTGTATGTAAAAGACGATGCCCACGAATGTGTGCAGAAGCCACAGATATCTCAATTCGGAGGCAGAAAACCAACATTTGGGGTGGGCACCAGTTGCCTATTTCATAGAACTAAAATTCATGGCTCACTAGCCATTAGTGCTCAGTCCGCATGGAATGAGTAATTTTCGGGATGAAAAGTATCCCATGTCCCACCCCGGGACTCTAGCTATCTCCATACCAAATTTCAACTAAATCCGTTCAGCCGTTATTACGTGATTGAGTAACAAACATCCAAACATCTTTACAAACTTTTCACATTTCTAATATTAGTATGATGTATATGTTAGGTGGTAGAACTAGTACATTGAGTACTACCTTGCAATTATATCTCCGTAATTGCATATGAAAGATGTGCCAACTGCCAACCACCCTGGTTATCTATTTATTGTAGAATGACTGGAAAACCCTGATTGAAATAGATTTATTACAAACCGCAAACAAGTAAATAGAGCCATAATGCAGGTACCTAATAAGTTACAGAAACACGAAAGTGCCTATCTGCAGATTGTTTGCGTGTATCTTTCTGAAACTCGCTAGTCGATTCCCAAAAAGTGTTACCTAGAATGTGTCAACACAATGTCTAAGGTGAACACAATATCGATAATTCATCATCATCATCATCAGTCATTTGACGCCCACTGCAGGACATAGGCTTCCGTCATGGTTTTCCAAGCTTCCCGGTATTGTGCCGCCCGCGTCCAGCGACTCCCCGGCAACGTAACCAGGTCGTCAGACCATCTGGTGGGGGCCCTGCCCACGCTGCGTCGTCCGGTCCGCGGTCGCCAGGTCATGTTGATACTTAGATAAATATAAAGATAGATAGATAGATAGATAGATGAATTATTTATTAGCATTTACACACACACACGCAATAAAAACAATAATACAGTAGTAAGAGCACAATGAAACATTATTACCAAAAAAACATTTACAAATGAGACACACAGCAATGCCTTATCCAGTATGTGTACTGTGGGTGCGGCAAATGTAAAAGGGCTCTGACTTAGCATAAGCTGGAGATACCCCAGCGCTTGTCTTCCGTCAGTACCCGTAACGCGGCGTGCAGGGCTCGGAGAGATAGTTCGTACCAGTTCAAAAACGTAAATAAGAATAAAATAAATAGAATTATGAGGTAGTGAGTGAAGTACGATAAGTAGTATTAGTACTAGCATCGCGCGAGTCAACTTCGGGTTAACGAAGTAGACTACTGACTGTTGAATAAATGTTAGCGGAATGTCGGTTAAATTAAAAGCATACTCTCATGTTTGGAATTGTGAAATTCCAGAAACCAGCTTCATCATCAGCCATTTGACGCCCACTGCAGGACATAGGCCTCCCTCGTGGTTTTCATAACCATGAGGGGTTTTGCCATAATCGCCACGCTTGGCAGGCGGGTTGGCGATCGCAGTATGCGGTTAGGATCTCCGGAAGACGCTGCTGCCCGTCTCCTGGCAATGTATTTCCTTAGTCGCCTTCTAGGACATCCACGGGAGGAAATGGAGTGACGCTATTCTTAATCCGGCGCCACACGGCGTCTTAATCCGGCGCCACACGGCGATCAATCATGAAACTTGACATAGTTTATATGTATGAAAAATAAAATTCCTATTGAGAGTAGTTCAATGTATCGATATGTAAGAAAATGTTTTCAGGTTTTCCGTTATAACCCGACCGCGGCGGAGCCCAAAAGGCCAAGAGGCCCAGATGTTTTTGGCTCGTATGTATGTATGTATGTATGTATGTATGTATGTATGTATGTATGTATGTATATATGTATGTATATAGAGTGCATGGATGGGTCGCCGTCTATGCCTAACGCTAGTGGCATTTTTCCGAGCGGTTCCGTGCTTCGCAAGGCACGTTAAGCTGTTGGTGCCGGCTGCCGTCGATAGATGGCAGTCGTTAAGCCAAGTCAGAGGCCTTAGGGCGGCTTGACAACTTCTGACAGTAGACGAGCCACTAGTCTACAAGCCTCCACCAATCCGGACTTGGCCCCCGTGGTGGAGTATGGCCTATACCTTCCTCAGGGAAGAGACCCGTGCCCCTCGGTGGGGACATAATGGGTGGATGATGATGATATATGTATGTATATATGTATATATGTATGTATGTATGTATATATGTATGTATGTCCGATTCTATGTTCCCTCATAATTGCCTCGTTGGTCTAGCCGTTAAGGCGCTTAGCTACCAAAACCGAGGTCGTGGGTTCGATTCACACTGTGGGCCGCCGTACATTTGGCCTCAGTCCGGGTGTATTTTCATGTTTGTGATGTCCTGGCAGCGTCTCCATGGCAGCGTTACCATAGCGCAGAGTATCCTAGTTTAGGACCAGGTCAAGTGAGTGTGTCGTGTGGAAGTTATTTATTTTATTTAACTTCCGAGAGTAGACATCTGAAGTTAATGAAATAAATCAGCGAAAGTAATTAATTATACTAAATTATGTAATTATTTATGTAAAGTATTGCCCGGCAATTTTGCAATATGCCCGAGACCCAATGCTGGGAAACAATTTGCGGAAGGAGTCTGCTAAGTCAGCGCAGCGCCTTCTCCCTTTTGTTTATAGTCCGGTCCATCCATAGGTTGTCTGGAAGAGATCACCTTTTATGTAACAAGGCCACTGTCTGTAATTTATGATAAAGAAATATTTGTATTATATCCTTTTTTAATATCTCTATTCCCGGACACAGTACATCAACACAATAAGTAGTTTCCCTATGACGTTTCTTCTGTCTTATTTTACATCGCTATTACGGAAAGTCCTTGGCTTTTATTCTCCTGTTTACAGAGAGTTTAAGTGATGCCGATCAGGGAAAATTGAGTACTTGCTGTTTTGAATGAATTAACATTATATGATGGTAACATCTATTATTTCTATCTGGCGTTGCAGGAAAACTAATCTCGATTTCATGCAATGGTAGTTAAGGAAAAACCATTTGCAAGGATCGCAGTATCAGTATGTAGGCAAAAGTGTGCCTCAGATAATTAACCACATACTTTTTGCAGCGCAATTTTTGCGATCTGACAAATCGCTCTGTAAAATGAAAAACCTACTACTCAATAAATAAAAACTCTGTATTCTTGAAATACAATATATTAAAAACAAAAATGAAATTATGTTTGTTGGTAATTTTTCTGTAGGATTTTCGTAAGAAAAATGAAATGGTGTTCATTGGTAAGAGCATCACTCGAGACGGCTGGCTCGATGTCGCTAGTTTATGCAATGATCCGAATAATTTTATTTATGATGTAATTTTGTAAATAACAAATTAACAAATTTGAAATGGCTACACAATTACTAAAAGAATGAGTCCCAAAGTCGGTATTGAAAATTTCGGGAAAAATTTAGTGCTTTTTAACAAGGGTTTTTTGCATGAATTCAGGACTATCTTCACGAATCGAACGTTGGATATCCATAATTCGTTTGTGACCCGTGAAACTGAATGTCAAATTAATTCAGCAAAAAGTGATCAAATTAGGAAACTAACAATTTGCTCTGGCCCCTGTCTTAATTAAACGTCCTAAAGTAGTTTTCGGGATATAGTGGGTAGAGAAAGATGGAACGAGCATTGTACGGTCTTATTTATAAAAACGCGATTCCTTAAATTACTCTGTGGTGAAGATTTTACAAGGAAAAGTCGTTACCACAGATTAAATAAACTGCATCTGAGGAGTGCATTAGATAAAACGTGTTTCATAAATAAGGCCGTTAGTTTTCACGTCAAAAATAAGAGCCTAATTTGCGAAAAACTCGCTTATTTCTTTTATTTTCATATTTTCAACGCGCAACGTACTCAAACATTTTTAATTGCCTACTATTCGGTAAATGAAAGCGTTGTCCGGAGGCGAAGAAGAGTTATAACCGGAGCCCGCAAACCATTCACTACCATAGACTCCGGGTTAAAACCCGGGGAGGTGGCAGCCCTACATGCGTGCATGTGCGTACCGTGTGTACAGTCCAAATCGGATATCTTAACCTTTTCGTTCGTAACTAGCCCTTAACGCAACTGAGCAGAGTGCGCGTAAACTGTGACTGTGTACGCTTGTACAGTCAACAGCAGGTTAACTTTACATTTTTATTGCAAACTAGCCCGTAAATATAACCGAGTAGAGGGCTTGAAAAAGTCAATATGCTGTCAACTGTACCTATTTATCGTCACTAACCAGCGTAGTTGTTTACATTGGGGTGACTTATTTGTTGATGATACCTTTGGTTTTAATTGCCTACAAGAATTATTATAAATAGGTACATCATGGTCAGATGGGAAGGTTAAGTGCACGGTTTATGGATAACTAAACGGCTGGCAATATTGTAAAGAAGCGAGATTTTATAGTTCAATTACTGAGAGACTGCAACGGTTTATTTCTGACGTCCACTAGTGGACACGAATCGTAATCGTAGAGAACTTTATTGCACAACCAGAAGAAACAATTAATTAATAATCATCACCATCATCAGCCATTTGACGCCCACTGCAGGACACAGGCCTCCCTTGTGGTTTTCATAACCATGAGGGGTTTTGCCATAATCGCCACGCTTGGCAGGCGGGCTGGCGATCGCAGTATGCGGTTGGAATCTCAGGAGGATGCTGCTGCCCGTCTCCTGGTAATTGATTTCCTTGGTGGCCTTCTACGACATCCACGGAAGGAAATGGAGTAATGGACTATCTGTGTGGCGCCGGATTAAGAATAATGAATAATAGTTCCAACTAATTGATATTAAGTAATTCGTACTTTTTGCAAATTTTTCAACATTTCAAAATCGGACTCGCGCACGAAGGGTTCCGTATAATTAACATTTGAATATTTCAAGCGTCTCCCAGTTGCCGTTATCAATATCGAGCAAAAACGGCAAAAATCACGTTTGTTGTATTAAATATTTATTTTATTCTGTCTTTAATATTTGTTGTGATAGGGGCAATGGAAATATTATTATTATACTTTATTGCACACGAAACATTTAACAAGACATGACATGAATACAATATAATCATCTGTGAAAATTTCAACTCTCTAACTATCACGGTTTCTGAGATACAGCCTGGTGACAGACGGACAGACGGACGGACGGACGGACATACGGATGAACGGACCCCGAAGTCTTAGTAATAGGGTCCGTTACCCTTTGGGTACGGAACCCTAAAAAGAACTTATCGCTATGTCCAATCGCAAAGCGCGCTAACCCGTTGCCCCGAAAAAAAAATTACCCAAAATTAATACGTCGCGTTTCTAAAGAAAACTACAGCATTACCAGCGCAAAAAGATGACCAGCATCGCAAGTCCACAACCGGGGCCCAGGATACACGGATATTACCGCGGACCAGAGGGGTCTCTAAATTAGATTAGATTAGATTAGAACACTTTATTGTACACACCAGAAAACAAAATACATTAAAAGGCTTACATGTCTAAGTTTTGCAGTGTAAAATTGACGGTATTATCGTTTAGCGATCTCTTCCAGACCACCTTAGGATGGATAGAACTGAAATGTACAGTTATTCAACAGAATCATATTAGTATGGTAATGGTTGTGTTATTGACATTATTGGTAGTCTATTAACCGGTCGCATTCCAATGGTATAACCCGTGCAACTTAACTCGGCGCCCCGCGCGATTCGATCTTCTTCACGGGAGATGTCCTTAATTTGCGCGGGTTATACCATTGGAATGACATTGTGCTTCTATTGCTTTGTAGACTAAATAGAGGCAAATAACAACTAGGTACTGTCTAGGGCCGGGTGGATTCCGGTGGATTCAGTCACCGCTTTCTTTCGTTGAGGGCTATTTGCATCACAAATTCCCCTACATTAAGCATTAATATATAATCAAGTTCTCCGTGTGGCGCCGGATTAAGAATAGCGTCACTCCATTTCCTTCCGTGGATGTCGTAGAAGGCGACTAAGGAAAAATAATTACCAGGAGACGGGCAGCAGCGTCTTCCTGAGATCCCAACCGCATCAGCGATCGCCAACCCGCCTGCCAAGCGTGGCGATTGGCAAAACCCCTCATGATTATGAAAACCACGAGGGAGGCCTATGTCCTGCAGTGGGCGTTAAATGGCTGATGATGATGATGATGATGATATAATCAAGTAGGTTGTAGGGGTGGTGGTAGCCTAGTGGGTAGAACATTGGACTCGGAAGCGAGAGACCCAGGTTCGATTCCCAGTGCGGGCATGTACCTATGACTTTGCTTTCTAAGTTATGTACATTTGTTAAGGTATAGGAGCAATACCACTCGCTAACTGCGATGGAAAACATCGTGAGGAAACCTGAGTGTCTGGGATATTCACATACCACAGCGCTTGAAATCGCCAATCCGCCGTGGGCACGTGTGGTGATTAAGCCCATACTCTCTCGTTAAGAGAAGGCCTGTGCCCCACAGTGGGACGTATATAGGCTGCTTATGAAGTAGGTTGTAGTACAGGAGGATATATTATCTGAAATGCGCAATTTCTGAAACATGCCGATTTGAGTTTTTTTGCTCGATTCCATTTGAAAAATGTTATTATAAAAAATATTATAGCCAACGCAGTGCTGTCGACAGAATGTCAACATTTACATTTTAGTTGCAAAGCCGTCCATAATGTAACTGAGTAGAGTGAATGCGTGTTAAGAATGAATTAATGATTTATTGCCACAAACAAACAAAACATAAAAGTTGTAGTAAGTTCGGTAGTATTCTCTAAAACACTCCTTAGATGTAGTTTAAATAGTCTGTGATAAAGGGAAAGTTACAACTCATGATTACTTAAATTGCCATTGAAAAGTGTTGCAGAGGAATGGCATTTTTATAAATACCTACGTACGTACGTACGTACGTCAGTACTGAACAAATTACAATTTGCGGAGTGGTGGATCGATTATGGACGGAAATAATTTTTGAGTGAAATAATTATTTTCACGTGGCTAGTACAGGCGTTCTACGTTCTACGTTATAATTTGCAAGTTGTTTGTTTTCGTTTTTTCTGCCTCATCGCAAACATTCTGAAAATCTATAAAAATATACAATTGTTAAAAAAATTTGTATGTGCGTGCGAGTTAGATGCTTACCGTAACAGCGGCCTTAGCACAAGTAGGTATATACTAGCTGACTTTTATGAAGTTATCTGTGTATATTTGGTGAGTCTGAGAGGTGGTAGGTCGTAGGCTATGACCTACCGTTCTCAGACTTACCAAATATACACAGATAACTTCATAAAAATCGGCGAAGCCGCTTCGGAGGAGTTCGATAACAAACACTGTGACACGAGATTTCTTATAGTTTATGTTAGATATTTGATACACGTGGTCTGAGGCGTTCTGGATAATAACTAAACAGCATATAATACGTCATACTGTAGATCACAGGCCTTCTCTCAGGGAGAGAGTATGAGCGTATTCACCACGCGTGCCCATTAGCGAGTGGTATTGCTACTATAACTTCACAAAAGTGCATAACTTAGAAAACAAAGTCATAGGTGCATGCCCGCGCTGGGAATCGAACCAGGGTCTCTTGCTTCGAAGTCCGATGTTCTACCCACTAGGCTACCACAGCTACTAGATAATAAGTGTGAAGGAAAAAATTGAGGGGATATACCAACTGAAATAAAGATTAGAAAATAAAACTTTCTACCGTCAGAATGAGGCCTTTTCAAAGCGTCATTAAAAAAAAAAACAGTACCGCAAGTTACCGATAGATGGTGCTGACGTAACATAATATGTCAAAATTGACATGACATCACTGTACTTTCTCTGTGGTCTCTGTCACGTTGTTCGCTTGTTTCGTTGACGATAGGAGAGATGTTTAGATTATCACAGAGTATTAACGATGTACAACATTTAAAACGTATGATGACATTTGTTCTCCTTGCAGCGCCATCTATTTTTTTTAATGAAACTCAACTGACAGCTGTCATTGAAAAGCCCTCATTACTTAAGAGTTTTCAGATTGTTCGATGTACTTGTAGTATACGACGATATTACTTGCCAAATTTCATAGTTCTAGGTCAACGGAAAGTATTCTATAAATTTTGATTCCCTTGAGTGTCGAAATATACGTTTTTTTGCGGCATAAACGGCCATGACTTTTATTACGTTAACTGAGAAGTTTGATTTTTTCACAGGTTCAAGGGGCTGTAGATTTGAGTACATGGTTTTAATTTCAACACGATACCTTCAAGCGTTCCTTAGATGAAGGGTTTGACAGACAGATGAACGGACGGAGAACAAAGCGACCCTATATCGGATCCCACCCAGAAATCACTATTGACATGATTGATAGATTGACTGACACTTTTTAGGGTTCCGTACCCAAAGGGTAAGGTTACTAATTACCTATATTACCTATTACTAAGATTCCGCCGTCCGTCCGTCCGTCTGTCACCAGGCTGTATCTCATGAACCGTGATAGTCAGACAGTTGAAATTTTCACAGATGATGTATTTCTATTGCCGCTAGAACAACAAATACTAAAAACAGAATAAAATAAATATTTCACGGGGGCTCCCATACAACGAACGTGATCTGTTGCCGTTTTTTGTTATTCAAATGTTGTATAGATAATGGTACGGAACCCCTCGAGCACGAGTCCGACTCGCACTTGGCCGGTTTTTTTTGCAAAAAAAATAATCTGTAATAAAAGATATGATCTTTTCCGTTGGTGGGGCGCGTTATTGCATGGAACCATTGCAGCCGTCACCGGAGTAACAAATTACGTTTCTGCCAATCTTCAATTGAAAATGGCCAAGAATTATAATGACGTTTACGATTAGAATTATTAACGTTCGTCCATATCGAATTATGCAGTACTACTGGTAGGGACCACACGCTGCAGTTGTTTACCTCACAAATGACACGCCGTGAACATAAACATGTTTGGCCTTGTGAAAACCGTCTTAGCACAAAACAATTAGGATAGAAACTTCAATGAGCAACTAGCCCGATACTTAGATTATTTTATGGTTATTTATTAATTTTGACTGCCTCGTTGGCCTAGCGGTATCACGCCTGATTACTATGGCGGAGGTCGCGGGTTTGATTACCACTGGGGCCGCCGTATATTTGTACAAATAGCCTCCGTCTCGGTGTATTTCCATGCTTGTGATGTCCTTGCCTGGTTACCATAGCACAGGGTATCCTAGTTTGGGTCCAGGACAAGTGATTGTGTTGCGTGGAAGTTATGTTATTAAGTTATATTTTTTTATTGTTGTTTTTTTTTATTTCTCTATACAGTTCAATAACAATGTGACTTCAATCTAAGTTTGAATCAAGTTCTCCATGGCTTGCGTTAGGAGATACTGCGGCTCCAGTCACATTTTGTTCCATATTTGGTCGGCCCTCGGCGGCAATCGAACCCACGACCTCTGCCATGGTAGTCAAGCGTATTACCGCTAGACTAGTGGGGCAGGCCAATGTAAAGATTGATTAGTTATCATTAACAGTAGCTTCTGTTTCTATTAATGGCGTGAAAAGTTCTAGAAGCATAAACAAATCGTCAAATAAACGACAGTGTCGCAAACATTCACGGTCCATTGCTCTCGTTGCTAAGGCGATTGGCAATGTTGTTCTTTCACAATAAGCAATGTACTTTAATCTGTTTTCTTTTGAACGAAAAAGGGCACTATCTACTAATGCCTATTGGCTAATTACGCTAATTACATGATGTGTCGAAAGACGTCTGTTTCTTTTTAGTTTGTTTAGTTTATACAACGGTTGTAAAAGTAAATTAATCGTATCTTCAGTTACCTACGATAAATATAATTAAACCACATCGAATACCCAGCAAAAGTTTCAAATTCTCAAATTACTTTTGATAGGTACAAATTTCCAGTTTCTATGTTTACTTTATTGTACAAGAAAACACTACATTACACGAGAAACAACATGAGCTTATCTCTGTAAGAGATCACTTGCAGAAAACCGTAGAGAATCGGAGAAGCAGTAAAAAACGGGTCTGTATGATATACAGACACGTTTTGCTGCTTTTATGCACATGTTATGTGCATAATCCTCGTCCCCTCACGTCCCCAGTGTCGCCGAAGACTGTCATTATTTGTTCCTTAGGCTCTCACTAACTTTAGACAAAATTATTACTTCATTAGAGTTATTCAACGACCTTTGTATCGAACACGAAGACATTGATCTGTTTACCGATAGCATTTCCGTCATTCGCAAAGTAGGTAATCATCATCATCATCAGCCATTTCCGAGTATTCCTAGATCTTGGTATTCTGAGATCTCGAGATTACGAGATCCCGCATTATTTTCAGGTGCCGCTTATTGTAGTACTGACTGTGGCGTCCGACTTTTAACCCTTTAACGGGCATAAATAGTATAAGTTTTTAATTGGTTTTGGACATTCAATCATCAGCCATTTGACGCCCACTGCAGAACATAGGCCTCCTTCGTGGTTTTCATAACCATGAGGGGTTTTGCCATAATCGTCACGCTCGGCAGGCGGTTTGGCGATCGCAGTGTGCGTTAAAATCTAAGGAAGACGCTGCTGCCCGTCTCCGGCGAGCGATTGTGTTGTGTGGAACTTATTATAATTATATCCACCAGTTTCAGGTTTCCTCACGGTGATTAACAATACTACAGTTTAGTTAGTTAAGTATACCTATCAGAAAGAGGAAAAGCACACTTGCATGAGATCAGATGGGTAGGTAATACAAGGTTGGTAATGAAATAACCGGAAATCTTAGCATGAGTAGTAAGGAAAATAAACTTAATCGATAAATTTATTAAATACTTTTTTCACTATACGACTACAAAAATGTATATATTTGCATCTTTACGGCACTATAAATGCTCAAGTTGTCTAAGATAAGAAACCGTTCAAGTTACGGAATTGCTGCTTAGGTAACTATTTATGCAGTTCTATGTTATTTACCAAATACGTCAGCTCAATATATACATAGTCCTGCTAATTGCACTTGCAGTAATCAACATTTTTGGGATTTTCACTTTTTTGCAAAAATGACATCTCATGGTGGGTTTTAGGAAAACCGTCGACTAGAAATAACAAAATATAAGGTATAACAGAGGTTGTATAATAGTGAGTCATTATGGGCCCATGAGATGTCATTTTTGCAAAAAAGTGAAAATCCCAAAGTGTCGATTACTAATTGCCGGGAAATTAAGTTTTTTGTTTTATTTCGTAGCGTAATACCTCTAAAAACAGTTGAACAAAAATATTTCACCTATATGTCTGTCCGTCCGTCCGTCTGTCACCAGGCTGTATCTCATGAACCACGATAGTTAGACAGTTGACTTTTTCACAGATGATGTATTTCTGTTGCCAATATAACAACAAATACTAAAAACAGAATAAAATAAATATTTAAGGGGACTCCCATACAACAAACGGCAATAGGTAGACGCTTGAAATATTCAAATTTTGTATACATAATGGTACGGAACTTTTCGTGCGCGAGTCCGACTCGCACTTGGCCTGTTTTTTCCTTTCGCTCGACAGATCTAATAAAATCCTCATGTACATCCGAGAATACTTTAATAATCTGCTCTCCGTTACAATCAACTTTTACTAAGTACTTATTGGCATTGAATTTTAGTATTGGGAAAATTGAAAGTCGCGAAAAAAATATTACATTGTCGAATGCATTTCAGGGTTTTAGAGAATTCAAATTTTATAAACTTAAAGGTGTCTTTGAGGTGTCAATAGTGTATCCGCGTTAGGTACGCACAATGATTAAACCCTGACTCTCTCTGAGAGAAGGCCTATGCCCTGTAGGCTATTCATGTGATGTTCAAACTTAAACACGTATCCCTTATAAACAATAAAAAACGACCAAGTGCATGTCAGACCACGCGCATTGTAGGGTTCCGTTGAAGGAGCGTTTTCTACCCACTTTACAGAAGTAACAATTTCATCAAAGCAATTTTCAATGGAATTTGTACGAAGTTTTCCTGTTATAAGTCGGTCGCCTATTACTCGTCAACTTGTAAAGCCTGCTTAGTCGTGATAGATTTCCTTTTAAGTTCATTATATGCGTTACTGCCCTGGAGCGAGCATTAAAAATTTTAAGATTTTATCCTACCGTTTTGTCGGTGTAATTAATATGTATAAGTACCAAATTTCAGCTTTCTAGTGCATGTGCTAAGTCGCGAACAGACAAACGGAAAGACAGATTGACAGCAAAATGGACAAAGCGAAACTATGAGGTTTCCTTGATGACTATGGAACCGTAGAAACAGCAGTGAAATGCACAGTAATAGGTTGCGAATCTGACAACAGAGATAACATCGCAATTTCTCACAAATGAACCCAAATCTCTGAGAGAAGGCCTGTGCGGAGTGTAAATGAAGTTTTTATTTGAGTTCGTATACATGTATGGACACATATAACACCTCAATTCCTCGCAAATTAACCCAATGCATGATTAAACGCCGTGATTTTCGGTCGTTGTTTTGGGAATAAAACCAATGTTTTCAAAGCATTCGCCGCGTTCGAAGTGAAAACACGATATATCGCATGCAACTGCAATACATATCTGTTTCTTACCGGAATCACAGACAAATTTTCTTGTACCCTTAATTTGCAACTTGCAGCGCTAGAGTCGTTATAACAAGAAAGAGTCTGCCTGCGGTGTCGAGAGAGGGAGGGAAAAAGAGACGGCATGAAGCGCTGGAATATCTTGAGAAGAAAAGTCAGCATGCGGCACCTCTTTAGAACGAAAGAGAGAGTCGGCTTGCGGCGCTAGATGTCTCGAGAGAAAGAGTCGGCTTGCTGTGCTAAAATCTCTTTAAATGAAATAGACAGTCGGCCCGCGACGCAGGAATGTCAAGAGAAAGAGTCATTATGCGGCGCTAGAACCTCTTTACAACGAAAGAGAGAGTCGGGCGGCGGCGTTAGATGTCTCGAGAGAAAGAGTCGGCTTGCTGTGCTAAAATCTCTTAAAAACGAAATAGAGAGTCGGCCCGCGACGCAGGAATGTCAAGAGAAAGAGTCATTATGCGGCGCTAGAAACTCTTTACAACGAAAGAGAGAGTCGGCGTGCGGCGCTAGATGTCTCGAGAGAAAGAGTCGGCTTGCTGTGCTAAAATCTCTTTAAACGAAATAGAGAGTCGGCCCGCGACGCAGGAATGTCAAGAGAACGAGTCATTATGCGGCGCTAGAACCTCTTTACAACGAAAGAGAGAGTCGGCCTGCGGCGTTATATGTCTCGAGAGAATGAGCCGGCTTGCTGTGCTAGAACCTATTTAGAACGAAAGACAGAGTCAGCCTGCAGCTTTGGATGTCTCGAGAAAAAGAATCGGCTTGTGGCGCTAGAAAGTCTTTAGAACGAGAGAGAGAATCCGCCTGAGGCGCTAGAACCTCTTCAGAACGAAAGAGAGAGTCGGCCCGCGGTGCCAGAATGTCTCGAGAGAAAGAGTTAGCTCGCGGCTCTAGAACCTGTTTAAAACGAAAGAGAAAGTCTGCCTGTGGCGCCAGAATGTCTCGAGAGAGATTCTTTAGAACGATATAGGAGTCGACACCGTGTGGCGCCGGATGAAGAATAGCGTCACTCCCTTTCCTTCCGTGGATGTCGTAGAAGGCGACTAAGGAAATCAATTACCAGGAGACGGGCAGCAGCGTCTTCCTGAGATTCCATTCGCATACTGCGATCGCCAACCCGCCTTCCAAGCGTGGCGATTATGGCAAAACCCCTCATGGTTATGAAAACCACGAAAGGGGCCTATGTTCTGCAGTGGGCGTCAAATGGCTGCTAATGATGATGATAGGAGTCGGCATGCATTGGAATTCAGAGCGTGAGAGAGAGAGATTTAGATTTAGTTTTCGGGGCTAGATTATCTCGGAACAGGAAAGAGAGAGTCGGCATGCGACGCTACAACATCTCGAGAGTAAGACACTACGTAGAATGTATTTAAAGCGAGAGTCGACCTGCAGTGCGTTGGTGTAGGTAGAAGGGAAAATATCGTTTACAGCAATTTTCCAATTTGTAACGGTAATTTCCATAAAGGCACATAGCGTAGCTTTGTATCACCTTGAACCCGAAACATACGGTTCTTCGTGACACGTTGGGTCACATTGAGGGTGTGACCCAACGTGTCACGAAGATAGGGTAACCGATCAATGTGGGAAGTTGCTACTTAATACTGACAATGCTTTTCGAATATATAGAGCGAAGGGGGGTTAAAGGACGTGCGCACATAATAGGGTATGTATTGACAAAGGGCAAGAAAAAAGTTTCTGAAACCGGCGTGCGTGCGTGCTGGATGGATGACGTATGCCAGGATCCTGGCAGGTGGCAAACCCTGGTCTGTGCCTGCTGGACTCTGCCTAGCCCTCCGGCATGCAGGCGTGAGTAGGTTTATATGCCCGTAGTCGTAGTCCTTTCGTTTCTATGCATAATGATTGCGATAGTATTTGTTGACCCGACAGTCGTTGTAAGTACTGACCATTATCATCAGCCCCTTGACGTCCACTGCAGGACATAGGCCTCCCTCATGGTTTTCATAACCATGAGGGGTCTTGCCATAATCGCCACGCTTGGCAGGCGGGTCGGCGATCGCAGTATGCGGTTGGAATATCAGGAAGACGCTGCTACCCGTCTCCTGGCAATGTATTTCCTTAGTCGCCTTCTACGACATCCAATGGAGGAAATGGAGTGACGCTATTCTCAATCCGGCGCCACACGGAATGTACTGACCATATACAAATGGATTTTTCAAATAAATTCTTTCATACAAACCTTGTCCTCGCATTAAACATTTATCTACTGGAATTGGCCATTAGTATACAATAAAAATCAGCCAAATCGGCCGAGCCGTTCTCAAACTAGGTATGCTGGTCATACATTTGGCAATAGATTTATATTGACATCCAATTAATATATAGAAGATAGATTATTATGACAATCAGATTTAACTTATTACTTTGTAGTGTCGGTTTTTTGGTTTTGCCTTGGTCGTAAGTGCTTATTAATAATACATATTAAATTCAATTCAATTTAATTCTGCTTTATGGACACACTGCACTGATTATCCCGAACAATTTCGCCGATATCACGTGCTAGGCAAGAAATAGCCAATTGTCAGAGAATGTTTATCCAAACATCAGAAAGTAGGTACATACATACATAAGCTCACGCCTATATCCCAGAGGGGTAGGCAGAGACCAGGGACTGCCACTTGCCACGATCCTGACAGATCACTTTCGCTTCCTCAACATGCATTAGTCGCTGCGTGTACGCACGCCGGTTTCAGATACGTTTTATCTTGCCCCTTGCTAATAAATCCCCTATTTTGTCCGAAACTAAAATCTATTAAATTAATATTTTTAAAGTAGGTAACTATTGAAGACTTTTATACATACGGCTAGTGCGGGCCTGACTCGATACGGCAGATACATGGCTCTCATGACGCTCAATCTCCTTACACTCGTAGTATCTTAGTAATAGTATACCCATAGCAGAACAGGGCTGCAGATACTTATATCGAATTCCATCATTTATCACTAGCGTAAACGATAACTTCACTATTTTCTGTAAACCAAGGATTCTGTCAATATTGGTGATTCACAACCTAATAGATTTTTTTTCATCTTCTTATATCACAGATAGAAATAATCCACAGACTAAAAAGAGAAAATGATGTAAAATTTCACAACAAGAGTAACAGATTAACTCCAACCCTCAATGGGGAACTTGCACCTTACATTGGAGTGGTGTGGGGACTCTCCACATAGGTTTTTATTTAATTTTGTTTTTTTAGAATTTTTAATTTGAGTATTTCGTTTTTTGAGTGTTTTTAGGGTTCCATACCCAAAGGGTAAAAACGGGACCCTATTACTAAGACTTCGCTGTCTGTCTGTCCGTCCGTCCGTCCGTCTGTCTGTCACCGGGCTGTATCTCAAGAACCGTGAAAGCTAGAGAGTTGAAATTTTCACATTTTATGTATTTCTGTTGCCGTTATAACAACAAATACTAAAAACAAAATAAAATAATTGTTTAAGGGGGGCTCCCATACAACAAACGTGATTTTTTTTTGTTGTTTTTTTATCTTTGTGTCTAATGTTGTATAGATAATGGTACGGAACCCTTTGTGCGCGAGTCCGACTCGCACTTGGCCGGTTTTTCTTTTAGTGACATTAGCTGTATTTTATATAGCTTCGACTGCAAACATCAATTTTGTGTTTATTTAATATATCTTATTATTTTCCGTCGAAAACCCAACTGCGCGCGCACGGGCCCGCATATCTGGTTACCCCGATGTGATTTGGCATTGCTTAATTATACCATAGAAGACATATAAAACTTAGTAAAAATTACAAAATAATACCGAAAAAATTTTATTTTTTCCGTGTTTTCGGGATCACTAAAATAGCAAAAAATAAAGTTAAAGTATAAAGTTGCTTTAATAATAAAAAAAAAAACTTATTACATTTAGTTTTTTATTGGATTCTTAACGTTTCCTTATAAGGGTGTAGATGCATAAAAACATTATTTTACGAGGTAACTTAAATATCGATAAACACTTCACGCATTATGAGGCATTACGTGCAACTTTTGACGTCATAGTTTGAGCTTGATTTGTATATCGCGTTTTGTACCACGTGACTATATTGACTTTTCAACAGGTTATACTCGTATTACAAAAAGAAAGTAAAGAAAAAAAGTTACAACTTTTATTTATCTTTTAACATGGCCTCTCCTATTATATTAAAATATTTTGTAATGCAAGTTCTCCATGTTTCCTTAATCTGTGGCCCACCCTAAACGTCATTCGTCAAAAAAAATTTTTTCCGCTTTATCGCACGGCCAGACTTTCGTTGCCTGCAAGGAGTTTCGATGTCAAAAAATTCCGGGCGTCACGTTTTTATTGTTTCGTACCTAAAAAGCAAAAACGGAACCCTTATATTATGATCACTTTGTTGTCCGTCCGTCCGCGTCCGTCCGTCTGTCAAGACCCTTTATCTCGAGAACGCGTGGAGGTATCGAGTTGAAATTAAAATCATATACTCAGGTCTACAGTTGCTTGAAGCTGGGAAAAAATAAAAACTTTAAGTTAACGTAAAAAAAGCAACGGACGTTTATGCCGTAAAAAACATATACACTCAAGGGAATCAAAATTTATAGGGTACTTTCCGTTGACCTAGAATTATGAAATTTGACAAGTAATATCGTCTTATACTACAAGTACAAGCTAAAATCTGAAAACCATACATTTGTAATTAAATTATTAAAAAAATAGTCTTTGAAGTTCGGGAAAAGCTCGAAAAAAACTGCGAGACTCGATTGCTGAACTGAATACAAACGGGTCCGACTCGCACTTGTCCGGTTTTTTAATTGATAACCGCATTTGTGCATTAATGGGGTCGGCATTGATTTATTTTCAACTCAGATGAATGAATATACGGTTTACAAGTCTTTAATCTGAAGTTTACATACTCAGTGATAGTTTTTACTGTCAATATGAGGTATTTCTTTCGTTAATCTGTTATAGTAAAAACTATTACTTACTGATTATCATGGAAGCAGTATGTACTAGGTACTAGTAGATACTACTTCCATGCTGATTATAAATAGGTTACAGAACAGATACAGATACAGATGACTTTGACAGATCATATTTTGATTATATTCTTTTTGTTGCAGCTGTGGTTGCAGTAAGGCTGAGGACCATTTCATAAACCTATTTGTACGTAATACAGAGAAGTTTGTAAAGAGGCTCGAAATTTCGCCGATGCTCGCACTTGCCCATTAGCTTAGTTGGGAGAGCGCTGGCACGGTTAGCCAGAGGTCGCGGGTTCAAGTCCCGGCATTAGTGGAGTGTTTAGCCTCTAAATAGGTTTTTGAAGATGGTATTTTGCTTCGTAGCTTAAAATAGGTATGTACGGTCGTGAAGCTACTTAGAGAGACGGGTCTTTTTTATGGGCTGGATAGATAGATATACACGCTCAATTCCGGGTGGTTTGAAAGCCTTGGTTATGTATTTAGTAATTAAAAATGGCATCTGTTTAGACTATTACTTTTAAGTATAGACGTAAATAAAAATAAAAAATTGTTGAGAAATCTTATTTGGAGTTGAGACATCTTGTTTAAAAAAATGCGCCAACAACTAATTATTAGTACCGCCTCTCCGTCTAACAGAACAATGACCCGCGGACCTGCGACATGCACGCACCGCTCTGGTTGGCTACTAAAATGGTTCTAATAGATTCGAGTTAGTGTCGAGATATTTTTGAAAAGAGTGTTTTTAAAAAAAACAAACCAGCGTGCCTATTCCATAGCTATTGTCAGGTAGTTTACTATGTCTTTCAAACCACTCAAAATTATTGCAGTTTTAAATATAATATATAGTAGGTACGTATCCTTACTAATATTATAAACGCGAAAGTTTGTATGTATGGATGGATGTTTGTTCCTCTTTCACGCAAAAATGGCGAATAGGATCCGGCTGAAATTTTGCACAGAGATAGATTATAGTCTGGATTAGCACATGATATTTTTTACCCGGAAAAATACACACCAAAATTAACACGCGAACGAAGTCGCGAGCAACAGCTATCTATATTATAAGGTTTAACATTAACAATCTACCCGTGATCACCCGCAACGTTACTGGAACCTAGAACCTATGGTTCTGAATAGTGAATTAGTGTTAAATAAACACTATTCCGAAGGGTCATTAACATTAAAATACACAGCTAGTTCGGTGGCGCTAACCGACCTTGCTCAATTTCGTGTCACGTAAAAATTTATCACTCTTTGCTATAGGAAGAACCTTAGCCGAGAAACGGATATACTATTGTTTTATCGCATGGCGGTTTTACTAATGAGTTGCTTCAAGTGGATTGATGAGTATATACAATGCGGTGAAGCGTGACAATATTAAAAAGGCAAGGAATCAAAAAAACGAATTCTTATGATTTAGGGTTGCACAGAGTAGTCCTTAGAGTCTAATACATACATATTTTTTCAATAGAATTATATAAGCACGACGATAGTTGTTATTTGCGTCTATTTGGTAGTCTGCAAAGCAATAACAGTACAATATCATTTCAATGGTTTAAGCCGCGCAAATTAATAGGCAACTCTGGCGAAGAAGATGAGTCAAGTTGCACGAGCTATACCATTGGAATGCGATTGCTTACAAGACTGCCGATTGTATTAATGAAACAATAATTACCGGACTAATATGACTCTATTGAACAACTTAGATGCAGTTTAGAGACTCGGCCCCCCGGAAAACACACAGAACAGGATGCAGAAAACTGCATGAAATGCCGTTTCGAAGTTTACGCGTGCGCATCCAATCCAATTAAACTAAAAACATATAAATAAATAAAATATTCTATAAATATTTATTACCACTTTAATATAGCGTCACTCCATTTCCCTCCGTGGATGTCGTAGAAAGCGACTCAGGAAATCAATTACCAGGAGACGGGCAGCAGCGTCTTCCTTAGATTCCAACCGCATACTGCGATCGCCAACAAGCCTGCCAAGCGTGGCGATTATGGCAAAACCCCTCATGGTTATGAAAACCACGAAGGAGGCCTATGTCCTGCAGTGGGCGTCAAATGGCTGATGATTGAAGGTCCAAAACCAAATGTCCTGCAGTGGGCGTCAAATGGCTGATGATTGAAGGTCCAAAACCAATTAAAATACTTATACTCTTTCTACGGAACCCTACAATGCGCGTGGCTGAGCGTTGGTGGCTGAAACTGCCCCATAGTCACGTCCCTCAGTCATGAGGACACGACCAGAAAGAAGAAAGACTTTTGCATAATTTTGACGACCTGTTTTTTTCCCGACCCGGGTTCGAATCCCGGCTGGGGGAAAAAAACCCCGGGTCTTGGATGTTTACATTGTTTGTGATGTCGTTGTTTCTGGTTCCTGGGACACAGGGTATCCTAGTGTGGGGCCAGAAGCAATGTATGTGCCTGTATGTAAATTTTTATATACCTACTTATTATATGGTCATGGTCACTAAAGGACAATCTGTATTCATAAGCAATCCTGGATCCCGCACCTTACTAACCCGAGTCATCACGGCGCCGTCCACCTCATACTGACTGTCTCGTTGGACTAGGCGCTTACTACTAAGACAGAGGTCGTAGGTTCGATTCCCACTGGGGGCCGCCGTACATTTGTACAAATGGCCTCAATCTGAGTGCATTTCCATGTTTGTGATGTCCTTAGGCCTGTAGGGCACAGGCCTTCTCTCAGAGAGGGAGTATGCGCTTAATCACCACGCGTGTATGTGGGCGGCACAAGACCGGGAAGCTTGGAAAACCATGAGGAAGGCCTATGTCCGGCGTCAAATGGCTGATGATGTATTGGACTCTAGGGTCCACGTTTGCCTTTCTTTCTTTAATTAACAGTGTTATTTCGCTCCAGCTGTTGGTCTGCCGAGATTTTTAATTCTTCCGATCAATCAAACAATAGTTGAAGGGAGACACATCTGATTAGATAATTGAATTCCTGAGTGATAATTTAATCGCAATAGAATTGGTAGATCAAATTGAATAACAGCTGGTCGTTAAAGAAACTATTAAAATAACTCTGATTGTGGATTAGTATCTTCCATGATAAACAACTTAACCAATTTGTTGAAACACTGGAAGGAACTAGCGTTTAAGATACAGTCTAGGCAAGGATGTTCTAGGCCTAGTTTAACCACTCGTCTGCCGCGACACAGATCTGTGTCCAACTTAGTATGGGCCACCTATACGTTGCGTTCCGCGAGGGCAGTTCAGGAGTTAAACGTTAGTGCTTATAGAATTATACTATGTACAAGGTTAACCAAAACTTAATAGTGTATCTCAAACATTCGTTGCCTTTGTATGCTTACAACCTGTAGAATGTAAGTACAAAATGTAGTTGTTTTTGCGTCAAATAAAGTGATTTTTATTTTATTTTGTGGCCTGATGTCCTATTTAGTCTGTGGCGGAATGAGTCAAAGTTTACAAGACTGATTTAAAAGATGAATACAGATGTTACAGAAGAGGAATACAAGTTAATGGAAGCACCATACATATATAGTTCGCATGTATAAATGATATGTTATTGTTATAAGCAAAGAAATAAGCCAGTGACGAATCCAATTTTAAGTTCAAGATTATGCAGTTGTAACATTTGTTCCATGCTAATTAGCATTATTTATGGTAGAGCCCTTATTTCTAATAAGTAATTATTTCGAATATTATTTCGACTTTATTTGATATGTTTATTATGCCATAAAAACTTACGGCCTTATTTATAAAAACACGATTCCTCTAAACGATTCCCACGATTTCCGCCTGCCAAGCGTGGCGATTACGGCAAAATCCTTCATGGTTATGAAAACCACAAAGGAGGCCTATGTCCTGCAGTGGGCGTCAAATGGCTGATGATGATGATGATGATTCCTCTAAAACCAATGTAAAACTCTGTTCATTTAATCCGTGGCTACATCTTTTCCTTGCAAAATCACCACCGCAATCTTTGGGCGTTTTTGAAGTGTTTTAAGGAATCGAGTCTTTATAAATAAGACCGTTATAGTTTTCCACGACGCTCTCACTGATTACCATAACAATTGTAGGTACACTATACTAACTACATAAGTGTGTAACGGTGTAAACCTCTTTACACTACTTTTGATATTTCTTTCATTCTGTCCTATCATGTTTACACCAAGAAGAAGCCAAGTGGAATTGGACTCGCGTATCGTGGGTTCCGTACCTCGCAATATATAGTAATAACAAATTATTTATTTCCAGAACAAGTCCAATGCAAATGAAAAATAAAATAAAATATTAAATACTGTTATTTTTTTATTACTATTTGAAAAAATATATTTTTTTATCTTATTTTATTTATATAATATTTTTAAAAAAGTTAGTATTATCGTAAACAGAAAACTATTCGGTATGAACTGAAATATCCATGTCAATGAATATCAGTTCTCGTCGGTCTTTTGGTTAATATATTGGAATTCTTGCGCTCCTTATCGATCCCTGGCTTTCCTTCTTATAATCCATCAGTATTAAATATTAAGGGCTACAAGGAGCTATAAATGTGATAATAATATTTTCCACACGCAGATTTTAGGTTGTAGGTTCTCAACATTATTAATTTTCACTTTTTGCAGAAACCTATTGCGAAAGCAGTTTTCTTTTTTCTATGAGCCACGCCAGGCTATCACCGGGTAACCCCTTACAGTATTTGGAGAAAATGTGTTTTCTTTCATTTCAGTTCACTCGTTTAGTCGATTTTAAATATATATATTACCGTAATAACATAGAATAAAATAGGACTAATAATACCAAATTTTACACTTGTAATTATCGTTGGTACGATAGAGCAAAAGAACAAAAAAACTAAAAAAAAACACGTATTTTTTCGGGACATGCCGTATTTTTTTAGTTATTGTACTTTTAATGTTTGTTGGTCAATTTACCATGACAAGTCGTACATACTGTGAAAATAACCTACCAATGAGCCGTTTTCAGTACAAATTCACAAAGCACTTCATAGATGGCGCTTATAGGCGTGCACATAGAAGAACAGGGACACGTCTGTCAAATTTTGCTTAGCGCAGATTAATTTTGACAGCCGTATTCCGGTTCTTCTATGGCCACGCCTGTAAGCGCCATCTATGAATTGCTTTGTATTTGTACTGAAAATGGCTCATTATGACAGTTCAAGAGACAAAGCCCTTTACGAATCAAACAGACAGATAATACGGTACAACTTATTATCAACGTTGTTTTTTACCCAATAAATAATTTGTATTTGTATGTCGTAGGGCCGTTGGGCACCTCTCGGGTACGGAACCCCAAAAACTCAAAGACTTATATTGGGTTAGCGACATTCCAATAAACGACAGTGACAGACAATGCAAACATCAGCAATTATTAATTTCATGTTTAAGTTAGCAGACGCAAGCACTGGCCTCGACGTCTGAGGGAAGTCCGACCTGGGGCCTGTTTCATAGAACTTCAATTCAGGGTTTACTATGACAACTCGATGTACATTGTAAAGTCGCCAATCCACAGATTAATAAGTAGGAAGACTCGGCTTCAAATTGTCGCAATAAACTATGAATTGCAGTTTTATCGCGCCCAATGGCCCCATTTCATTCATAGAACTACAATTAATAGTTTACTATGACAATTCGATGTACATCATTATAGCTGATTTGATTACCCACAGAATTACAAGCTTCCCCGCCACCGTAACCAGGTCGTCAGACCATCTGGAAGCCTGCCCACGCTACGGTCGTCTACAATATAATATTATGCTGGCACACTCTATCCCCTGTTTCTGAGGTAAAGTAATAAGTTACTTAGTAAAACATTTACCTCAGTTGGAGTAGTTAAATCCTCAAATAAAATTCTTATTGCAGATTTCTAAGGTACTCGTGTTTATGATGATAGGTAGTTTTGTTTATTGATCTTGGTTCCGCAATGGCCATGACTCTGTGGGCCGTACTGTTACTATTCACCGCAATGTGCAATTTTATTTATGTAACTACCCTCGCAATATAGAAGTCACAGAAGATCAGATGTGCTAGACGAGATATAAATTTAAACTTCCTTTTTTTTAAAAAATCCATGTTTGTGGTGTCCTTACCTGCGTGGTATTTGGTACACATACATATTTGGGATCAGAGGAGCCAATGGGGAACTTGAGTCTAACTTAGATTGGAGTGGCTTTGCTTTTATACCATAGAAATCATACAAAATTGTAGGAAAAATTTAAAAATAAAACAGTAAAGATATTTATTACTGTAATATTTATTACATTTTTGAAATAAAAAAATAAACGAGTAAATATCCATGCAAATTCAGTTTTTATTAATAAAAATATTTTTTTCGGGATTTTTGGGATCACAAAATATGCAAAAAATAAGGTTACTCTCATAACATAAAATGAACTGAACTTGAACTGAACGTTTTTATAAAGGTGTACTTACACCCATAAAAATATTATTTTACGAGATAACTCAAATATTGGTAAACGATTCATACATTATAAGCGTTACGTTAGGGAGTGACGTCATAGTCTACGGTCGATTTGTCTGGCGCGTTTTAGTACCAATATTGACTTTTCGACTGGGTTATATTATAAAAATTATTTATCATTTAACGTGTCCTCTCCTATACTATTAAAATATTTTTAGTGCAAGTTCTCCATTATGCGCACCAAATCCTGTCGAAATCCTGACGTTTGCGAGAGCAATTAGTAATGGAACTTAACAGTTCAGGATTTGGTGCCGTGATATAGAAAATTTAATTTGTTGTATTTGTTGTTGTTATTTATTCATTTAATACCAGCTGACCTGACAGACGTTGTCTTATCCTGACTTATTCCATGGACAAATAGAAGTTTCACTTTTTTAGGATTTTTTTCCAATTTCCGAGTTGTGTTTGCAATTTTTCTCTCCTTGAAAGCCTAATTCGGAATATTACGTACCTAAATAAGAAAGCCATGTCATGCATTCTAATTATTACGAATTTATACTATGCGTAAAATTAATATTATGTGCGACAAATTACTTGAACAAATGACTTTGTCTTCGCATGGACGTATTACGGATGTCTCATTGGCGGTGGACACGGGACGTGACTTAGAATTCTACAGGCTTTTGTTTAGAGCATTTCTTCATGGGTGAGATTTTCAGCGGCCCCGCGTGAATCACTGCCTAAATATTAAAATAAAATTCTGAAAAATACCGTACATAGTTTGGATGTTCATCTGCATCAGAGCATGCAAGTTTTTAGAAAAGCCTTCTAAAACTTATTGCAAAAAAAAACTATAATGCCACAGATCTGATATTCCGTGGCGCGTCGCTACCAGAATCTAACATACAGTGGTAAATTGCTTAAAAAATAAGCTAAACTTTTGCGATTACATTAGTATTGTCATAAAATCATGTTTTCTGAGTGTCCCGGACCTACGCCTGATTGCAGTGATACTAAGAAACATGCTGTACATTATTCACGAAGCTCTCCGGAAGTGTCTCACTGCATTCGTCACTCACATACATTGATCACTCACTTTTAACCAAAAATAGCAAGGGCTACATTAAAGAGTTCAGGGTCCTTTGGGGTACAGTATGTGATTCTCCGGATTTGGTCCAGGCTGATTTCCGAATTCTGTTTACCCGATGCTAAGGACAATTAACATTGTAGTGATTTGTGATATTTTCTAAAATATGTTTAACTGAGCCTTCATGTTTTGTTTAACTCTTTTCATAATCAAACTATGGATGGACACTGCAGGTGGCTATCGAAGACCTTTCAAAATGGAAAAGCAAGCTAAAAAACCTAATAATGCAGGTTTCTGCTCACACTATTTTACTTAAAAATCCTGTGTCTCCTGATAAACGTTTTCGATACTTTTCCATTAAATTTAAAAAATTCGCACATTCATGATTTCAGTGCACTATTTTCTGATTACAGTGTAACCTGAATTCGGTGCCCGAAATATAAGGTTAGCTTCTGGAAATCTAGTTGCCCGACTAATAATACCTTAGTCAAACCGCAGCTCGTTTTCAATACCACACAATAATAAGCCCAGAAAGCTAAAAACAATCGATCACTGGAGTCAGACATCCCCCCCCCTCCCCATTGGAGAAATGTTCTTAAGGGCCAGTTTCTGAATTGAAAATTTCCCTAAGTAAATATTTAAGTAACGTGCTGTCACGCTTTTTTTTCTGAGAAATTTGAAGAGACAGCACTAAAGTTAACAATTAACTTAGCGAAATTCTGAATTTAGAAACTGGCCATTAGTCTATTTTATTTTAGCCTATATTCGTCCCGGTGCAGGGCACACAGGCCTTCTCTCAGAGAAAGAACAAATTAGTCAAATTAATAAATAAATTTAAAAAAAAACTTACGCGTCCACCACAAACTTAACGCGACTGCGCGGATTTTCGGTCAAGTAATCTGTCGGGCATTATACTTGGGTGACTATTGTTGGATAAGTGAGATGGGTAAAAGGGCAATCGTAATTTTTGTTGGATACCCACCCTTATTCCGCATGATATAAGACATGTTATGGAGTAGCCAGTAAGAGCCAAGGAGAGATAGGTGATGTCCCCTGTAGCTATACAGGGTGTAATAAAATCTCCATAATACATCCAAAAATGCGTCGTTCTACTGGTATGGGGAAAACAAGAAAATATCAGCTGTTCATTTTAATGCCGCAGGTACTTTGGTATGGAAAAACTGATATGATTTTGGCGATTTTAAAGATTTCCGTGTACTAAAAATTGATCGTATACACGTTTAGAACCCTCCATTTTCGATTGCACTTATATGTGTATTTTGTTCACCCTGTATACAACAAGGCGTTTTGTGGGTTCGATCACTGATGTTATTATTATTTCGGGTCTAACAAGAAATACATATTTTTTAAATATTTATTTAAACTTGTAAACGGAGAGAAGTTGTCACAGAACGAAACCGTATTTTAAAACCTTAACATAACAGTAAACCATTGTTAAAGTTTAAATTATGCTCAGATGTAGTCCCAACGTCATATTCATGCCGTTTTCGTCAAAAAGTAACGTACACATAATATAACAACAAAACAGAAAAAAAAACTACTTACTTGCGCCTTTTGTCGTTCACTGGGGTTCACTTACGTAGACTAATATCACAGGATTTTATATATTTTTTTATATTATCTAAGTACTTATCTTATTATTTATCCCATTTAGTTTGGCTAATTTATTTTATTTATTTTTTATTAAAAGTACACGTCTGGCCAATCTTAACACTGGCCACTTTTCTCGGATGCCGAATTGAAAGAAAAAATATCACTTTTTCCTCGACCTGCGCCAGGTTTGGATTTCGAACACTGCGGTTGGCGACATGCACGACGCTTCGTCGTCAACGCTGTAATCAAACTGACTGTAATACTCAACTCTGTGCGTTCTTTTGTTATAGGTAGTATCAGGTGGGCAACTGATAAGCATCCATTGAGGCTCCGGACTAGGAACAAATCGTCGCCTCACTTCGCATCCCTCAATGAACAGACCTCGTCCGGTCAACGTTCTAAATGACAATGTGCGTGTGATTTTTTTTTTTGCGGGGAAGTACAATTTGTATGGCTGCCTTTGGTCTTTGCCCGTCAAAGGAATTTTTGAGTGTCTATAGATGTTGGTCGGTAGTAACGAGGGGTCTACCTGGGGCCTATTTCATAAAAGTACAATTCATGGTTAACTAGGACAATTCGGTGTACATTGCAAAGTCGATTAACACACACATTTAACAAAGCAACTCTGCTACGCAATGTATGTAGGTACCTCGAATTGTCATAATAATCTACGAATCGTAGTTTTATGAAACTCGGCCCTGGGGATGGCACAAAGGATTTGGGAGTGTGTGACCGTTTGTCTGTCTGGCGTCTGGCTTGAGGAAGGTCAAGGGATGAATCAGGCGCCATTCAAGTATTACGTAAGCACTACAGGGGCTCAGGGGATCTTAGATTTGCTTATTTTGGATGCCATGGGGGGTGGGGGGTCCGGACGGTGTACGTCAGCAGTAGGTGTTTATTGTTTTTCTTTTATTTTCTACTGGTTTTGCTTTGAACACATATAGTGTCGACCCTACACTTGTCTGTGCTTGAAAACGAAACGCATTTTTAGGAATTCCCGAAAGTAATGGATACGTTTATGCGTTTAGTTATTACGGTCAGATTAGAACCGACTAGGGGAATTACCTACCGCGCGCTATTCACTTGTCTAAACTTCCGCCAATGTATTGTTTCGTTTCGGTACGATTGTCGATTTGAATACATTAAAAGAAAAATGCAGGGAACAATGTTTACGTAAGCATGGGAAGGGGGTTAGTGCTTTGCTTACTTTTGCTGACGAGAGGGTTGGGGGGGGGGTAAATAATTGTAGAGGCTAAAATATAAATGATGAATGGATAGCGGAAACAAATAGGTAGTGTAGAAAACAAATTGCAATTTTTAAAATCAACGAAAAGCAAGCTTATGCGTATAAACAGTATATTTTTTCCAAATAATATGTATCTCAAATATTAATATGTGTGACGATGTCATTTGTGTATTATAAAAACTCAAGAACGTAAAACATCCTTGTTTAAAGTACATTAATTTTTCAAGGAAAAGGTGAATCTGCGTGAACTTATCTTCACCACAGTTTAAAGTGTTCTTTAAACTGTGTCATCACGGTGTGCACGCTAGATCTATATTATATGGTGTGGTGTGGTGTGCACACTTAGGGATTGCAGAAGATACAAATACTATCGAATTATATCGATAGAATAAACTTTAGAGCGATATTGATCGCACTCATTAGATTCACCCCTTGTTTCTCGTACAACAACAGCAGATTGGCCAAAGTGCGTCCAAATCGCCTGGCAGCTAATTTTTAACAGTAGATTATGAACTGCCTCGTTGGTCCAGCGGTATCATGTCTGATTACCACGCTGGAGGTCATGGGTTCGAGTCCCACTGGAGGCCACCGCATATTTGCACAAATGGCCTCAGTCTGGGTGTATTTCCGTGTTTTTGATGTCCTTGACTGGTTACCGTGGAAGTTATATAAGGTCATCCAGGAAGAAGGCGTCACAGTTCTCAAAAATGTAGGTATCTTTAGTTAACCAATCCACCTTTATTTTTCAACATATCAGAAGGAAAACCTATATAGAGGCTAAAAATTCCACCCATGCCGGGACTTGAACCCGCGACCTTATAAAATAAATATGGGGGGCTCCCATACAACAAACGTGATTTTTTTGCTCGATATTAATAACGGAAACAGGTAAACGCTTGAAATATTCAAATATTGTATAGATAATACTGCCTATATTTTATTTCATTCAACTTTGGTCTAAATATAAACAAAAAGGTGATGCAGCGGAAATCGTTGCAAAAAAAAACATACACATCGAATTGAGAACCTCCTCCTTTTTGAAGACGGTTAAAAATACGGAAATCGTGTCTATCGAGCTGTTTGAACGTCCTTCACTCCTTCAGATTAAAATTTAATAAAAACTGAAACTGATCAATATCGTTGCTACCGCTAATAGGTACGTCCCGATTTGACGTCATTAATCGGATTCAGAGTATTTATAAATAAATCTGATAACATACTGTTACTAGGTTAATATTTAATAATCTCGTATTAGTATTATTATTAATAAACGTATTAGCGAAGGGCAAGATAAAAAGTACCCTAAACCGGCGAGTGTCCATGCAGCGTGTAATGGATGTTGATGAAGCGAAACAGGTCTTTCAGGATCGTGGCAAGTGGCAAGATTAAGCCTTATTTCATATTCGATGTACAACGAATCGAGTACATTGGTTATTTATTGATTTGCTTTGATTTTATGGTAAATAACATATTTTCACTTTCACTTTTACAATATTGTAAAGTCGATTAAGCCACATAGTCCACTCATTATATACAGTACTAGCTGATCCGGCAAACGTTGTTTTGCCATATTAATTAGCGTACGACCTATATGCAGACCTAACAAATATACACAAAAAAAAAACATAAAAAAGGTGCCCGTAACTCCTTATGTATGAAGCGCTTATCAGTATTCGAATTATCTCGTAAAATAGTATTTTCAACACGCTCATAAAATGGCTCTAATTTCACCGCAATTAGGCACATAATGACACCTGCAATCAAACTGTGTCTTTTTCATTGCTATTATTCACAAGTGAGTTATGGGTTTTTTGTTATTTTATTTATTGAGTTGCTTTGTTCTTAAAAAAGTTTCGATAGAAAAAAAAGATCGTGTTCAATAGTACAAATAAATTAATGTACCTATTGCTTGCCCATTTCATGAAACTTCGTATTTAAATAGATAATTTCAACTTGTTCGTCTTTAATAAGTAAAACTTTCACTTAAATATAACTTTTATTTCTCCGTAATAATTCTCTTTTAATTCCCCATTTTGTACGTGGCTAAAACGCTATCCGCGAAAAGCCAAAAAAAGAAACCTCATTCTTTTAGTCTATGGTCGATCGCCATTGTTAGATGCGCGCGCATAGGAAAAGTGATAAATTTTTCCCGCCATTGCGTAAAATTTTTCACAACTCGTTCTCACTGTTATTATATTTATTTATTACCTTTTTAAAATGTCTACAGTACTAGTTATGAAGAAAATTATCCATAATGTACTATTTTACATCAACACCCTGTTTAGAAAATGTTTAGAATTTAGTGAAAAATCGAAATCAAATACGTTCTTTATTATTAGAGCAACTTGATTTTTCGCATTTTTGGGACGCCGAAAACCCGGAAAAAACTATATTTTTATGGTTTTATTTAAAAAAAATCTTGAGTTTTTCTATGTCTTCTATGGAATAAAAGCAATGTAACTTCAATCTAAATTTGTCGCAAGTTCCCCAAAATCCGAAGAATTTTCTCGCGTCCCGCTTCCCCCGTCAATGAGACTCGAAATAAGTCCACACGAAGTAAAGTAAAGCAATTTGTTCAAGTTAAGAAAATGATAACCAATAATATTTCAGCATGGGCATCGCTAACAGTGAAGGAAACATCGTGAGGAAACCTGACTGTCTGAGCTATTCACATACCTCAGTGCTTGAATTGCAATCTCACTACTATCTTTCTTCCTTACATATTTATATCTACTTATGTTGCTACAGTTTATATGTGTATATTATATATGTTTATTTATATTATGTATTATATGTTTATAGTATAAATATTTACTTATTTATTGTTGAGTATTCGTCTTCTTATGTAATTTTAGTTAAAGTTATTCGTTTTATCCGTCTACTTCTTATGCCTACCAGTTAATTTCTTGCACCTCCTGTGGTTGACTGGTAGAAAATGCTTATAGCATTAAGTCCGCCACATTGCCATTGTATTTTTTACTTTATGTGCAATAAACGTATTAATAATAATAACTCGCCAATCCGCGGTGGGCACGCGTGGTGATTAAGCCCATACTCTCTCTCTGATAGAAGGCCTGTGCCCTGCAGTGGGACGTATATAGGCTGCTTATGTATGTATGTATGTATGGGCATCGTCAAGAGATTGAAATAGCTAACAATTTAAAGGTCCAACATAAATAAATTGTAGAATAAAAAGCAAAGCTAATAATAAGCAAAGCTAAAGTTTTTAGTTACTCCGGACTCCGGGCCGTATCTCACGAAAATACCCCATAACACTGGCTGCATTACCACGTTGAACAACCAGGGGGCTCTGCGGTCGTCCCTTTGTTCAAGTTACTTATACGCTTCACCAACGTATAGGGTCATATTATGCATAATTCATTCAGGGTTACTGCCTGTGGTCTGTTTTATTAAAGGAAAACCGCTCGACCGGTTAATTCCCGCGCTAAGTTGAGTAAAAGTGAGTTTTGGGTTTCCTTAAAAGTTTCTTTGTCTCGTAATGTAACGGGGACTCCCTGGTAACGTAACGGGGACGACTCGATGGAATAAGACAAGTCCGCTTTAGGTGATTAAGGCGTGCAACATAGTGCTACAGTGCGGCATGCGACAAATTGTGGCATCCGGATGCAGCATAACATAAGCAGCCTATACATATACGTTCCACTGTAGGGCACAGGCCTTCTCTCAGAGAGAGAGTACTGATGTAGCATGCGGCAGTCTATTTTGTAAGTAGCCGAGGCAACATCGTGTTCGGATACAAGCTGCGACAGTCTGCCACATGAAGCACGATTCTTGCCACAATTTCCGGCATTTTTAATTATTGTAGCATGCGGCCTTGTGGCACGCCGCAGTGCCGCACAGTGTAGCCCCGGCGTAAATGGGCCTTAACATGCACTGGTAACACGTGGCACACCACACGATGACTCATAACAAAATATACGACAGTCGTTTCAATTTATGATACGAATCATTGAATTTAAAATTCAATGTACGAATGTAGCATGCGGCTTTGTGGCACGCCGCAATGCCGCACAGTATTGCTCCGGCCTAAATGGGCCTTAAAGCAGACTTAATCCATTCAATCAATCAATCAACCCATACAAGCCGAGCACCCCCGACAGACCGCTTTCTGTCCTTGGCGATCCTCATCCAGCCGCTACCAACTATCTGCCTAGGATCGTTAGCGAGCTAGTGGTTTCCACTCAAGAACCTTTGTACCCCTTCGACAGGAGGAGTCCCGCAGAGATCTATCTTAGGGCCGCTCCTTTTCCTAGTCTATATATATGATTTACCGTTTATGGTACAAAAAATGTCTGAGATAGTGTTATTTGCTGATGACACGTCACTTATTTTTAAAATAAGGAGACAAGAAAATAATCTTGACGATGCAAATAAGGCTCTCTCGCAAGTACTAGATTGGTTCACAGCAAATAATCTGCTGCTAAATTCTAAAAAGACAAAATGTATTAAGTTTTCCTTACCTAACGTACGAGTAGTTGAGAACAACATAGTAATTGGACATGAAAAACTAGAATTTGTAGATGATACTGTATTTCTGGGCATCACAATCGATGCAAAACTACAATGGGGTCCACATATTGTAAAATTAGCACACAGACTTAGCTCTGCAGCATATGCAGTGAAATGAATTAGGGAACTCACTGACGTTGCAACTGCTAGGCTTGTTTATTTTAGTTACTTCCATAGTATTATGTCCTACGGTATACTACTACTGGGCCGGGCAGCAGACATTGAGACTATCTTCATCTTGCAGAAGAGAGCCATCCGATTTATTTACAAGTTAGGTTATAGGGATTCGCTAAGAGATTTCTTCAAAGAAACCAACATCTTAACAGTTGCATGTCAATACATTTATGAAAATATTATGTACGTTAGAAAAAATATCAAAGACTTCGAAAATGTTGGTGGCCACCATAATGTTAATACTAGAAATAAACATTAATTGTCATTTCTACGATTTAGACTTGCAAAAGTTAACACATCCTTTATGGGGCACTGTATAAGGTTCTACAAAAAAATTCCTCAAGATATATTAGAGTTACCTCCAACGCTATTTAAAAAATGTGTTAAGCACATTCTGTGCAAAAAGGCTTACTATAACATCAAGGATTGGAGAAGGACAAAGATGTTTGGCATTAAACAGTAGATTATAGTACATTATGATTTATGATACAAGTGTGGTATGTTGGTCATTACACTCGAGTCGGTTTTTAAGCCTGAGCCGAAGGCGAAGGCTTAATGGAGACGAGAAGTGTAATGACCAATGCTCACGTGTTTCATACGACGTTTTTCAACACATCATCATCATCATCAACCCATTATGTCCCCACCGAGGGGCACGGGTCTCTTCCCTGAGGAAGGTATAGGCCATACTCCACCACGGGGGCCAAGTCCGGATTGGTGGAGGCTTGTAGACTAGTGGCTCGTCTACTGTCAGAAGTTGTCAAGCCGCCCTAAGGCCTCTGACTTGGCTTAACGACTGCCATCTATCGACGGCAGCCGGCACCAACAGCTTAACGTGCCTTGCGAAGCACGGAACCGCTCGGAAAAATGCCACTAGCGTTAGGCATAGATGGCGACCCATTCATGCACTGAACGCGCCCTGTGTTGCTTAACCTTCGTGATCGTTTAAGATCACTCAGGCAGCCGGGGCTACGAGTGAACTTTTATTTACTTTTCACTTCTCATGCTCTAAAAGTTCGTCTTTATGTCGTGCGTAGGCGACATAAAGTCGCTTTTTATGCTCTAGAGCATAAAGTAAAATCTTCGTCGAAGACCAAGGCAATCGCTGCAACAGCCACACGAACATCTTTAACTTCATACAACAACCTCTTTATTTTATTTCGTTTCGTTCGTATTCTAAGACCAAGGCAAAGATACCAACAGCCAAAGTACACAATAAAACTTCATGAAATAAACTTATAATTTGTATTTCGTCTCATTTATTATTTTTTATATTTGTTTATTTTTCAATTTAGTAGATCAGTATAGTATTTAAGCCATAACAACAACTTATCATAGTTATAAAAAGAAAATGTTTTTATAACTGAGCAGTATGTAACGACCTTAAGTCAGGTGTCACGTCCCTACAGAAAAAAAAAGAAAAAAAAGTTAATTGGCGGGAACCATAATTATTTTTACATGTTGCTGTTTCATTTCCTCGCAATCGAAGTGAAAAGTAGAGTGTACAACTCGTCCATAAAACCCATTTTACACTCGACTTTATATCTATCCTCGCTCGCAAGCTCGCTCGGATGGATAAACGTCTCGAGTAAAATGGTGCGTTTTATGCACTTGTTGTACAATCTACTATTTCAACACACTTGCGAGGAAAAGTAAATAAAAGTTCACATTTATTTAAACTTAACAAACAGAAACCCATTTAAAAGATGGCGGCCGTAATTTTATTTTTTCGCGCGCTCAGCGCTGCATGCGCGCGCAAGTCTGAGGTAAGGGCACCGGCAAAGTAGCTAATCAGCCACATATTTATAAAGAGCCACGAAGATTAGTGGCATAGTCTCATTGGCGCCCTCTATATTTTTTTCAATGTCGTGGAGCACGATGAAAGCTAGCTAGATCGATAGAGGACAAAAAAGTAAACAAGAAATTATTAAAGTCACCATGTCCTAAAGTGGCACGTTTAGGAGTTATTGAGCTTTGAAGTTTGTATGGAATTTCCACTAACTGAGTTTCATCACTGAATTTGTCACTTGATATGAGTTTTCTCGGGGATTCAAACCTACTTTGATGTTTTTTAAAGTCTGGGTAGCTATGTCTCGCTACGCTCGGGTGTCTTAATATACGGTATCTATAATAAACTGGATGTTTTTTCTACGACTTATTTAGCAATTTAGTCAAGAATCGGCAACGAGTCACAGGTGCCAAGCATATAGTCCAGTATTTAGTGAAAAATGATTCAAAAGTTAAGTTTTATAAAAATCTCATACAAACTCCAAAGCTCAATAACTCCTAAACGTGCCACTTTAGGACATGGTGACCTTAATAATTTCTTGTTTACTTTTTTGTCCTCTATCGATCTAGCTAGGTTTCATCATGCTCCACGATATTGAAAAAAATATAGAGGGCGCCACTATGAACTATGCCAGGCCCCATACAAAAATCTTCGTAGCTCTTTGAAATTGGGTATTTATAGGTAAAAATACACCGTCAAAATATAAATACCAACAAGCTAACAAGCAGTTTCATGAAATTCTTTAATTATTTATCACATTTTGAATTGAATTTTATATTTACGCAAATAACTACTTAGCTGTTTTCGAAACATTAATACTTCTTGCTAATATTTAAAAAGATATGTAATGAAAAGGCACTAGTGCGATAATGTAATGTAAAAGGCACGGCATGGGTAATATTCTGCATTATCAGTGTAAATACGCTGTAATAAGACCTACTTTACGAGCAGGTGTGTTGAAAATATTAATTACAGGACGAGTGTGACTAGTGTTCAACACATTCATGACTAATATTTTAAGTTGAAAACTCTGTTAATTAAGTTAAAACGTGTTTTGAAAAGAATAAATGTGGAGTTTCTTTGTTAGCTTCTTCTCCACATAATCCATTAATTGTGAAACTAACAACTTTGACGTTCATTAAGTAAACATTCTGTTTTTATAATGAATAAAAATATTTGAATTGAATTGACAATCGATTCTACGGCAAAGTGACCAGTTCACTGCCACTTCAGCTTGCTAATCTTATAGGCCATGCCAGTCGCCTTAGTTCTGACAAATTGTCTCATTTCTGATGTGAACCAAAAGTCTCCGATCATAGCCCGTTCCATAGCGTGCTGACCGACTTTGGATCGGTGGAGTAGGCCTACCGTCAGTGTCGACGTTTCGGCTCCGTAGGTCATGACTGGCATTAAATTAATTTCCGTGTGAAAAAAATTGGCTGTATAGTGCTGTATGGTCCAAGGTTCTTGGCCCTCCTAAGTTCACTTTTTGAAAATATATGTAACAGTTTCATTTTTAGGGTGCCACGGGACCCTATTACTAAGACTTCACTGTCCGTCTGTCTGTCTGTCACCAGGCTATATCTCATGAACCGTGATAGCTAGGCAGTTAAAGTTTTCACAGATGATGTATTTCTGTTGCCGCTATAACAGCAAATACTAAGAACTGAATAAAATAAATATTTAAGGGGGCTCCCATACAACAAACGTTGTCCTAAGATAGCGCTTGCCATCTAGCGGCCATCTATGTAGCCTTCACAGCGCCGATGTGATATCGTTAAATGTTAATGTTGAATGCTTCTGGTTGGTTACTATAGATGGCGCTGTTCTCAAGTTTGATCTTTGTTTAATGTCGTATAGATAACGGTACGGAACCCTTCGTGTGCGAGTCCGACTCGCACTTGGCCGGTTTTTTTTTTTCATTGTTCGAGACAACACTGACTCACTGGCTGGTCTTTATTCGTACAGTCGACAGCAAATCAACCTTTACATTTTAGTGGCAAAGTCACCTGTAACGTAACGGAGTAGAGTGCACGCATGTGAAGGTTGATGTGCTGTTCACTATTAAAATTGTAACCTGTGGACTGCAGATAAGCTTTACATTTCCATTGCGTCATCCGTGTAAAGGTTGATTTGCTGTCGACTGTAAATGTTTACAGCACATCAACCTTTACATACCACTCTAATCTGTTAAATTAAGGGCGACTTTGCAACAAAAATGTAAAGGTTGACTTGCTGTCGACTGTACTAACTATGGCTACCTACATTTATCCGAGGGTAGGTAATGTTTTTCGGTCCAAATTGGAAACGTTACGTTATTTTTTTCATAATAAAATTCTAAAAAATCTTCGTTTGTTTTTTTTTATTTTGCAAACCAGCGCTTTAAGCGAGAAAAAAGAAAAAAAAACAAATTATTTCAGATTTTGAGCGCCGCATATAACATAGTAGTTAATAATAGGACGTGTATAATAATTTCGTCATTATCGACAAGTGGTAGCGTGGCCGAGCGGTCTAAGGCGCTGGTTTAAGGCACCAGTCTCTTCGGAGGCGTGGGTTCGAATCCCACCGCTGCCAAGTTCTTTTGTTTCATTTTTTGTTTACATGAAATAAAACTCCTCTCACAAGATTTTTCTGATTTTTCACTGGTCTTTGTTGTGGACAAGATAAGCAGTAAAGACAGATGAACGTTACTACCTATTAGAAAACATTCTTAGAAGACCTTAACTTTTGAAACAATTTCCGCTTTGTCTCGTACAGTGGAGACAGTGCAAGAAAACTTTTATTTGACACGTTTTTAGTTCGCCGACCGATTCTGATTTCTGGGTGTATAGTATAGTATATTTCATTACAAGTGCGGAAAGGCTGTCATTGCAAAGAGTTCCGACAAATGTCTACCCGAGCCGAGGCGCAGCCGAAGGCGAGGGTTGACAGTCGGAACAAGTTGCAATGACGGTTCCGCACGTGTACTGAACGACTATTTTTAATACAGTTGCGAAAAAATGAAAAACTATTTGCTTTTTTCTCTTCTCTCCATGCAGTATTCGTCGTATGTAGATACCTTATGTAGCGACTTTTTGACTTTTCCGGTAAAATGTTCTCCGAAGCATTTTGTGCAAATTATACTGCGATCCGATGGTGTTAATTCAAAAAAACTAGGGTCGAAATTACTCATCTTGTGCAACAAACAACTAAACTCGCAAAGAAAATTTCTGAAAAATGGCGCCAACCGTAGAATATAAGCAGAGTTTTTTTTTTCTTCACCCATTCTGGTAGGCAAAGGGAACTATGCCCATACAGCCAAGTCTTCAGTAGAAGTTTTTTATGAAATTTAATGAGATGAATAAATTAAATGAAACCTAACCAAACTCATTCAATCAAATAATTAAATCTGATATTGAAACAAATTAGTAGCTTCTTTTTAGAAATATACGTATTTGCATGAATCATAAAAACTTCTATGATTTTTTTTTAGTAAAAACTTCATGGTTGGTTATTCTTTTTAATAGACATTATTTTGACAGTTGGGAAAGAGAACGCACGAGTGCGGGAAAGGTAAAAAAAAAGCACGAGTGTGTAATAGCCCACATCCCGAACGCTATACGTCCCTGCAATACGCCACTTTTTGAGCAACTGTATTAAAAAAGTTTTATTTACTTAAATACTGCAATAATTTTGGGTGGTTTGAAAGACATAGCACGTGCCTGACAATAGCTATCGAATACGGTAGGTTCTTTTTTAAAAGAAGCACTTTTCAAAAATATCTCGCCACAAACTCGAATCTGTTAGAGCCATTGGGCCCATTGGTAGCCATCCAGAGCGATGGCTGTTAGACAGAGAGGCGGGTACCTACTAAATGTTGGCGTGTTTTTTTAAACATTTCTCAACCTTTTTTTTTTATTTACGTCTGTATTTAAAAGTATCGACTGCCTCGGTTGACTAGCCGTTAAGGCGCTTAAAGACAGAGGTCGTGGGTTCGATTCCCACAGGGGGCCGCCGTACATTTGTACTAATGGCCTCAGTCTGGGTGTATTTCCATGTCTGTGATATCCTTGCCTGGTTACCAAAGCACAGGGTATCCTAGTTTGCGACCAGGTCAAGTGATTATGTTTTGTGGAAGTTATTATTATTATTAAGTAATAGTCTAAATAGATACCATTTTTAATTACTAATTATATAACCGTGGCTCTCAAACTACCCAGAAATGAGCGTGTATCCGAGGTGTATCCTGTATACTGCTGCTGACAAGGTCAAAATACTAGGTATAGATCGAAACAAATAAATTCTAGATTCAAAAGTATAATGAGACTTGAAAAAAAAGTATTTAAATGTCTTTAAAGTTCCTAGAAAATTAAATTTTCCAGCGAAAAAAATTCTGTATTATTTTTGAAAATATTCCAAAATTGGTTATCATCCAACAAAGATGGAGGCGATTAATAATTATAGCATAGGAACCTTTTTATATAGCCTTTTTTGCACATATTTCTTCTTTATAATAATATTATTAAAAATAAGTTGTCACGAAACCGTCTTTTAAATAACAGTTATCATCCAACAAGGTATATCTATTGTTTTATCTGTCACAAAATTCTCATAATGAGTTTAATGCCCTACAAATAACTTGACCCAATGACTGACTTCGCGTGGACGTATTTTGGATAAAACACACCAACGCGTCCATATAAATAAACTTTGCCCTTTGCATCTACATGCATCTACGTAATGAGATGATTTATGCAGCGTCCAGTGGCTCCGTCACTTACAGTAGATTAATGAAGGGACCACTCGGACGCTGCAGTGCCTGGGAAATTGTTTTTTAGATGGACTAGGCTTGCCCAGCACTTATACCATCCAGACAGCTTAGTCGGCCTGCGGGCATTACCTATGACCTTGTTTATTTTCAAAGTTACGCACATCTGCGAATTCGTATTCGCAATACCACACGCTAACTGTGAAGGAAAACATCGCGGGTTGGTTGGCGTTGGTGTTTCATACTTTTCGGTTTTCATTGGCGGGAACGCGGGATGTGACCTAGAATTCTTGGGACTTTAGACAATCTAAGAAGTACTTCAACAGAAATTCGCTCTTTAGTATCCATCACAAACTCATCCCGACTGCGTGGGTTTTTGTTCAAGTTAACTGCTGGGTATTGTACCTGGACGGTCAGTCCATAGCTCCCTCTTACTGCTGCTGTAGTAGTATAGACTAGAATATTATTTATTGTACACTAGTCAAAACAAGACAAGGGGCCACTAGTTAATTTACAACTTAGACAAACTATTGATAGGAAGCCAATAATGATGTTACGAACACTTTACTATCTGAACTCTTTGCTTGTTGTGTTTGAGACCAGGTACTAGCCATAATTTTCAGTAAACTTTCAATTTGAACTTTTTAAGGTGTTTTGCAATAAAAATAATAATCATAAGGCTTAAATCAAAGAGAGCTTAAATAATAAGCAAGAATATTGTTTTACTGTGACCAAAATAAATATTATTATTGATTGTTTGTTTATTTTATATCAAAAATATTAAGTGGCCCCTATTTTGCTTTGAGTAGTATAAAATACTGTAATAAATCATTAAAATACTTAATAAAGGTGTACAGTACGATACAAAAAGCAATTTCTGCCAGACAACCATAACTTACCGACTAGCTAGTTAGTGTATTTATAAACACACAATTACTCTAAAACAGTTCTAAAATGCAGTTACAGTAAAATTGTCCAGCACTTTCCAGTGCTTTGGGTCCAGCGTAAGACCGTCGTAACTTTTAGGGTGGTATTTTTAACAGAGTTAAAAAAATCAGGAGGTTCTCTATTCGTCCTAATATTTTTATGTATTCTTTATGTACCACGTTGTCTAATTTAATTCATTCTTTTCTTGTTAGAAATTAGGTTCGTCCAAGGTAGGTGGTCTCACAATGATTTGGTCAAGATCCGTTGATGAGGTCCATGAGAGAGTCATCGAACTCTTTTTTTAACCGACTTAAAAAGAATATATATACGCGTCGAATTGATAACCTCCTCCTTTTTTGAAGTCGGTTAAAAAGGAGGAGGTTATCACCCCCACTACCAATTGAAAAATAAAATTTTTACCATGCGTTCTGGTGTCACATATGCACTCTACCCAGAGTTACGAACTACCTTGCATGATGATAAGTATGTCAAAGTTGATCAGCGTATCGATAAGCTCGAAAAGTAATCGTTTTATTACCTTCAGATCGTCGGACTATTATTAGGTACTAAATATTAGGTAAGTTTTGCGTGTGGCCCTATGAAATTTATTCATTTATTTATTTCTATTTTGGCAACCGACAGTCACAGTTTTGCAAATAGGTACTTACAATGAAAATACACTTAATGAAAAGATTAGTGAAATCCAAGATATAAATAGATACGCCGATTAAACATTATCAAAGCTACCCACCTGATACAACAAAATGTAAAGTAGTATGTTACGATATATTAGCCGGAATCGTACACCCATATTTTGTAAGCTGGTAATTTTGAATTCGTATAAATCGCGCTTCAGGTTCAAACAATCAATCACAACACAAATCTAGAAGAATTTATATAAAAATCTAGATGCCGATTAAATAAAAAAACACTATGTTGCAACATCGATCCAAATAAAGAAAATATCTAAGGAAATTCATACAAAATGAAAGATTTTCTTTCTAGAAAAAGCACACCGACATGTCACCATAATTCATAAGTGCACTACGTTCTAAATCTATTAATGTCACTATTTTCACGTTACTCTACTCACTCACATTTACATGATAGAAATGAACTCTCGTCCGCGTGGCTCTAGGCTTGACGTCAGACTGGCATGGCAAGACAGTTTCGGAGAACGTTCGATTTTTCAAAACAGCTGTCACTGACCACTTTTACCAGACCTCCTGCACCCCTCACTTCTTCGCTAATGCTTAGACAAAACGGTATACGTCGGTAAACGCTGCGGGTCAGTTTTCGCTGGTTTATCCCTTGAGGTCAGAGGTCACTGTCGCATTTCTGAGCCCGATCGATTCATAACCTTTAAAAATAATACAATTCGTAGGAAGTATGTAACTTCAATAAAAAATTGTAGTGAATAGATTTGTATTTTATTTAAAATTGTCATGAAATAGAGAAAAGCGGGGAAAATGCGACGCCATTTTACTTTAAGTTTTCTGTGCTCTGCGCATGTGCGAACGCGGGGTCAAAGATAAGAGCATGTTCCAGAGCAAGGTTTCTCAAAGAGAAGTTCGCCATTTGAAGGGGCCACCCGAAAGCAAAAAAACATAATAGTCTTTTAAAGGTTTTTACGTTTTTGCAAAAAGTGAACATTATAAATCTCAATAATTTTGATAGCAATTTTAGATAGTCTAGGAGTCTTAAGTTATTGACCATAGGTTCTAGCCCTGCTATTAAGACTATTTAAGACTGATGTTCACTTTTTGGAGAACGTTTTTTAAAAGGAGATTTTTTTTCCATTGGTGGTTCTAATTAGCTCCGGGTCTCGCCTTAAGGCAACTGTCTGGTTAGTCAGACCACGTGCATTTTATTTTAATATGTGTTTTTTTATTATAAATAATAAAATCGAGATTTTATTCGAATTTATTGACCCGTTTTTAAGCTGAGGCCTATTGTATTAGGACTGTTCTTACGTGGACTTTGACAGACAATTTAATATTTTGAATTATAGTAATAAAATTAGTAAACTTTTAATAAATGGATAATTAAATTACGGACATTTTAAAAGTATTTTTCTTTACTTATGCGTAGTGTTTAATAAGGAAAAGTTGTTTCCATAATTATTAATTTTGGAATCAAATTTTCTCAGTCAACAACTTAGTGCCAGATAAGAAAAATAAGCCTTAAATATCCGCAATTTAATTATCCATCAAACCCTCAGACCACATTAATAAAAAATATACCCGCCTGCCAAGCGTGGCGATTATGGCAAAACCCTTCATGGTTAGGAAAACCATGAAGGAGGCCTATGTCCTGCAGTGGGCGTCAAATGGCTGACGATGATGATGATTATAATAACTAAAAATGTCAAATTGTGCGAGCAAGACAGCTCCACGTAAGACCAGTAATATAATATAAAAATGTAATATATAAAAATCTCGTGTCTTCACCGATTTTTATGATTTTATTTTTGGTATATATTTGGTAGGTCTGAGATTAGATCGTAAGCTAATTGATATGGCAAAACAACGTTTGCCGAGTCAGCTAGTTTACGTAAGTATAAATGTTTGATAAAGTTTCGGGTGCATCAAGTGTTCATAACATAACGTGTACGTACGTAATCGTAATCGTGTGGGAAATGAAATAGCGGAACGGGGAGCTGTAAGTTTGAGAAACACTAGAGGTTAGGTCGGTAGGGTCAGTCGGTGCTCGGACTTATTTTAACAAGTCTAGACGAAATTATAAGTTTTACGCTACAAGATAACAACATCGACATTAACTATAAGATAAGATATTCTTTATAGTACCAGGAAAAACACAAACATGATATACCTATTTGTTTTATTTATTCGTTTTGTCTGTTGTGTATTTAGTTTTCTTTCTGTTGTTGTGCATATTATGTTACTTATCTGCTTATTTTGTTTCTGTGATGTGTCTTGTTGGCATAATGTCTTTCCACTTCTTCTTTTTCTTCTATTTACAAAAATACAGGACAGCTATCTGTTTGTTTTTATAACTATCTTATTTATAAAAACAAGATTCCTTAAAACACTCCTCAGAGTCAAACTAAATACCCCGTGGTTAGGGAATGACGAAACTACAGATTATTTAAACTGCCTTTGAGGAGTATTTTAGAGGAATCGCGTTTTTATAAAAATAACACCGTAAGTTCTAAAATAAGGGTTGAAATTTTTTATGCTATGTTATATGACTATTTTATGTTGATGCTGAAATTACGTTACGAAATTGACAGCAATAGTTTGTTTTATGACGTTTTCACCAACCATTTCACCTGTCATAACATTGATGGAGTTCGCGTCACGCGTCACGCGCAATTTTTTGTCAAAACTAATGTCATATTGCACATTGTGATAAATTGTGTTTCAAAGTATAAAAGCGACGCGAAACTTATGTGCCCCCGGTTTTTTTAAATTAATTTTTGTCATGCATGAGAAAGAAGCAGCGGTAGCCTAGTGGGTAGAACATTGGACTCGGAAGCGGGAGACCCAGGTTCGATTCCCAGTGCGGGCATGTACCTATGACTTATATCTTTTTGGTAATGTAATTTCGACGTAAGGATAAATGATTGTGTTACGTAGAAGTTAACTTAAAACATTGATAATAGGTTATATTCTCGGCGGGATTTACTCATTATGTAATAATTTACGGCCTGTAAAACCAGCACTGGATACCACGTAAATTAGTCTAGGTGACTTGTAACTAGATGTCGTAACACAAGTGCCACCCAGGACAAAAAAAATCATATCTTCATTTACAGATCAAATTTGCAAAAAGTGTCAGTACAATCTCTTAATCATGTTAACTCCTGAACTGCCCTCGCGGAACGCAACGTATAGGTGGCCCATACTAAGTTGGACACAGATCTGTGTCGCGGCAGACGAGTGGTTAATAGTAATTTTAGGACACTTTTACGATCTATGATTTTTTTCATTGTTACGGTTGTTACCGCTCTAGTTCGCGCCCTTAAGGTCTGCTGTTTGCTTTGCTCTTTCAAACATTGCATTTCTTAACAATGGTAGGTAGGTATTACAGTCTGCCTACTGACTTCAAGGTGCGTTCATAACTTGACCTACTTGTATAAAAAAAACACAAAGCAAGTACCTTCCAGCCATCTCACTCCGACTATTCATCAATTTTAAACAGTGTTGCGTAAAAATGAAAGGCACAAAACTAAGCCGTGAAGGTTTCTGTGAAATTTTAATGAGCTACGCTTAGACTTATACTTCTATGGAGCTACTACTATCAAATATCGTTTAATGGCCCTTTCTTTGTTGCTTCGATTTATCTAATTTTGGCTTGTCCCATTATGATTCCTCTGCTTCGGGTTCCAAACAACATCAAGCTGTTTCAAGGGGTTGACTTAGAGTTCTATTAAGCCGATATTACACGGTTCAATCAAATTGAAGCAATTCCATTGAAAAGCATTGAACGACTTACCTATTTACACAGTAATCATTTATGACATTCAATATTCATTTTAACGATGTGGCGGCAAGAACTTTACTGTTACGCGCGGGAGTGTTGCTGCAACTATTTAAAAGAGTTGATTAATAAAAAAAAAGAAAAAAATTAGTTTTTATTCAACTTTATGTCCTCTTCCGTGACACCGCCAATATTTCAGTCTTCTTTTAATGCCCTTCTTTTAATTTTCTTCATTTTCTCGCTGGTTTCTGACCTTACTATTATAATTTTGTGATTTTATCACACAAACCCTCATGTATTTCGAAATGTTCCAAAAATTAGGCCACGAGAGTCACGTGAAACGACTGCCACGCCACTTAAACACCATTTTAAAACAAAAATAAAACCGGCCAAGTGCGAGTTGAACTCGCACCACAACATTAGACAAGATCGAGAAAAAATCGCGTTTGTTGTATTTGTTTTATTTTAATTTAATTATATAATTTTGCAGCGAATATAGAACTAAATATTCTGTGAATATTTCAAGCGTCTACCTGTTGTCCTTATTAATATCGAGCAAAAAATGGCAAAAAATTACTTTTGTTGTATGGGGGGCTCCCCTTAAATATTTATTTTATTTTGTTTAGTATTTTTGTTGTAGCGTTATCTCGGTTCATGAGATACAGTCTGGTGAAATTGATCAATAAAACTGAGAGCAATCACAGAAAAAGCAATATTGAACCGAAATTGAGCCGTGTAATATCGCCTTTAGATATTGCAATGCATTACTCCGTAAGTTCCGTAACTCCTTTTTAGTGGGCGCCATCTGTTAGTGTCTTATTATTGCTGTTCTGAACAACGCCATCTTGTAGCTATGAAAAACAGATGGAATACCTAGAATAACGCCACCTAGTGACCTGTAGCCAAATCATGTTAAGCTCTGATCTGAATTAGTTTTGTTCTAGACTAATAGGTGGCGCTGTAGTAGTCAAATAAATTACCTATTTTGAACGTTTCCATAAAAATCCTTATCAAGAAATGCCAAACAAACGTAGCAAGAAAGAAATTGTTAAACTTCAAAATCTCGTCAACCAACGGCACACAAACTTTAAATAATTTAATTAGAAATGCTTTTTATTTCTATTTTTAGAAGTTGGGAAACTCAAGAAACCACTAGTTATAAAGTCTGAATACCAAAATGTCGCAAGCCTCCCAAAAAATCCGTGAGTAACAATCCAGCTTGCTGTTTGTCTGTGACCATTCACCGTGCTTATAGATCATATTCTATTTCAGGTTTTGCTAAGCTATCCCTGAAGAAAAACAGACTGAAACTCGATGAAGCGCCACAGAAACGTAACCGCAGTCCAGATTTGATTATTCTTGACGATTCTTTCGACAAACTGAAGTCAAATTTGACAAAAAATGTGAGTAACTATGAAACATAACATAACATAAACTCACGCCTGTATCCCAGAGGGGTAGGCAGAGACCAGGGACTGCCACTTGCTACGATCCTGACAGATCACTTTCGCTTCCTCAACATTCATTAGTCGTTGCATGCACGCACGCCAGTTTCGGTGAAGTAACTATGAAGGTGGTTAAAAAACAATAAAAATGTATTCATATGACACGTTGAATTAAATAAAAAGTCCAATTCATCAATCAGTCTGTATACATCCACTGCTGGATGTAGGCCTTCAAGTCACACCAATTCTCTTTGTCCTCGGCCATCTTCAACCAGCCACTGCCAGCAATCTGAATAACTGAACGACTAATCGCTAAGGCTGAGGTTTAATCGGTTAGGCGGTTCTATTTACTTACATAAGGTAAGTGCAACTGGCTGGAGTTAATTCTCTGTCATTTCAGGTGCAATCTCAGCCAAGAATCTACTCTCCTATTGTGATAAATGACTCGTCTGAACTGTCTTATGATGCGGACATGCCACAGGTTACCATTTCAAACCAGTCACCTAGTAAGACTGGCAATGTAAGTAAATTGATTTGAATTGATCTGTACAAATAGCCTCAGTCTTGCCTGGTTACCATAGCACTAACTATCCTGGTTTGGGATCAGGACTAATGATTGTATTGTGTGGAAAGTACTATTATTATTGTAAATTATGGAATATATTGAAGCTGTGCAGCATATTAATTAACTCAGACTTTTAACTCAAGAACATGTAATTTGTAGTTTGGTTCATTGTGTAATTTTGTGTCATTGATTTGTTTGCAATTCTGAGATTACTGCCTATTAGAGATGGACAAAAAACTCATGAATTCTAGAGAAAATTTAATTTGCGTTGGCCCTTATGGAGTGCTATTTTAAAATAATGTCGACTCAAAATTGTTATCATGATTATTCTGTGGAAAACCTGCCAAACTCACTAAGAACATTTAATAAAGTAAAAGATAACTAAATCCCAATAAACACCGTTCCAGGTATCCTTCAATGGCTCCCAGTTGGACAACTCTGTCAAAGGGGTCCAAGAGTCACGTCCAAGCATCGGCGGCTGGTCACCGGCCCAGAGCATTCTCTGTGCCACTCCGAGGAACCTTCCTGTTCCCACTACACCGAAAGACAAAGCAAATGAGTCCCAGGAACACTGCACAATGAACAAAGTACAACAATCGCAAAAGAAACTGCTAAGCGACTTGTATGGTGAAGTATGGAAGTCAATACCAAGGCTATTTAAAGACGCTGAACGTAAAAATGACGGTAACTCTAACGGAGTGACAAAGAAATTGAACTTTAATGACGATGATGACAGCGATAAAGAGAACAACATCAGGAAACACATAAGAGAAAATAAAAAGTTGTATTTAACAAACTCTGACGCGAAACGGAAAGCTCAAGAGCTAAGTGACATAGAGCGTAAATCCAAAAAGAAACTTTACACGGAAAAGGTGCCCAATACTCCAGACCCTGTCAAGACTAAGGTCAAGGTTAAACGAGATGTAAATAGTACAACAAAGAAGGTCAAGGTACCTGGGCAGTCTGTTACGGAGATGGTAGAGATTCTAAAGGATAAGTTTGCCGGTTGCACAGTGGGAAAAGCTGCCAGCGATCTGTGTGTCACTCCAAGGAACAATGAAGTGAAGAGGCTGAGTTTTATGGGGTCTTTGGCAGGTAACAGTTATAATTGTTTATTACGTATTATATTTTGAGCACAAATTTAGACCATTGTATGAAATGAGACTGTTAGATTACTCCAGCCTTAGCGTTAATTTTTAGAAAATAATTTTTGCCTGAACTGGGACCAATCAAATCACAGATCTTTACCAGTGAAATGAGCGCAAGATGTGTGGCAGAGTAAATCACTCTTTGATTGGTTTATTCTGTGCATAAGTGGACGATGGATGTACTGAACTCACTCCAGTTAGCTGGCAGAATCGACAAGCCCCGCTCCCCTGGCGCAATTTGCATGAGTCAGTTTTTTGTGCTAGTTACTGACGTCTCTAGTTTTTAGGGAACCCTTATGGTTTCGCCATGTCCGTCCGTATCTGTCTGTCCGTTTGTCTGTCCGCGGCTTAGTACAGAGACGATAAGTACTAGAGAGCTGAAATTTTCTGTTTGCGGAAATATTAACTTTAAAGCGCAATTTTTTGTCGGAGTAGGATGTCACTCGCCCCCCCTCCCCCACTCCCGGCTAAACGGTTGATTGTAGAAACGTGAATAAGTTCAGCGCAGTGGCACATATAATGATCTTAAAAGGAAAACTATCACGGCTACTTAGCCTACTTAGGCTTTACAAGCTAACGAGTAATAGGCGACCAATTTATGAAAGGAAAACTTGGTACAAAATCCATTGAAAATTACTTTGATGAAGTTGTTAGTTCTGTAAAGCAGATAAAAACCCCTCCTTCTACGGAACCCTACACTGCGCGTGGCCTGACACGTACTTGGCCGGTGTTTTTTTTTACAAATATAGTACCAATTATTAGCTACGCTTGATAGCATAAAACAGCCAAAGCAATATAGAATAAGTGAAACAAATTGCGTGCCGGAAAAAATAGTTTCCTTGTTTTTGGGCATAATTTTTTGTTTCCCTCCTTAAAACCAGTAATCGCGAAGCAATCCTTCAATATTTTTCGAAATTAGATGTCAGTTTTTCTACCAGCGTGCCCCGAATTAAAATTCCAGACCACGTCCCTAACTGGCGATGCCATCCCGAAGCGTTCGAGTACCAGGACCATTACAAGTCGACCCGCGAGAAACTGACCAGGCGGCTGTTTGTCGACTTCAACAAGAATGTCTTCGGGGACCAGTTGGATGCTGATATGGTCATTACATGGGACAGCAAACTGAGGAGCACTGCTGGGTAAAGAGAATGTTGAAAACATACAATTATAAGCAGAACGAGCAGCTTTCAAACTGAGGTAACAAAATAGTAGCGAAATTGGCATGCTTAGCCGGTTGGCAGTGTTGTACCAGTTATGCGAATGTTTCCGTGTCTGTGAACTTTACTATCTACAAAAAATCTATACAGCCCATGAAAGTCGCCCACTGTTGGGCATAGGCCTCTTCACAGTCACGCCAACCTCGCTGGTCCCCTGCTAATCTTGTCCATGGTCCTACCGCCCTCTTAATGTCATCAACCTATCGAGTAGGGGCCTACCCACCGAACGACGGTTCTCGGCCACCATTTTGTGAGTAAACCAAAATCAATTTTTTTTATTCAAAGTAGCACAGAAACTGCGACTTAATGAACGTTACAAGTTAAACTAGGTGTCCATTTCAAAATCTAGATCAATTTGGAGAAAAAATGGATAAAAAAACTCCAAACTTAGTCTTTTGAAGTCCTTAATTTACAGGATTTATATAAATGTTCTAAAACTCATGCATTGAACTGGCTTTAATTCCAGACATCATTGTCATCTAAATAATCTTTAATCTTTTTTGGCACAAAGTGCGCTTCACACATTTTTTGAACCGCGTTTCTGGCAAGCTTATTATATCCTCAGGGATCTTATTGTAGAAACGTATACAATGCCCCATAAAGGATGTATTAACCTTTGCCAGCCTAAATTTTGGGAACGAAAGTTTATGTCTATTTCTAGTATTTACATTGTGTTGGCTACCTACAGTTTTAAAGTCACTGATATTTTTCCTAACATACATAATATTTTCATAGATATACTGACTAGCAACTGTTAGGATGTTAGTTTCTTTAAAGAAATCTCTTAACGAATCTCTATTGCCTAGCTTATATATGAATCTGATCGCTCTCTTCTGCAGGACGAAGATGGTCTCAATGTCTGCTGCCCGACCCCACAGTAGTATACCATAGGACATAATACTATGGAAGTAACTAAAATAAACAAGCCTAGCACAAAAAATTATCGAATTAAAATAATGAATAATCCATTCATCGGACTTTGTTGCCTATACGAACCTTTAACATCTCGTATTAAAGCAGTAAAGTCACAGAAAACGTACAGACTCAACAGAGTTTGGAGGAAATAATCATTGAATTATTCCAGTAATCATTGATTATTCCAGTAATCATTGAATACCCTTAGGGTGCACCACAGTGAGTTTTTTTTTTTAATTCCACCCCTGAAGGTGTGAAAAGTATTAATTAATTAATTAATTAACAGTGCTAACAATTCGTACCAAGCCCGCTTAGTTTAACAATCATTGCTCCACCCCAGCACAACAACGAACCGCCTCATCAAGCAGTCCAACGGCGACCGAGTCCGCACGTCTTCCGTCAAGCTCTCCATCAAAGTCCTGGACGCGCCGCAGAGGCTAAGGGACACGCTCATACATGAGCTCTGTCACGCAGCCACCTGGGTCATAGATCAGGAGCTGAGAGCGGGCCACGGACCTCTTTGGAAGAAATGGTGAGAACTCCTCTAACTTAACATTAAGCAGACTACTCTAACAAAGTCCTGGAGGCTATGGGATACGCTCATACACGAGCTCTGCCACGCAGCCACCTGGGTGATAGATCAGGAGCAGAGCTGTGGGTGGACCACGGACCGCTTTGGAAGAAATGGTGAGAACTAGAGCACAGGCCTTCTCTCAGAGAATATGGGCTTAATTACCACGCGTGCCCACCGCGGATTGGCGATTTCAAGCGCTGAGATATTTAAACACCTCAGGCACTTAGGTTTTCTCACGATGCTTTCCTTCGCAGTTAGCGAGTGATATTGCTACCACAACTCGCCCTCGCCGCGACTGCGCGGTCGGCAGAACGCTTGCCTCTCAATCAGGAGGCCGTGGGTTCGAACCTCGGCGCATGACTTTGTTTTCTAAGTTACGTACATTTGTGAATTTGTTGTGGCAATACCACTAGCTAACGGTGAAGGACACCGCTTGGGATTAATCTGATTTATCCAGCTCATGGAGAAAGCCCACACTCGGCCCCTGCTAATCTCGTCCATTGCTATCTGACGTCTTTAGCAATGTCATCGGGTCGGTCGTATACCTACTGATCGCTTACCCAACCTCGGCCGCTCTGTGACCGCGTTAGTCCTCCTACCGTCCTGCCCCCTGACCACTTGCCATCTCCACTTTAACTTGGTTGTGCGAGTACCACTTTGATCTTTTGCCTACTTGTAGTTACCGTTTTTTCTATGAGAAACCATCCTTTTTTCAGGGCAAGCCGAGCTTTGAAGGTTTATCCGGAGCTAGGCGAGATATCGCGCTGTCACGACCTCGAAATCCACTTTAAATACTCCTACAAGTGCACCAAGTGTGGATACACGTGAGTACAATTCATATTCCTAGTGTTAATTCAATGTTGTGCTATTTAATACCAGAACTATACTTCATAGTTTACTATGACAATTCGATGTCCACTGCAAATCAAATCAGATCAAAGTTTTTCATTCAAAGTAGCACAGAAACTGCGACTTAATGAACGTTACAAGTTAAACTAGGTGTCCATTTCAATATCTAGATCATTTTGGAGAAAAAATGGACAAAAAAACTCCAAAGTTAGTCTTTTCAAGTCCTTAATTTACAGAAATTATATAAATATTCTAAAACCTGGAACTCATGCATTGAACTGGCTTTAATTCCAGGCGTCATTGTTATCTAAATAATCTTTAATGTTATAGTAGCGTTTTTGGCACAAAGTGTGCTTCACACATATTTTGAACCGCCTTTCTGGCAAGCTTATTATATCCTCAGGGATCTTATTGTAGAAACGTACCATCATCATCATCATCATCATCATCAGCCATTTGACGCCCACTGCAGGACATAGGCCTCCCTCGTGGTTTTACAAACCATGAAGGGTTTTGCCATAATCGCCACGTTTGGCAGGCGGAAACGTATACAATGTCCCATGAAGGATGTATTAACCTTTGCCAGCCTAAATTTTGGGAACGAAATTGCCTAGTCGATAACAAGCAATAAGATTGACATACAATGAACATCGATTTGTCACAATAGACTATGAATTGTAGCGTTACAACGCGGCCGGGCGAAATAAGAGATGTGCTAACCTTTTATTTTGTTTCTTCTAAATAAAAGATATGCAAACCTCACTCAAATTCCAGAATAAAACGTCACTCCAAATCGTTGGACATCACGAAGAAGTGTTGCGGCTACTGCCGTGGCACCTTCGAGCTGATCCTTAATAAGAAAAACAAAGATGGCGTCGTGGTCTCGACCCCAGCGCGGCGCCGCGAGGTGAACGAATTCGCCCAATACGTGAAGGAGAACTACGGCAGCGAAAAGAAGGGGAAGTCGCACGCGCAGGTCATGAAGTCGCTAGGGGAGCAGTTCTCCGCGAAAAAGAAAGAGGCTTTGCGTGTATCTTGACACGATGAAGTGCACTGGAGTTTCTCTAGCTGAGAAACTGGGGAGGCCAAGTTGTTAGCGTGGAATTACGACGTATTGCGAGCGCTGCACAAGCTCCTCAGTGCTGACCTTGAAAGTTATCTTAACAGAGTGATTAATCTTAGTGACTAAAAACCGTAGGCTACCCGGATAGTAGTGTAGGTACAGACATTTTAGTGAATTCAGATTTTTGCTCCAGTTTATAGGCGGTTTGTTCCTAACGGTGTCGCTCGTCGTGCTAAAAATGGCCAAAAATGTACTGCTACGATGAATAGAAGCGATGAATTATCGTATTAAAGTATAAAAAGAAAATAGAAATAATGGTTTGGTCACGGCAATGGAAACCATACGCTTCACAACACTTCCACAGCTTCATAAAACCCCACAAACATCAACATTTCACTGCCACTTCACTTTTTCTTTACGAAACGCAGGAGTTCCTACTATTGGCGCCATTTTGTTTTTGCGATTTCATCTTTAGCTAAGACGAGTAGAGCGCGGTCCGAGTGAACAAAAAATGACCCGTTTTTATCAAGTACAACCCCCATTTTTGGTTGTATATAGGGTTTTTGTTACACCCTATATAACACACGGTTAAAGATCTTGAACGTGTTAGGCGTGGGCAAATAGGAAGGACGTGTAACGAGGACGTAGAAAAGACGCGGCGTCCTTTCAATTCACTTTCATACAAAACGTACGGAAGCGCCCACACAGATAACATGGGGACACGAAATCTATTTAACGCGTCGCGTCTTTTCCGCGCCCTCGTCCCACATCCTTCACCATGCCTTGTAAACACACGTTCTAACTCGAATGTAAGTGACTTTTCAGTGGAGAGGGCGCAGGTTCGTTCCCTTGAAATGCAATTGACTCAATGTTGACACTAACCGCCGATTTCTGAATTGAGAATTTCACGGAGAAAATATTGAAATAGTCCGCGGGATTCTCACAAAGGAACGTGACAGGCACATAATAACTATTTAGTTAGTGAAATTCTCTATTCAGAAACGGGCATCGGATTTACTGATGATGGTGAAAAATCGTGACGAAACCTGCGAGTTGAGATTTTCTCAACCTATGAAATTGCCGATTTGTTGTCATATATTATGACAATTACACTGTCTGGAACAGCACATCTGTTTGATGGAGAGAGGGAAGTAATACAGGGTGACCGTATTTTGAGAGAAGGGGGACCTTTTTTCATTGTGAAAAACAGTATTATTAATGATTTATCAGTAATCGTATACATATTTGTAAATATTCGTGATTACCGACCAAACTGTGGCTCCAAACTGTGGGAAGTAACGTAACGTTGAAAAATATTTTCTAATATGTTAAGTTCTATCCGCCTGCCTCTACGAGTATGATATTTGTGCATTTATCTATTTCGTGTTTCTTGTATCTCCTCCATGTAGGGATACTATAATATTTATTTCGTCACGTGTATTTTTATTAAAACTTATTTATGTATGTTTATCATAACTATATATGTAATGGTTTATGTAGGTTTATTGTTATTTATATAAGTATGTATTTTAATATTCATATTTGTACCGTCTCTCTTTACCTTCAGAATTTTTCCATCATACGGCTGTGTGGAAGAATTTGCTATTAGCAATAAGGCCGTCAATTCTACTGTATCTTTCTTATCTTATCTTAAATGCTTAAGAGTCTGACGACCTATATGCGTAAACAATTAAAAAAAAACAATTGAGTTAGCCCGCGCTGACCATAAGACACTTAAAACATAGTTTTTTACTTTTCGTCCTGATATTGTTTGTTTATGCTTAAGTGAAGTAATTTTGGGTAATATTTTTCAAAACTAGCACCATATGTTTTTAAGTCATGCTTTGAATGTCCTCTTAAAATACGGTCAACGAATTGAAAGTCACCCTGTAGAATCCTACTAATATGATAAATGCGAAAGTTTGTGAAGATGTTTGGAGGTTTGGATGTTTGTTACTCAATCACGCAATAACGGCTGAACTTGGCGTATAGATAGACAAAGATCTGAATTGAGATATATAGGTCGCGTCACGTAAAAAGAACGCTTCCAGTGAAGCAGCGCAGTAGGTGATTTATCGGTCTATTTGGTGGTATGAGGTGCGGCGGGGGGAGGGCGGCTCGCGCGTCGCATGGTTGCTCGTGCGCTATTGGTTCGTCAGTCGACCTTTGCTTCCCGCGCTGTGTCCACGTTACGTTTGTTCTCAAAATACCATCGCGCACAAAAGTTTTTGGTTACGAAATGGTTTTACATAGAAAAGTGAGGAAAATGATATATGACGTATATTGTTTTATGAAAAGAGAGGCGGATAATAAAGCCGTTGACAATTTAAAAGAGTGTATGAAACGGACCGCAAAAACAACAAAATGTTCCGAGTCTACAGTGGAAGGAGTTTCAACTTTACTTTAATTTTTTTTGTTAGATCAAATAAACATTCTTTACTGAATCAAACATGTTTTCAATTCTATTTTATGATTATTGGTAGGTAAATCGGAAATTATATTTTCCGATTTACCTACCAATAATCAATATACCTACTTAAAGCTTGTTCTAAAATAAAACAATAGATAATTTTGTGCGCGAGTGTACCCATGCGCAAACACACCCCCTCCACTTTCTCCAGCGCTCTTTTTACGTGACGCGAGTTATACCATACTTGATGTCCCTGTAATGTGTTCCCGTGGGATAATATTTATTTTAAGTTTATTATAGTCGGTGTGGTGCGAGCGAACGTTGTGTTTAAAAATAGATGGCGTTGTGCAAGAATCGTATAAACGGGTTCTGTGGCGGTACGAAGTTCGCCGGGACAGCTAGTAGGTAGGCAGCGTTTATTTCAAATCTTCATATTTTACGTCTCTGATGCTATCTCGCTCGCACAATCTAACATTTTTAGTTATTGTAAAAAAATAGTATACTTTTGGTAAATGATAGTAAGAGAAGTTGGTTTGAAGGTAATAAAAAACATTACGGACACTTTAAATACATTTTTGTTTTCCTATAATTAGGTTTTATTAATGAAAAATGGAAGAATAAGAAAAAAATATTTCATGAATGTCCGTAATTTTATTGTCTAGCAAACACTCGCACCCTTCTTTTTGTGTTCTGAGCTCGCACCGCATTTATCAGGTAGCATACTCATTGTAATAAAATCAATAAAAAAAATATTGTGCGATCGAGACAGCCTGTCAGGCAGGTGTAACAGCAACCTTAAGCGGCATACAATACAATACAATAAATTAGGTCATTGTATTGTATTGATGACCAGGCGCACAGTCGCTTAAGGTTGTTGTTACACCTACGAGTAACATGCAGCTGTGTCGATCGCACTTTCTTAATTTTTTTATTGATTCTATTATCATATTGGGACCGTGCGTCTGGTTATCAATGCAATACCATAAATAATGTCATCCTTGCGCCTTTTTTTTTTTTTAGTGAGACTGGTAGATTTTTTGGTCTTCATAATTTTTATGAAGTTTTGCTCGTGATTTTAGGTGATTATACAGGGTATGTGTATATTTTTGGAGGTAAGTGTTTTTGTATGAACTTTTGTAACTGTTACCTGTTTGTATAAATCATGTATTTTGCAACAGATGTAAGGTCAGTTTAGTTATTTTCTATTTATTATGTAGTTTAGCATAAAATATTGTAATTCTAAGACTATATAGGTCGTGAGGGTACCTACTACTAGGGTATGATTTTAAAGGATTGGCTATTCGATATTGTAACTAATAAAAATCATTCTTGATAAAAATACACCAGCTATATATTCTGACAAATATGAAAATTTTATTGCAATTTTATTTTATTTGGAAGGAACTCGTGTGACTGAAGTATATTTTTGACGATATACTAAATTGGTTTGTAATATAATTAGGTATTTAAAAGCACTTTTGCTGTTATGTGCAGAATTACTAAATAATGACAATCAATTTGAATCAATGCAAAGCTTGTATGACATGGCATTCCTCTCAACACGGTACACTCGGTCGGTACACTTGGAAATAAATTGTTGTGAAAAAATACCTTAAAGTTGGTTACAGTAAATGTTAAGGGAACGTTCCCATACTGCGTCACCCTTTTTTAGTGCCTACTATTGCGGGCACCGTCTCCCGCTCCTGAATGGGTCACGTAGTATGGGTGCGTTCCCTAAAGTAGAATAATAAAATAAAACGACAAATCTTCAATACGGTTCTTTATTTATTTATACATAGTAATATGTCAGTTGTCATTTTTGTTAAACAATACAGTCTTGGAAATATTAAAATGAAAAATATTATTATAATTTACAACAACCGGATCTTCTCCGTATTCATTTGTGTTTTTTTTAATGGGTACTTCATAGTAGCCCGCACGTTTATTTACAGCTTATTTATTTAATTACAAATACAAAAATAAAATAAAGATTGGCATAAGTACGGTACCAATTTTCACCATACCTTGTTTCATCATCATTCATTATAGGTTACAATAATTAACGAATTATTTACATAGGAATTACATTTTATGAGCAGAAAAGTAATAAAAAAAATGGTTTAATGTCCAAGGGATTTTCTATTTTTATTGTATAAATATTCTTTCGCTAATTTTTACACTTTTAATTAACTATCTATTTATAATAGTGCCAACATTCATAATCATATGCAATATTTTGTCGTTATAAAATACATTTATGTATTAATATTATGTGATTGTGTGATACATAACTCGCTTTAGTTACCTATTTGCTTTAAGGATAGTTCACCCGGTATTCTAACAATGAGATATTGGTTATAAAATGGCGATAACATTGGATTATTTAAAACTCTAAAAATGGCAGCATAGTGGTTAGTTTATTTGTTATTTCATGCTGACTAGGCAGAAATGCTTATTCTCGTGAGTATTCTACAAATATAATTCCGTAAAACTTGGAGATTATTTTATTGGTCAAGACGAACGGTCTAACCCGTTAAGGGGCTACCCGGAACTAACGGGCGCCAGTAGTGAAAAAAAAAAAACTTCACACCACACGTGGTCCTCGTCCTAAACTAGGATACCCTGTGCTATGGTAACCAGGCAAGGACATCACGAACAGGCAACGACATCGGAAATAGAGCCAAAAACTAAAAAACTTTTATTAGTTACGTCGTTTTTAGCGGAATTCGATTTGTACCAGTTTATACCTCTTGTATCCTAAATTCTAGGCTGTGTTTTAAAAACAGCTATCACCATTACCCATAGACAGGTCTTATTTTTGAAAAATCGATCCCACTAAGTCACTCTGAAGACGTAGTTAAAGTCGGTTTATGAAAGGAATTCCTCTTTTAGTGGGATCGACTTTTTACAAATAAAACTGATAATGTTCACCTTTAGCAAAAACGGATTATTAAAGAAGATAGATATTTTTCCATCGATGGCGCTGGTTAAGTCCGGGTCGCCCCTTAAGGCGGCCTCTCGAAAACCAATTCCCATACCAACGTAGTTAGGTTTTAATTCACAAACGACAGTCGGATCTCAATGACACTTTACCAATATGTTTAGAAACAAACTTATCACAAAGAAATTATAGTCCCGGTGATTAGTTTATATGACAGCTGTAATTTCTTCTTTATTCTGTTATTCTCATTTGTAAGCAAACTTTGATTTGTGTCTTTTAAGCATATTGGTAAAGTGTCATTGCGATCTGGCACGTCGTTTGTGAATTAAAACCAAAGTACGTTTGCATGGGAATTGCTCCTAAGGGACCCTCTTAAGACCCAGCACGTACGTCGTCGGTCAAGCTGTGAAAGTTTGTGGTTTATCCTGGCTGTAAGTCGAGACCATTTTAATATTCCTCCTTCTCCATTATTTCTATAAAATCTGTTAGAGTCCGTCGTTTACAAAATTCTATTATGTGGTAACACAGAATAGGATAAAGATACTCTATGCTGTTTTAAATGTACTATTGTAGGCAGAAACAATAAGTTACCGCTATAATGTCAAAAAGTATAACATACAACAGGGACAATAGTAAAATGAAATTGTTAAATATTGTATTATTCTTGATTAACATTGGACATTAAAATTATTGCGGTATTTTGGACATAGATGTAGATTTGCATTCTACAAAATATTTTTATTCGTTAGTCAAGGTACAATTAATATCATTTAATAAAAAATAAAGCAGTGTAAAAACAACTCCGAAAAATATGTACGAGGATTAAGTTGGATAGATAATTATTACAACAATACAATTAATATTTTAAAACTATGGACAGATTTGTTTGAAACAAATTTTAAATGAATATCACATACAGTCGGTTCTTAGCAAAATAATCGAGATTCTAAATTCTGAATCAATATATTTTGCCAAAAAGCGAATTGTCATTTTACTTATCGGCTACACGAGTGATTAATTTACAATATTTAAAGTTAACTATTGGCTATATATGCAACAATTCCTTTGTCAGATTTTAAAATGTGAATAATATGGCGACAAAAAATATAAAAAAATATTTTTTGACAAACATAACTATTTTTACTAAAAATCTACTTAGGCGTGAAAGTATTGTGTTAACGTTTACGAGGCCTTACTAACGAAAATCTTAAACCATACAAAACTATTTACACAGAGGCCGAAATGCAATTGCCTAGCCATTAATTACGTGTAATTAAAATCGTTAGTTTATAATCCTAACTAATATACATTTACAGTAACTGTACACGCGATTATTAGACGAAATTCTGAGGTTCATCAGTCAGTCACACTTTCCGTACAGTCACAAACGTTCACTCGCGACAACGGAATCCAAAGTCATGAACGATAGTGTCTGACAGTTCACGTTCTATATCAAAAGCTAAGATTCTCTGCCGCGTAAAACGGCAGCGTGATAGCGAATCAAGTCTGCTGAGGACCATCTTCGAGCGGTCGGAATCTTACGAAACCGTCCTGTGCCACCAGCATGCTCCCATTGCCATCTTCTTTAGGATCTATCTCATCCTGTGGCTGAGAATAGGACGCTTCGTAACCACAGTTTCTCGGGGCGGGCTGAGGTGCAAATCGCTCGTTCGGATCAGGCGAGAACCCGTACAGATCCGTGGACTTCGGTCTGTCTGGAAAGCCGTTGGTTTTGCCCCGTTTCTGGCTGCCACTCGAGTTGGCAGTGGACGGAGACTGGTTCCGACGCTGGGAAGTCCGCTGCTGGCACGCAGCTTCGCAGTAACTTCTGTTCGGGTTCAAAGTCTGAATGCCAGAAGTGTGGTAGGATGCGTTTTCCGTGTTATAGTTACCGTATTCGTCGGGCAAATGGGGCTGGTGGTAATGATGGGACTCGTAGCCCATTGTCATGCAGTTCTGCACGTTCTTGTTCTTGAGTCGGTGCTTTTTTCGGGGATTGCTATTCGTCCTACCCGAGTTCCTGTCGTAAGACATGTGCTTGAAGTTGTGCGAGCTACGGTTTGAGGCTCCCCCGTTGTAGTTCTGATTCTTTATGTCCCTAATGAAATCGCTGTTGCTGCCGTATTGTATGACGTTGTATTCGTGGTCTAAGGGATCGTCCCCCTGCAGGGATTGTATGGCAGGATCACAGTTGGAATAGTGATCGTCTGATGCCGATTCAATGCCGTTATATCCAGGCATGTTTGGATGATGTTTGATTAAATGATTGGCCACACCTTGGCTGGATGCGGCGTTACTGGACTCTGTTGAGCTGCTATGGCCAGCGTTGGCTATGGAGCTATGCCCGGAATAGTTTTCCGTGCCAGAGTTGTTATCGCACACCCCAGCCAAGGTATGTTGGAACCTTGGATGGTCTTGTAATGGGCCACAACATTGCTCGGGGATAGTTGGGTGGTGACCAGCAGTCTCATATATGGGTTTACCAGTCCTCAGAGTGTATGTGTGGAGGTTTGTATTAGTATTGCAGATAGCTGGGTAATCTGACTCGAATTGTTCGTTACTCGACCCAGCAGTGCATGGGAAGAGACCGAGCCCAGATATTTTATGGCCATCGGTTTTCTCGTGTTGCAAAGAGGCAACAATCCCAACCTTGAGACTTATGACCCACGATATAAGCGCTACGATGCTGATTTCAAGGAGTCTCAAAGAGAATTGGTATCCCCACTGGAGCCAGTTGAATTTGGTCATGTTGACCTGGCTTATACCGATGATGCCGTAGATTTGCAGGGTCGCCATTAAAACGAATAGTAAGGCCGTGGCCAAGTTTATGTGGATGGCTTGGTACAAATTCTGAAAACCGTGAATGTACGTGTGACTTTTCTTCTGTAGTATATTCTTGAGCATTTTATACACATAGAGATAGCATAACCCCAACGTTAGGCACGCCATTATAAATATAATTTGACACGTTAGTCCTAATACCCTTTTCTCGACCCCGTGAGGAGTTTTATAAATAGTACTATTATTCTCGAAGATATGCAACATTAAACACGACAAGAGGTGCAGACAACCTCCTATGATGACTGTCCTAGAACGAAAAAGGAACGAGCAGCAAGTATTTTTGAAGTTGATGCTGTTAGTCAGCAAAAACAAAATGGTGGACGCGAAGGCTACACTCAAAAATATCTCTGGGACGTGCAGCAGAATTTCGCTTAGAAAAATAGGCAGAGAATTATTGATATTGTACGGGTCGTAGCACATGTAAAAGATCCTCATGAGACAAACGAACACCAGTATCAAATGCAAAATAATGAAGTAGTATTGTGTGAACAAATGCGTGAACTTATTGTAGCAAATTATCTTGAATATCGAATATACAGCGAGTATTGTGAACATCACCGTTGCTAGGTAAATATGTACATTCCACGCGAAGGGCCAGGTCACTCCTTGCCTTTGCACCGCATTGTTCCCTTTGCCGTCCTGCTTGAAGATCGTCCTGTCCTGGTTCGTATTCGGGAGGTACTTCGACCTTTCTGTTGACACCTCAGGATCTCTCAGATCGAAACCCACAGTGGTAGCAGGACTGAATTCCTCCTTCCTACTCTCATTTCTTCCTGTAGCGTAGTGATTCAAGTTTCTTCTTGTGTTCGTCTCACCGTTTTCTTCAACGATTAGAGGCCTATCAATGTTGTTGATGACGGCTAGTACGCCTTCCGTGGAAGATTCTCTGACGGCATCGCTTAGAGTGACAACATTGTCTTTAGTTACAAGGACATCGCTTCTGGAGGTCTTTTCTAGAGTTGGTTGTGGTTTGGCGGTGACTGTCCTGAGTAGGACGTCGGGTATGTCTTCCTTGCGTCCGTTGGAGCCAGATAGTATCCGCGAGATTGTGGGGATGTTCAAGGAGTTGGGGACGAAGTCGGTGAAGTTGGCCTGGTCTGTTCCTTGTGGCTTCACTTCGTCCAGTTCTGCGTCAGGCTGAAATTAGAAGGGAATATATGGTTAGAATTCAGTTCGTAAACCTGATCTGACGACGAAATCCAAGACAGTAAGACAAAAAGAAGATGCGCAGGACATAATGGTATTTTTAGGGTTCCGTACCCGAAGCCAAACGGGACCCTATTACTAAGACTTCACTGTCCGTGTGTATGTCCGTCTGTCGGTCTGTCCGTCCGTCACCAGGCTGTATCTCATGAACCGTAATAGCTAGGCAGTTGAAATTTTCAAAAATAATGTATTTCTGTTGCCGCTATAACAATAATACTAAAAACAGAATAAAACAAATATTTAGTGGGGGTCCCATATAACAAACGTAAGTTTTTGCCGCTTTTTGCTCGATATTAAAAACGGCAACAGGTAGATACGTGAAATAATCACAGAATATTTAGTTCTATATTCGCTTCAAAAATAAATAACTAAATTAAAATAAATATTTAAGGGGGCTCCCATACAGCAAACGTGATTTTTAGGGGTTTTTTTCTCGATCTTTGTGTCTAATGTTGTATAGATAATGGTACGGCACCATTCGTGCACGAGTCCGACTCGCGCTTGGCCTCTTTTTGATATGTTAAGATTAACTAATTTTTAATTTGTTTGTAAGTTTTTTAAAACACAGGTATTATTCGTTTTACACTAAACTTGTTTAAACTATTGATAGTTTGTATCGAAGCGTCTTGGGATGTATAGGTAACATCGTTTAATAACAAAAATACATAATAACATGTTATTACCATGTACGACCCTTGCCTACTGTAGACAATATATAATACTCGTACTGTTTGTACCTGCTGTACTAACAGTTCTGTCAAGTATATTGTCCGGCTAAAACAAAAATTGTTGGTATTCAAGTGACAGAAAGTAATGTGAGGAAACCTGACATTTAACACTTAAAATCGTCCAGAACATCGATTGCCTCCGCGTCAAGAGCTTAACAGCATTCCAACGTAATCTACACATGCAACTTATTAACCCAAACAAACAAAAAGTGCCCTCAAAAATCTCCCCCAAATATTGCCAAGGAAACCAACCTTATGACTTGGAGTGTTAAGGGCCTTTTTCTTCTGCGGCTCCAATGCGACCGGGGGCTGCGGAGGCGCGGGCGGCGGGGCTGGTACTTGAGGGGATGAAGTCTCCTGGAAAAAGAAAAAAGTCCCACTTATACTTTTTTGTAGGGAGAGAAAGTTTATGTGTGGCGTGTCCGAAGGATTTCCTGACATATGTGTGGAAGGAGTTTTAAAATAGATTTGAGAGCCTTTGATGTGTAAAATAGTACCCCCACACATTGTTGTTATGATTTGAATGAAGAGAAAAGTTGTTGATGACGAAATTCTTGCAAGATCAAAGACCGCACATATACCTAATCCAAAATCAAAGGACCAGACCCGAGAGTTTAATAGAGAGTAACAAGAAACAAGAAATGAAGTCCTTCAGAAGTAGGTAAGTATGTCTGGTGTTACTTCGAATAACAGGATACACAATAGTTTCATTAAAGTACGTTGTAGACTGAAAGAGGACGTAGTGACTAGAATTGAGAAAGAAATGTTGCGTTGGTTTGGACATGTGGAGAGGATGAAGGAAAAAAGATTGACGAAACAAATATATCGAGCGAATGTGGGTGGAAGGGCCGGTAAGGGACGTCCCAGGTGGGGATACTTTGACCAAATAGGGGATGTATTAGCAAAGGGCAAGGTAAAAATTACCCAAAACCGGCGTGCGAGCATGCAACGACTAATTATTATTATTATTAATACGTTTATTGCACATAAGTAAAAAATACAATGGCAATGTGGCGGACTAATGGATGTTGAGGAAGCGAAAGTGATCTGTCAGTTTATGTATGTATGATATAGCCACGACAATAGTATTTGTTATTTGTTAGTCGGCAAAACAATAACAGTACAATCTCATTCCAATAGTAGAACCACTAGTCTCTCGCGAAGAAGATCGAATTGCCCGAGGCGCCGAGTGAAATTGCACGGGTTTATACCATTGGGATGCGATCGGTTACGAGACTACCAACAGTGTCAATGAAACCACCATTGCCGTACTAATATTACTCTATTGGACAACTGTACATTTTAGGGACTCAGTAGGCCACTAATTTTTAAAATCAAAGAGCATCCTTTTATATCATCCGTAATTTTTAGGCTCACTCTGTAACTTACTTAGTAAGAAGCAAATAAATGAATAGGTAAAGTACTAGTATTATTATTAGAGACTCGTCCGTTTTGGATTCACTTAAAAAGCATCCTTCCTGTCTTTTTGCGGGAAGCCTTTCACAACATTTTCCGTCTTAGTTATAAAAACGCGATTTCTTAAAACACTTCCAAAACGCCGATTAAAATAGTCTGTGGTGGGGATTTTACAAGGAAAAAATGAAGCCACAGATTAAATAAACAGATATTCAGATTGGTTCTAGAGGAATCGCGTTTTTACAAATAAGGCCGTTTCTCTGCAAATAAATAACCTGAAAACCATTCTTCAGTGTCGATAAATAATTAATTAATTGAAATTTATGAAGTTTTACTTATTGGAAGGTTGGAGTTCCATAATTTTTTATTCTCGATAGGTACTGAAGAAACGGTTTGTTTTGCGCTATATCAATAACATGTTAGTACCTACAACGTTCATGCAGGTTTTATAGACTGCGTTTTGCATCTATGCAGATATTGGTATATATTGTATTTATATTAGTATGTAGATATTATAGTTTCATTTTCAAAAATAATGTAACAATTAAGTAGTAATAATTTTGTGCTTTACATGCCCTTTTCCCGCTGTCTGTTTAATACTCGAAACGTCAAGACTGGCTGGAAGTAATTTCTCTTGAAACAATTCGGCCCTTGCCCTTAGTCTAAGACATTCATGTTTTTTTAGGTGCTAAATTTTGTATTTTGTGCAATAAAGTGTAACAAACAAACTGCTTATTTTAAGTCTGGGTTCTCCGAGCGCGCGGATTTGTATGAGACTTATTGCGCTGCGCGAGCGAAATGTTGGCGGCACAGAAGGCATTTATGAAATTACAGAAATACTCCTCTTAATAGAATGTTGATGACCGACGTCACTAACACATTCAGTGATAGTCATTTTGGTATATTTTTTATTATCTAAAACTCAGTAGGTACAGCTCAAATAAAACCATATATAATTAACCATATATAATTTAGACTCATGTTCGCGATTTGTTCTGATGCTATAAAGTTTAAAAAATCATAAAAATGATGCACGACGGCCCTGGATAGGACATTGAAAAGTAATATACCTATATTTTTCGGATTTTAAATACTAACCCTAGAGAGTAAAATGTATCTTAAAACACCTGATTTAGGGGTAATGTCGGAGGACCCAGCCTTAACCTAAGTTGTTCCTCACCTGTCCCGGGGGCCTGATGGGTATCCGCTCGTGTCCCGGGCCCAGCGAGGGCGGCGGGATGGGCCGCCGGTTGAGGTAGTTATTGCCCTCAGTGTTGGTTCCTGAGGGAGAGGACATAATTTTTAATACAAAAAATACAAATAAAAAAATCATGCAAACGAAGTCGCGGGCAACAGCTAGTTTTACTATATCTTAACTCATACCTAATATTCATGGCTCAGGTGGACTTATGACTGTATCCTTATTACATACCGCGATACTAGAATGTTCAGTGAATATCGCGGTGTGTGATAAGGACGTAGAATGTTAGAATATACAGTGTGTAATTATCCTCACAACACAAACACTAATCCTGGTCCCAAACTAGGATACCCTGTGCTCTGTGTTTACGGTGTAAACGGGGATTATTCTACTCATCAATGTCATAACTTTTCTTGTGAGACTAACTCCGAAATAAGATGAATAAATACCATCTGTACATTCGCTAGAGAAACATCTTCAATGCACAGTGTCCTCTTTGAGATGACAAACAAATACTTAGTTGCACACAATTCATTCACAGATTAATGGACAGATAAAATCGAATCGACCAGACATTTGTTACTTTTTAAAAACCTATTTAGAGGCTAAAAAACCCACCCATGCCGGGACTTGAACCCGCGACCTCGGTCTTTAAAATAACTCAATTTTAACCCGGTTTCACTTGACGGTTATGAAAAACACGAAGGAGGCCTATGTCCTGCAGTGGGCGTCAAATGGCTGATAATGATGATGATGACTTGACTGTTACACGATGGTATTTTTTTCGATATTTCGCAATTGGCCTTGTTCCACCTTTCGACGTAGTTGATGGCTTCCAGACAAGAAATAACAAAACTGGTAAGTGGTTCAAATACATATTTAAACCGTCTTTCAAAAGGATTTTCAATTCGTACATATATTTTTTTATGTAGGTATCATAAGCAGCCTATATACGTCCCACTGTAGGGCACAGGCCTTCTCTCAGAGAGAGAGAGCATGGGCCATAGATTACTATATTAAGTATGGGCTTAATCACCACGCGTGACCACCGCGGATTGGCGATTTCAAGCGCTGAGGCATGTGAATAGCTCAGACACCCAGGTTTCCTCACGATGTTTTCCTTCACCGTTAGCGAGTGGTATTGCTACTATAACTTCACAAATGTACATAACTTAGAAAACAAAGTCATAGGTACATGCCCGCACTGGGAAACGAACCTGGGTCTTCCGCTTCCGAGTCCAATGTTCACTAGGCTACCACCGCCGCTATGTAGGTATGTTCAGCGATAATTCTTTACCACGTTAACTGATTTCATTCATTATTGTTTTGTTGCAAAGGGTACCTCCCGGGTGGTCCCATAAAAATTGGTCAAGATCTTTTGATGACAAAGTCATCGAACCCTAAGTTTTTTTAAGGTTAAAAAAGGAGTTACATCTTATTACGTTAAGTTTAGGTAAACAGTTGCTCAGTGGTTTGTCCGATGAGAAACGTCTCGCTTCGATCCCCAGCCTGACCTGAATTCATCTCTAATTTATGCTGTTTACGTTGATCTTTGTTGCAGTTACGTTACCAAGCCGAATTAGGTCATATTGATCTATAAGAATTCACTCCTTCTTCATCTTATTTTTAACTCTTTGTCTCTTATCTGGCAGCTTGTATCCTAGTGCCTTTCAGCTAACATAGATACATAGACTATCGTCTGTATCCCAGAGGGGAAGGCAGAGACTAGGCTTTGAACTTTTCACAAAAAAAAATACACTAGTTTCAAGCTACGTGTTTCCACAGCTTCATTCTTTAGAATAAGCATTTGCAATAAAAATCAAATAAATTCTTGATTCACTTAATTTCTTACGAAAGTTTTAGTTTTTTTTTGTTAGATTAGTTGCTTACTTGTGTAGTGCTTACGAAAGGAGGGTACGAGTCTTAAGAGTGTTTAAGTCTTGATATATGATTATATTCTTTTTCGATTTGATTATCTCAGGACCGTTGCAAGTGGCAGTCCCTTGTCTCTGCCTACCCCTCTGGGACACAGGCGTGAGGTTATGTTATGTTTATTCTTTTTGTTGCACTAATCCGTGCTGAGGACAATTTTAAAAACCTATTTGGAGGCTAAAAATTACACCCATACCGGTACTTGAAACCGCGACTGGCTAACCGGGGTATATGGACCGGTGTGAAGTTAGCTGACAAACATAGCTGACACTATTACACGACCAAATAAAATGGTCGTTTTTAAAAAAGGCTTTCATAAGCCAGTAGGTACGACAAAATGCCTATGGCAATAATAAATTTATAATGGTATTAAACGGTCAAGACCGAAGACCAAATGTTATATTTAGAATTAAGCAATACTGTCCCATCAAAAAATATTCTGAGATAAGCTCCTCACAACTAAGCTATTTTGGGGAACATTCTGACCGTAAGTAATTGTGACAATAAAAGATGTTAAAACATATCTTAATTATGGCTCAATACCGTGGCATAGCAGTGAAAACGTGAAGAAATAAAAAATATTCGCAAAATTTTCAGTACGCGTTTATGTTTCTTATTGGGATACTAAAAAATTAGAATTTCTAGAAGGCTGGATCTTAGTTATTACGGTTCCTTAGATACTAAGGAAACTGTTAAGGTATAAATAGAAGCATCAAACCCTTCAGTTTTTGTGATAAAGTGGAGCAGACAAACAATTTGTGAGAAAAATCTCTCCGGAGTTGCGCCCTCGACGACATACCGCAGAAAACAGAATTTCTACCACTTTAGAAATACAAAATTATGATTACATAGACTCTAAAGTATTTTAAATAAATCAATTTATACCTTCAGACCATTCAGTTTCTCTGAAATCGGGCGATAGACAAAAATAATGGAGAAAATTTCAAAAAGCCCTTTATGATTTTCTTGGGATATACCAAAATAACGAATTTCTAACAGGCTGGATTTATGTTATTTTGGTTTCATAGATACTACTTAAACTACTTATTTATAAATTGAGACATGAAACCATTCAGTTTTTGTGATAAAGCGGAGCTGACAAATAATTTGTGAGAAAAATCTCTCCAGAGATTCTTTCTGGGCGACGTATTGCAGCAAAACGAATTTCTACCACTTTAGAAATGCAAAATTATGATTGCAGAGACTCTAAAGTATTTTAAATAAATCAATTTATACCTCCAGACCATTCAATTTTTCTGAAATCGGGCGATAGACAAAAATAATAGAGAAAATTTAAAATAACCTTTGTGTTTTTCTTGAGATATACAAAAAAAACGAATTTCTAACAGGCTGGATTTATGTTATTTCGGTTCCTTAGATACTACTTAAACTACTTAACTATAAATTGAGACATGAAACCATTCAGTTTTTGTGACAAAGCGGAGCTGACAAATAATTTGTGAGAAAAATCTCTCCAGAGTTTCTTTCTGGGCGACGTATTGCAGCAAAACGAATTTCTAACACTTTAGCAATGCAAAATTATGATTGCATAGACTCTAAAGTATTTTAAATAAATCAATTTATACCTTCAGACCATTCAGTTTTTCTGAAATCGGGCGATAGACAAAAATAATGGAGAAAATTTAAAATAACCTTTGTGTTTTTCTTGAGATATACAAAAAAAACTAATTTCTAACAGGCTGGATTTATGTTATTTCGGTTCCTTAGATACTACTTAAACTACTTAACTATAAATTGAGACATGAAACCATTCAGTTTTTGTGACAAAGCGGAGCTGACAAATAATTTGTGAGAAAAATCTCTTCAGAGTTTCTTTCTGGGCGACATATTGCAGCAAAACGAATTTCTAACACTTTAGCAATGCAAAATTATGATTGCAGAGACTCTAAAGTATTTTAAATAAATCAATTTATACCTTCAGACCATTCAGTTTCTCTGACATCGGGCGATAGACAAAAATAATAGAGAAAATTTCAAAAAGCCCTTTATGATTTTCTTGGGATATACCAAAATAACGAATTTCTAACAGGCTGGATTTTTGTTTTTGTCTATCGCCCGATTTCAGAAAAACTGAATGGTCTGAAGGTATAAATTGATTTATTTAAAATACTTTAGAGTCTATGCAATCATAATTTTGCATTGCTAAAGTGTTAGAAATTCGTTTTGCTGCAATACGTCGCCCAGAAAGAAACTCTGGAGAGATTTTTCTCACAAATTATTTGTCAGCTCCGCTTTGTCACAAAAACTGAATGGTTTCATGTCTCAATTTATAGTTAAGTAGTATAAGTAGTATCTAAGGAACCGAAATAACATAAATCCAGCCTGTTAGAAATTCGTTTTTTTTTGTATATCTCAAGAAAAACACAAAGGTTATTTTAAATTTTCTCCATTATTTTTGTCTATCGCCCGATTTCAGAAAAACTGAATGGTCTGAAGGTATAAATTGATTTATTTAAAATACTTTAGAGTCTATGCAATCATAATTTTGCATTGCTAAAGTGTTAGAAATTCGTTTTGCTGCAATACGTCGCCCAGAAAGAAACTCTGGAGAGATTTTTCTCACAAATTATTTGTCAGCTCCGCTTTGTCACAAAAACTGAATGGTTTCATGTCTCAATTTATAGTTAATTAGTTTAAGTAGTATCTAAGGAACGGAAATAACATAAATCCAGCCTTTTAGAAATTAGTTTTTTTTGTATATCTCAAGAAAAACACAAAGGTTATTTTAAATTTTCTCCATTATTTTTGTCTATCACCCGATGTCAGAAAAACTGAATGGTCTGAAGGTATAAATTGATTTATTTAAAATACTTTAGAGTCTATGCAATCATAATTTTGCATTGCTAAAGTGTTAGAAATTCGTTTTGCTGCAATACGTCGCCCAGAAAGAAACTCTGGAGAGATTTTTCTCACAAATTATTTGTCAGCTCCGCTTTGTCACAAAAACTGAATGGTTTCATGTCTCAATTTATAGTTAAGTAGTTTAAGTAGTATCTAAGGAACCGAAATAACATAAATCCAGCCTGTTAGAAATTCGTTTTTTTTGTATATCTCAAGAAAAACACAAAGGTTATTTTAAATTTTCTCTATTATTTTGTGAGGAGCTTATCTCAGAATAGTTTTTGATGGGACAGTATTGCTTAATTCTAAATATAACATTTGGTCTTCGGTCTTGACCGTTTAATACCATTATAAATTTATTATTGCCATAGGCATTTTGTCGTACCTACTGGCTTATGAAAGCCTTTTTTAAAAACGACCATTTTATTTGGTCGTGTAATAGTGTCAGCTATGTTTGTCAGCTAAGTTTGTCAGCTAACTTCACACCGGTGGTATATGGTTGATATATGGTTTCCCTACGGACTCGGCCTATGATCCGAAATCTAACTGAGCACAATTGTCCGAACTTTCACACGAAATCACTGATCGAGAAACAAATATGATCCCAACCAATTGACCGTCCTATAGAGGGTAGAACAAAAAGTCCTCTGGCCAACTTTTGGGAACAATTGCTCTGGCGCTATTGACGTAGAGGAAAGTGTCTATTATCACCTGGGGACCTAGTTTGTGGGCAGTTAGGGACAAGTTTTCAGTGTTATCCATCAGGAGAGTTCGGGGATAGTCTCCTGAAACCTTAGCCCTTTTGAACTTGTCGAATAAAGTTGATTCCTAAGAAGACTATTGTAGGTAAGACGTGACTTTAACAACTTGCTAAATACCATTTAAGTATTTAAAAATTATTACGCTTTGTGCAAAAAGAACAAAATCAATAAAAAAAAACATTCAGAAGACAAAGACGTCAGCCATTAAATGAATTTAAACCAAATTTAAAGTTAGTTTCTTTGTCCATTTATTCTCTGGACCTTTCTTTAACATGTACCATTTGTTTACTTTACTTTTTTTCTCCCCTACAGCGCCGTCATAACATCTCCTAACCTTCTGACTTACCTCTAAGTGTGGGCTTGTCGCTTCGGGTAGCTTCTGACCCTGTGACTTACCTCTAAGTGAGGGCTTGTCGCTTTACAGTAGCTTCTAACCTTCTGACTTACCTCTAAGCGTGGGCTTGTCCGCGAATGGGTTGCGGTACTCGGGCGGCAGTGGGGGTGTGAAGAAAGCGCGGCCGGGGGGGGCGTAGGAGGGCACCGCGCCGCCCCCCACCCCCGCCAGCAGCGCCGCCCCGTGGTGCGCAGGCGGCCTGTGGAAGAACACAACTTTTAGTACATCATTTCCCCAACAAAATGCCACGCAACTCGACGAATGTTTAAAATATTGTACCAACTTCTTAATAACCTAGTCGGACTCTTACGACAAAAAATCTAGGAAGTGATTCAAGAACCAAAACTATATGCGAGAGGTCTAGGTTCTCGAGCCCAAGCATGAACCAGTGGCTAACGTTTCCTTTTGTTAACAATTTTTTTAGAGTTAATAAGAGTAGATTAAAGCCCTTAAGTAAGAAAAAGGATGAACCGTTTGTTTAGTTAATCACGAGTCTTAAAATTGTAGAGTTGTAATTTGACGAACAGTGTAAGCGTGACAGCCTTTCGAGGCAAAAATCTAAATGTACAATATGACGAAAGTACCTGGATTAAAATAAAGTCCCTTTCTATATTAAGCTAGGTTAGGTACAGACATCACTGGGCTGCTACGCAATTGTAGCTCTTATCACACATGACATAAACACGAGCCTTATCGAGGGTTATCTCCCGGTGTCCGTAACTAATAATATATTATAAAAGGGGAAGGCCGAAATGGAACTGACTTCTAATAATTTATTCACTTAGGGGCCCTCGCTACAGCAAATACTGTACGTTTAATGCGAATATTCATATATAATTCAACAAAATTGCGAACAATTTCCATACGCAACAATTCACTTCTAAGTTCGATGACCTATCTTTAATATTTTAATACCCAATCGTTACTGATCCCGATGGGCGAACAAATACAATAAAATCGAAGGTCGCCAAATGCTGGCCTGTCTATGTATGTAAATGACAAAGCTGGCAGCTTGCCCGCAATCCCATAGTCCTCGCGCTTTATTTTTCGTACGAAAACCGCATTTTAATGAAGCCCTACAATACAGCGAAATACAAAAAAATCACCAAAGGACAGTTCCCGCCATTTTTATTCCGCGGAATTTTCACCGATTTTCACGTGTTGGTAACATTGTTCTCTGAAATTGGGTAGGTAAAAATAAAAAAAGTGTTTGTTTTTATATATTATTTAGAAAATATAGGCCATTTCAGAAATACTATTTCAGTAACTTATTTTTCCTTGCTTTTGTTAATATTATATTAATATTTTAGTATTCACCGGAAGTGACGTCACCATCCCAGGTTGAATAGTAGCAAATCCATACCCACCAGAATAAAAAAAAAGCTGGCAGTTTTGTAAATGTCAAATCTGTCAACTTCATAGTCTTCATAGTTATGAAAGATACACGCTACAACAACGAGACACTGGCAAAATCCCTGTGCACCCTACAAGCACGGGGCAAAGTCCAAATAAAAAAAATAAAAAAAGTCTTCATAGTTCAACGAAACAAGTGTGACAATCTGTGACAGACAGATGCATCGGTGTGGTGTGGCCATCACAATTTTTTTAATTAGTAATATAATTTTTGTTTGTCATGATTCTTCATTAGAACTTACCTCAGGGGCACCGATGATCTTGCCGCAATTTTTTTATATTTTGTATAAGTTTCTTTTTCTCGGTTATTCTTGTTTTAATACCTAGATTGTACTAATGATTTATAAGTGATAATTGCATTTCTACGAAATAATATAGGATTTTTAACAAATCTGGCAACACAAGTTCGGCATTTTGACATATTCAAAAGACAGAAGTGCAAAAATACGATTAAGCTACTTTAAGGTCAAGTTATAAAATAACTATAATACGTAACTTTACCAAAGCACACTAAAGTTATAGTAGATCATTGGCTTGATAAATAAATTTTTCACACCTCCTGCTCGACAATGCCTTATTACGTACCGTCAAATATCATCGTAAAGCATGGCCTTGTCTCTCGAGGGCAATAATAATGAAGAATTTCCCTAGGGAATAAAGTGATTTGAATTTAGAATGTCAAAATTCGCATGAAAACTATGGAGAAGCCCCGCATTGCAATTCGAAATTCGAATTGTTGTTCGAAACTCACCTCTTTTTTTTCTTTTTTTTCTGAAATACTGTGTCCTGTGACCGCGCGAAACACCAACAAAAAAAAGAAAAAAAGGCGCGAATTGCAAATACGAATTTAAAAGTTATATTCAATTTAAGTTGCTAAGCCGTAAAAGAGTGTGGACTTTATATTTAATTTCAGGTTTTAATACATATTTTCAACTTATGCAGCCCTGTCTTTTTATTGTCTCCCAGATGGTGTGAAAAGTAGAGTATTCACCTCTGGAATAAAACATGTCTTAGTCTCGGGCGGTATGAACCCCTCGCTTCACTCATGACATAATACATGGTTTTATTCCCTTAGTACATAATCTACTATTATTTCACGCATTTTATTGCGTTAATTTCATGATAATAAATTTTACTATACATGGTTTTAGCATGGAACTGTCGATTTCTGTGACGTCATAAAGATCAAACAAGGTTATAGGGTTTTTTTCGTATATGTAACAAAATAAGACTCTTAAAAATACATTAATTTTTTTAATCTGCTAACAAACCTTATTCCTCGAAATGGTTTTTGAATTAGAGACATCCGATATTTTTTTGGATAACCGAATTGTTCAGTGTTTAAATTAATATATTTCATTGTGTAAATTGTATTTTCTCGCAGTTGAATAACGAGGTTAAAAAAAAATGTTGCGGCTCTTCGGCACTAGATGGCGTTCGCCAGTCCTTTTGTACTTTCCAAATATTACAAAATCTGACTATGTTCTTTCTCCAGTTAATACTAATGGTATGGTCAGTAAAGACATCACGAGTTACTATTATATTTCCATTAGGAAATCAAACAGAACAAATAAGTTTAGTCCGTCCACTCGTCACAAGATGGCGCTCCGCGTTTCTTAGGCCAAGCACGGCAGACGGAAAACACAAAAAATGCCTCAACCTGAAACTGGTACGAAACAAAGGCAAACAGCGTGCCTACACGGACAGAATAAACGGACGGGCATGCAAATAAGCCTTTAGCTATAAACAATAAATAAAACGTGCCCACGGGCGATGGGTCGGCAATATTGGTATATTTCAGCAGCGAACAATAGCGGTTTGATTAATGATTGTCTCAGCACAACTGTGTATGGTTGCGGAACATTTTCATGTTATTCCGAGCTCTTGGACGGTACAGCTTTCCGGTTCTACAAGCTTAGGCAGGACTAATCCAGAGAATCATTTCTTGGGACAGTCTTGATTAAACATGACACAGCTCAATCATATTTTGGCAAACATTTGAGCAACAACGTACGTTTAACGTATCAAATGTTTAATTGATAAGCACAGAGCAACCTGGGTATATGTGACTCAACGTCTTTTCTAGTATTGACTCCAGCCCCAGTGAGAAGAATAAACAAATTACTTTTCCGCCGTATTCGAATAAGCGTTTTCATTAAAACACTTAAAAAAATATATATAATTTTTAAATTTACTTGGGAAGCAAACGATACAATAGACAAAATCACAAAAACATTAACAAGACACAGAGGCCAGCAAAGCCTCCACTAATAACCTAATACAGAAACAGACATGATGATAGGAAGTACCAGTTGGTTAGCTTTAGGTTTAAGTACATAGTTAATTCTTGCCACTGTCAGCTATAGCTTTTCTGAGCTCACATTTACAAGTCCAAAAATTAGCAACGAAATAACAAAATAACCTAAAACGAACCTATGGGGAGTGTGCGTGATAGGCTCAGATTATAAAGAACAATTTTCACGAACGTCAGGTATGAGATTTGCATTTTGACAGCCCCTAATTAACATCGCTCGATTGGCATTAAAAACCCGCGCTCGAAGCCCAAAATCCCCGGTTTGATTGGATTGCGATCTCGCATTTTTTTCCGATAGCTCAAACTTATTAGAAAAACAAAAAACCTGACTACTAAAAAGGATAAAACAGGACGTAGATACATGACTCCTTACGAGCGGACAATAAATGGAACGACAGGTTCCATCTTTTGAAGCCTAAAACTTGAACTTAGGCCTATTTCAAGCTGTAACAGTCGGGTTAGGTACTTATTGTTATAATATGGTAAGTTTTTTGTTCCAAACTTTTTCGTGGGATTGTGACGTTTTTTTTTTAAATATTTAGATAATTTGTGGCTTTTACAGCTGACAGCTAAATTTTATTTATTTATTTAAATGACATTAAATTTTATTTATTTGACAGAAATACAAATCCCTACTTTAACGACCGACGTCAATAACACATTCATTGATAGTCATTTTGTCATAATATTTTTTACTATCCAAAACTCAGTAGGTACAGCTCAAATAAAACCATCATCATCAACCCATTATGTCCCCACCGATGGGCACGGGTCTCTTCCCTGAGGAAGGTATAGGCCATACTCAACCACGGGGGCCAAGTCGGGATTGGTGGATAAAACCATATCTAATGATAATTTAGACTCATGTTTACGATTTTTTTTGATGCTATAAAGTTTAAAAAATCATAAAAATAATGAGCGGCGACCCTAGATAGGATATGAAAAGTAATATACTCATATCAATGTTTCAGGTTTTATACACTAACCATTATTGAGTAAAATGTATTTTAAAACACCTGACTGAGGGGTAATGTCGGAGAAACAAGCCTTAAAGGATCATGATCTTAAATGATCCACATAATCTATTGTGAACTAACAACTCTGACGTTCATTAAGAAAGAATTGTTTTAATAATTCATAAAAATATTTGAATTCATTTGAATTCCGCCTATCCGCCTATGGTTGTCAGTAAGAAATTTCATTTTAGTAATAAGGACACCAACTTGACGCTAAGTGTTAATGTAATATTCTAAATAAAACACATTCTAATCTAACGATACACAGGAAAACAACCGCATTTGATTTCGCAGCCGGGTACAAAAGGATCGATTGCCGATGACGAAATGGATGAAAAATAACAGGATAGATAGAAGCTTTTTTCGAGGCCTCAGATAATCCTTTTAAGATTTTTCCCTGTGCCGATGACCTTGAGCGTTTGACACAGGTGTGCAGCACTTCAACATTTCACCGCTAGATGACACGACTGAATTAATTCCTAGTAGTAATCTCCATAGAAAGACGCTCGCGCTGCCGCACACACACAGTCTCATTCCCTTCGCGTAAGCACACGCCGCCAAACGCACACATATATAGCCGAATTTCGAACGCGTCGAGCGAGCCGAGCGGTTTCTACTTTTCTAGCCGGCTCGCCAGCCCGCCCGCGTACGCGTAGATTGAATAGACTTCAATCTAATGCCTTCTTGTATAGCATGCGTCATTCATTACAAACAAAAAAGATAAAGGTAGGTACATCTCTTCAAAACTTATCTATGCTTTGTAGAAAGAATAGCTTTCAAACAAAAATCACATGTTTAGTAAGTACGTATTTATTTACCTACCTACTTATGAAATAGTACATGTTTTTGCACAACAACAGGTTTTTATGTCAAAAAGTGAAAAAAAAACATCTTCTCTTTTTTCAATAAAGTGAATTTGACTTTGATTTCACATGGATGTATTTCGGGACTCAGTGGCAGAATTGGAACGTATGAAGCGACTTCCCCATATGAAATAAAAAATATATTTCTAATGCCAATTCCATGGAAAGTAGAAATTACGACCATTTTAATTGTTATCCGGATTTTACGTCGTTAGGGTTGTCACGCTCTCAGATAGTAATTTATAATCCGGATCTGATTTGATTTTGAAAAAAATATGTAAATACCTGGTGCCGTTATTATTGATATTAATTAAAATAGTAACATGATATACATCGCATATAACAACTTTATGTACACGGTGTGACGTGAAGAATGTATATAGATACATAAAGTTGATCAGCGAAAAACACCTAGATAAAATTGTTGTCCCATTTTGATGTTACTAACTTGAAATTTTCTATACGATTAGTTTTTTTGCTAAAACCGACGGAGAAAATCGAAAACTTGGAGTTTCTTTTTTTCAACGGCTTGGGATAATGGTAACACTTAGGGGTGGTCTTTTAAAACAACATAAACTCGTTGCATAAACCCTAGATAGGACGGTGACGTAAATTAATTTTTATGGCAAATTTAATAGTGCCGATTGAAAAGTAAAATTGCTTAAATTTTCAACCAACACCTAATGCAGGTTTTGCCACCGGGCCCCGCTGGTCTAGCGGCTGGACTAATATGGTATCAACTTTATAGTCACACAGCGTTTGAATGCTAAAATAACTAGACGTGTGAAAATTCTTGAATTTTTGGTTGTTCTAATTTCGGTCTTTCGGTGTAAACTTGGAATTTTCCATCCTTACAGGGTGATCCCTCAAACCGATAAGAAAAATCTGACTTGGAAAATCCGGTCTCTACAGCTTCTTTGTCAAAGCCTGAGAAAACGGTAACATTACGGGGTAGTCTTGTCGAACAAATGTTGAATAAGACCTTGGGTTAGATGACAACGTTAACTTACTTTTTACAAAATGGCGTAAGTCAAATTTCAAGCTGGCTCCTAAAAATTTAAAAATTCTGATTTTTATCTCTGGCTCCGTTTTTCTATGAAAATTAGTATTGGAGGTTTTTGTGGTCGCTGATGACTACTCTGCGCCATGTATTGAACGCAGGTTTGATGACTTCCAGCCTCCCGAACAAGCCGGTTTCCGAAAGGGCTTTAGTACCATTAGACCACATCCACACGTTGCGGCAAATTATACAGAAGACTGAGGAGTATAATTTGCCATTATGCTTTGCGTTTGTGGACTTTGAGAAAGCCTTCGATTCGATCGAGTTATGGACAGTGCTCGAGTCTCTCCAGCGTTGCCGTATTGACTATCGGTATATCGAGGTGCTGAAATGCTTGTACAACAGTCCACTATGACCACAGAACCACTATGTCGGTCCGAGTACAGGAACAGAATTCGGAGGCAATTCCATTGAAAAAGGGCGTAAGACAGGGAGACGTTATCTCTCCAAAAATGTTCACAAACGGACTGGAAGATACCTTCAAGCTTCTGGAATGTCAGGGACGCGGCATCAATATCAATGGCGAGTAAATCACTCACCTTCGATTTGCCGACGATATAGTAGTCATGGCAGAAACGATGGAAGATCTCGGTATAATGCTCGAAGACCTCAGTCGAGTTTCCCAACGGGTGGGCCTTGAAATGAACATGGACAAAACGAAGGTCATATCGAATGCTCGTTTTGTGCCCACCCCAATAACATTGGGGAACTCGACTCTCGAAGTTGTAGACGAATACGTCTACTCAGGACAAACAGTCCAACTAGGCCGGTCCAACTTTGTGAAAGAGGTCGAATCCAACTTGGCTGGGCAGCATTCGGGAAACTTAGAAAAGTCCTTTCGTCTAATATACCTCAATCGCTCAAGACAAAATTATACAACCAGTGATGACTTAAGGCACTGAAACGTGGCGTCTCACTATGGGCCTCCTAAGAAAGCTCAAGGTCACTCAAATAGCTATGGAAAGGCCTATGCTTTCTCTACGATATCGAATCAGAAATGATGAGATTCGTAGAGGAACAAAAGTCACCTTAGCCCAGCGGATTACTAAGTTGAAGTGACAGTGGGCGGGGCACATAGCAAGCAGAACTAATGGCCGATGGGGCCGAAAAGTTCTCGAATGGAGACCACATATCGGCAAGCGCTGCGTAGGACGACCAGCCGACAGATGACCTCATCCAAGTGCCAGGAAGACGCTGGATGAAATCCGCTTCCAACTGGTCTTTTTGGAAATGCATGGAGGAGGCCTATATCCAGCAGTGGACTTCTTGTGTTTCCATGACTCGAGAGGTTTCTTTACAAAAGCTAACATTTTAAAAAAGTGGAAATTTTGATAAATTTGAAGCTTGGATTAAGATTTTGGCTCAAAATCTTTGAATTTAAATCATCGACTTTACGCATTTTTTTATTTTATTTTACACTATGCGCATTCACTAAAGCGGTTTCAAAAGGGTGAATATGTGTCATCGCTATCGTGCCTGTGTGAACAATAGTCCATTGAGCAAATCTGACTGGATAATTTTTTTTCTATGGTATAACACAAACAAAATTATAAAAAATTTAAGAACAAAAGCAAAATAATTAATTTTTTACAGAAGAAAAAAAAACATTTCAAAATGGATATTGACCAAAGAAATAAAACAAAAATTATGAAAATGGAAAAAGACTTCGTTGCTAAGGATGTTGGCAAAAGAGGGATTTGAGTGCTTATTTGGCCTGCATCCTTGTTTCAGCACAAAGACTGATAAATATAATTATTAATCAACAGTGCCTCCTCGTCTTAACTTATATTGGTATATTATAACAGATTAATCTGTTGATAATCGTATTAATAGTGTAATTCATACCATTTCTATTATTTCATTCCAATAGCACAGGAAACATACAGCATTTAAGTGATTTTTGGCGTTAAAGCTGATAGTTAAAAACTATCTATACTATAGTGCAGGGAATTCTAGTTTGATTGCGTTGTGTGGACGTTATTATTATTATAATTTTGGAACTCCCCACCGACGAATATTTTCAAGATACATTAAACTATTCATTGTGACACCAGGAACGCAAATTTTTGTTTAATCTACTGTGTGATACAGTACTTCTATTTCTATTTGGTTACTTTTTGTTACACTTTTCCTTTTTGTTAAGGTTTCAGTTGTTTTTTTTTTGTTACGTGTACAAAAAATTTACCTACTTTCTTTTGTTGTCATTATAATTACGGAACCCAAAAAATATTATCCGCGTTAAATTATTTATTTAAATTACGTTGTACCTAAAAATGAGCACCGAATAAATCTTGAATAAAAAAAAACCCGGATTTTGTGCCAACCCTAGCAAAAACAATTGAATAGGATCAACTTATACATGTCATGGAAGTGTGATTTATATTACATGTAGGGAAGGTAAAGAGCATAATTATTGCAGTGTAGATAACTTATCCCAATACAGCGGAATTTCGAGAAAATAAAAAAACTAAAAACAAGTACCTACACACGTATATAAATTATAATTCCTACAAAATTTTTAGCATTACGCCATTGATTCTTCTAACAATACTTCCGCATGTACAATAAAATGCGTGATAAAAATATACAGCGTTTTATTTTATTTAAAACAGAAAAACATGTCAGGCAGATAGAAAAAAAATTCAGAGACGAAATCTACACAGATTCGTTTTGTATGTTTAGAAAAGGTTCTAAACATAACATTATTGACACAATTCATATAACTACATATGTAAAATATTTTTCTATATATCCGGATGGGAACGACCGAGCCGAGTTCGATAGCGCTATCTTCTTCTGTCGCTACGGAAGTGAGCGGTGCGGAAATACTAAGTACTGTAATTCGGCTTGGTTCACTCAAAGGTTATGTATGAATCAAGTATTATTCGTAACGCCCCAATCGAAATTATTATTTACCAACACATTATTTACCGCCTATGTACCCTACAATCTAACGAGGAGGCGAAGTGCGAGCGCAAGGAGTGAAACAAAACTCAATCAAACTAAAATGAACCTTAAATGCTAGTAATTAGAGACTACAAGGCTCGAGCAACAAGTCTGGCCGCGTGCGGCCGACCTAATCGCGACAATAAATGGATTATAATACATAGGTAGTTAGGTTTAATTTTTAATGAACCTCACTTTTACCGTGATTGAGGCACAAATAGTAAAACGATGTTTCGCTTAGGTTTGTAATGTTACAATAGCTCGGATGGGAAGAGGCGTCCCTTGAACGGCAGAGAGCTCTTGGTTCGAATACTAGTAAATGATCGGTTTCCTTTTTACTTTTCTTTTTTAGTTATTTACTTAAATAAAAAAATACAAGAATTGGGATTTTATATTGTATGTTTTTCTAACGATTGAAGCTCGATCACTACTACAAAAATCAGTTGCCGTGCGTTGGTCTTGCAAACACTCGAAAATGTCTCCACCGATTGGACTAATAGCTATATAATATTTTTTTGTTTTGTTCGGACATGGGACGTGGGGCGAGGGCGCGGAAAAGACCCATCCCTTCAGGAGCCTGTTTCATAGAACTACAATTCATTGTGACTATGACAATTCGATGTACATTGCAAAGCCGATTAACCCACAGATTAACAAATAGACTCTGCTGCGCAGTGTACTTCGAATTGTCATAATAAACTACGAATTATAGTTTTATGAAACTTGACCCAGTACATTTTGTACGAAAGTGAATTGGAAAGATGCGGCGTCTTTTTCGGTCCCTCGCCCCACGTCCTTGGCCTACAATCGGTAATTTTGTATGAGAATTGCTACTTTGAATTAATTTCACTATATGGCGCTCGAGGTGAACTTTGGAAGGTTGATTTATGATTGATAAATCGCTTATGAAAAGTTACAATGAAATCAATGGTGATGCGAAGAGCGCCTGGTCACAGACAACAGGCAACGAGTAGACTGGGCTTACCTCGTAAGGCGTAATGTGATAAATTAATGAAAACGTATTTTCTGAATGAGTAACTATGGTTCCTGTTAGTTTTAAACATTAACATACAAGATTTTGATATTGCCCGTAAGACTGTATAAGCTTAAACGTAATCCACTGCGCATTTAAAATGGTATATAAATTCTTAGCTTTTTTTTAAGCATTCTTACGGAATATATTTACTCATAGAAGGCGTAAGGTTATGACAGTTGTCAAACATCCAATAGGGAATCAAGGAGTTAAATTATATCATATATTAATTTCAACGGTCTGCCATGTTCCTAGAGGATGTCACAAGCGATTCAAAAACGTCTGCTAGCCAGTTCCAGCACACTGTAGCCCCTTAATCGACGTGGCCTGCCACGAAATTATTGCATTTTAGGTACCAATGTCATTTATGTGTAGGTCGTAGGTATGAGTGGCTGTTGAATTTTGGGTCCCATTTCATAGAATTACAATTAATGGTTTTCTATGACAATTCGATGCACATTGCAAAGTCGATTAACCCACGGCTTAACAAGTAGGAAGATTCGGCTACGCAGTGTACATCGAATTGTCATAATTTTAATAATAATAAACTATTTATTGTAGTTTTATGAAACGCGACCCTGGGAACCGAATTCTACAATACATTCACACACATATTGATCCGGCAAAACTTGATTTCGATTGCCTGTTTCCAACAACTTCATCCGAATACAATATTAATTTGTAAAGTTTTATTGCACGGCAGAGAACAGTCAGTTCAGTACAGCGGAGTTTGTAAAATAGGCGGAATGATATTATTTTCAAGGTCTGGCGGTTAGAAGAACAAATTGTCAATGAGTCCCTTTTTTAAATCCTGCACACACACTCTGAAGAGATTAAATGAGATCTTCTGCAAATCCTCACAGAAAAAATACGACGACTTTGCGATAGAATCAATAGTTTTAACAGAGTTTACGTGCAATTACGTGTTGCTTGCGCAAATATTTATATATACAAGAAGAAAAAAACGAAAGACGATTTACAGAAAAATAATAAGTTCGAACCAGCAAGGAGGTTGCATACTTTTTGACAGGCGCAAACACACTCGCTTATCTATTTCGTAAGTCGTCTCACTCCTGGCCATAAACTCGATCAGGAACTGAGTTCATACGATGTGTCAGGCCTTGCCATAAACTTTAGTACCTGAACACCAGATAACCGATGGCACCCGGCATACCAAAGTTATCTATACTCTGTACCGGACAAGAGTTTCCTAAATGTAAACTTTGTTCTTTGAAATGCAATGAAAGTTGAGGGAAGAAACGGGATTTTTACCACGATTACAAATTGATTTGAGTTCCCGATAACTCGGCATCGTTGCAGACACCTCGTAGTGACTGAAATACACGTACTATGGTACTTTATTGATTCCACCGTGATTACTAATTGCTTGAACGGAGTTTGATAATTAAGATGTAAAATTAAATGTATTGGCGTTATTCATTTAACTTCATTTTGAAAATAGCGTATTTAGTCAATAAATACACCTAAATTAAAATTGTTCCTGTTATTCTTCAAGATTTTTAAAACTTTAAGTTAATTTTATTACTAATGATTGTTTTAGTTTTTAAGCACTTAATCTAGTTTAGCGGAGGCCATGTACGTTAGAAATATACATCAGAATCTTAACTATTGTTTCAAATGTACAGTCTAAATAAATAAATATCGAATTGTCGTAGTAAACCATGAGCAGTTAAGTAGTCCAATTAAACAGTGCCCTGACAGGTATGTTTACACCCATGGAACTTTCCTCTGGCACACAGTGTACACCCGTCGCCACCGTAACCTTATCTAGCACTACCTCACAAACACACAAAGAGCACATCGAAGCCCCAAATTGTGAGATACAATTAAAACACAACAAAGTTTCGGGAAACGGCAGATAACAACTGCGTATCACCGTGGAAGTTAGCCGGCTGAGCTGGTTTGCATAATGGGCCTTACTGGAGGAGTTTGGCCAATCGCGAGCTCGCCTACGGATTAGGCTAGGTTCGGGGCGCTGTTGGAGACACACTGACTATCTTCCTCTGTACATATTTTATACTAGATTAAACTACTCTTTTACGTCAGTTTCGCACTAAAAAGAAGAGGTCAATGACTTTCTCGTGAATTTGGTTAAAAGATCTTGAGCAAATTTGGGACCACCCTGGAGTTACCCGGTTCCTGAAAGGAACGAATGAAATCGGGCAACGTGATAAAATCTTGTCGCTGAATATCTAAGCACAAAAAATATGTCATATATATACAGCGGTAGTAGCCTAGTGGGTAGAACATTGGACTCGGATGCGAGAGACCCGGGTTCGATTCCCAGTGCGGGCGTGTTGCGTGCGGGCAATGTTTTACACACTAGGCTACCACCGCTTTTATCTAATACATGGATGTAAAATGGCCCATATTATTATTTAAGAACCCAAATTAAACCAAAATCAGTCCCAGTCCAAATACACGAATGTGGTACGAAGGCGTGACTTTTCTCTAATTAACCTAAATCCAACCGGAGCAAACATTGCTACGGGCTTAAAAACCAATCAGGTCACCACAAAAAGGGGTGTCCAAAAAGTCACTTTATCCCTAACCCGTAGGTAGCAAAAGTTTGATCCCTTCTGCTCCATTTAATTTGGCGTCGTCGTAAAATTTGGCATAAATCCGATATCTTTTCCTCTCTCCGATTAAACATAGACTAAGATACGGGATACCTAAAAAAATACCAACTAGGTAACCTAACCACACAATGTTGTTTGTTTAGAGCCGTTTATAAACTCTTCTCAAAAACATCTATCGCGACAATTTTTTTATCTTCCAATCGCGTATCGCCATCTTGCTTTCCATAGTGAAACATGATGGATTAGGGCCGAAAATAATAGAATAAATTAGCGATGCGAAAGGATTTTAATTGGGCAATAACGTATCAAGGACATCGAGCAAAGAAGAGAGAAAACAAAAGACGAAACGTCAAGCTACGTTCCAATACAGGCAAACATTTACGTTCCATTTCAACACTGGCCCTTAAATGGAAGCCGTATGATAACAATTTATCCAATGTAAATACAGTTAATTACCACGTTAAGTAACAGCTACGTTAAGTATAACTAGTAACAGTTAAGTACTAGCACAGTGTACATACCTACACAGTAAAAGAAAACACAACTTAAATAAACCAAGTTAATACTCGCTACATTTACAATACCTGGTTTCTTATTTTACACACCCTGTATAAGTAGGTTACATTTCTCAGTTGCAAATTGTAAATTAGTTAACCACTTGTAATTAAGCAACCATCTATAAATAATACCTTATTAAGTTCACTAGTAAAAAAAAAACTTCCAAATACCATTTATCAAGTTTTTGCTAAACCTAGTTGATTGACAAATCGTTCAGTCTTTTCCCTAGTAAGAGATTTTGTTAAAATATCTGCTGTCATACTTTCTGTTGACAAATAGGTTAATTCAACAATGTTTTTGTTAACAACTTCTCTTATAAAATGATGACGAACATCTATGTGTTTGGTTCGAGAATGATACATTGCATTCACACAAAGTTTTTGAGCAGATTGACTATCATTATACATCAATATTTTGTAAAATGTACCTACACATTCATACAAAAACTGTCTGATAAACAAAGCCTCTTTAAAAGCATCAGAAAGAGCCATATATTCCGCCTCCGTACTGGAAAGGGCGACGGTTTTCTGCTTTCTACTCTCCCATGATACTGTGGACTTACCAATTTTGAAGACAAATCCAGTGAACGATCTCCGATCCATCTCATTGGCTGCCCAGTCAGCATCCACATAGGCGCTAACAGCAATGGCACCTCTTTCATAGCTAAGACAAAGATCTACAGTTCCCTTCAGATACCGAAGCAATCGTTTTGCTGCTTTCCAGTGAAGCTCCGTGTAGCAGTTGTTAAACTGGCTGAGAATGCCCACTGCATGAGCAATATCAGGCCTCGTGCACACTGTAATATACATTAAGCATCCTATTAATTCTCTGTAAGGAAGATTATCATGCTTACAGTCAGATTTAACAAGTTTCAATCCAGATTCCATAGGTGTACACGCTGGCTTACAGTCAGACATCTGAAAACGCTCTAGGACACGCAGAATATAACTTGACTGGTCCAAGGTGAACTTCCCATCCTTTCTGCATAGTCTCATGCCAAGGATATGATGTGCTGGCCCTAAATCTCTCATGTCGAATTGGGCCATGAGCTGCTGTTTAATCTTTACTTGTTCTTGTTTGTTGCTTGTGAACAACATTATATCATCAACGTAGAGTGCAATGATGGTAAGCATTCCATCATTATTCTTTATGAAGACACAAGGTTCTGATGAAAACCTTCTAAAGCTTAGTTTTTCAACTAAGGTTGTACTCATTTTCTCATACCAACTCTTAGAAGCCTGTTTTAGACCATAAATCGCCTTATGCAGCTGATACACCTTTGTGGGGTTCTTTTCATCAACAAAACCTTCCGGCTGTTCCATGTAAATAGTTTCCCTGAGGTCTCCATTCAGGAAAGCAGTCTTCACATCAAGGTGATCTATTTCCATATCTAATTTAGCAGCCAGGGCTATCAGGGTTCTAACAGTTGAGTACCTGACTACTGGTGAAAAAGTTTCATGGTAATTCACACCATGTTTTTGGCTAAAGCCTTTAGCTACAAGTCTAGCTTTATACCTTAAAACTTCTTCATTCAATCCTCTTTTCTTCTTAAAAACCCATTTACATTTAACAGGTTTGTGACCTTCAGGCAAGTCTGTCAAAGTCCAACATTTATTGTCAACAAAAGATTTATACTCATCGGACATGGCTTCTTTCCATTTTGTCCTCTCAGATCCTTGCATCGCTTCAATCACCGTCTCGGGTTCATCTTCCAAGCAGATAGCCCCAGCTGCCAAGTTCACTGCTTCGCTGAACTCGGCCGAATCAGACGAGTTGAGTGTTGACTCACCTGGAACGTAAGTTTCATCACGCGGATCATCTGATTCAAAGCTGCTTATTGATATTATGCTATCCCTAGGTCTAGACTCATCAGGCCTCGCATTACTGGGGACCCTAGTATCATCATGTGAGCCTATACCAGAGAAATTTGGTGATTGGACAGGTGTGGACTGCTCTTGTGGGGGAGACACAGCCTCACTGACACCGTTGACATCTGTTTCAACTGTAGACTGCTCTAGTGGGCGAGAATTATTCAAAATGTCGACATTTATCTCCACTGTAGAAGAAAAATCATTCATTCTAGCGTGATTTAACTCATTAGTCTCTCTTGAGTTTAAAAATTCACTTTCCAGGAATGTTACATTCCTTGCCTTTATGCAATTTGACAGACAATCAGGATCCAAGAGTCTATAGCCTTTAGTCTCTTCGCAATAGCCTACAAAAATATATTTTTTGCACTTTGCATCAAACTTCTTCCTCTTCTCCGTCATTGCATATGCTAAACAGCCAAAGGTTTTAATGTGAGATAGATTTACCTTTTTCTTTGACCATTTTTCTTCAGGAGTGGTGTTCCATACTGCTCTGGTAGGCGATCTATTCTTCAAATAGATAGCAGTGTTCACTGCCTCCGCCCAGAACTGCTGGTCCAGGCCCGCCTCTAGCAGCATGCACCTGGCCTTCTCCACAATGGTGCGGTTGGCCCTCTCTGCCACGCCATTTTGTTGCGGCGAGTGCGGCACGGTAGTTTGATGCCGAATCCCACAGTTTTTCAGGAATTCCTGTAAATACTTATTTACATATTCACCACCGTTATCAGTGCGAAGCACTTTAATAGTTTCGCCAGTCTGGTTCTCAACCATAGCCTTGTACTCTTTAAATTTGTCAAAAACCTGATCCTTTGACTTTAGAAAATACACAAAGGTTTTCCTGCTAAAGTCGTCAATAAACGTCAAAAAATACCTAGCCCCACCAAATGACGTTTTTGGCATTGGGCCACAAAGATCAGAATGGACTAGTTTCAATAAAGAATCAGCTCTACTGCCAGACTTCTTTGGGAAAGGTAACTTTGTTTGTTTACCTTCTATACAAGGAACACATTTTTCCATGTTTGTGCTGTCATAATCAAAATCAATGGCCATACCTTTCAGTAGTCTCATGCTGATTGGATTGAGATGTCCAAGCCGTTTGTGCCACACTCCTTGCGGCTCCTTGGGCATCTCGTTGACCCTTGATGACACTTGCATGTCCTCAGCACCTGTGGACGGGGACGAAACACATGGCTCTTCCCTAGCTAAGAGAGAAGCTTCGGCATTTAAAATATATATGCCATTATGACACCTAGCTGTGGCTATTACTTCTTGTTTATCAAGTATTTTGCATAAATTGCCTTGAAACACAATGGTGAAACCTTTCCGTGCCATCGCACTCACTGACAGAAGATTTGTAGACAGTTTTGGCACGTAAATAACTTCACTTATTGTCTTTATAGTGTTCTGTAGATTTATTTTTACGTTTCCTTTGCCACAAGTTTTTAATGTCTCTCCATTGGCCACGCTCACTGCTACCGGAGTCTCCTCAACATAGTTGTGCAAGATTTCTTTGACGTTACACATATGACTGGTTGCTCCAGAGTCCACATACCACACGTCGCTGCGGAAACTGGCCGATAACGCAGACAACAGAGCTTTGTCCGAGTATTTTCCAGTTGATGAAGTCTTCTTTTCATTGCAATCTTTGCTCCTGGCCTTTGTCTTTGGACAATCCTTGATGCCATGGCCAAGTTGTTTACATTTGAAACAACGGAGGACTTTTGTAACTTGCCTTTTCACAGCCAACGCCGTCCCGTCATCCTTCTCTTGCCTACGATGAAACTCAGCTATCAGTCTTGACTTCACAAACTCAGTGGAGAGTTTTACTGCGGAGTTCTCGAGTGTCATGATGAGTGGATCATAGTCATTTGATAGACCACTCAGCATCACGACCGCAAGGAAGTCATCTTCCACGCCTGCATCCATATCTGTCAGCTGCTGACCGATGTCCGCTATCTTCGTCAGATACGACTGCATGTCCGGGAACTGGTCTAACTTCAGGCCAAACAGAGTCCTTAGTAGTCCTAGACGTCTGCTTAAGCCCTTACCTTCGTAGACGGCCTCTAGGTTGCTCCACGCTTCGTGTGCCGTCTTGGCGTTTCTGACATGACTCAACACAGATGGTTGCACCAACAAGCAGATGCGCGCCAGCGCCTTCCTTTGCACCTTATCTTCGGCACCTAGTTTCTTTTCCACCGCATCCCACAGGTCCTCGTGGATCAGTAACATCTTTGTTACGAATTTCCATGTTGCGTAGTCCTCCGCCCCACGAAGCCTCTCCACTGCGACCCGTGATAAAGACTCACCACCCGCCATTGCGATGTGGCGCGATGACAATATTGACAATATTGACGATGCGACGTAATTTTATTACCAGGACTCTTGGATATCGTCCTGGGCCCATAACCTGATGGATTAGGGCCGAAAATAATAGAATAAATTAGCGATGCGAAAGGATTTTAATTGGGCAATAACGTATCAAGGACATCGAGCAAAGAAGAGAGAAAACAAAAGACGAAACGTCAAGCTACGTTCCAATACAGGCAAACATTTACGTTCCATTTCAACAAAACAGAGCGTGACGATGCTAGTCGATATCACAATCAAAATCAAAATCATTATTTGTTAAACAAGCATACAAATTATACTAAATAATGTTAAGGTAGTATGCAATGTAAATTCTATAGTACAATATTACATTACGTGAAACTGAAGAGTAATAACTTAAAATGCCATGTTTTAAAAAAATTAACTGAGTAATTAAATATATTAATAATAGGAAAATAAAAACGTTTTTTGCGGTAATGTGCAGTAGAGTCAGGTATAAAGCAGCTACCAGTAACACCAGGTTTCTATCAGTCTGTTAATGTACTTGTCAGTTGAGTTTTGTATGCACTTTGCCCAACAGACAGCTGTTACATAAGCAGCGGACATATACATCCCAATGTAGGGCACAGGCCTTCTCTCAGAGAGAGAGTATGGGCTTAGCTTGATCACCACGCGTGCCCACCGCGGATTGGCGATTTCAAGCTCTGAGGTATGTGAATAGCACAGACACTTAGGTTTCCTCAAGATGTTTTCCTTCACAGTTAGCGAGTGGTATTGCTACTATAACTTCACAAATGTAACTTAGAAAACAAAGTCATAGGTACAAGCCCACACTGGGAATCGAACCTGGATCTCTCGCTTCCGAGTTCAATGTTCTACCCAGCGGTGGTAGCCACCGCTATGAGAAATTGGGGATAAGTTGATGTTATCCTCATCCGGTCGGATGACCGTTTTCGCAAGTCAATTAAAAGAATAATTGAAATGGCCGGTCGCCCACAATAATTTAAAAGCTTAAACTCCGACACATTCAATGTGAATAACCCTCTTCTGCTTTCGCAGCGACTGACTGTAGGACCCGGAACCGGAAGTAGGTGCTTTTTAATATGAAACTTGTCCGTGTTATTCTAACAATACAATGTTGTCAGCAAATAATTTAGGAATTCGATGAGGCACCTATCACTTAAACGTCTAAAATAAAAAGACCTCTTTTATGAGCTAATGTTAACGGCAAACTCACTTATCAGTTCGGTTTTTATTTTCTTCTTTCTAGTTTTTTATTTTAGAGAATAGCATTAGTAAAACACCACGTGTTCTTCATGTAGAGACAAACATACAGCTCTAAGACAATAAAGTCCTGTGTAAAATATATTTCTGGAACTATACAGTCTACATAATCTAAAGTTGCCTCTGATCGCTTTGTAAGTCATCTAAAAGCCAAACAGTAGGCCCTTATTTCTGTACGCCGTGACTAAGTTACCCAAAGTAAACCGTCCTTCGTCTATCTCGGACCCTAGTCCAGCAGGACGTGGTTCGACGATAATAGGAATGTTTAGAAGTAACTCATTTGCGAATTCCCATTTATTAAACGGGAATCTAGATTTCGTAAAGCCTACTTTTTTGTTTGTCCTTTTGGTTAATTGAGCTGAATTCGGGTCACAATTTCGCGTTAATAAAAACAACTTTTAGTATGTAAGATAAGATAAGAATATTATTTATTGTACACCGGAAAATATAAGGGATCAACTCTGAAATTGCTGTTAAATTATATTTTACTGATCATTGCAAATAATAAAACACGGAAATGCCCATGTCATCTACAAAAATAAGCATAAGCTTACAAGCTTACCCACTGCAGGGCACAGGCCTTCTCTCAGAGAGAGAGTGAGAGTATGGGCGTAATCGCCACGCGTGCCCATCGCGATTTGGCGATTTCAAACGTAAGGTATGTAAACACTTCAGACACTCAAGTGTCTGAAGTTTCACATCTTCAGACACCTGAGAGAGAGTTTTCAACGTTTATCTTCGAAGTTAGCGAGCTTATAAAAAACAAGATAAACGGTGTTATTTATAGAAAATGATTCCTTAAAACCTTCGGCGGCCTTCTTAGGTCCTGCAATAAAATCTCGGGTACTTTATTTATTTTGTTCAGAGGAGAAGACGTTTTACCGCCATCGGGAAGACTATATTTCTCGCGCAAACTTCTGAAAATGGACAGCTCGATTCAATCAATCATGTCGAACTGTCAAAATATAAGTAAACTCAAAGCAACAACTTTTGGCTAAACTTTTTCATTATTCACTCAGCAATATTTCTTTGCTTATTTGAATAAGAACAAAGTCTATTTGGCCGTCATTTGCTCGGATGGATCTAGATTGTTTCGTTGATTATTCAGTTTTTTTTTCAGAGTGCCACGATTCATTATCACATAAAGTATCATTAATCTAAAGAGGTCGGATTATGAGAGCTTTCCCATGGTAATTCTCGTTTTTAGGGTTCTGCACCTAAAAAGGAAAAAACGGACCCCTTCTAGGATCACTTTGTAGTCCGTCCGTCCGACTGTCTGTTCAAGAGCCTTCATCTCGGGAACGCGTGGAGGTATCGAGTTGAAACTAAAACCATAACTCATTTCTACAGTCCCTTGAAGCTGTGAAAACTGTGTGAACTGATGAGTGAGTTTGCAATGAAACTTCTAAGTTAACGTAAAAAAGTTACGACCGTTTTTGCCGCAAAAAAAACGTACATTTCGACACTCTCAAGGGAATCAAAAATTTATAGGGTACTTTCCGTTGACCTAGACCTATGAAATTTGGCAAGTAATATCGTCGTATACTACAAGTACAGGGAAAAATCTGAAAACCAAGTATGAAATTTTAATTAAAACATAAAAAAATTGTCTTTGATGGTCGGGAAAAGCTCGGAAAAACTGCGAGACTCTATTCCTGAACTATTTATAATATGTAAGTACCTACAAACTCGTACGGAACCCTCGGAGGGCGCGTCCGACTCGCACTTATCCGGTATTTTTTCTGATTTCATATTTATTCCGTTCCAATTCACGCAGATTGAATTCGCATCTTTTTTCGCCACGTCCCTGATTTCGGAATACAACTTTTCAATGGTTTTCAACCGTTTTGGCTGGTAGTTGTATAATTTATTAGACTAAACGACAACAGAGAATCTAAAACTATTAAAATACAAATGACGAACATTCTACACAGCAAATCTTGGAACCAGGCAGGTATAAACTCTCTCTACCGTCAAATAAATCCCATCTTGGATTGGCTTCCGTGTTTTAGTTTTTTTTTTTCTGGCGTGCATGCAACAACTAATGAATGTTGATGAAGCGAAACAGATCTGTCAGGATCGTGGCAAGTGGCAGACCCTGGTTTCTGCCTCCAGGATACAGGATACAGGCGTGAGCTTATGTTATTTTTTGTTATGTTATATTATGTTAAAACTTACCTGGGCTTGTGATACGTGGGGTTGCTATTCGTCTTGAGTATGTCAGCATTGGGCACGGATGTCGGCAACGCATGTTCACGCTCCAATTCACTCTCATAGTTCTCTAATGGCACATGTTTGCCTGGCAGCGGGTCCGCTGCAAAGAAAGAAAAACGAACATTAGGAAAAATGGCGGCAAAAACTAAAATTGCTATTTCTGCGGGGCGTGTTTGTAGTTTTGCTTTACGGATTCTGAACGGAGGGCAAACGTGGGAGTCATTGTTATTAGCCGGTGACCTCTAACCGTTCTAAAACGTACAAAAATATTCCATCGTCCACTCATATGACCAGTAATAGTAAGCATGGCTAGACGGCTACATGAAAATATATTTCAAAATTAAAAGAAATTTGTTTTATAAACTACAAGCATGAAAAAACGGCCAGTATCCTCTTTGAGGGGTGTTTGATATTTTTTTTTATCTGTAATTAATTTCATAATATTTTCTTTCTTCGTGAGTTTGTTTGACCTACAAGTAAGTAAATAATAAAAGAAGAAATAATATGAGCGACAATATTTAATAGATTGTGATACCTCTGCATCCTGCTTCTTATGTAGCGATAATATAAATATTTATAAATGTATAGCTAAATTTTTAAGTAAGAACGATATTAAAATTTAGTTGCCTTAGTATATGTCTTATGTAAATACTTTGATTTTATTTTGTCTAAGTTCATGTTATTTATTTCTTTATTTTCTTTCCTAATGTTATTAACTGCTGATTCCAATACCTTCTTCCAAATTCCGTTCCATTTTAATTTTGTAAAATAAGTTCTGTTTCCCTATCTTTGTCCGTCCTCCAAAAAGTGGCGTAGGCACAAACACTGGCGTAGGCACAAACCATACAGAGCCATGAAAAAAAATTATTGTAGGTGCGTATTACGAATACTTTATAAGATAGGCAGTATTGAAAATGTTGACTAACAAAATAAAATAACTCCCCAAGTATTTGTGCTTCCCACGAGCTATCAGCATTCAAAGTTCATTCCGAAGATAAAGACCATTGTTTCGTTTGAGTCATTCTCGAACTAACAAAATAAAAGCGGCCTGGCTATTCAGGTGAGCGAGGTTGGTATGTTATCACGACTTTTTGCCTCGCGTCCCAGTTTCTGAACGATATTGACGTGTCTCGGTCGATTTTCGAAAAGTTCTAGAGCGCGTACGTTTAGAAAGTGGAGCCAAAGTTTGATTTGATGGAGTTATGAAAAAACTTATTTGTCTTGCGGTATCGTTCTCGGCATTGGTTTGTTATTGCCTGCGCCTAAACCGTTAAAGTAATTGGGAACAAACGAGAATATTTTTTGCCGGCAGAAAGTCAATTTCACCTTCAGAAAAAGTTTTCCCAATAGGCACTTATAAGATTGGTAGCTATACTTACAAGAATTTATTTACTGTAAGTATACACACCATTGTATTTTTCTTTTCTATATATATTTGGCTTAAACAAGCACAAGAAATAAAACATTCTGAACTCATTTCTTTAAGGTAGAAGACTACTGAATTGAAACTTTAGTTACGTTTAACTTTTAATCTGATTTGCCAAGCTGTTAATATAGTCACAATTTGTGTAAGTACGTAACAAGTTTAAACACAAGTTAAAGAAAGAAATCAGAAAGCAAAAAACATTTTTTCAACGTAATGAATATTCATTTTATTTGTTGAATGTCGATAGTACGTACAATATTAGCCGCTACCTTCAGTTCGAGTTTAAAACCCTCGCACACGGCAGCTGTAATGTACAGATGTATATTATAGCACGATACCTCTCATTACATCTTTCCATAGAAATCGTCAGGCCACCACACTACACATGACAGCTACAATGTATATTTCTACATTTTCGTATCTTAAGATACAGAGCGATTCGAAAATATACATTTGTACCTTAGCAGCTGGAAAGTGAAACGTATAACCATGGAATTAAGGGAAAGAGTGACCTACTGTGAGTGTGATAATAAATTGTGATATTCTCATATGTAATTCCTGGTGTACATACAATAAAGAATATTCTATCTATCTATCTACTTTTAAATACGTAATTTAAAGCTATACATCCCGGGATGCAATGTACTGTAACGATTCCTCTTTATAGTAGCTGGCTGGCATAGTCGTCTTGTCATATTTTGAATGTTTAGAATTACGTTTTGTTTTAGATGTCAGTCGATCCCCAGCCAGGTTAGGCGATTGATGAAAAAGATTAATAAAAAGTAATATTTGCCCTATAATCCGGGTTTTAAGAAGTAGAGCATTACAGTACATTAATATACATTATAGCTGCCGTGCGTGAAGCGCTTTATATTGAAGAAAAAGGCTGCGAAAACAAACTTTGCTCTAACTATGTTTCTCAAATCATATAATCATATTGTGTAATACATTAGTTGGTACTTGGTACATACCTATTTAAAAATATCCCCTTTTCAACCAGATCCAAAAGAGTGCTTGACGAATCAATCAGACGGCCATTTTGAAATATAACGGAACACTTTATTGGAAAACGGAAAGTGCAGTCTAGACGCTCAATTAAGTACGTACGTGTCGCGAGGGGAATTGTAGAAATTGTATTTTTATCCAAAGTGCGGGACATTTTTCGTTGTATCTGTTAAGCTACGTGTTGTGACTTATAAGTCGTAAAATATGTAAAAAAAAAATACTTTAAAAAAGTCTTAAACGAGACTTTGATGAGTTTGTTGCAATTCATAGTCATCAGGCACTGCAGTGCAGACAGATAGACAACAGTTTCCAAGTTTTTCTTAAGTTCAATAACACGTTGTATAATATCTCTCAACTCCTACCTAATAGGCATTAGGAAAGGAACTTGTTCGAGAAAACTTCGTCACAGAATATTAGGGGTCGTTTGAAGTTACCTATAATACTTCGTAATAATACGGGTTGCGAGCGCCGTGATCCCTAAGGAAACTTCTTAGTGGGCTTGCGTAGGTCCGGAACTACCTAGTTCCAGGATACGGATCCAACAGAGGAACTACGTGATCCGGTCTACGTGAATGGTCGTTCACGAACATAGGTCCGCATAGTTCCTTTGAGGTTCAGGCACGAACGATCTCTCAGATCCGATTTGGAATTAATTTAATAAAGTAATCGAACGAGCCGATCGAGCGACTGTTGAAGTTATTGCGGATCGACCAGATTTTGGTGAAACGAATTAATGAGACAAAGCTTTACTGACACGAAACTGGTGGAAAAGATAATTTAACTATAAGTCATATGTTGCATAGAATGTTACTTTATTGAGACAACAAAAGATTGTCATAAACAGCTCATGAAGTCAGTCGGTGAACCGAGCTAAGGAACTAGGAGATGGAACTAGTTCTATAACGAACTACATTGATCCATCACGCTGGTGAACTGTTATGCCCGAGTCTACATCTTAGATAATCCGCGGAGTGGTAAACGACTTTGGAAAAGCAGAATTGCCTTTAAGGTCCCGTGTTGCGTAAGAATATTCGAGTCAGTACGCTCCAGGGTGATTTGGGTGATATTTTATATAGCTATTTTGGGTTCGGGACCTACTTAGTGTGAGAAGCGATGCGAAAAGCATAATTCACAGTGTAGGTCACTGTGCCAATGCGGAAACTGTAATTTAAAACATACTCTTTCATAGTCGTTTTTCGTGCTTATTATTTGCCGCATCACTTCTTAGAGTGACTTGGAAATCGTTGGGAATATTTAAAGGGAATTAATGCTCTTTTTGTTATGATAAACTATAATATCAAGATTTACAAGTAATGGTATATTTTTGTAAGCGTTCCAACCTTTGGGTTGAAACAACTGTGATTTTTTTTAATCCCTCGTGATTTTTTCTTGCATTTCTTTATGTGCACGCAGTCAATGCCTTCCGAAATGCGTATTTAAGAGATGAACAATTGGGTTGGCGGGCACCAACCATAATAATATCAGACCTTTTTTTTAATATACTTATACGAGTTAATAAATGAATGTTCGGCAAATTAGACGTTCGATTTTTGATAAAAAGTAATACCTGCTATCAAAACCATCGATGCCAGCTCAAGACCCAATTCATATTCACTCTAATTAAGAAGATCGAAAGGTTTATTTTCAATTTTAATTACACGATGCCAGGATCGTGAGCGACTACTATCCAATTTACGTTCTACAACCCCGTTATTAAGTATTTCAAGTGGATAATTATTGTCCGTAATTATCTATTCCATACTATAAATCATTAAAATGGCCGTAAATCATTAAAAGTTCGACTCCACTCGGTCGGGTACTATTAAAATTAATTTTACGACTTGATATAAAATAAAGTTGAAGCGAATTTCTTGAGTCGGCCGTGAACCTAAGAACTTTGAAAGCGCGGATATCTGGTAATATACATGGTGTCCCAAACGCCACGGTCAAACGAATGGAGGGGGAGGAGGATCAAGTCAAGACATTTTTATTCTGGAGTGGAAATTAATATCGTGAACAAAGATATTAGGATAATGCTGCCAAGTGTCTTGCTGCGGGATCACCTCCTCAGTACAACGCTGAGTCAGCTGCCTTTTGTGGCAACTTAGATACACCACAGGCTACATCTATGGTCCTGTTTTATTTATTCGTTTTGTGTGTTCTGTATTTAGTTTTTCTTTCTGTTGTGTACATTATGCTACTTATTTGCTTATCTTGTTTTTGGGTTGTATCTTGTTGGTACAATAAATGTCCTTGTTCTTCTTCTTCTGCGTGTTGTTTTAGTCTTAAATGTAATTCCTAGAATACAGAAAAGACTATTCTATCTACACACATATTTTTACTTGCCAAAGAAAGGCTATGAATGTGTAATATTCAAGACACTCCTCAGATGCAGTTCAAAGTGTGTTACCAGGGAAAGACTTAACCACAGATTTTTCAACGATCTCTGAGGAGTGCTTTAGACTCCAAAGTTTAGAGGAATTGTGTTTTTATAAATGCTGTCATTTATAAAAATTGTGTTTTTATAAATGACAGTGATTCTGCAAATAGCATTGCCTCTATAAATTTAACAAGTACGTACGTTAGATGTAGTTATAGTTTCGACACGTTTTCTACCTGCTCATATATAGGTACTAGGTATGAATGTAGGAAACGGCAAACATAAAGAGCGGGTGACGAGTATGTAGAAAACTGTATTTACATACCTCTATGTATTATTTATAAGAATGAAAATAGAATATAGTTGAGTTGTTTGTTTGTACATAGGGTCTTTACGTGTTCTCCTGTTTGTATTATTCATCGAAGGATGTGACAACTAAGGTTACGTACGGACTGGCCTGCATTCTTGTTAAGAGACATATTATGTTTCAATTGAATGCCATTTTATGCTTATTATCGTCAGTAATTAAGTAGTGTTTGATGCGAACTTGAGTTCGATTCATTCGAATTTCTGTAAAAGGAGATATTAATTAAAGATAAAACGAAGTATGTAGGTACGTGGGAAATATATGTTACCAATGCAATGTTCCAATGCAAATAACTTTGTTTCCGATCCTTTTTTAGTTATAACCCACGCTTCTTTAACTCTGGACACTTTGTATAGGTACGTTACGTCAGGTTTTTACCAATAAAGAAACATACAATATACTTATAGTCAAAATTTTTATTCGCCATTCAAATTGCAATATTAAAATAGTTTGTGAAAATAACAGGACAAGTTATTTTAGTAACACCCAGTTTAGTAACGCACTTGACTTAGTAACCATGCTTTATTGACGATCCTTCCGGAAAAAAACACTTTATTCTGAATATTCAATCTTTTAGCTTTGATTATTTACAAATCAGTCCTTGAACAGCATAAAAAAAGATCGGGCACAAACTAAAAGGAACACGTGCATGCTTTCGATCAGAAACAAAACAGAAGAATCCGTAGGTAGGTCGGTTTGGTTTGAGAAGGAACCAGTAACATGGATGGAATACGGCATATCAAAATAATAAATCAATGGATGACCCTGTGAGAACCAACGACTGGTGTGTTGTTGGACAAGCAACTTACCGCTCCACCAACGAGGCACTTAAATCCTATAAAAACATCTGTACCTGTCGACTATGACTAAGTTCCCGAAAATATGTCTGTGTAATTGGTTTTCGAGAACTTAATTTACCAAGTTCCCGAGCACCAATTACAGGCCATTTCAAATAACAGAATCAAAACAGTTTACAGAAACGCAGAGGTTTCTTTGAAAAAGTTTGCTTTCGAAATTAAAAACACGCTTGTTTCACGTTCACGAGTCTGGTAATAATGTCAGTCGCAGACTTGCAGCAGAAGTTTACAAATATCTTTTCCACGAAACTAATAATAAAAGTTGGAACGCGACTTGTACAAGCCTTTTTCCCAATAAAGAAAGTAAAATGTCAGTTACCTCGTCAACACAAACAAACTTCGTCCATATGGGAGCATACGGCGGCGCGGGCAGTACCCGACGGGTTACTTTTTCAAAACGTTTCAAATAATAATTGAGATCAAAAAGACATCGCAACATTAGAGCTTCGTCAAAAAGGACGCAAGACAAAAACTTACAAAGATACAAAAAAATAGAACTGGAAAAACCAAATTATTCTCATCCCCCGCTGCACCGCCAAGAGATTATGTTAATGAAAAAACATAAGAAGCGTTTTGCTCGGAAGTCACTTATTGTGGGTTGTAATATTTCTGCGTAACAGCTCTACGCTGAGTTTGCATTTGCCACACTCACGTTTTCTTATTTACCACCGTATAATATGTCGCGTTGCTATGTATCTATAATTTTGTATGCTTCTGTTTTGTCTAAGTTTACTCTATTTAATATGTAATCAATTTATTTACTAAAACATTCGTAAGCACTGCACATTTTTAACCAAATTCCGGAATTACTTACTTGATTTTTTCTCGGAAATCACGATTTATTCGAAGAGCGAATCATGGTGAGTAGAGACGGAGCAAGTAACTGACTTCGAAATTAAGTCAAGAATTTATTTTACTAGTCCCAGAACGTTTGGTCAGTTTGGAATAGACCCAAACTCGGAGCACCTAACTTGAGCAGCGCCGCAGTCAGTTGTTGAGGGTTAACAACACGGGGTTAACTAGTTTAACACGCGGCTTAACTTTAACCGTGAAATATACGCGTGTTCCCGGAACGTGGGTTAATTGCTCAGAGCGAAATTGCATTGTGTCTAAGGTGGGATGTGGAAAATATTGGACATTTTTAAAGTTGGAGACTATAGCCACACAATCTTCAGTCTTATCTCATTGATCTGACCTTAAAGTCTAATACACACACACAGTTTTCACTAGAATGATAATAAGCACGACTATTTACCTCTATTTGTTGTCTACTAAGCAAAGGCATCACAATGACATTCCAATGGTATAATCTGTATTATTACTAACACTATGGACTTGTTCCGAAATAAAAATATTGAATTGAATAACCCGAGCTAATTAAAGAGGCATCTTTCGCGAAAGGCGAATCCCGCGAGGCGCTGAGTTAAGTTCCACGGATTATACCATCGGAATGCGATTGATTAATAGACTACCAACAGTGTCACTGAATTAATAATTACCGTACTGAATTAGGACTCTATTTATGAACAACGAACAACTATGCATTTTAGATACTCGCCCCCCTGGATGATTGATTTATATTACACTGTAAGTACTGCACTATATGGTATTACAAGCGGTGGTAGCTCAGTGGGTAGAACAATGGACTCGGAAGCGAGAGACCCAGGTTCGATTCCCACAGTGCGGGCATGTACCTATGACTTTATTTTCAAAGTTACTTAAGTACACCTGCGAATTTGCAGTAGCAATACCACATGCTAACAGTGAAGGTGAATATGTGATATGCTGGAACACATATTCTGCGAATTTCAACTGGCTGCACGTTTATCGTTCAAGAGATACGGCACGGGACAGACATACGGTAGATTTATTAAAAAGGTATACGGAGCCCTTAAAAGAAAGAAACTCTCTTAGTTTAAAATTTTTCTATTAAAATGGGCTGCCCCGTAAAAGGGGGGCTGTTTTTTCAAACAACAATGCTACGATGGTTGTTAACATAAAGCAGAAAAGTTTTCGGTCCCGAAAGGCCGATTTGTCACATTTGAGATCAGAGAGGGTTGAATTAAAAGTAACTTCGCTAATTGCAATTACTTTAAGAGTAATTGAATGAGAAATATTTGAGCCGGCACAAAGGCCTTTGAGGTATTCGGAATGTTTTAGTCAAATTGGAAATACCATCACTACCCGAAGTTGCCGAAAACGTCTCGGTACACAGTTATTTAGATTTTGTTTTTTTTTTTTTAATATTTAATAAGGGCAAGATAAAAAGTACCCGAAACCGGCGTGCGTGCATGCAACGACTAATGAATGTTGAGGAAGCGAAAATGATCTGTCAGGATCTTGGCAAGTGGCAGTCCCTGGTCTCTGCCTTCCCCTCTGGGATACAGGCGTGAGTAAGTTAATCTGTCTAAATGACCCGATCGAACTACCATAACAGTGGTTTTTAACTGTTCTTTTCGAGGTCATTATCTTACAGGGTAATTGTCTTAATGAATAAAAAATAATTTCGACCGTTTCGGGAAGAAACGTAGTAAAAGCCAACGATTTTTACAAGAGAGCGAAAACAAAAAAAAAAAATGGAAAAGTGCGAGGCGGACTTGCCCACCGAGGGTTCTGTACAAATTTGTAGTCTCGCAGCTTTTCCGAGCTTTTCCCGAACATCAAAGACATTTTCTTTTCATGATCAAATTACAAATTACGTTTTCTGATTTTTCCCTGTACTTGTAGTATGCGACGCGATATTACTTGGCAAATTTCATAGTTCTAGGCCAACGGAATGTACCCTATGAGTTTTGATTCCCTTGAGACTGTCGAAATATGTATACGTTTTTTGCGTCACCCGTAACTTTTATTTACGTTAACGTAGAGATTTGATTTTTTTCACAGCTTCAAGGGACTGTAGACCTGAGTATATAACAAAGTTTCAACAAAATCCGTTTTTCCTTTTGAGTTACGAAACCATAAAAACTCATCATCAACCCATTATGTCCCCACCGAGAGGCACGGGTCTCTTCCCTGAGGAAGGTATAGGCCATACTCCACCACGGGGGCCAAGTCCGGATTGGTGGAGGCTTGTAGACTAGTGGCTCGTCTACTGTCAGAAGTTGTCAAGCCGCCCTAAGGCCTCTGACTTGGCTTAACGACTGCCATCTATCGACGGCAGCCGGCACCAACAGCTTAACGTGCCTTGCGAAGCACGGAACCGCTCGGAAAAATGCCACTAGCGTTAGGCATAGACGGCGACCCATCCATGCACTGAACGCGCCCTGTGTTGCTTAACCTTCGTGATCGTTTTAAGATCACTCAGGCAGCCGGGGCTACGAGCGATCCATAAAAAACTATTAAAAAAGAATTGGAGGAAATATTGCTCCCAAATAGCACTTAAATTCCTAAACTCAGCTAGGAATTTAACGGGTAAACCTTTTAGCTTAAAAGCGGTTGTAGTTTGTATGGATAAATCATTATTTACGCGTAGGTACGGAGTCGGGGAAAAAGCTTATATTTTATTTACGGCATAAAGTCTGACGGTCTCATTTATAAAATCACGATTCCTAAAAACACCCGATAAACGCCGATAAAAATAGTCTGTGGTGGAGATTTTACAAGGAAAAGACGTAACCACAGATTAAGTCAAATCTCTGAGGAGTGCTTTAGACGTCCAATGACGTCCAATTGCGTACAGGGTCGATGCCTCATCCTGGTGCATAGGGTCCAGCTCGATCTCACTACCTCGAGCCTGGGGATGACGGTTATCTCTCTAGTGTAAACAAATACTGTACATATTTGAATTGAATTGAATTGAAATAATTTATTCACTTAAAACACAGTACAATGACAGAGTACAATTGTAAATTATAAATTAAAAAGAAACATGTAAAGAAAGCCAGTGCAAATTTATTACAAATTTTATATATAATATATATTTTCTTTTAATGAATACAATTTCAATTTAGATTAATTTTTCACTGATTGTGTAATCGTATTTTGTATTAATTAATTCTGCTGTGACATTAACATTTTTATTATTATTGCTGTTATTATTGTCAAATATGGACCCAGGTCTGAAATAAATATTTTCATTTAGAATTTTAGAGGAATCGTGTTTTTTTTTTTTATAAATAAAGCCGTAACAGTCTATTTACTCTATTTACTCTTAAGACGGAGTTAATGCCGGTTTACGGCAGGATTTCCTCTTATAAACCAGCTTTAACTCCGTCTCCGTGTTTTAGTGTAATCGCCTTATTATAAAAAAGAAATAAGTAAGTAAGTGAAAATATATAAAAAAAAAGGGAAAAGGCGAACTTATCTCTCAGAAAGACCTCTTAGACGAGATCTGAGAGCTAAGTAGGAGCCAACCGTACCAATTTCAGCCACTCATCGTAGACCGACAAAAGAGCCGGATTGAAAAATCTAACCGCCGGTTTCTGAATTGAGAATTTCATCCAAATATTAAGTATTCTGTTTCCCAATATTTCTCAAAAATAGCGACACAAATAAAAAGCATGTATTCACTGTGAAATTGAATTGATAATTCAGAAGCCGGCGATTAGATTATTTTTAAGCCGGCCATTTTTACGGTTTACGGCGAATAACATAAAATGTATATATTCTATCCTGTATTTTTGATCCCCAAGTCTCTCGATCTATATTTCCGTTCTAAAAATACTAGAACCACCGGCTTTAAGCCGAGGTAAGCCTGAAAAGTGCTTTTAATGCTTGGGGGATTAAGGTTTTATATGTTGTGTACATTGGGAATTTCAAAACTTAGGTCAACAAAACTCTGTTTGGTTAACTCGGAATAAATTTCAAGTGTTTCGAAATAGCAAGCTATTTTAATAAATTGTTAAGTTGCATATTAAAATATATTTTATTACGATTATTTACAAACAACATACATTTTGAAATAAACAAAAAAAGTTGTAAAAGTTTCCGTAAGCCATATTTTAATGTTGCTACTCGACGCTAGATGGCGCTAGCGGTATTCAAAAGGCACTTATTGCGCTCTACCTAATGATTTCCATGAGCTCACTCCGTGTCTTTCCTCTTCTGACTTCTTCTAATAAAATCTGTCAATTTTTTCATAGATTCAGTGGTTGTTCTACACATACGTCACAGTTTTGATACCTATTTAATTATTAGTTAATTTTTAATGTCTTCTCATTCTGGCTAATTTGATCTTATTCTTCAGGTTGCATGGATGAAAAATCCCACCTAACGTTCATTAGAAATTTCATACATTATTTCTATGTTTATTTACTTCGCACCACCAAATCAGTAAAAGCCCGTACATCATCAGCCATTCCGCCTTAGACGAATGCACCATCGTCACAGAAAAAGAAACTGGCAATTAAAGCGACTTGAGTATTCCGTGACCATTCGGCGGCGGGAGCTTAAAAATAAAATCAAAAAGACATTTCGAAAGGAAACGTAACCGGAGAGCGGTCACGTCCCCTTAATTCGGTTTGCCACGGCTTTTGAGCACCGAGTGCCTCCAAAAACTCTCTGTCTGTAGAATATCTGGTAGTCTACTAATAAATTTACAGAAATACCTAACATAGGTTCGAAACGAGGTGATCCGACAGAGAACCAAAGTCACCGACATAGCCCACCAAATTAGCATGCTGAAGTGGCAGTGGGCCGGCCATATCATCCGAAGAACTGATAACCTTAAACGTAGTGTAGGACGTCCTCAGACTCGGTGGAGCGATGATCTCCGCAAGGCGGCCGGCAAGAGCTGGATGAGAAGCGAGGACCGTGCTCAGTGGCGTGCAATAGGAGAGGCCTATGTCCAGCAGTGGACCTACGCTTGTCCACTGCTGATGATGATGATGATGATGACCTAACATAGGCCCTTTTAAATCTATGATTTAATAAGGAACATCTAGTGATCTACCAAAACACAGGTTGTGTCTGGATTCGATTCGGCCGCACTTGATTTGCCTCAGTCTGGGTGTATTTCAACGTTTGTGATGTCCTTGCCCATAGCACAGGGCATCCTAGTTTGGACCAGGACAAGTGATTGTGCTGTGTGGAAGTTTTTTTTAATTTTTATTTTTGAAAACACAAGTAATTTACGTTTTTTTCTTATAGCTAGCTAAACAGCCGCTCTCGGAAACCTATTTGGTTTATCTGAAAGCGGTGATCGTTCTTTTTTGTGTTATAAGTTTTGTAGTAAGTACAACATAAAAAAGCCTTCGGACGGTTTGGCACGCTAGTAGATAATAGATAGATAAATAATAAATAAATTAAACAAGTGTGTTACATATTTACTTAGTTAATTTATTATTTATCTACTAATAAATTTAAATCTATGTGTAATTCTTTCACCTGGTTGTGCATTAAAGTGTTCTCTATCTATCTATCTACATTTACATGAACAATATAGGCCTTTTTACTTCTATATCAGGTGATTCACAGCGCCTTGTGGCACCTCCAACTAACTATTATAGATAAAGATAAAGTCACCACTCAGACGCTGAAAGATAACATACACTTTAAAACGAAAAATAAATTAAGGATTTTGAAGAGTATTTTTTGCAATGAGAAAATAACAACGCGGTTTTGAGTATCAGATAGACTATACTCATTACAGGTAAATAGTCTCAATACTCATCAAAAGTCTATTTGGACGTCTTTGGAAATAATATTGTTACGTAAAATTATTTGTTAGGTGTGCATGTTAATGATATCGTAATTGTTAACATAATAATATACTGCAATAATTTCGGGTGGTTTGAAAGACAGCAAAATGAACGCGCCTGACAATAGCTATTGAATACGCTAGTTTCTTTTTTTTTTTAAACGCACTTTTAATAAATATCTCGACCCAAACTCGAATCTGGGTCCGCGGGTCATCTTCTGTTAGACAGAGAGGCGGTACTAATTGTTGGCGCATTTTTTTAAACAAGATTTCTCAACTAGAAACAAGATTTCTCAACTATTTTATATTTTTATTTACGGCTATACTTAAAAGTAATAGTCTAAATTAACTAATTACATAACCGCGGCTTTCAAACCACCCAGAAATGAGCGAGTATAACAGTTACTTGTCTTAAACCCATTGCTCAGTAAAAGAAAAATGATAAACTAATTACAACTTATCAAGATACTGAGGATAGAATAGTGATACTTGTAATATTTTTTGTCAAGGAAGAACGTCGCTCTGAACATTGAGGCTTGTTGCCTGAAAATTATTAAGAACCTATTGTTTACTGTAATTGTATTGCTGTGGATTTCTTTTAAATAAATAAAATAAAAATAACATAATGTCCGAGTACCAACTAAATCTACTGAATATAAATATTTTAAATCAAGTCTCTATTTCGGCAATCGATGTATATCTTTTTTGAATAGCGAAAAGGTTACTTTGGAGGTTTAATCTGCCTTTTCATTAAGTTAATGGATTTTGGATACTCCCTTTTAAGGAAAGAAAATGCCATGTGCTTTTTAAATCAAGATGAGAGAGTCGATGGCGGCTGGATGAGGACGGCCTATATCCAGTGGTAGACGAATACAGACTGATTGATTGATTGACTGAGAGGGTCAAAACTAGTAAAATGCGTAAGAATTTTAGGATTCCTAAATTCACTATCGTCAATCCACTTGCAACATATTATATTTGTTCGTGAACATGAATATGAATTCGTAACTATTCAAAATAAACATTAGCAGAACCAGATGAATCCAGAATTTCCAACGCCAAACATAGTCACCGGACAAACACAAAATTCACCCAAATTGGATTTGAATTGCCATCGTGTGTGGCCGGTGCTCGTCACTAAATTGGGACTGGTTTGACAGACGTATCAAGTTATATCCTTGCTAATTGACACTAAATACTTGCTAGAAACGCGTGCACCGTGCGACTTCAGTCCGGGGGGACAGTAATCACTAAATCACCAAATTTATGGCCCTTCGGAAACTCGATGCGGGTGAATTTTTAGTTCCCGGGAGCAATTTAGTTAATTTGTAATTTCCTACTGACATGGTCAATATCATGTTTCTAGCCGTTATTTTGTAAGTTTTATTGTTGTTTTTGGTGAATTGGTTTTTGATATCAAACTACGATAATAATTTAACTTATTCCTCACGTTGTAAACATATAATATACAATATTTATAGACCAAGAAATTATGAATAGGTTTAAGGATTGAATTTCTGGGTCTCAGAATTTATGATCCAAAATTCATATTCTAACACCTAGAACTATAATTATGCATTTCAAGTTCCTCATTTGTCGTATCTTGGATTCTAAAATTAATATTTAAAATTAGCTGTACGTTTCTGAGGCATATAATTATCGAATATGAATACGAATGAGCCCATATCAGTTTTCTAATAAATCACTCCATTAAAATGATAGCCTACATTATTGCGGTAATAAATTTATGATACGAACAAGAGATATAATTCACTCTGACAGAGCAATAAAACGGAGGAGAAGAAAAGCCAAAGGTTCACTCACCTAAAACTACCAATATAAAACACAAACTAATGTACAAGATCATCAGGAATCTTTGGTAACTAATAAACTAATGTTATCACAAACGAAAATAACAATCATCTACGCGATTGTCGCACTTTTTTAACGATATCACAGTTCACGTCCCTAACTAATTCGGCTTTGACGCACGATTCCATCACTTGTAACATTTCCAGCACATTTTTTTGCTCCTCACCAAGCGTCGACTTGGGGGCCACAACTTTTTCCGACGCTCTCCGAACTTCAACTTTCGGTCATCCTACGTGATCCAGTATCGAGTCACAGTCACTTATTAAAAAAACACATCCCATCACTGGTCCGTGAGCGGCGCGTTCTCATAGTTTGAATTTGGAACTTCACTGGATTGAACTCTTTCAATAATGTACGATAGTCGGCCGGGGGCGCGTCTGACGGACGTCCGACGTCGGCGAGTGTTCGGTTCCAACTGGCGTGAAGTTCGTGGGGAGAGGTGTGGAATCGTGGAATGCGCGGCGCATGTAGACCGCCGAAGCGGGACCGGCCCCGCAACCAGACGATTGCAAGAGTCCGTCCTACCCACGCGGCCCTTAATAATCAGAAACTTCTCAAATTCGTCGGATGATATAACCAGCTAGAATCGTGCATTGTCCGTGCCATCGCCCCTCGCCTCCACTACTTTTACCAAAGTGTATTTCATAAACATTGAGATCTTCTCGGGTTTATGAATACACTATCTAGCCGTCCTTGTCTGCTAGAACGTGATGATGTTTGGTTGAAAAAAAAGCACAGGTAGTCGGCTGTCGGCTTAAACAAAATGTGTTCGGGCAGCTTGCGGAGTTTGGTGAACGAATAATTTTTTTTCGATTTCGGTTTTTCGATTTACGCGTTAGCGTTTCCCAATTATCCGTGTTTCTATGCAAATGTCCGAATGCAAATATTTGTGTTTTGTATTCTGTATGCAAATTGGATTGTGTGAAAATTTCTAGGATAGCCAATATGTAATTTGAAATGCAATACGCTGATCGTTTTATTTGCGAGCTTTTAGTTTGATAGCTTTTCGATGCTACCATCAAGGAAGATAATAATGCGTAACATTTTAATATCTTTCGTTCAACGTTGTGACGAGAGTCTTTTGAAGACTCCGAAATGACCTTTTTTCTCTGTGATTTTAGCTCTCACAAAGCGCCCGTGCACAAAAGTCTTATTATTAGCTCTTAGGTAGATTTCGTCTCTTCTCTATTTGACGGGTTAAAATTACTGTCTCGACGTTTAACTTTTTCTAGAGCCGTTTTAAATGAGGTGAAAATGCCCTCATTGTTATGTTCTTAGAGTTTTTAACATCGTCAACATTATATCATTATTTTCAATCTCTATTGTCCTTTTAGAAGAGTTGTAAATTAATCATTTAAAGTAATCTTAAACTTATAAGTTTAGGAAGAAGTTTTCAAGACGGATCTGTATTGCAGAACATAAGTTTTCAAGACGGATCTGTATTGCAGAACATAAGTTCAAATATTATTTTAATATGTTTCAAGTTCTCTACTTAATACAGATTCAGATTTTGGTATTGGTATTGTTTTTCAAGTTCTCTTCTCTTTTCAATCACAAGTCCCTTCTCGCATAAAGTTGCATTCATCTCTTATGACGCCTCATTTAGATAGTTACCTAGATAGAGAACACTTAATGTACACAAGAAAATACACTGATATTTTTTAACCAAAGAGGCGTCTTTATCGCTAAAAATGGTTTTTCCCATTACCTTTGTACGGACTGGATCAATACCCATTTTTAAAAAGGATTATCTCCAGGTACATGGCGTCTTCGGCCCCAAAACACGCGCTATCCATTAGTTGCCATGGCAACATACCTTGACCAAACCGCCAATTACAAAAGTTCCCTAACTTGCCCAATATCGATGACAATATTTCCTGCTCACGCCGTTTCACCACGTTCCAGTTCAGCTCTATCTAACCGCGAAGTTGAGAAGTGGAGGGACTATTAAAAGTGTGATTTGTATCGGCGAAACTTGAGCTAATATTGCAAGGGTCAAACCGACCGTAACATCCACCAAAATTGGGTCGGTATCAGGTATCAGCCTTATCAGATCGACATCGGTAATCAAGACTTACTAGGGTTCATTTGTTCAAGGGCATATGTGGCACCCACCCAAGACGGGCATAAGAGTAAGAGATGCTTTATTTAAAAGCCATAACACCAGCTATACAAAACAATGTTAAATGGCAATAATTTAGCTTAATGTCAGAAAAAACACTTTTTGATTCAAAACTTGAGCTGGTCTGGTAGATGGCGGAGTGACGATCTTGACCAGTACTTACTGGAGTGGTCTGACGAGGCCTAGATATGAAAACGAGGTATGTTCCTAGCAGAGGGCCACAAATAGTGGCTTCGAAATTATCTAAAGTTGTTAAATGTTAATTTTTTGGCTAGTTTCAGTTATGGGCCTCATCCAGATTCTTTATTGGGTGAACTGAACTACAGTAATTTTCATGTGCTTTTTTGTTACAATACGTTTAAACCTAAAGTATGACAAACTTACTAAACAATAAAATGTAGAGCTCTCGTCTACACATATCCTTACATAATTACATTCAAATATCGTTTGTTTATTGCATTTTTGTATCGTTTTTATCGGTCAATAAAACTTGTTTTTCAATAATTTTACTGCCTCAAGAACAACCATTCCTTCTTTATCGAGTTCATCTTTATGTGAATTTCCATCCCCTATTTCACATTTCTTAACTCCATTCCACTTAAAAGGACCACGGTAAAATGGGGCAAGTAGTTTGATTAGCTGAATTGATATTTACCACTAAAATAAACATACATCCTATGCCTGTACCCGGAGGGCTAGGCAAAGACCAAGGTTTAACAACAACAGATTTAAGGTTGATCATATTTGTATAATATTCCAAATAAGCTACAAGTAATGTGAACTGTCTTGTTTCTGGAATATAACTTTATAAATTATGCAATAACAATTTCAATGCACCGACAAGACCATCATCATGATCATTCAGCCACAACATCTCCACTGCTTTACATAGGCCTCCTCCATGGATTTCCAAGAAGACCGGTTGGAAGCGGCTTATATCCAGCGTCTTCCTGCCACTTTGATGAGGTCTTCTATCCATCTTGTGGCGGGTCGCTACGCTGCGCTTGCCGATATGTGATCTCCATTAACTTTCCGGTCCCATGCATCGGCCATTAGTTCCGCGAGCTATGTGCCCCGCCCACTGCCACTTCAACTTACTAATCCGCTGGGCTATGTCGAAGACTTTCGTTCGTCTACGGATCTCATCACTTCTTATTCGATCTCGTAGAGAAATTCCGAGCGTAGCCCTTTCCATAGCTCGTTGCGTAACCTTGAGCTTTCTTATGAGGCCCATAGTGAGAGACTACGTTTCAGTGCCATAAGTCATCACTGGTAACACACACTGGTTGTATAATTTTGTCTTGAGAGATTGAGGTATATTGGAGGAAAAGACTTCTAAGTTTCCTGAATGCTGCCCAGCCGAGTTGGATTCGACGATTGACCTCTTTCACGAAGTTAGACCGGCCTAGTTGGATTGTTTGTCCTAAGTAGAGGTATTCTTCAACGACTTCGAGAGTGGACTTCCCCACTGTTGGGGTAGGCACAACACGGGCGTTCGACATGACCTTCGTTTTGTCCTCATTCATTTTAAGGCCCACCCGTTGGGAAACTCGACTCAGGTCTCGAGCATTATGCCGAGGTCTTCCATCGTTTCTGCCATGACTACTATATCGTCGGCAAATCGAATGCCGAAACGGACGATGCCGCGTCCCTGCCATTTCAGAAGCTTGAAGGCGTCTTCCAGTCCGTTCGTGAACAGTTTCGGAGAGATAAACGTATCCATGTCACACCCCTTTTCAATGGAATTGCCTCTGAGTTCCGCTCCTGTACTCGGCCCGACATGGTGACGTTGTTGTACAAGCACTTCAGTACCTCGATATACCGATAGTCACTACGGCAACGCTGGAGAGACTCGAGCACTGCCCATGTCTCGATCGAATCGAAGGCTTTCTCATAGTCCACAAACGCTAAGCATAATGGCATATTATACTCCTCAGTCTTCTGTATATTTTGCCGCAGCGTGTGGATGTGGTCTATGGTACTATAGCCCTTTCGGAAACCTATAAAAGTAACAAAATCACATTAATCTGTTGTGAGGGAAATATTTGATCTGAGGTGCAAATAAGATCACTGCACGTTTAATTGATACCTAAACGTATACACAATTAAACCAACCAACCAAATATTAATGCCGATCAACCTGTGTATAGCATAACTCATCAACATCATCAGCCCACCTCTGCCCACTGCCCTATACCCTATTCACCGTCACGCCATCTATCGCGGTCTCTCGCCATTCACATCCACGGGCCCCCGGCCTTTATCAAATTGTCCAGCCTTGCTCTACCCTTGTTGCGCAAACTGTTATCTGTTAAAGAGTTATCTTGCAACGTGTCCCTCCACCGTTAACGTACTCTTTTCATTTTACCATGACAAGACCGCATGCCTGTAAGCCGTCCGTATCATCAGTGGCATCAAAAAACGTATCTATTAACAACTCAAACCCACCCCTGACTGAGGGAAAAAACGAGGCAACGCTACAAAGATCATTAGTCCCGGCCTTTGAAAAAAGTCTGCCATTAGGTTTGGCCGTTTTAGAGTGCAGCTCTTTTGCCGAGAAACGAAACAAGGACTTATTGAATTTGCATTAGAGCCGTGCCAGATTGTGGCGTACATTCATCATCATCATCATCAGCCATTTGACGCCCACTGCAGGACATAGGCCTCCTTCGTGGTTTTCATAACCATGAGGAGTTTTGCCATAATCGCCACGCTTGGCAGGCGGGTTGGCGATCGCAGTATGCGGTTGGAATCTCAGGAAGACGCTGCTGCCCGTCTCCTGGCAATTTATTTCCTTAGTCGCCTTCTACGACATCCACGGAAGGAAAGGGAGTGACGCTATTCTTAATCCGGCGCCACACGGAATTTGTGGCGTACATTACATTACATAAACTCACGCCTGCATCCCGGAGGGGTAGGCAGATATCAGGGTGGCCGCTTGCCACGATTCTGACGGACCTCTGCATGCACGCACGCCATTTTCGGGTACTCTGTATCTTGCCCTTTGCCAGTACATCCCGTAATTGGTCGAAGTATGTCTGCCTGAGACGTAAGTAACTTACCAGTCCTGCCTTAATGTGTCATAATTGCTGGCAATTCCTTCAAATTGCGGTCAATTGAGTCAAAATGTCAAAAACGATACTTTCACGGAACCTATTGTTGTGTAGTAAGTTTTGTTCATGAATTTCCCGCTATTGGTAATGGTAATTACCCGACTGCGGCGAAGCTCAAAAGAAGGGTAATGTGTTTGGCTCGTATGTATATGTCCGATTCTATACTTCCTCACAACTCCTTAACTAATGGACAGATTTTGACAAAATAATATCTCAATCGATTGCGCGAGTGTCATAGGCTATATGAATTCAGCATAAAGTCAACAAAAAAAAAAACCAACAACCCGACTGCTGAGCATTAACTACTAAGCAGGTGGGACCCAAATACAATAATGTAATTCATTGCGAGGAGCCTACCTTGGTCCCGCCTTCTTAGTAGTTAATGCTTAGCACTCGGGTTGTTGGTTATTTTTTATTTCAGTTTTTTTTAGCAAGTGGTATTCTCACCTGTCACAGATATGACAATTACGGCAATCGATTGCTGAAGATGATTTACTTAATTAAAAAAAAAAAATCTTTTCGAGTTTTTTTATCACTATAAAAACTAAATGTTTAATGAACGGCAAAGGTCTTAAAGAAGTTAATCTTAAGACCAAATATTAATACATATTATATTATTATATTGGTGGAGGCTTGTAGACTAGTGGCTCGTCTACTGTCAGAAGTTGTCAAGCCGCCCTAAGGCCTCTGACTTGGCTTAACGACTGCCATCTATCGATGGCAGCCGGCACCAACAGCTTAACGTGCCTTGCGAAGCACGGAACCGCTCGGAAAAATGCCACTAGCGTTAGGCATAGACGGCGACCCATCCATGCACTGAACGCGCCCTGTGTTGCTTAACCTTCGTGATCGTTTAAGATCTTGACTTGGCCCCCGTGGTGGAGTATGGCCTATATCTTCCTCAGGGAAGAGACTCGTGCCCCTCGGTGGGGACATAATGGGTTGATGATGATGATATTATTATATTGTTCTTCTTTTTTTTCTCTATTTATCTGTAAAATGTTAACTTGCTTCCGTCGTCAATGTTATTAGTCGCTCTGTCCCACAAACACTCACGAGTGCAAGGATCGCGTCGAGGCAATGAACCTATACGTACAAACTCGGGAATGTGTAACTGATAGTTTTAACAGAAAGGTCGGGAGAGGTAAGCGGTAAATATAATTCGATATCTTGTGGAGTTTCTGCCGATGTAAAATGCTTAAAGCTTCGGTCACACACAGCGACCAGTCGCACGTGCACTCGCCGCGAATACTAGTCGCAGCGACAATTCGCTGCCTGCCTGTCGCACACAGCGAGCTCTACACGCGAATTTCGACTGTCAGTGCGCATTCGCAGCGAGTAAAATTGAACATGCTCAATTCTAGAATTTTCATACGCCCAGCCGGGCAGCACATGGAATGCTCTGAAGCTCTGTATATGAAGATCTATTTTATTTACCCATTTACATGAATGAACGATACTTTACTCTAGTCGCGGTGACTTAAACTCGCGGCGAGTGAATCTACTCGCAGCGATTAGCCGGTCACACACAGCGACTACTCGCGGCGACTGTGTGTGACCGAAGCATTACGGACCATTTTGAGTCGCAATATCCCGTTTCGAAAAAGATTGTTGTTTGTTTATGCGTTGGGAATCAGAATTCGATAACTTGATAGGGACTATATTGGAGAATTCTTAGTTGGTAAACGAAGATTGTGTTAGATACATAGATGGCACTTTATTGTATATAAAAAATAAATTACACAGACGATTTCTTAACTGTCTTATCGCTAAAAGTGACCACTTCCAGACAACCTATGGATTGCATTGACTTTGACTTTAAGATTGCTCTTACGCCTGACATGCTGTCTCGTACGCACATTGTAACATTTTAAATTATTGTAATAAAATAAGTATACGTTTGATAATTAAATTACGGACATTTTCTTGTGCAAGATCTCCATTCGCTAGAGCAGCCTAATACGGCATGGCATTTCATCGAAATAGCCAACCAGCAACAATAATTATGTTGTCAATAGCTATAACATCACACGCCAAAACTGCAGACGCCGATACAATACACTAGACACAGGACAAAAATAACTTCTATTATAAGACCACGTACAGTTGACAACTGCTCAACCTTTGCATTTTGTTAGACCGCACTAGGATCGTTCTTATCTCATAGGCATAAAGTTGAATTCATATTAACGGTTCGTAAGCGCCGATTAATGTGAGAGGACGGTAGTAGGTGTTGAGCAGCTTACTTCTTGTAAAAAATATGTCTCAGGCGCTGCAGCATCTGAGTGGTTTACCTAAAATGATCGACTGTACTTGTTTGAACATTATACAGTCGCTATTTACTAGATCAATTGTTCCTAACCTTTTAGATCTCGTTAACACTGAAAACCTAGGAGTGAAACTGCTTTTACCTATTTAGAGGCTAAAAATTTCACCCATGCCATTTTTAGCCTCTAAATAGGTTTTTAAAATTGTCCTCAGCACGGGTTAGTGCAACAAAAAGAATATAATCAGTGAAACTGATTTTATATTTAATTTATTTTATTGCTTTTAATTAATAAAGACAGTAAAAGTAATACAATGTTTCAGTTATTATACAATCTCTCATTTTACTTTTTTTGCCTCCATTATTTTTAACACAATACCCTTGCAGAATAACCATTTTGCGCGGGTAATTACCGCCCGGTTCGGAACCCGGCGCGCTAGACTGACTTAGTGTTATTTAAAAAATTGATTCCTCTAAAACACCCAAAAAATGCAGAGTCAGTCTTAGATAAAGGGAAATACCATAAAAAGTTTTAATTCAAAATTTATTGTCTATAATAAAAGCGTAAAGGTTGATCAGCTGTCGAATATATCGCAATGGGGTACGGCGTCCGGACTAGCAAAACACCAAAAAAAGACAATGCCAGGTAACCGGAGACTCGCCCTATCGAGTGGAGTAGAGCGAATAACAAAATTCAATTTCCTACGTTTTAACCGACTGCGAAAGTGAAGTAGTGATGTTTTAGCTCGCGTGTGTATGTAAAAACACAAGTCAAGAAATCATCATCTTCACCATCATCATCGTCCTCCATCCATAATTATGTTCACTATTAAAGCAACACACATGTGTGCTTCAATACTGAGCATAGTGATCCGTCCATGGAAACTCTTATACATAAAAATATCTTAGAATTCAAGTACCTACTAGTGTACCCTCTGACACCACTTTATTATATAAGTAAGTAGTTCTAATAATATTTCTCGAATTTTAATTTTGTACCACCTCGCCTGCAGAAGAATATTGCAAATTGAATACATTAGTATTTACAATAATAAAATTGAAAGAACCACGTCTGCAAATAAGAGACGTCAAATAAAAAATGTATGGTAGTATCAATAAATATATATTCAATTATCTACAGTGATAAAACAAAAAATTACTCTCCGTACCCGGAGAATAAATAATTAATTTTTCAATTAGATTACAGACTTCAGATTATATGCAACATTAAAACTCGTCACCGAGTCACTCCGAGTCAAACACGGAGAGCTGGCAGCCCTAGTTGTAGGTCCATGTGTACCTTTTTCGGAGTAGGGTTTTTGGTATTTTTAAATAAACTTATTTATAACGCGGCATGAAATTTCGTGTTCGTCACGGCGTTTGTCCGAACTGCTAGTTAGGTGCGAAAAGTTTTTTGGTGGCGTCTCTGTTATTATTATTATGTTATTATTCTGTTATATTAGGTTTGGCATTTCAATTTGTTTCGGGTTTTAATTTTGATTCCAGAGATCGAATTGGAATACGATGTCACTTATTTTAGATTTAGTCACGTTAGATTTAAAACATTAACATATTTAGTGACTCATTCAATATTTTACTTTTACATCAACACAATTTGGCATTTTTAGTATTTTTTAGGGTTCCGTACCCGAAGGGTGCCAAACGGGACCCTATTACTAAGACTTTACTGTCCGTCTGTCTGTCTGTCTGTCTGTCTGTCTGTCAGTCTATCTGTCTGTCTGTCACCAGGCTGTATCTCATGAACCGTGATAGCTAGGCAGTTGACATTTTTACAGATGATGTATCTATTGCCCCTATAACAACAAATACTAAAAACAGAATAAAATAAATATTTAAGGGGGGCTCCCAAACAACAAACGTTGTCTAAAGACAGCGCTCGCCATCTAGCGGCCATCTATGTAACCTTCACAGGGCCAATGTCATGTCGTTAAATGTCAATGTTATATGCTTCTTGTCGGTGTCTAAAGGTGGCGCTGTTCTCAAATTCGATCTTTGTCTAATGTTGTATAGATAACCCTTCGTGCGCGAGTCCGACTCGCACTTGGCCGGTTTTTAAAACATAGGTGTACAGTCGACAGCAGCTCAACTCAAAATTAGTTCAAAAGTAGCACGTAACATAATACTCAGTTATGTTACAGAGTACATGGATGAAAGTTTTTGATAAAACCGTTTTCATTTCAGGTTTTTCATTATAAAAAATAGGTTACTAATTATCACAATTTTGAGATTAATGAAACTTATACTTGAATTGAATAGAATCCCCTCTTTCCGGGATTCTATTGCAGATTTGGACGCTATAAATCGGTCACATTATGAGGGATTAAAACGTTGAGGGTGGCAGTTAAAATAAACTCGCATGCGAATATACGACAGAAAAGGCTGGCCGCAAAACAAACCATCAATAAAATAAAACTAATCCAATCAGGAGGGGGCGATAAAAATAAAAAGCGCGCTATACCTAACCTCACCTAACCTAACCCTAAAACGGGTCCAAATAAACAGTGGCGTTAGGGTTGCCAGAGCTTTTCTCTCCCGAATTCTCTGCGGGATTAGATTTTATTAGAACTCGTGATTTTATTAGATAAATCTAAATGAATTTTTCTTTATTGATTAGGTATTATTCTCGGAGAAGATGGATCTAGAAGCTTTTATAGTAAACATTTATCTTCTACTTCTTTTGGTGCCATTTTGTATTAGAGATCGGCTATCTTTATGACTACTTCGTCCTGTGATGCTACCAAAGAAATGATGCTTAAAGCCTAGATGCATTTATGCACTCACGGAATACAGGTAAAGGAAAGGTGTGACAAAGTCTGCGTGTTCACCTTTGTGAATCGCTTGTATCTATCCAGGCTAAACTATTGAGATGTGGTCATCCATGGTTGTATCCTTGGTCGTACAAAAAGGCTTATACAACGTGTGCAAAACGCATGTGCACGTTATTGTTTCCGGATCCCTCCCCGCTCCCACATCAATCCGTACCTGTGTGACGCAAATCTGCTAAACATGCAGGCGCGCCGGCAACTGCACCTTGCCACGTTGCTGTTCGGTGTTCTGCGGTATGAGACCCCTTTTTACTTGTTTAGTAAGCTCACTTGGTCTAGTCAGGCTAGGTGCTACAAAGTGAGGGCCATCCTACCACTGCACCGAACGGCAGCGTTCCGAGGCAGTTTCAGATTTGCGGCATCTAAGTGCTGGAATGATATTCCTCCTCCTACCATGCCACTACTATAGTAAATATGCTTTCAAGCGCAAGTGTGGAAGCTATTTGCTAGAAATGCAGAAAGCCCATCCCTAATCCAGCTCTTATTGTTTATTTATTGACTGTAGCTCGTTATTGCACAATTATATACTTATGATGTTAGTATTCAATATAAGGTTAGTATATTACATTTATCGCTCGAATCGCTCGTAGCCCCGGCTGCCTGAGTGATCTTAAACGATCACGAAGGTTAAGCAACACTGGGCGCGTTCAGTGCATGGATGGGTCGCCGTCTATGCCTAACGCTAGTGGCATTTTTCCGAGCGGTTCCGTGCTTCGCAAGGCACGTTAAGCTGTTGGTGCCGGCTGCCGTCGATAGATGGCAGTCGTTAAGCCAAGTCAGAGGCCTTAGGGCGGCTTGATAACTTCTGACAGTAGACGAGCCACTAGTCTACAAGCCTCCACCAATCCGGACTTGGCCCCCGTGGTGGAGTATGGCCTATACCCGTGCCCCTCGGTGGGGACATAATGGGTTGATGATTACATTTTAAGTTGAGTAAGTTGAGTGGCAGTGGGCGGGGCACATAGCACGCAGAACTGATGGCCGATGGGGCCGAAAAGTTCTCGAATGGAGACCACATATCGGCAAGCGCAGCGTAGGACGACCAGCCACAAGATGGACAGATGACCTCATCCAAGTGGCAGGAAGGCGCTGGATGCAGGCCGCTTCCAACCGGTCTTTTTGGAAATCCATGGAGGAGGCCTATGTCCAGCAGTGGACTTCTTGTGGCTGAATGATGATGATGATGGTATTGCTACTATACCACCGCTTTTTCATAATAAAAATAGCGACAATGGTAAGAGGGTGGTAGCGAGTTCGGAAAGCTAGCCTCACAACCCGGAGGTTGTGGGTTAGACCCTGGCACGTACAAACGAGTGTGTTTTCTAAGTTTTGACAACATCACTCGCTGCCTCCTCACCAGCTAGCGACGCGTAGTAACTAAGGCCAGACTCTCTCTCTGAGAGAAGACATGCGCCTTACATCATCAGCCATTTGACGCCCACTGCAGGACATAGGACTCCCTCATAATTTTCCAAGCTTTCCGGTCTTGTGCATCCAGCGACTCCCCGCTACCGTAACCAGGTCGTCAGACAATCTGGTGTGGGGCCTGCCCACGCTGCGTCGTCCGGTCCGCGGTCGCCACGTCAGAACTTTTTCTCCATTGTACGTTGGGCGACCTTGAGCCTACTCATGAGGCCCATAGTCAGTGACCAGGGGCCTAAGTATGCGCAACAAATCTTGAGCGATTCCAATCGCCTAACTGTCAAATTCCATACCAATTTGACAGTTAGACGATTGGAGTCATTCAAGATTTGGTGCGCATACTGTAGGAGCAGGTCTCACATCCATAAGTCATCACTGGCAACACACATTAGTTATTACACCTTTGTCCATGTGCCCTACAGTGGGACGTATATAGGCTGCATTATGATGGCAAAAAGTATCAGAAAAGTTCAGTCATCGACAATCGAAGCTGTGCACGGTGACTCTTAACCGACAAAAAATAGAGGCGAGAATCGACCAGCAAAGAAAACTGCATTACCCTTTTGCACAAAAATTAGCCGCACAAATAACTGTGCACTTACACCACCTCCTGTACTTTAAACACCGGTATTAAGCAAAATGCCGATCGAGAGGTTTGAATTTAAAGGCGTCTCGTTAATAATCAGCTGTGAAGACAGTTATAATTCGTACCGGTTTCGTCACGGCACCGAACCTGTAACCCGTGAAGTTTGCCCTTTTTGCGCGATAATCAGCCTTATGTCTTGCGCAATAGACGTTGTCATGGCGAAGCCTTGAAATTCTCCGACTTTACCTACCTAACCGTCGGTATGCATTAACGGTTGCAATCGAGAAACTGAGATCTAAATTTGTAGTTCTTAAGCCTAACAAACCCCCAGTTTCTCGTACACTAACACGCTGTAAATCTACTGCTAACAGCTGTCAATTGACCAAAGTGAATACAAAAAAAAACCACTGACAGCTGTTAACAGTAGATTAACCGCTTGTTAGTGTACGAGAAACCGGGGGAAAGTCTTTTAATATGTAAATAGGCTGGTTAAAGTGAAAGTTAAAAAAAGTAGCCCAGAAATTGCGAATTAGTGAACGTTACAAAGTTAAACGTAGGTGTCCATTTGAAGAACAACAATGTTTTAACGCTGACATAAGCCATGCCCGGGCCCTTTTTCTGAAGCTGCGATATTATCGAAAGAGTCGTCAACGTCGCGCTTGAGCCCGACAATTCACTCGAATCTAGCGACAAATACGGTTCTTTTTTTGAATAGTTTTCATAGTTGAATAGTTTAGTTGAATAATAATAGCTATTTAAACAAAGCACCGTATTTGTCGCTAGATTCGAGTTAATTGTCGGGCTCAAGCGCGACGTTGACGACCCTTCCGATAATGTCGCATTTTTCATAATAAGGGTCCTGAGCTTAAAAAATAATCATTTGTTTCACTTCACAAACGATAAATTTATTTTTAGCAGGAGGCGCGCCCATGTATAAAGTTATACAATTTCCTACTGAAACAAAAGTTTAGCGTGTCTATAACTTTTGGGTCCATAAGGTTAGTGTCTACAATACGGTAAAAAGGGATGTGTTTGGTGTGAGGATTTAGCAATTCTCGTGTTCATAAAAGTATGAATATTCATTATGTTAATATTTTGGACTGAATTTTTTTGTACAAAATTTTCGTGCCGTGTTGGCATGTATTTTTATTTATCAGTGTATTCTGAAGGATCTCGCTATTGATTTTTCTTGACGTTTAAATATAGTCAGACTGCACGATCTCGTTAGACGATTTAAAACAACGAGGACAGAAATTGCGCTAAAACGTAGTGAACTTGTATTTGTTTAGAAAATTCGCTACTTTTTTAAAAGTCCTCCTTTAGGGAGGAGTATCCAATTATTTTCTCAACAAAAAAGCTTTTTAAGACCAAAAGGAAATGTTAGCACTAAAACATTAAGCCCCGGCATTTTCGCTAAGTTTTTCAGACCATCTTAATACACTTACAAGGGAATTATAAAGTTTTTATAGACCTATAAAAACACAATGTCAACTTTAGTTAAAAAGAAGGCTAGCAAGAAGTATGTACGACAGAAGGGCCGTTTCGTTCAGGTGTTATTTTAAGTATCGTAAAAAAAATACTGTGATTTTTGTAACTAGCTGATAAAGTTCGATGCTAGTTCCTGAAATTCTATTTTTGCCAGCTGTTCCCGAAAGGAACCTTGGCAAACGAATAGACAGCAAAAATTGGCCCCACAAAGGAGCTGTTTCTCCCTTTTGAGGAACTGGATGAGCGACGACGAAGGTACGTACTGTAATGATTCCTCTTTATAGAAGCTGGCTGGCAGAGCCTTCTAGTCTTATTTTGAATATTGTGAAGGGAATCGTTACATTTTGTTTCAGAAGTCAGTCGATCCCCAGCTAGGCTAGGGAATTGATGAAGAAGAGTATAATAAAAAGCAATATTTGCCCTTAATCCGGGTTTTAATAAAGTAGAGCGTTACAGTATACACAAACCTTTAGTCATTTGAACCTTCTTAAAACTCAATTCAAACATCTATAGCTAACAAGCTGTGTCGTCGACTTCGTTCCGGTGGTAATTTTAATTTGTACTTTTTTATTGTAAAAAATATGGCAGGTAAATAAACTTTACAGCCTTCAAAATACTGCTTCATCACCATCATCAGCCTATGCTTGTCTACTGCTAGACATAGGCCTCTCCTATTGCACGCCACTGAGCATGGTCCTCGGCTACTCTCATCCAGCTCTTGCCAGCCGCCCTGCGAATGTCATCGCTCCACCGAGTCTGAGGACGTCCTACACTACGTTTACCGATCCGGAGTCTCCACTCAAGAACTCTTCTACCCCTTCTAATACTGCTTATCAAAACATAATATAAACTCACGCCTGTATCCCGGAGGAGTAGGCAGAGGCTTGCCCTTTGCTAATACATCTCCTATCTGGTCGAAGTTTGACAACGAACGAATGAACTCATACGTAACATGCAAACTTAGAAAGTAAAGTTTCAAAAACTAAAGTAATGGCCCCATGGAAGTGTTATTCTGTGTTCGTTAATCTAGCGTCGATAGTATAAGAACGTTAACTATATTAATTCGGAAAGTAGGTCGCTTAATCTGCGCTTAAGTTGTAAAAACTTCGTTTTTTTTGCTGCTTCTGTGTGAAGGTTACTACTTGTTCGAAGAAAATGGATCAGTAGTTTTTCTGTTTGCCAGCTTTTTTTATTTGGGTCATCGTTATACGCATTATAATACTTTTTTGGTAAGAGTTCAGTCTTTTATAGGTACTATATATATGAACCAGTGAATTGAACTTAATTTAATTTATGGGATAGATTAAGTTTCTGTATTTGGTACACACACTAAAAAGACGACGAGAGACGAAACTTTTGGTGGATATGATTAGATGAGTGTTTTTAAAAAAAAAATTAAAGTACCCGAAACGTGCGTGCACGCTACTACTAATGAGTTTTGAGGAAGCGAAAGGGATCTGTCAGGATCGTGGCAAGTGGCAGCCTCTGGTCTCTGCCTACCCGTCTGGCATACAGGCGCAAGTTTATGTACGTACGTATTTATGTTTATATTTGTTGAAAATTCGCCCGTAACTTAACTAAGTAGAGTGCACGGATACGGTTTTTATTGTACAATAGATGACCCCGTGAACTTCGTATCACCGACGTCAACCGTTTTTTTTCTTCTCACCGTTTAAACCTTCTCTGGACTTCCACAAATATATTATATATATATAAAAACAACAATTAGCCAAATCGGCCCAGCCGTTCTCGAGTTTTAGTGAGACTAACGAACAGCAATTCATTTTTATATATAAGATAAAGGACAATCTATCCATGCTATCTTTACGCGAACGTTCCGGCCGTTTCACAGGTTCCGCCCGCATTTCTTGTCGCCTGTACAGTCGACAGTACGTCAACCTTTACAAGCGACCGCTCTAGTAAGTCACGTTACGGGCGAGTCGGCAACCAAAATGTAAAGGTTGACGTGCCGTCGACTGTACTGGCAATACGCGCCTGTAACCGCAATAATTTAACACCCACAGCACGGCGCTGCGACTAGCAATTCCCGTAACCGCAAGATAGCAGCCAAATTGCACCAAATTCTCTCCTCTTACACTTAAAAAGGTATTGAAGTGATGTGACGGGGTGCCGACGAGATATGCGGAGTTACCTCTGAAAGGTGCAATTGCTGGAATACGTCGATGATTTTTATTTTATTTTAAGATAAGTTGTGAGTAACATTTTAAGAGTTATTCATTTACGACAATTTTTGTTCCACTTTTTGACTTTTGTTTTTTTTTTTTTTCAGTTTAATTTTACAATCGTCATTGTCATTGAAAAACCTTCAGTGCATGTGAAGTGTAGTATTTTATTAGAATAATTAATAAAATTTTAATAATAATCAGTAATTATTTGATATTTTTTAGTTTCATTTATGAACTCACAACTGTATAGCAGAGGATGGTGGTCATTGAAAATGCTTCAGTGCATGTGAAGCCTTTTCAAGTCGGTTAAAAGTCTATCTATCTTGAATTAAATTGAATTGAAAAATTCTTTATTGCACTAAAACAACAATTTTGTACAAAGGCGAGCTTAATACTAGGTAGTATTATCTTCACGAAATTTACCAAAATATTTTTTTATTTCGTAGAGAATTACAGAATTGTTGTCACAGAAAACCAAGAACCACTTTTTACTTCGACCGTTGAAAGTTCAGCTGTTTAAAAAAAACTGCCTGAAATTGACTCTTTTTAATCGACTTCAAAAAAGGAGGAGGTTGTCAATTCCACGCGTATATACATACATATATATATATTTGGCTATGTTTTCGCATAACTCCGTCAAGTCTTAACCGATTTCGACAATTCTTTTTTTGTTCGAATAGATATAACGTCCCATTGGTCTTGTTTTAATTTGGTGAAGATTTGATCAAGACTTTCAGAGATGGAGAACGGAACGGAAATGGACAGTAGTAGATAAGGCCTAATGGGGCATATCCTTTAGTTATATCAGTATGTTTCTTAAAATACTTAAAATAGCGTATAAGTAGTCCCGAGTCATTTGGTGATGTTCTGGTGAAGACTTTCGGAGATTTAGAACATCAAATTTTAAAGGAACGAATCATGTACGGTAAATTATGGTTATAAGGAACTTGTTTATTTTTTCCCCGACACCCCCCCCCCCTCCCCACAAAAAGTTATCTTACCTTAACTTTAAATAAAATATAAAAACCGACTTCGAAACACTACAGCACTAAAAAGTTCAAAATCATTTAAATCATTGTTAGTATGTATACACGTAGTATTGTAGAAGTATAATTTGTACTTGGTGCCCAGTTTCATGAGCAGCACATATATTTTGGGCACCGACTCCAAATTATACTTCTACAATACCTACATATATACATACTTCTAATTATTTAAATTATTTAAAATTTTTTTGCACTATAGTGTTTCGAAGTTGGTTTTTATTTTTTATTTAATGCAAAGGAAAAAAGGCCTTAATTGAGCAGCGCGCAAAGGTGGACCGATTATGATAATTCTTTAATTTCTAATGCCAGTATTTCTAACTAAGAAACGCTCTGAAATCTTCGCCTGCACAACCGTTTCCAGCTGCATACAGTCTTTAACATCGTCACTCCGGGATATATTACCGAGATGGGATCTCACTGGGAATCTACACATTGGCATAAGCTACCAACGTCCAGTAGGGTGGCTGTGCGAGTTAGGAGCCGAGCGGGACCTTTTTAAAAAACTCAGATTAGAGGACTTAAGGAAGAAAGATTGACGAAACAAATACTCGTATATCGAGCGAATGTGGATGGAAGGGCCGGCAATGGACGTCCCAGGCGGACATACTTCGACCAAATAGGGGACGCATTAGCAAAGGGCTAGATAAAAAGTACCCGAAACCGGCGTGCGTGCATGCAACGACTAATGAATGTTGAGGAAGCGAAAGTGATCTGTGTGGATCGTGGCAAGTGGCAGTCTTTGGTCTCTGCCTACCCCTCTGGGATACAGGCGTGAGTTTATGTATGTGTAGAAACCTTAAAATAACAAGGCAACAAAAAACAAGAGCACTAAAACAACACACCATAGGCGTACACACGAAGAAACTATTCAATATCACAGATATCTAAAAATTTTTACAAGTCTTTGGAATATTTCATTAATCTAAGTACAATATCTCCTGAAAATGCCAATCCGCGAGGGGCACGCGTGGTGATTAAGCCCATACTTTCTAACAGAGAGAAGGCCTATGCCCTCCAGTGGGACGTAGGTATATAGACTACACAAAAAAGTACAATATCTAAGTACAATAATTGCGTTAAAAATTGTATGATGTCGTACTATAAAAAAACCGGACAAGTGCGAGTCGAACTCGCCCACCGAGGGTTCCGTACAAAGTTGTAGGTACTTGCATATTATAAATAGTTCAGAAATTGAGTCTCGCAGTTTTTCCGAGCTTTTCCCGAACTTCAAAGACTATTTTTTTATGATTTAATTACAAATGCATCTAGCTTTCAGATTTTTTCCCGTAATTGTAGTATAAGACGATATTACCTGCTAAATTTTATAGTTCCAGGTCAACGGAAAGTACCCCATAAATTTTGATTCCATCGAGTGTCGAAATATACGTTTTCTGTGGCATAAATAGCCTTCTCGTTCATTAAGTAAACATTTTGTTTTTATAGTGAATAAAATTTTTGACTTTGACTTTGACTTTTGACTTTACGTTTAGAAGTTTGATTTTTTCAGAGCTCCAAAGGACCGTAGACTTGAGTGAATGGTTTTAATTTTAACGCGTTCCCGAGATAAAAAGGTCTGGACAGACAGACGAACGCACGGACAACAAAGTGATCCTATAAGGGTTCCGTTTTTTCTTTTTGAGGTACAGAACCCCTATCCACGAATCAACGGAATGTAATCCGTCGTACTTACAAAACCATAGCCAACCTCCGCAACACCACACCTCCGCTGCAATTTGCGAATAGCGCACGCACTGCGAAGCCAGTTGCAATTACAGTCGTACAACCCCTTTACAGCCGCTGTAACTCTTACCACAACGCTGTAGGACCTAAATTTCTTTAAAACAGGCGCAGGAGTCCAGTGGGAACAGTAAACGCACGCGATATCCCCGACATATGCGAGGTGATGTGTTACGTGCATTCGCTCCCCTTTTTCTGGTAGGAGCTAGTAATTTGAGTCGGTTTTTTCGAGTAATGGCAACGTTTGAGTAAGAAGTCCTTATTAGCGAATGGTAGCGGGTGTGCCTGCTGGACGACTTTTTTTTCTAAGAACGTTCTTTTTTCAAAGTTTTCTTCGTTTTTCGTTGACAGCCAGTGTTCAGCTTTTTGTGCCGTGCCGACATAGGTTAACTACTCTAATTTTCTCACGCTTTGAATAAGAGAGGTAAAAATTGTAATTTTAATGCACTTACCCCCGGTTTCTCGTACACTAACAAGCTGTTAATCTACTGTTAACAGCTGTCAGTGGTTTTTTTATGCACTTTGGTCAATTGACAGCTGTTGACAATAGATTAACAGCGTGTTAGTGCACGAGAAACTGGGGGTCTCCGGGACGCGGCCGTAAACTTACTCCCTAATTCCGAAATCTACAATTAGATGAATTAGGAGAATTGTAAAATCGACCCCAATATGCTCAGACAAAAATACAGACAACGCCAAAAAATTCACGAATTTCGTGCCTCACACGACTATCGAGCACATAGGTAATCAATCGAGTCATAAATGTCACGTGAAGAATGTCGTTCTGACTTTTTGACTTTTTACAAAAAGGTAAGGCTAATTGCTTTCACCGCCAATTGTACTGTGTATTTTTAAAATTTTTATGTCATGTGCTCTAGTGTACAATAAAGAATATTCTTATCTTATCTTATCTTAAGGCTACAGGGAGGCTTTAGGCTTTAGGCTCAAATTGTAGCTGACTAAGCTGTTTTTCTTAAATTATTATTCTTCGTTTCCAAAATATCGATCCCCAAAATCAAAACTTGGTTTTTTTTTTACTATTTCGGACATAACATTTTGTTTTTGACTTTCTCGAATGATTCTTTTTGCATCTTACAGCTCTCGTGAATACGCGCCTTTTGAGCCTTTTTTTGAATATCATATCAACACAACTCTACACTGGGGCGAACGAAAAGACATTTCCAATGTCAAAAAAAAACATGGAAACCCAACTTAGTATTAGCCTGAACTTAGTATTTCGTAATATTAACCAACTCTATGGGCCGGTTTCTGAATTGAGAATTTCACTAAGTAAATACTTAAGTAACGTTCTGTCACGCTCTTTTCTGAGAAATCCGAAGACAGCACTACAGTTAACCTTTTACTTAGCCAAATTCTCAACTCAGAAACTGGCCCTCAATTGGCAAAAGCGCCACTTTTCTCAATGCCCGCAGTAAACAAAGAAATACATTTGGAGAATTCAAATATCGAACAAAGTTCCAGTTTAAAAACGACCCCGTTTTTCAGTTGGATTGTGCTAGCCGTTTCTTGTTGAGCTGTTTTCTATTTTCGAACGCAATGGCAACGAATAACATTGTTGCAGTAAGAATTTCTTTGCTTTTTGGGCTTCATTTTGAGGGTTCTCTAGTCAACAAAGAACTCTTATAGTTTCACCATGTCGGTCCGTTCTGTCCGCGGCTTAGCTTAGAGACGATTAGTACTTCAAAGCTGAAATTGAATCGGCGTAGATATACATATTAATCACGCTAACAAAAAGGTAAAATAAAAAATTCATAAAAAATTTAGTTCACCTCTCCTTTGCCTGAATTATGATTTTGTTTTCTAGTTTTGCAGATAGTGTGGGGTAACTTGAATTGGTTGTTTAAAAATATTGTACATAGGGTGTACCTTATACCAACTTAACAACCGAAAAGCAAACTGTTCTATGTTCTAATCCATTAGAAACAACATAACAGGAACAACACCGCTATTTTGCTGTAAACTATAACACTGTTAACTAAATAAAGGGACTGGAAAACTACTTACAATTCGCTGATACAATATTGCTGTCTATATTGTGTGAGCCAGAGGCAAATAGTAAAACAATCTCTTTGTTTAATTCACCGCGCTATATTTTAAAAGTTCCGTAATGATTCGTGTTTTAAAGTACCAATACTCGTTATGATTTCCTCTTTTTTCCAACGCTTGCTAATTTTTATGAAGGCCGGGACCTGCCCAATCGCGGCCGGCCATCTTATAATTTTATTCCTTCAGATCTCAAATTGCCCGAGCATCTTTTTAATGAAGTAAAAACTGAATAAAATCGGCCGAAAGCGTTCTTTTGAGAGGTCCTTGGGCGCCATTTTTTTCCCTTTTTTTTTAAACGCTGCGTTGGCATAAACTCGTCGGTTTGAATGCCAAGTCATGGTCCTCTGGGAATCCTGTTGAGTTCTTTGTCTCTCGTAGGTATATATTCTTTTTCGAATGATGCGGTAATATGTACAGTCAGCTTTATGAAATCATGTTTTTTTAATGAGGCTTCCAATGGAAAAATAAACTCATTTTCTTGAGTTTTACGTTTTGGCTGAACTAATTGCTAATAAGAAACTAGTTCCTTATCTCCTTTTCTCTAATAATTCCGTGGAAATATTTTTTTATTTTTTTATTTTAAACAACTACTTATTAAAATATTACTAAAAATAAACAGACTGAAGGATTAATAAACATGTAGTCAACTACACTGGCCTGCAAAACTAAGTATCACACTTTTAAAATTGCAATAACTTTTTATGTACACAAGATATAATTTAGAAATAAAAAGGACTGGAAAAAAAGTTATATTTTGCAGTATAGTTTAAAAGAAAGCTGATAAAATTAGTTGATAAACGTTTTTTTTATTTTAAATCTTTAACTTCTATAGTTTAGAAAAAAAATATAAAATGAAAAGTGTGATACTTACTTTTGCAGGTCAGTATAGGTTATCCATAGTTTACTATAAGCAAGCTGTGAACTAAATGTAACTCATTAACGACTCGTTAACGAAGGCCTTCAAATAATGGGCCTTACATTATGCCTTTTGTGACATCTTCGACACACCACAAGCTGCACTCTAACGCTCTCACTTTGCCGTTTTTCATGTTGTATTTATGTGACTTGCTTTTCCTTTATACTTGTCTATCATCATCATCATCAACCCATTATGTCCCCACCGAGGGGCACGGGTCTCTTCCCTGAGGAAGGTATAGGCCATACTCCACCACGGGGGCCAAGTCCGGATTGGTGGAGGCTTGTAGACTAGTGGCTCGTCTACTGTCAGAAGTTGTCAAGCCGCCCTAAGGCCTCTGACTTGGCTTAACGACTGCCATCTATCGACTATGTTACCTGTTACACCTTGTTTTTCTTGTAATGTGTTAATTTGTCCCAATAAATTTCTTTCTTTCTAAGTACTTTGGTACGTACTAGTGTTTGGTTACGCTGTTGATTTCCCTATCAGTAAATAAAGTAAAATAATATCGGCAGGCCATCGTTATTTAAACAAAAACCGGCCAAGTGCGACTCGCGCACAAGGGTTCCGTAACATTATCTATACAACATTTGAATATTTCAAGCGTCTACCTGTTGCCGTTATCAATATCGAGCAAATAACGACGAAAAATCATGTTTGTTGTATGGGAGCCCCCTTAAATATTTATTTTATTCTGTTTTTAGTATTTGTTGTTATAGCGGCAACAGAAATACATCATCTGTGAAAGTTTCAACTGTCTAACTGTCACGGTTCATGAGATACAGCCTGGTGACAGATGGACGGTCGGACGGACAGCGGAGTCTAAGTAATAGGGTCCCTTACCCTTTGGATACGGAACCCTAAAAAGATTCCCGAACATACTTATTGAAATTAGTGCAAAATCTGAAAATCGCTTTAATAATATAATTAAGCTCCTTCCAACAATTAAAGTAAAAGTTAGAAATTCTCAATATATTTGTTTTTATTAACGTACAATCTTGAAACTTGAAGCGGTCAATTTGTATGAAAGAAATATATTTGGAACTTCTGCTTATGCCACCCAGAGATTAAATGAAATTATCGATGCTGAAGAAATAATTATTAATATTTTAAGAACACATTGTATGGATACCTACCTAAATTATTTCATTCAGTACCTACGGACTTCAGTACCTACGTACTGAAGTCCCTTTTCCAGCGCACAGTACAGTAGACAACACATCAACCTTCACATACGTGCACTCTAAACAGTCACGTCAAGGACGACTTTGCAACAAACATGTAAAGGTTGACCTTGGCCCCGTTTCATAAAACTTCAGTTCATGTCGATTAGATATAAATGATAATTCGATATACACTGCGTAGCAGTCTTCCTACATGTCAATCTGTGGGCTAATCGACTTTGCAATGTACATCGAGTTGTAGTTTGATGAAATAGGGCCCTGCTGTCGACTGTACATCGGGAATGATAAAATCTGATGCCGACTGTGGCGGGTGACCGCGCCATATTGAATGACTGTCACTTATGTCCACTTATACAGGGGGGTGTTGATTAATACATCGTTATACAAAGCGGAGTGTGTCAAAAGCCGAATAGAGCACTCCCGAAATGCTGTATCATTGTAGCATTTGTTAATTGCATTGAAGGTACAGTCAGACAGACTTTACTACCAACACTGTTTGTGTAACTCAAGGAAATAACCTAATACTTTACTAAAATAGCCTTCAAATTTATGATCCTAATGGTGATTTCAAGCGCTGAGGTGAGGGAACACTCCAGACCCTTTCTTCATAGTTAGAGGCGGTGCTCACTAAGTACTATTACCATTTCATTACTATTAATTGTTAAAAAACCTATTTAGAGGCCAAAAACTCCATCCATGCCCGAACCCATGACCTCCGGCCAACCGTGCCAGCGCTCTCCCAACTAAGCCAATGGGCAAGTGAAGGCATCAGCGAAATTTCGAGCCTCTTTACAAACTTTCGCTGTATTACGTACAGGTAGCGACATCTGGCCGAAGCAACTTACATCACTTGCAGCCCCGAGTAACCACACTATTAATTGCTTAATGATTAATACTGCTATGCCACTAAGTACGGATGTGTGTTTTTTCATCTCTCATCAGGCGGTGGAGCAATGGATTGACACGTTTGTATGCATATGGTCCGGAGAGTTATACGCTATTTTTAACTAAATCCTTCGAGGACGGAATCTCTGGCTAGCAGTCATAGCTGGTATATAGAGTGTTTTAGAGTGATATAGTATGGGCTTAATTACCACACGTGCCCACCGCGGAGGTATGTGAACACCCCAGACACGCAGCTTCACAGTTAGCGAGTGATATTGCTACTACAACTTCACAAATGTGCACAACTTAAAAAAAAGCCATTGGTACATGCCGAATCCGAAGCCGGGACCCGTCGGAGGAGAGGCGAGCGTTCAACCGATGCGCTACCACGGCTCCCAGTGTAATCAATCAGCCCGTTCTATTCCACTGCTGGACTTAGGCCTCCCCAAGGCACGCCACTTCTTTCTATCCTCGGCCATCGTCATCCAGTCGGCGCCAGCAGATCCCAGCCCAGACCCTGGGATACTATGCGCTGCAAATCCTGAACGATTCCAATCGCCGAACTGTCAAATTCTAATTCTAAATACTAATTTGACAGTTGGAATCGGACAGGATATGGTGTGTATAATAAGAGCTGGTGGCAGCATGATCATAGGCAACCTATATACGTCCCACTGGAGGGCACAGGGCTTCTCTCAGAGAGAACGGGCTTAATCACCACGCGTGCCCACCGCGGATAGACGATTTCAATCGCTGAGGTATGCAAATAGCTCAGACAGTCAGGTTTTCCTTCACGGTTATCGAGTGGTATTATTACTATAACTTCACAAATGTACATAACTTAGAAAGCAGTCATAGTCCTATGATCTACCCACTAGGCTGGTCGCTATGGTAGCATCCTCATCCACTATTGCCCCAGATCAGAAATCAGAAATCAATAATTTATTTCAACGTAAGAATTTACATTCTGTTTGCTGAATGTCAATGTACTATGTTACTATGTTAGCCGCTGCCTTCGGGCCGTATTTGTAGTGGAGAAAAAGGCAGCGGGAAAAAAAACTCCACTCTGACCATCTTTTCTCAAATCATCTTAAACTTATACATCAAAGCCTATATTATATGATTCCGTGATAGCCACTAATAACTTTAAAAGCCAAAATAACACTTCTTACAAAAGTAGGAAAAACAGTAATGCTGCGGCCAGACACACGAACAGCACCCGTTCACGAGCATAACGCAGGGGTCAGCCATCACCAGTCTCAACCATTTTAGAGGGAGATAGGTGACCCGGCCACCACGCCACCATTCGAATGACCTTTAGCAAACCTGCAGATTGAGTTCTTGTCAGCTATAAAATGTGTGCTATAGTTATTAATGTCGTCGGTCCAGCGAGCTAATAAGCGTCCTACGCTATAGATGCAAATTCGCTGCCTCCCAGTGTAACCGATCCTCAAATCCTATGCCCATGCTTCTGTCCACATCTGCTGTCTCACTGACACCCCAGTTAACACCCACCCCAGCTCTTTATTATCCCTAAATGACATGTGTCGGCCGTAAAAACGGTCAGAAGTGATTGTGAACACTGACACCCCTTGTTTGTACCGTTCTTATCGGGCAGGGGTGGTTTTACAATCAATCTTTATCTAAGGACTCGCGGTAAGCAGTCAAGCCGACAGTACTGCGACCAGAGGGTCTAAACGCACAGGTGTTAAATAGAGTTGTAAGAGAATGCGTTTCCTTAAGAGGATCCAGTGAGCTGACTAGCGCCACTAATTAAAAAAAATGTATCTTCTTTTATATTCTTTATCTACACTAATGTTGTAACATTCTACTTATGTTTTCAATACTTGACTTATAATTACTACTGTTATAGCGCAGACAACAAAACACTCAATTTAAGCAATTTCACATGATGGTATAATATTCACATCGATATCGTAAGATTGCAGGGCCAATCAGGTTGGTCGCGTTTTATTGAAGCGCGCAGCTGCGCTCTCATTGGTTAAATTTTAATGGCGGCAAAATCAATCCAAAATTTGAACAATTATTATAAATAAACTATTGTCAGCTTTTACTCTTGTTGTTTGATTAATTGCATTAGTGAAGATAAAGTAGTGTATGCAACTGCATATAACACGGGTATTAAAACACTCGTTACTATTATGAAACTCGCTGCGCTCGTTTCATAAACTCACACTCGTGTTTTAATACCCTTCATTATATGACAGTTGCATAAACTACTATTTTGTTGCACTAACCCGTGCTGAGGACAATTTTAAAAACCTATTACGTAATACAGAGAAGTTCCGTGTGCCGCCGGATTAAGAATAGCGTCACTCCATTTCTTTCCGTTGATGTCGTAGAAGGCGACTAAGGTAATCAATTACCAGGAGACGGGCAGCAGCGTCTTCCTGAGATTCCAACCGCATACTGCGATCGCCAACCCGCCTGCCAAGCGTGGCGATTATGGCAAAACCCTGATGGTTAAGAAAACCACAAAGGAGGCTTATATGGGTTTCCTACGCCATTTCGAAACACTATTTATAGAAAGATGTTTCCCGAATGACATTAAACCGACCGATCACCTAATCGAATATTTGTTTTATCAACACCCATTTTCTCGATGATTCGTTTCACCGAAAACACTATTTATAGAAAGATGTTTCCCGAATTACACCAACCGATCACAATAGTAACTAAAATTAAAACGGTAATTGTAAAAAAGTATAGACTGTAAAAAATTCTTTTTCTTTTGTTTCCTTTTTTTTTTTTCCTCCTTTTTCTTTTTTCTTTTCTTTTTTTTTCTTCTTTTTTTTTTTTCTATTGTTTTCTTTTCCGTTTTTAATAAAAAAAAAAAACGGAAAGGAAAACAATAGAAAAAAAAAGAAGAAAAAAAAAAAAACGGAAAAGAAAACAATAGAAAAAAAAAGAAGAAAAAAAAAAAAACAAAAGAAAAAGAATTTTTTACAGTCTATACTTTTTAACAATTACCGTTTTAATTTTAGTTACTATTGTGATCGGTTGGTGTAATTCGGGAAACATCTTTCTATAAATAGTGTTTTCGGTGAAACGAATCATCGAGAAAATGGGTGTTGATAAAACAAATATTCGATTAGGTGATCGGTCGGTTTAATGTCATTCGGGAAACATCTTTCTATAAATAGTGTTTCGAAATGGCGTAGGAAACCCGGCTTATATGCCCTGCAGTGGGCGTCAAATGGCTGATGATGATTACGTAATACAGAGAAGTTTGTAAAGAGGCTCGAGATTTCGCCGATGCCTGCACTTGCCCATTAGCTCAGTTGGGAGAGCGCTGGCACGGTCAGCCAGAGGTCGCTTGTTTAAGGCCCGGCATGGGTGGAATCTTTAGCTTCTAAATAGGTTTTTAAAATATCTTCCTTCACAGATCGTATTTGCAAAAAGTGTCTGTACAATCTTTCGATGATGTTAACAGTGATTTTTAGGACCCGTGGCAAAGAACCTAGGATCACGGGCCTGGGACTAGATGGCATTTATGCCAAAAACGGCCGTTAATGCTATCCAGTAATAGGTTTTTTTGCCTCAGGTTTTAGGCGATGGGTGGTGAAAATCACTATTATAATGAGTGAGAGATCGTACAGACACTTTTTGCAAATTCGATCCGTAAAAAAGATATGATTTTTTCCTCAGTGGCGCTGCTGTTACTCCCTGGGGCCCCTTAACAATAACGCGATGGGAAAGGGGTTTATTTTAATGTGCTTTGAAAAAGAGATTTCCTTTTTTTTAGCCAATTTTTTTAGACTATTAATTTTAAAGTTAACAGAAAAAAATTAAGTTAATTACTGTAGAAATTTTTATATGAGGTATGTAAAATTATAGAGCAATCCTTGATTTCAAAGATCATAATAATAAGTTGTGTTGGAATCCCGGTGTGTACCAACGACTTTGATTTCGAAGTTACGCACATTTGTGAAGTTGTAGTAGCAATAGCACTCGCTATCTGTAGAGGAAAACATCGTGGGAAAACCTGAGTGCGAGAGGTGTTCACATACCTCAGCGCTTAAAATTGCCAATCCGCGGTGGGCACGCGTGGCAATTAAGCCCATACTCTCTGAGAGAAGCTGTGCCCTACAGTGGGACGTACATAGAATACATAACAAAAATTACAATCTTTAACACAGAAGTTGTTTGGGATGTCTCATCCAGTTTATGTTACTTGTTATGCCTTTTTTCCTGTGATTGTTAATTTGTACCGATAAATTTCTTTCTTTCTTTCTTTCAGTACAGTCAACAGGACATCAACCTTTACACTCTACTCGGTTACATTAAGGGCGAAATAGCAACAAAAAATGTAACGGTTGATCTGCTGTCGACTGTACGTAGTAAGTACAGTTGTCAACAAATCGATCAATAACACTTCAGTTGCAAACTCACCCGTAACGTAACCGAATACAGTGCACGCTTGTAAAGGTTGCTCTTTGCCAAGGCTCAAAGAAACTGCGCAGTCAGTGTATGAAGGCCAAGGCATAATTTTCTAGCTTTACAAAACAAAAAGGGTAGAAGTTAATTAAAATTGAAAATGTTGCTTACCTCTGGATCCTTTGAAACAGACATGGAAAATGGAATTAATTTAAGTTACACACTTTCGCTTTGAAACGAGCCCAGCAGAAGTAAAACGATGTTTTGTAAGGATTCAAGGGTTTCTGAGACGTACCTGACTGAAATTATTATTTCCAAAATTACATTAATTTTATGTGGTCGTAGGTACCCTCTCATTATTGTAATGATATACTTACAATGAGATAATTATATAACTGAATAATGACAAAACGTTGACAGTCTAGAGATTCTAATCTATTTCGTTACAATAGAACAGCCGAAGTCAGCCAAAACGTTGAACATCGATCACCCCAACCGGGGGAATTCCCTGAATTCCCTTTTTTGAGGAGTTTTGAGGTTTGTCAGGATCGTGGCAATTGGCAAACCCTGGTCTCTGCCTTCCCCTCCGAAAAACAGGGGCGTGAGTTTATGTAATGTATGTATTCGCAAAATAAATAAAAAGGGACTACAATACACAGAATGACTGTCTCGTCGGTCTAGCGGTTAAAATGTTTGACTACTAAAACAGAGGTCTTAGGTTCGATTCCCACTGGAGGACGCCACAACACAACGTACAAATGTACGGCAGCCCCCAGTGGGAATCGAACCCATGACCTCCGGCATGGTAATCAGACGTGATACCGCTAGACCAACGAGGCAGTCGGCTGTTCGCGAGAAATATCCACTGGGCTATCCATGTCCTCTTAAGCTCTGAAAGATTAATCAGTCAAGCAATTTTAATGACTACCCTAGCTTTGGGCCGGCCCTTCTCAACGGAACTCCTTAAAAGGAAATGGACGGGGACTATTACGGAACAAACTTGTGATTTGCTCAAACTATCGTGAGGACACTATCATGTTTGAGTTCGGTACCCCGCTTAGACGCGGTCAGTGGCAAGACAAACAAAAGTTGAGGACTTCAGTGACTTGCGAGGGGGGGGGGGGCGTGGCTTGATCTAGCTTGTATCCTATGTTCATATATGCGTACAAAGGGAAGCGAAGATACGACACTATTGCGTGATATTTGAGTGAAATCTTTAAATATAGTTAAGAAATTTTATATCTGATTGATTGAAAAATTCTTTATTGCACAGCAAAAAAGTATTTGTACACAGGTGAGCCAATAAGCAAAATAATGTGTAACTTCATTTTTATGTAAAGCGTGCGTACATACATACATACATAGGTTGGTTTTCGTCACACTCCTTAAAAATATTAAAGAATTATTATGAGATGCTTGTTATTACGTATATTGACTCAAATGTTTATTTAAAATACGTTAAACCGTAAAAGTTAAACCCTCTCTATTCCTAAATTATTTAATATACCCATTCGACATACACAAGTTCAGATAGAATTCCAAATAAAAATTACGTTTTACTTTCCATAAAAAAATCTTCGGAGATTCAAGGGTGAAAACCAAAATTTTCATCATATAAAAGAATTAAAGCAACCTATTTTACTTGAAAGAGCGTGGGAATATTATCCAGCCCGCATTCACTCATGACATAATGATTGTGACGGGCGACAGCTTGATTGCAAAATGTAGGGTAGGCATGATGTACTTAGTCGGGAAACCTATCTCGACATTAACATAGGTACCTATATCCAAACAGAAAGAGGATTAGGGAGAACCAAAGCAAGCGAGACAGAGAGATAAAGAAGGAAACAAACAAAAAAAAACATTAAAATAACTAATGTTTTTCTTAAGAGTACTTCTGAAAAGTGTGTTAAAAATTCGTAATTTGTTTGTCCGAATTCATTTAGTTGTCACACTTGACGTTGCATGACTACTAAGCAAACATAAACGAGGCACAAAAGACAGTAACTCTCCGAGGACATTTCGACTTGGCTCAAATATTTATCTTGCCACACACCTCAAACAGGAGGGACAAACGCTGTCTTTAGACCATTCTGTAGATAATTCAATATATCCTACAGCTATAGCTCATACAATAATATAGACATTAGACGTCTAATCTTTGGGTAAGATTTTCGCATTTGCTTTATCAATGCTTTTTTAACGTTATTTGTGGCCAAGTAAATCCTCCATGGGCTCCCTTTAGAGATCCCTCTTCCCATCTATGTTGTTTCTTATGTAGCCTGTATACGTCCCACTGCAAGACACAGGCCTTCTCTCAGAGAGAGTATGCTCTTAATTACCTAGCGTAAGATAAAAATATTCGTTATTGTAACAAGGAAACATTAATGGTATTATTCTATTGTGCTGTTAGTCTTCTTTAAAACAAAATAAATATATAAATAAAAATAGCAATTTCAAAAGGAGTTGCTGAAGGAAAAGAGAGACGGGTAGTCGACTCAGTGCAAATACCTATTTTAGTGTCACAAGTCTCGAAAAATCCAAGTCTCGCTTCCACCGTAAACAGTTGGAGATGTCCATGTAAAGCCAAGTCAATTATTTTACTCAGTATTGAAACACTTATTCGTTTCAGTGAATGTCAAAACACCTGTTCAACAACGAAGGGGGGGTCAAAAGCGCCGCGAGTTGCTTCGAGAAAAGTATGGTACGGGGTGCCTCTGCATAGCTCGACTTGGCGGCGGCACTCCGTGCCGGTTAAGGTTAACACGAGCACTGGACATAATCAAAACTGAATTGGCACGGATATTTACGCGTTTATTTTTTCATTTTACAATCTTCCGACGTTTCGGTACTTTTGCAAGTGCAAGTCTAGGTAGACTGCGATGACAGGCGTCTTGACGCAGACAGGCGCAGGCAGACGCCTGTCACCTCAGTCTATCGCGACCACGGCACTTGCAAAAGTACTGGTAGCACTCGGAAAATTGTAAAATGAAAAAATAAACGGGTAAATATCCGTGCAAATTCAGTTTTTTATTAAATATATAAATACGAAATATTTGTTGGATAAAACATACAGTTTACAATGAGACACTTATCCTAAAGTTTCCCAATCGGCAACTGTCACCTGCAGTGGCCTATCGACCGTATCGCGGAGTGAAAATCATACAAGAAAAGAAGTCCCAGAGCCAAATGGGATAGATACTCGTTACTTGCCTACAAATGAGCATAATAATAAGCTGATAAAGTGAGCACCCGAAACCGGCGTGCGTGCATGCAACGACTAATGAATGTTGAGGAAGCGAAAGTGATCTGTCAGGATCGTGGCAAGTGGCAGTCCCTGGTCTCTGCCTATCCCTCTGGGATACAGGCGTGAGTTTATGTATGTATATATGTATGTATGTATGTACAAAGTGAGCAAAAAGAAAATCGTCGACAAAGATCCCAGCTTTTCCAAACCTTTGTAATGTCTAGTTGTAGGCTCTTTGGTTCCACAGAGTCGCTTTACATATTTAGCTTTCAGGTCCACTATCTCCGAACTTAGCTGGCTTCATTAGGGGATTTCAAGAGACTACACGCCGTCATTAAAACGGCTTCATTATTTAAAACAAAACATTAAAATTCACTGGGCGTCCGTTGCGCTATCAAGCTGAGTCCGTTGCAGACAGGGCCGGAGTCAGGAGAGGGTTTGTACTGCACATCGCAGATTGACGAATTCTAGTGCATTGCAATATAGATCAATATAATCTCGCGGGTTTTACTCCTTCTGATAGAACTATCTACCAAGGGTAAGCTCTATCCAGTGAATAAGTTAAAAAACGTATTGCACCACGACATTTGCAGAGATATCCATGGATAACATGTAATTGACTCACTAACTAGTTTCGTATGTTTCATAATATATTGTTTATAAGCTGTTGCTTTTCCATAGATAATAAATAAAATAAATTGTTTAACTGACAACCCTGACAATCGGCTATTTATACTCTTATCCCTGGATTTATTTAATTACTTACCCACCTAATAAACAATGTCCCAGGCACTGCAGCGTCCGAGTAGTCCTTTCACGCATCTAGCGTGAGTAAAGGTGCCACTGGACGCCTACCCCTCTGAGATAAAGGCGTGAGGTAATTTATGTATGTATGTAATTAATCAACTAGTAAGTCTTTTTCTTCCAATTTTTCACTTAATTTCAGTGTCGCGCCTTGTCTATGTTCTCTTTCATTCGTAACCATACGGACAGGGATGGTTAAGGCTGGTGTATCAGCATTTTAGCGGCCCCTCAAGAAACAATTCAACAATTCACATACAAACGTAATTTCGTTTTAATTCACAAACGAAACTTTACCAATATGTTTACAGGACATATCAGTTTTGCTCGTGCTTTCAACTGAGAATAACAGAATAAAAGAGAAATTAGAGCCACAAAGGACCTTTACAGAAACTATTCACAAGCCTATAATCTCTTTTAGATAAGATTATTTCCAATTCTAAGCACGAACAAACCTTGATTTGTGTCCTCTAGATGTATTGGCAAAGTTTCATCGCGATTCGGCATGTCGTTTGTGAATAAAAACCAAACTACGTTTGTATGAGGACCCTTATAAGCAGTGCTACCAGACTCTTATAAGACAATCGCAAATTGTAACCCAGTTAATCCAACCTAACTCCGCCCCTGGCCCCTGCTAACCGAGTTAAAAGGCTAACTTTATTGTTACTGTATCTCATCTGGCGAGTTACTTATGAATGGCCCGGGTAATTGATTTATCCTGGCCTAGCTGACGCGGCTGACCTAGGATGGGTACCTATGACTCTCAACAGACTAGAGAATAAACTCAGTAAAAAAGTATTGTATTTCCATGTTTGTGATGTCCTTGCCTGGTTACCACAGCACAGGGTATCCTAGTTTGGGATCAGGACAAGTAATTGTGTTGTGTGGAAGTTACTTATTTATTTCATCATCAGCCCCTTGACGCCCACTGCAGGACACAGGCCTCCCTCATGGTTTTCATAACCATGAAGGGTTTTGCTATAATCGCCACGCTTGGCAAGCGGGTTGGCGATCGCAGTACGGTTGGAATCGCAGGAAGACGCTGCTGCCCGTCTCCTGGTAATTTATTTCCTTAGTCGCCTTCTACGACATCCACGGGAAGAAATGAAGTGACGTTATTTTAATTCGGCGCCACACGGATTATTTATTTATTTGTTGCGTATTCGGCTAAAAGTGGAGCAGGGCTTCATTTCCTTCCGTGGATGTCGTAGAAGGCGACTAAGGAAATTACCAGATTACCAGGAGACGGGCAGCAGCGTCTTCCTGAGATTCCAACCGCATACTGCGATCGCCAACCCGCCTGCCAAGCGTGGCGATTATCGCAAAGCCCTTCATGGTTATGAAAACCACGAAGGAGGCCTATGTCCTGCAGTGGGCGTCAAATAGCTGATGATGATGATGAATACTTTTATTGCACTTAACCTAATGTAAAATACAGCGGACTTAATGTCATAAGCATAAAGGTCTTTTGTTTTCAAAATAATAATAATCTGATCCCAAACTAGGATAGTCTCAGGGTACTAGCCTGTGCTATGGTAACCAGGCAAGGACATCACAAGCATGGAAATACATCCAGAATGAGGCCCTTTGCACAAATCTACGGGGCCCCCAGTGGGAAGCGAACTCACGACCTCCGGCATGGTTGACCAAATTCACTATCTTTGCCGGATTGTCTGTAAACGTGCCCCTCTGTTCGCAAATCCTTAGTAGCTCAGCCGCTCAACAAAGGGATGGTTTAAAACAAATCGCCTTACGCCGTGGCTAAGCTGATTTGCGCAGTTTTTGCTATCTGAACCTCGACGCAGCCAGAAGCTCTGATCTGACGCAAAGGTCACGAGTTCGATTTCTGCTGGGGCGTCGTACAAAATGGTCTCGATCTGTATGGATATTTTTAGGGATCGTTCATGAATAACGTGAAAATATCACGAAATATTAGGGGTTAAAGTATGAAATTGCCGTTTTATTGCAATAGATTCTTTGAATTGACATAGAATCTTCATGGTTTGAGGTTTTCGAATGAAACTTTTTTCAAATGGTTTCTATGATGTTCTTTTTTTAAAATATGTGAAACATTTGAATATCGACTTTCAATTGTTTTTGTTATTCAATTTAGACAAGAAAGATGGATACCGCGAAAATTCAAGTGATTATGAGGCACCCATTTTTCGTATTTTTTTATTTTATTGATTTGACGCAAGTGAGTCAATATTGTGGGTAAGGTAACGTTAAACCATGCCGCTAATTCCTGGGTAGTTTGACTAGGGTCGGCTTCCACTATCTCTCTTAATTCATCGTTATTCACCTGTGTGGGCGGTCTTCCTCGTGGCTTGTTCTTTAAGTCTAAATTTCCATCACGAAAGCGTTTAAACCAAAATCGCACGGTGCGTTCATTAGTAGACCCCTCTCCAAACGCAGCATTGATATTGCGGGCTGTTTCTGCCGCGTTAGTTCCGCGTCGGAACTCGTATTCAAAAATCACTCGAATTTTCGCAGTATCCATCTTTCTTGTCTAAATTGAATAACAGAAACAATTGAAAGTCGATATTCAAATGTTTCACATTTTTTAAAAAAAGAACATCATAGAAACCATTTAAAAAAAGTTTCATTCGAAAACCTCAAACCATGAAGATTCTATGTCAATTCAAAGAACCTATTGCAATAAAACGGCAATTTCATACTTTAACCCCTATTATCACAAGGTGGAGGGGAGGAGTGACTATCACTCAGTACAGATACTGGTCATCATCATCATCATCCGCCCACTGCAGGGCACAGGCCTCCCTCGTGGTTTTCATAACCATGAGGGGTTTTGCCATAATCGCCACGCTTGGCAGGCGGGTTGGCGATCGCAGTACGCGGTTGGAATTTCAAGAAGACGCTGCTGCCCGTCTCCTGGTAATTTATTATAGATACAGATATTTATTCAGAATTTACATTACACGTCAAAAAAATTCATTGAATATGTGCTTACAAATATTGTAAGTCATAATAATTTTAAATAAAAACTTTAAATAAAAAATAAAAAAATTGTATTAAGTACAATAAAAAACAAATAAATTTTCAAAATTCGCAATAATTAAAAAAGACCTGGGTGTATTTTCAGTCTGGGTGACTTTCTACGTTTGTAATGTCCTTATCTGGTTACCATAGCACAGGGTATATTAGTTTAGGACCAGGACAGGTGATTGTGTTGTGTGGAAGTTATTATTTATTACTGCAGATCGTTTTTAGGGTTCCGTAACGTCAAAAGGAAAAACGGAACCCTTATAGGATCACTTTGTTGTCCGTCCGTCCGTCCGTCCCGCCGTCCGTCCGTCTATCTGTCTGTCCCCTTTATTTCGGGAACACGTGGAGGTATCCAGTTGAATTTAAAACCGTATACTCAATTCTACAGTCCCTTGAAGCTGTGAAAAAATCATACTTCTAAGTTAACGTAAAAAAAGACAAGGCCGTTTATGCCGCAAAAACGTATCTATATTTCGACATTCAAAGGAATCAAAATTTATAGGGTACTTTTCGTTGACCTAGATCTATGAGATTTGATAAGTAATATCGTCTTGCACTACAAGTACAGGAAAAAATCTGAAAACTATACATTTGCAATTAAATCATAAAAAAATTGTCTTTGAAGTTTAGATTCAGCTCGGAAAAAACTGCGAGACTTCTGTAAGTACCTACAAATTTGCTCGTAACCCTCGGTGGGCGAGTCCGACTCGCAATATCAGGTTTTTTTAAAAGTGACTTTCTATTCTCTCAAACATGTGATTTTTAGAATACTAGACTAGATTAAATATATATTTTTTGGCTCTATAAACCGCTGACCGACTGGACTTATAAAACGAACAGCGTGCCTTGAGACTACTATTCTATGCTCTGAGCTTGAGACCCTTTTCTTTTGAGTCGATTCTGTGCTTTGAAATATTCTCTGCCCTTTCCTTTAAAACTTTTTACACTAGATAAGACTGTGCCCTCTGCCCGATCTTGTCTCGCCTGAACCCTGATCTGCAATCGCATTATCTCCCTTTTACGTTTCGTTTACGCTAGTGGGTTTTATCCATTGTTTTTTGGAGTCATGCCCGGTTTATGGGACGAATAAATCGATTCCGCTCAGTGGATATTGACATAAAGACTATGAGGTAGAGAAATTTAATGGTTCACCAAGATAAATGCATCAGATAAAGCTTTGCTAAGGCATTTGCACCAAAAAGAAGTCTTCAGTGTAAGGCACAGCAAATAAATCAGCTGCATCACATCACAATGAGGAGAAATTTAGAAGGAAATAGAAGGCTTGGAAGGAAACAGACGTTTGGTTGTGCCACCTCATGGGTATGTCAAAATCGAAAAAGAATTAATAAAAATCACACTGCGCTATGTTAAAGCCGTTGTTACGTCTGCCACGTCTCGGTCGTACATTCTAATATTTTCGATGATTGTATTAAATTGTAATCTGTTGATAAATGTGGTCTGAGGTTTTGCTAAATAATAAAATTACGGACATATAAGACATATTTTATACTTAGTTTTTCATTGAGAAAATTTGACACAAAAATTAATAATTTTGGAAAGAACTTTTCTTTATCAAAACCTACACAAGTTATTAAGAAAGATATAATAATAACAAGAATATACTTATATTCCGCCCGTAATTTTATTATCTAGCAGAGGCTCAGACCACATTCATGAAATAGTAGATTGTACAACAAGTGCATAAAACGCACCATTTTACTCGAGACGTTAATCCATCCGAGCGAGCTTGCGAGCGAGGATAGATATAAAGTCGAGTGTAAAATGGGTTTTATGGACGAGTTGTACACTCTACTTTTCACTTCGATTGCGAGGAAATGAAACAGCAACATGTAAAAATAATTATGGTTCCCGCCAATTAACTTTTTTTTCTTTTTTTTTTCTGTAGGGACGTGACACCTGACTTAAGGTCGTTACATACTGCTCAGTTATAAAAACATTTTCTTTTTATAACTATGATAAGTTGTTGTTATGGCTTAAATACTATACTGATCTACTAAATTGAAAAATAAACAAATATAAAAAATAATAAATGAGACGAAATACAAATTATAAGTTTATTTCATGAAGTTTTATTGTGTACTTTGGCTGTTGGTATCTTTGCCTTGGTCTTAGAATACGAACGAAACGAAATAAAATAAAGAGGTTGTTGTATGAAGTTAAAGATGTTCGTGTGGCTGTTGCAGCGATTGCCTTGGTCTTCGACGAAGATTTTACTTTATGCTCTAGAGCATAAAAAGCGACTTTATGTCGCCTACGCACGACATAAAGACGAACTTTAGAGCATGAGAAGTGAAAAGGATATTTTTTGATCATTATTATACATTTTTTTACAAGACAGCATGTCAGACGTAACAATAGCCTTAAGAGCAGACCGTTAAGAAGAGACACTATAAAATCTGCGGTTGCGTGCTCCCATCCCAAAGAAAGTAAGGTTTATTTTCCAATAAAAATGCCGTACAGTTACACGGAGTCAAATAGTACAACGTTTCATACCTTCCTAAACAATGCCCAATCAAAGCGACCCTCTCCGTGAAAAAAGCCTAAAAATCCTAAACAGCTTGACAAAGGGCTCCTCAGAGTACATTCCAAAATGGCTCCTTTTGTAACCCCTAAAAGCCATTCCCTAAAGTGAAAGGAGCCACCCTCACTTATGCGTATGGCCAGCCGGAGTGGGAACATCATTTGAGGGTTAAAGCTGACGTAGAAGTATGGATTTAGCAAAGCGACCATTTAAAATTAATCACGCAGCTTATGAAATAAAGCGCATTTTGTATTGTCTCAAAAGTTGACAAACTATCGCAATGCCACGTACATTGGCCAGATATGGCTGATCCCATGCTCATATGCACATGCTTACGTATAGATCTGGCTAGAACTTGGCTTCTTTTGGTAAACAACCCCATGCCAAAGACATGCGGTCATTGCAGACAGATGGGATGTGGAGAGAAGACAGGGTGCTGACGCGACGCGTTGTATAGAGTTCGCGTCCTTGCCTCGTCTTGTTTGCGTGGACTATGGAAGTTAAATGAAAGGACGCCGCGTCTCCGCTCCGTCCTCTTGTAACGTCCCATCTGTGTGTGGTGTGTCTTTGGCGAGTGGTTGTTTACTAGCAGAGACTGAGGCCTAGCCAAGTAGTCCAAGACCGGAATGTTGGGTTACTGTATAAATGCATTGGGATTCAGTGGGGTAGGACAGGACAGAGCCGGGATAACAACTCTAGACACGCCAATGCAGGTAAGGTTCGCTTGGTACCATCCATTTCCCGGCGGGAGGATGGAAGGTGGAGCCGTTAAGTCATGTTATGGAGTCCGCACAAGAGCACGAAGTGTAAGCAGACCACCTGCACGATGATCTGATGACATCAGGGCTCCTACAGGGTCGACCTGGGCTACAATAGCATCAGACCGATCGCGACGGAGGCAAGGCTTACGTCCAGCATTGGACAAACAAATGCTGAAGAAGATGGGAAGATTTTCCTCTGTCAGGGTATGCCACATCTCTATATGGGATTAGATTGGATGGTCCTTCTGCTTTCTTCCCATTTCGCTAGGTCCACCATTTGAGGGGTTAAAAAGGCTCCAACGACCTATAGAAAAGAAGGGAATCCTCCGACACACAAGATAAGATACCGCGGAATTGTATGTGATGCCACCTTGACTTTACGTCCGCTGTAGCTGCAGTGAGCAGGGAAGTGTGAGGTGAGGAGACTGTTGGCTGTTCTAGAGGTATTAGTTTCGTACGGACGTCTCGCAATCTTTAAGAATTTGGGTGTTGTACAATAATTGTAAATTCATTCCTTTTATCACTTAAGTCTATCAGTAAATTTTCGGACGGTGTCGCCAGGAAACCGATTTTAAAATAAGAATTAAAAATACAATGTCAGATATATAAACAACCCCGAGACACATCCGACCCAAATGTTTAAATGTCCCCATACCTCTGGCAGTATTACCGCGCTGCACAGCAAGGGAGATATTCTGAATCAGATAAGCCCGGAGCAGTCAAGGCCTAGATTCCTCAAGCGTTACTCTATTCTCTAATAAAAAAGCTCCCCTATCCCCCTTCATTAGAAACTAAATTATCATTTAAAATTAATTGGTGTCTCCATATTCGCATATTTTAAAAAGTAACATAAAAAGTACATTGAACTTATTCTTCACGAAGCAATATTCGTAATGAGAAAGTGAAGTATACAGAAATGAATGTAAACGGGTCTTCAGAGTATGTGAAGGTGTGTAATGGATTTCCTATTTGACAGTTGAATGAAGACCGGTGATCTTTTGTACTTACGTTAAAAAGGTACAAAATTATGTTGTCCATTTTCCACTTTAGTAGGTACGGGACAGGATTGCACGATTTTATTCGCGTTTTTTTATTTGCTAACGTAAAGTAAATCATCGTGAGGAAAGATGAGTGTCTCAGTGTGTTCATATACCTTGGCGCTTGGAATCGCCAATCCGCTGTGGGCACGTGTTCCATACTCTCTCTCTCTCTCTCTCTCTCTCTCTCTCTCTGAGAGTAGGCATGTGCGCTGGAGACGTATGTTGTTTAGATTAATTTTTAATATTTTTTAAATGATTAAACTTTTTTTCTAGCAGTCACTTTTAAAATTGATTCTTTTAGAATTGACTAAATTTTGATTGATTTTGATTGATTTTGATAAAGCTTAACAGTCTTATAACACCGTACGTCTTTAAATTATTAGCTGGGAAAATACCTACATAATTACGACTGCAATTTATTCTTACACAAGCAAGCGGTATAGTGCAACTACTGTAAGTAGGAATTGCCACTAGATAGAATATAAATTATGTAGATAAGATAAGTCCAACCTTTTCTTAAAGAGACATATTCATATGGATTGCGGTGGTAGCCTAGTGGGTAGAACATTGGACTCGGAAACGAGAGACCCAAGTTCGAGTCCCAGTGCGGGCATGTACCTATGATTTTGTTTTCTAAGTTATGTTACATTCGTGAAGTTATAGTAGCAATACCACTCGCTAACGGTGAAGGAAAACATCGTGAGGAAACCTGAGTATCTGAGCTATTCATATACCTCAGCGCTTGAAATCGCCAATCTGCGGTGGGCAAGCGTGGTGACTAAGCCCATACTCTCTCCCTGAGAGAAGGCCTGTGCCCTACAGTGGGACGTATATAGGCTGCTTATGTATTCATATGGACAAACACATGCTTATTACTTATTAGCGGACATACTTCGACCAAATAGGGGACATACATATACCCGAGGATGTATTAACGGGCAAGATAGAAAGGACCCGAAACCGGCGTGCGTGCATGCAACGACTAATGAATGTTGATGAAGCGAAAGAGGCCTGTCAGGATCGTGGCAAGTGGCAGGCCCTGGTCTCAACCTACCCCTCCGGGGTACAGGCGTGAGTTTATATACAAACACGTTTTATAGACACATTATTAGAATGTGTCTCATTCGTGGTAAAAGCTGCGGCGTATTCCAACTTATCTGAAGCACACTGACCTAACAAAATATTTGTCAAAAAAATGTTTTACCAACTTGGGGTTAAGAAATGTTTTTTATCGTAAGCAAACAGAACAGGCAGATACGCATGCTATTTATTTACCCTTAGCATCGGGGATCGAACCTGGGCCCATGTCAATATGTGCCTGCGACAAACTTCGGGATTCCTCATATTACTGGAATAACATAAGACGTCAAACATAGGATGGCTCTTTTGAATTTTTACCAACAGCGGACGGCGATGCTTTTCTTTAGATCCAAGCTAAAATATTAATTTTTAAATCCACAGAGTTGATTTAGTTTGTGACACACACAAACACACAAACATACACACACACACACACGCACACACGCACACACGCACACACGCACACACGCACACACACACACACACGCACACACACACACGCACGCACACACACGCACGCACGCACGCACGCACGCACGCACGCACGCCCATGTAATGTCATATACATTTACATATACGGTTCGATTCTGTAATTGATTTGTATGAATGAAATTTGTACAATCTGGTTGTATTCCACAGTTGTATTCCATGTATGTGATCAAGTGATGTCATTGAATGGTTACCATAGCACCGAGTATTTGAGACTAGGACAACTTGTCAGTGAGTTGTGGGAACGTTATCTCTCTTATTGACTCTTCGTGGCTTCTAGACGTTAAAGAAGACATGTAGGTACTTTGGTAAGAAGAAGTGTGTTAAGAAGTGTTTGTGACGTTCAAAATTAGGGTCGGAAGGTACTTTACGGACTATTTCCCAAAGTCTATTGTAGTCTATTGAAACCTCTCACAGGTCGTTGGGAGCAGAAGCGACGCCCACGGATTTTACCTGAAACAAAACAAGATGGAACATTAGTAAGTTTGGAGATCTCAACTTTATAAAGGAGAAAGAGTCTGTTTTTGAGAACCAGGTGTCATTAATAATTAAAGGGCGTCACACACGGCGAAGATACTATCTTAAGATACAACATCGCTCGCCATGCAATTCAATGGACATACGAAAATATGAAAATATATTATATATCTACTATCATCGTCGTGTGTGATGGACCGTTGAATTGTATGGCGAGCGATATTGTACCTTAAGATAGTATCTTCGCCGCGTGTGACGTCCTTTATAGATATTTCTGGAAATGTCCTGAAGGCTATCTGTTAATGGTAAGTATAAGCTGGGAGTTGCTGGGTGGTAGCGCAGCGGTAGAACGCCGACCTCCCATTCGGGGGATCGTTGATTGTTTTAAAGTTACGTAACTTGTGAAACATTTGTGAATTTGTAGTACCAATACGACTCGCTAACGGTGAAGGAAAACATCACGAGGAAACTCGAGTGTCTGAGAAGTCCACACAAATCAGCGCATGAAATTGCCAAACTGCGGTGGGCACGCGTGGTGATTAAGCCCATACTCTCTCTCTGAGAGGGCCTATGTATCTATCATCATCATCATCATCATCATCAGCCATTTGGCGCCCACTGCAGGACATAGGCCTCCTTTGTGGTTTTCATAACCATGAAGGGTTTTGCCGTAATCGCCACGCTTGGCAGGCGGGTCGGCGATCGCAGTATGCGGTTGGATTCTCAGGAAGACACTGCTGCCCGTCACCTGGTATTTGATTTCCTTAGTCGCCTTCTACGTCATCCACGGAAGGAAATGGAGTGACGTTATTCTCAATCCGGCGCCACACGGACTATGTATCTATATCTCTTAAAATATTTGTATGCCTACGGGGAAAGGCGGCAGGTGGACCAGGGGCAGGTGGACCAAGGCAGTAACGGAGTGGGGCGGCCAAGAACCGAAGCCGGTAGACCAACAGCCCGATGGTCGGACGACGTGGTCACGTGGGCAGGAGGAACGTGGATGCGAAAGGCGGAAGACCGCGAAAGATGGCGTGATGGGGCAAAGGCCTATACCCAGCAGTGGGCAGGGCAGAGGTGGGCTGATGATAATGATGATGATGATGATGATGATGGCTACAAGTGCAAAACAAGATCTACACTGTTTCACATTGTACCCGTGTTTAACAAATAAATATCTTTATCTTTATCTTTGCCTTACAGCCGCCAATTTTACTGTATCTTTGTAAATACTTTATGTTTGTTTTTTTCCACGTATACAATAAAGAGTATTCTTATCTTATCTTAGCTTACAGTGGGACGTGTAAAGGCTGCATTATTAAGTACGAGTATAATGCCTCACATGTTCTCTTCACGATTGTTTTGTTTTTGTCTGGTTGACGTTCGTGTATTTTGTTTGTGTACCTTCGTTTTTACTTTGTGTTTCGGTGACAATTTAAATAACAATGAAATTGAAATAACAATTTAAATATTTTCTTTATTTCTTCTTTCTTTTTATAAACTGGGATTCGAACCAGTGCCTCGTGAGGCACCAGCTTTATCTATCAATGCGCAAAGCATTAATTTGAAATAATTACGAAATCTCTGCGTTCAACTACCGACAATTGCCAGTTAATTAACTGTTAACTGACTGCCGGCTTCTGCCTATAACTGCGCGCGATTGATACGATTCCAGCGAATTGGTTGGAATAAATTTAATCGGATCAAATTAACGGAGCCGTTAGAGAGTGACTGGCTTTGTGGGAAATTACAGGTACATTGCATTAGTGACTTGCGACAGTTAAACAAGCTTCTAGGTACTATTTAGAACTAGCTGTTTTACCTCCAGTTTCTCGTACACTAACAATCTGTAAATCTACTGTTAACAGCTGTCAAGGACTTAGATAACTTATGTAACTTAGATATTTAAGATTTTTTATGTACTTTTATAGTATATGGTGTGCAATAAAGAGTATCAATATCATCATCATAAGCAGCCTATACACGTCCCACTGTAGGGCACAGGCCTTCTCTCAGAGAGAGAGAGTATGGACTTAATCACCACGCGTGCCCACCGCGGATTGGCGATTTCAAGCGCTGAGGTGTGTGAATAACTCAGACACTCAGGTTTCTTCACGATGTTTTCCTTCACGGTTAGTGGTATTGCTATTATAACTTCACAAATGTACAAAATTTAGAAAACAAAGTCATAGGTACATGCCCGCACTGGGAATCGAACCTGGGTCTCTCGCTTCCGAGTCCAATGTTCTACCCACTAGGCTAACACCTCTACACCACCGCTGTATTAATATAATCTAATCTAATCTGTCAGTTGGCCAAAGTGCATATAGAAAAAAACAACTGACGGCTGTTTACGAGAAACCGAGTGTAAGTGGGGTCACAGCTTGTGATAGGCAGTCAGCATCGCAAAGTTCTGGGCCGCAACTGTTTCACAAATAAAATTTGTTTTGCCATCGACTCGCTAATAAGAAGATCTAATAGGCACCCAGGTAGAAAAAGTTGAATGACGAAACCTTTTATACTGTTTGCATGAGTCACAATTGTCTTCATAATTATTTTGCGGTCAAGCAAGACTCATCTATTGAACGCCGTCATTTCTAAGTGAAATGTCGTCATTTCTAAGAAGCGCACGGTTAGTTTCAAAACTCTTTGCTAAATGCGTCATCTTTTTGGTAATTCTGTTGATTACATTAATTGAAGTGTCGTTTAAACAAATGGAAATCATTAGCCGGAATCAGCGAGCGTGGCTTACGAAACTGGGGGTTAAGGGGGGAGCAGGGAGTAACCTAGCGCCACCGAGGAAATTATCATATCTTTTTTTACAGATTTGCAATAAGCGTCAGTAAAATCTCTCAATCATGTTAATAGTGATTTTTAGGACCCATGGCCCTGAACCTAAGGCAAAAAACCTAGGACTAGATAGCATTGACGCCAGAAACGGCCGTGTTTGGCTTAAATGCTATCTGGTCCCAGGTTCGTGATCCTCGGTTCTTTGTCGTTGTTACTCCCTGGACCCCCTTAAACAGACTTAGCCGTTCAAATATACCTACATAGTACAGTCGACAACAGACAACAAATCAACGGTTGATTTGATTATCAACCTTTACATGCGTGCACTCTACTCGGCTACAATTTGGGCGACTTTGCAACGAAAATGTTGACAGTACACTGCATAACAGTCTACAATAGCCTACAGTGCAACTGGCAAACCTTTGTTACTGTTTACCTCTGCAGGACACAGCGTCTGATTAGATATTGATGATTAGTGAGTCACAGTGTTTATATTACTATAAATAAAAAAAATTGCATACATTACGTAAACTCTTGGTTTTGCCACGGTAAGAAGAAGACGTAAGCTCACGCCTGTATCCCGGAGGGGGAGCCAGAGACCGGGCTTTGCCACTTGCCACGATCCTGTCAGACCACTTTCTCTTTATCAACATTCATTAGTCGTTGCATGCACGCACGCCGGTTGCCGTCGGGTTGTTTTTGTCTTGCCCTTTGCTAATACATCCCCTGTTTGGTCGTAGTATGTCCGTCTGGGACGTCCCTCCTTTGCCGGTCTTTCTACCCACATTCGCTCAACATATTTCTTTCGCCAATCTTTCTTCCTTCATTGTCTTCTTATATCCAAAATCCAAACCAGTGCAACATTCCTTTCTTAATTCTAGTCATTACATTTCAGTCCACAACGTTCTTTAATCAAACTATCGCGTTTCTTGGCATTCGAATTAACACCACACATACTTTTCAAGGACCTCATTTCTACTGCTTTATCGTACTTTCTTGATTATTCTGCCATACACAAGTCTCGCTTCGATACATAAATGTTGGCTACCACCAGAACTGAACCAAAAATATTTGATTTGATTAATTACCTACATCGAAAAATTATAAAGCTGATTCCTAAAACTACCTTCCTAACATTTGACTGCCTCGTTGGTCTAGCTGTTAAGGCGCTTAGCTACCAAAACGGAGATCGTGCGTTCGATTCCCACTGGGGGCTGCCGTACATTTATACAAATGGCCTCAGTCTGGGTGTATTTTCATGTTTCTGACGTCCTTGCCTGGTTACCATAGCGCAGGGTATCCTAGTTTGACACGAGAGAGGAAGAAGAACATTTTCTATTTCTATTTTCTATTTCTAACTTCATAAATCTATCCTGGCCTCAAAACCATTATGCTTACTCCTAGTGTGGTACCCACGATACAGGCTTGCCTAGTGTGGGCCGAATTGAATATTCGTATCGCTCAATATTATACCTGTTATTTTAAGATTTTTTATATAAAGATACTTTAATGTCTCACCTACAGTAAATAAAGACTTTACGTATTTTATTTATTTATTTCATTATTTGAAATTCCAATAATTTCATTTTAATTCTCCAATTCAAACTAATTTCTGTTATATAACTTAATTGATATATTTTATTTTTTCTTTTTATTTAATTCTAGTGTTATGTTATTCAATATGGCTTTGGCTGGAATAAAAATGATTTATTAGTTTTTTTATATAAGGGGTCAACGGTTTCACTTACTTTTTACAAGAGCAGGGCTCCTCGCCCTCGCACCATCCCCACCCCCACCTCCCGTAAATAAATAAGACCGTTGCTGTTTAATTTACAAAAACACGATTCCTCTAAAACTCTCCTCAGAGGCGTATAAATAATGATCTGTGGTTACGTCTTTTCCTTTACTTTGAACTGCCTCTGAAGAGTGTTTTAAGAAATCGTGTTTTATAATTAAAACCGTCAACCAATATTTTTATTACACCGAATTTTTTCGGTGAATAACATCGACATAGGTACAATATATAAAAACTGTAAAAAAAACTGCAGGAAATTCCTTTATAAATAGGTAAGATAAGAATAAGATAAGAATATTCTTTATTGTACCAGAAAAAACACAAACAATAAAATATTAGGGGTTAAAGTATGAAATTGCCGTTTTATTGCAATAGGTTCTTTGAATTGACATAGAATCTTCATGGTTTGAGGTTTTCGAATGAAACTTTTTTCAAATGGTTTCTATGATGTTCTTTTTTTAAAAAATGTGAAACATTTGAATATCGACTTTCAATTGTTTTTGTTATTCAATTTAGACAAGAAAGATGGATACTGCGAAAATTCGAGTGATTTTTGAATACGAGTTCCGACGCGGAACTAACGCGGCAGAAACAGCCCGCAATATCAATGCTGCGTTTGGAGAGGGGTCTACTAATGAACGCACCGTGCGATTTTGGTTTAAACGCTTTCGTGATGGAAATTTCGACTTAAAGAACGAGCCACGAGGAAGACCGCCCACACAGGTGAATAACGATGAATTAAGAGAGATAGTGGAAGCCGACCCTAGTCAAACTACCCAGGAATTAGCGGCATGGTTTAACGTTACCTTACCCACAATATTGACTCACTTGCGTCAAATCAATAAAATAAAAAAATACGAAAAATGGGTGCCTCATGATTTGACTGATCTGCAGAAAGAAACGCGTGTTGAAACTTGTGTTGCCTTGTTGATATTCAATATTCGATATTCAAATGTTTCACATTTTTTAAAAAAAGAACATCATAGAAACCATTTGAAAAAAGTTTCATTCGAAAACCTCAAACCATGAAGATTCTATGTCAATTCAAAGAACCTATTGCAATAAAACGGCAATTTCATACTTTAACCCCTAATATTTACAAAAATACAGTACAAAAAAGGCAGTTTGTTTTCTAAGGTACATTTGTCAAGTTATAGTAGCAATACCACTCACTAACTGTGAAGTAAAACATCGTGAGGAAACCTGAGTGTCTGAGCTATTCACATACCTCAGCGCTTGAAATCGCCAATCCGCGGTGGGCACGCGTGGTGAGTAAGCCCATACTCTCTCCCTCCCCTCAAGTGGGTCGTATATAGGCTGCTATGTATATATGTGAGTACACTTGGCGGCCTTATTGCTTATAGCAATGTCTAGTAGGTACATATTAGCTGTCCCGGCGAACTTCGTACCGCCACAGAATCCATTCATACGATTCTTGCACAACGCCATATATTTTTAAAACACTACATTCACTCGCACAACGTCATCTACTTTAATCTTAAAATAAATATCATCCCACATGAACGCATTACCGGGATATCAAGTATGGTATGTCTCAATTCAGGTCTTTGTCTATGTGTACGCCAAGTTTCATGTAAATCCGTACAGCAGTAATTGCGTGATTGAGTAACAAACATCCAAACCTCCAACATCCAAACGTCTTCACATTTATAATATTAGTAGGGTAATTAATCTCTGTTATGTCTGATGTTTGCGTTATCTGTAATCTGTTGCTTATGATTATGTTTATCTGTCTATCTCGTTATACTGTATTTATAAGTGGAGACTTGTAATTGGCATTCTGTTTCCAATGTTGCTGTTGTTCTGTTATATTGTGCTGTTAGTGTTCTTTAAAATAAAAGAATAAATAAATGCCGGTCGATACCCACAGTTTGTCAGTAACTTGAGAAGTTTGCAGGTATGCCAATTCAGGACATGTTAGTCATCAATTCCAATAGATGTGTCCACATAAAATACAATGTTTACTTTCCACGCCAGGTCTCTGACAAAACGCGCGAGTTTAAGTACCATTTGGGTGTGATTTTATTGATCTTGTTTATTTTAAACGGTCGTCGATTGAACATATTCTCGGAAAGGTCTTTCTGTCTGTATGTTTAGTGAAATATCAAACTGCTAACAATTTTTAGTCACACATAATATAATTTGTACAGATCATGGCCTAAGTCTGGGTGTAAGAAGGTAGGTTTCTTGGAACATTACCCAGTTTTGTACGAAGAATACTTTATCTTTCCGAAACCGACTAATGAATGAATGTTAAGGAAGCGAAATTGATCTGTGAGGATCGTGGCAAGTGGCAGTCCCTGGTCTCTGCCTACCCCAGCGTGGGCGGCGTGAGTTTATGTATTTTTTCTTTATACATTGCTAGTAATGTAACTCAGTTATGTACAAAGAGCAAGGGGTATTTCTATATTTGTGACGTCCTTGCATGGTTCTCATAACATAGGGTATCCTAGTTTGGGACCAGGTCAAGTGATTGTCGTGTGTGGAAGTTATTGCTATAATTATATTTATGAGTTAAAACATTCGTAAGCACTACACATTGATAACATAATTCCGGAATCATTTACTTGATTTCTTGTCGGGAGAGAGAGGAAGTAAGTGAGTCCGGAATTAAGTTAATACTAATTTATGACAGTATTGTTTAATGACTCGCGATGCTCATACATAGTAATATATTAAACGGGTCTAATCGCGATTATTTATTAGGTAAAATCAGAGGTAATTAAATTTTCCCTAATAAATAATTGCGATTAGACCCGTTTCACATATTACTACTATTTATGAGTTACAATAAATTTGAGTTTCATAACTTGGGTATTAGAGCGATGGTAGCGGAGCAATTGAACGCCGGATTCAAATTCGAGAGGTCCTGGGTTCGAATCCCGGCATGCACCAATGACTTTGTTTCCTAAGTTACGTACATATCTGAAGTTATAGTAACAATACCACTCGCTAACGGTGAAGGGAAACATCGTGAGGAAACCTGAGTGCCTGAGGTTCGCATACCTCAGCACTTGAAATTGCCAATCCGCGGTGGGCACGCGATAATTAAGCCCATACTCTCTCTCTCTCTCTCTGAGAGAAGATCTGTGCCCTGCTGTTGAACGTATAGTAAAGGATACATAATTTAAAAAAAACTTGGGTATAGAACAGAAAACACGTTTTCTCGATTGCCTGAAAAAAAAAAATTTTGCTTTGTCTGAGCTTAGACGGTTCCGTGTGGTGCCGGATTAAGAATAGCGTCACTCCATTTCCTTCCGTGGATGTCGTAGAAGGCGACAAAGGAAATAAATTACCAGGAGACGGGCAGCAGCGCCTTTCTGAGATTCCAACCGCATACTGCGATCGCCAACCCGCCTGCCAAGCGTGGCGATTATGGCAAACACCTCATGGTTATGAAAACTACGAAGAAGGCCTATGTCCTGCAGTGAACGTCAAATGGCTGATGATGAGCTTAGACGGTAGGGGTGCGATATTGTAAATTCTGAATCTGTAGATTGAGTAGCCTACACTGTCTAACCACTGGTTCATAATCTGCGTATTAGAGTTAATCTTTAGAGCTTAACGTGAAAGGTCAGGTAAATATTTCCACATTTCTGTTCGATGTCGTCACAGTGACTCTATCCACCCACAGGCCAATGAGGCCTAACTAAAAGCTTATAACACAGCCTATTTGACATAGGTCGCGGCTACTTATGCCATTTTCCTGGTATTTTATTGAAAGTCTTTACACAAGAATAGCTCTTGAATAGCTGAACGAAAAGGATAAATTCGAATACAATCATTGTTTCGCAAATCTATGGTACGTTTTCTCGTTATATTAGCGGGATTAATACAAGGGTTCATGCCAACAAAACCAATTGACATTTCTGTAAGTCCACCGCTGCCATAGCCGGTCACTTCCCAGTTAACCCGAAGACTAAAAACCGGGTAAATAATTTTAGTGTCCGGTTTTGCACATTTTCAAAATATGTAAATATAATCCGCGTAAATCTTTTTGGCGGTTGAGTGAAGTTCGCCAATTCCTGCGCAATGATCAATTTTAGGTGTCAAAGGGAAGCTGCGCGGGGGGTCACTAGGGATGTACCACTCTTGAATCAAATGTTATCACACGTCACAATCTTAAGTGCTTGGGGAGAAAGATCCTTGAAAGGAACGAAAGTACTAAGGTAAAATGGAAGCGAGAGAGATATTTATTCAGTAGAACCCTCTACCTCTATGGAAGTGGTAGAACCTCTGCCATCTTTGTATTTAAATTAGTTTGAATATATGACATAGGTAGGTACTACTATAGCGATCTGTAAGCTCCTCTACATAGTAATAAGTCTTGTTTCCCGATTTAAAAACAATACGAGTACCACCACATCATGCATACTCATGGCAGCCTGTTAAATTAAATTTTTTTTTCAGATGTTTAATAAACAAAACGTAATTGTGTAAATTAATTAACGCGTAAATACCCTAAATCTCTATAATAATTATCAGTCTATTGTCCTTGCATCTAATTGGAATTTATTGATCGGTTAAATATTTTCTACTTTGCACATCATTACGCATCACACTGCGTCGATTACTCACACATACACTGTAAAGGCAGTGAGCGATTTGCAAACGATCTGCGACTATGTTCACTTTACCGCCAAAAAGATTTGTGCGGACTAATACATACTTGGCTATTGCTTGGCTTTGACCGTCGCGTTGGTCTGGCGGTAACACGCTTGACTACCAATAGAGGTAGCGGGTTCGATTCTCGCTAGGGGTCGCCGTTATAATTACAGTACAAATCAAGTCAATCATTGATTTGTACAAGTGGTCTGGGTTTCTTTACATTTTTGTGATGTCATATACCATATCGCAGGGTATCCTGGTTTTGGACCAGGATAACTGAATTTGTTGTGTGGAAGTGACTATTATTATCAACTAGCTGGCCCGGCTAATATCGTACCGGGTCAAAAGCAATAAAAAAAACCGTGAATTTTTCTAATTTTTTTAGGATTCCGTATTGCAAAAGGAACCCTTATAAGATCACTTTGTTGTCCGTCCGTCCATCTGTCTGTGAAGACCCTTTATCTCGGGAAGGCGTAGAGGTATTAAGTTGAAATTAAAACCTTTTGCTCAAGCTTACAGTCCCTTGAAGCTGTGAAAAAATCATACTTCTAAGTTAACTTAAAAAAAAAAATTAAATAAAAACCGACTTCGAAACACTACAGAACTATAAAGTTAGAAATAATTAGAAGTATGTATACCCTTTATGGTTAGGGAAAACCATGAGGGAGGCTTATGTCCTGCAGTGGGCGTAAAAATGGCTGATGATGATGATGATACATGTAGGTATTGTAGAAGTATAATTCGGAGTCGGTGCCCCAAATATATGTGCTGGTCATGAAACTGTTCGTGAACTATTTATAATATGTAAGTACCTACAAATTTGTAGGGTTCAGCCCTCGGTGGGCGAGTCCGACTCGCACTTGTCCGGTTTTTTCATAATTATTCTGCTATTTTGTGTAAAATGTTGTCACCCACGATACAGACTCAGCCTAGTGTGGGGACACGGCCACCACTACCTAATGGTATTTAAATACTTATGTTAATTTTGTTTGAAATTGAAACTAAGATTAATAATTGTAAATCCACATGCATATAACATAATTAATTTCATAATAAATAATGTTTACTTTACTTTTATTTAGCGCGGAGACAAATCCAACAAATCAAGATTATGAAAATCGGTGTAGTCGCTCTCGAGTTACAAAATTTGTAATTAACCCGACTTTGTTTAATATAAAATATATAGAAGATAGATTACTCGCTAAAATATGCTTTATTGGGTGAATGAAAAAGTAACTTCAAACGAGGCACCTCTTAAATCAAATTGTAAATTGCAGGACCGATCAAAACATTCCAGAGAATTTGAAATCGAGTTTCCGTCACCATACTCTAGTTTTCCGAGGCTATTAAAACCGGGGGGTGTTGAAATTCCGCAATTATTCGTTTAATGAACTCTGTATCGACCGCGCCAGCTGCAGCGAAATAACATTTTAGTTGGACCTTTTGGAGTTGCGCTTTTGTTTGACCGTTATAGGACATAATAGTCCTATAATGGTCAAACAAAAGCGCAAAGGTGTTAAATGTTCAACAGGTTAAAAAGTAATTAGATGACCAATGCAACAAAATTTTGGCTAGATTAACATAATTATCATCGGAAAACCCAATGGCCAACCCCCTCATGGTTATGAGAACCACGAAGGAGGCCTATGTCCCGCAGTGGACGTCAAATGGCTGATGATGATGATGATGATAACATATCATCCACACAACACAATCTCTTCTACCTCTAAATTACGCGCACCAAATCGTGACGGATTCCTGGCGTTTACTATCTCGATTATTAAGGAATTTACAGTTACACCATAACTTGGTCATCAAAATACCATGCACTTTCACAGGGGCGAGGGGGTCAAATCTTCGTCGCGTAACAATTTTAGCGCTTTTTCGCGCTATAGTCAAAATATCGTTATCAGCGCTCAGCGCTTTTTATTTACAGGTGGTAACACTTACACACATACGGCGGGAACGCCAGCTGATTGAGAACAGGGCAAGCGCCGTATTAAAAAAAAATGAGCCAAATTGTATTTTTATTCTAGTTTTACTTAATAACTACAGGCGGTGGAGAATTCTTGGCATACACTACGGGTATATGCCACCGAAGGGGCAGTAGGGTAAAAAAATTAAAAAACTGGGCCACGTAATATATCGTATTCTTTTCTATGTGAAGTTACTTTTTTATAACTCTCAATACTCAATACTTTATTGCATTCCACAAGTTTTAGGGTTGTTACATTCCAACTTAACAGTTATTTGATAAGACCTTTGTGGACCCTGCAGGGCACGCAACATTTTAAAGTGCTGTATTAAAATATGCATTACATAAACTTAAAATTAGAATATTTAATTTCATTAATCATGCAATTTAATTATATTTCAAAAGTTCTATTTATATAATCATTTATCTCATTTCATCTATATTATCCTTTAAATATTCCTCTATCGTATAATAACATTTTAAAATTACTATTTTCTTTAAATCTTTTAAAATTGTAATCGTTATTCAAGTCTTTAAGGTGCTTTGGGAGTTTGTTATAAATTTTACAGCCATTACCAATGTGCTGGAAGAGTGTATTTTCATTCGAGAGGTGGATAATAATTATTTATTTTTGTGTGTCACGGTAACATCATCTTTTTTTGTGAAAAGTTCTTTATTTCTAATTGTCTGACGAATTTTGAGATTTCTAATATGTAAATAGATGGTAAGGTAAGTTGATTACTTTGTGTGAAGTATGGTTTACAACTGTCGTTACTATATTTGCCATTATTCTAACCTATTTTTTTTTTGTTGGGCGAAGAGTTCTGTCAAGTTTCTGACAAGCTTTTTTTACAATCAGTACAAAGTGTCAGTCGGGAAGAGACCACGATCGGGTCAAGATTGAATCGACGCAGGCTGCGGTTTGGGCAGCGTGCAAATAGTAATATAGAGAGCTGGAGCGCCGTGCCCTCTGTAACGGGACAGTAGAACGTAACGGAAGTTCTACTTCGACTCTCGTCTTCTTCAACTCTCGGGCAGGGAAGAGTGTTTTCAGAAAATGCTCTCACATGACTCACACATAACATAAACTCACGCCTGTATCCCGGAGGGGTAGGCAAAGATTAGGCTCTGCCGCTTGCCACGATCCCATGACTTAAAATTGGAAAAAATGTGACTTAATTTTTATTGAACAATTTACAGTAATTTCGCTAACCTGAATATCAGCTGCATGCGCCGGAGTGGAAAACTGAAGTGGGAGAGGCTTAGTATAATTTTGGATTACAGTTAAGAATTAAACGAAATTCATAGACAGAAGTCATATTAATATTTTTTTAGGTCTGGTCATGCGATAACATTCTCTAGTCGTTGAGTCTAGGTGACTTGCAACGTAATGTGCCAACAGTAATATACAGTAAATAAATGTTATCCCACGGGAACGCATTCCCGGGATATCATGTATGCTATATCTCAATTCAGATCGTTGTCTATCTGTACACCAAGTTTCATGTAAATCCGTTATTGCGTGATTGAGTAACAAACATCCAGTCTGTATCTTGTTGGTATAATAAATGTCTTTCTTCTTCTTCTTCTTCAATTATGCGCACCAAATTCTGAACGATTCCAATCGTCATACTGACAAATTCCATACTAATAGCCATTGCAACCGTCAGGATACCGATAGGATTTGATGCGCATGATTAGGCCTCAACTCTTAGTATTAAGCTCGCCATTGTACAAACACCTTTTTGTGCAATAAAGAATTTTTCAATTAAATTCAATTCAATGAGTTCTTATTATTATTATGAATTCGTTTATTGCACATAAGTAAAAAATACAATGGCAATGTGGCGGACTTAATGCTATAAGCATTTTCTACCAGTCAACCACAGGTGGTGCAAGAAATTAACTGCTAGGCATACGAAATAAACGTATAAAACGAATTACTTTAACTAAAATCCAAAAAGTTCCAGTCCAGTGGCACCATCACTTACACTAGATGGGTGAAGGGACACTCGGACGCTGCAGTGCCTGGGACATTGTTTTCTAAGATGGAGTAGGCTTACCCAGCACCTACGCCATCCTGACAGCTTAGTCGGCCTAGCCCACAGGAGAGACAAGTCAATACGTGCGGAGTCAACCAAGCTGCGGGTTTCCTCGCGATGTTGCCCTTCACAGTCAGCGTGTGGTATTAACTACTAGAAATTCGCAGATGAACGCAACTTTGAAAATAGACAAAGTCATAGGTGACCGCACTGTGAGTCGAACCTGGAAAATAAAGGTCCAAAATATCAAACGCAAACCACCTGACCACTGTGCGCTTTCTAGACCCATCATCGTCGCAATCTGCACAGCTACCGCAAATTATGTAACGGGCTTTAGATGGAATCGAATCGGGCCAATGGATCGGCGACGGTGCCCTCAGGGGGCTAGTTAGGTGGCGGCTTCGGCTCCTAATTAGTCTGGAATTGTTGAGGTTTGTCCTAAGACCGGTGGTCAGAATGGAGAGACAGGCAGACAGAATAAGCTAGACGCCTTATAGAAAGAAAGAAAGACATAAATAAATAAAGAAAGAAATGTTTTGGGACAAACTAACACATCACAGGAAAAAAGGCATAACAAGTAACATAAACAAGTACAAAGGGATCACAACCTCAGCACAACGACGCTGAGTCGGTTTACTAATGTATTGCCAAAAATCGTTTCCCAAAGTATTACTTCCCAAACTATTTTCCGCAAATTATCACTTGGTAAAAAAACATTTCTCAAAACAACTTAAAGCAAATAAACAGTTAGCAAAAGTTATTATGGCAAGTTATTGTTTACCAAATAAATACTTGGTCAAAATTTTCTTACTTAACCTACTTTCGGTTTTTGTCGCAGTTCGTTTTTGTGGGGTCGCAGTTCTAATCTAACTTAACCCACTTTTCTGGTAACAGTTGGTGTCTGTGGGGGGTCACAGTTCTAACCTAACCTAACCCACTTTTCTGGTAAAAGTTCGTGTCTGTGGGGGTCGCAGTTCTAACCTAACCTAACCTAACCCACTTTTCTGGTAACAGTTGGTGTCTGTGGGGGGTCACAGTTCTAACCTAACCTAACCCACTTTTTTTTCTTAATAAAACTTGACGCAGTAAAATTATGCGAAATGATAATTTGACCAAATGAATAAAATGCGAAATGAAAACTTGCTAAAGTTTAATTTGGGAAATGAAACTGATGCCATAAGTTTATTGGGAAGTAAAATTTGGCGAAAAATACTTTGGCTAAACGGCGGTATCCCCGCTGAGTCATCTGCCTATACACCACAGGCTACATCTGTGGTCCTGTTTTATTTACTCGGTTTGTCTGTTGTGTATTTAGTTTTCCTTCTGTTGTTGTGCATATTATGTTACTTATCCGCTTATTTTGTTTCTGTGATGTATCTTGTTGGTATAATAAATGTCTTTCTTCTTCTTCATCAAAGGAAAAACAAGTCACATAAATACAACATAATACAAGGCAAAGTCAGAGCGTCAGAAGGTGTTATATAGCAAAAGTTTGAGTCCCGACACGTACTCTATCAGAGACAGAGTATGTATCTTCCCCACCGCCTACAGACAATTGCGCATAGGGCATTTGCGCTGAGGTATACACTCAGGTTTCCTCACAATGTTTTCCGTCACCGTTAGCGAGCGGTATTGCTAGTACAACTTCACAAATGTAGGTAACTTAGAGAATAAAGTCATTGGTACGTGCCGGGATTCGAACCCACGACCTCCTAATTTTGAGACCATTCTACAGTTACTATAGGGCTCACCGCTTTATCACTGTTGATACACTCCGGTTCCCTCGCGATGTTTTCCTTCACCGTGTTTCACACTATGTTAAACAATGAACCAATTCCACTTGACTATACCATATGCACCTACTTGCCGTGAAACAGCCCGCCCGAAAACACGGTAATTTGTCATACAGAAAGAAATAAAGAGAAGAAAATATATTTATTATAACAACAGACAGAAACAAAATAAACAGATAAGTAACATAACATGGACAACCATAGAAAGAAAACGAAATAAACAACAAACCAAAACAAAACAAACAAAACACACATTAATCGAACGTAAAATCCCATTTCCTTATGCCGTTAACAGACTACACATTAACATCCTGCGAGTTTCATATTTTTCTGCCGCGTATTAACCAAACCATGTAGGAAAACATCGTGAGGAAACCTGAATATCTGAGGTTGACATATCATCAGCGCTTGAAATCGCCAATCTGCAGTGAGCACGCATGGTAATTACGTCCATGCTCTCTCTCTGAGAGACGGCATGTGCCCTGCAGTGGGACGTCTCATCATCAACCCATTATGTCCCCACCGAGGGGCACGGGTCTCTTCCCTGAGGAAGGTATAGGCCATACTCCACCACGGGGGCCAAGTCCGGATTGGTGGAGGCTTGTAGACTAGTGGCTCGTCTACTGTCAGAAGTTGTCAAGCCGCCCTAAGGCCTCTGACTTGGCTTAACGACTGCCATCTATCGACGGCAGTGGGACGTATATAGCCTGAAAACAAAATAATAATATCAAAACGAATGAGAAGTCATAAGGCGACATTACCTCTCCCGACTCGCCCGAAATATAACATGATACGGCTATTAAAATAAACAATCCTGGGACGGATCGGGCTCTCCAAACATGTTTGGGGAAACAAGCCTTGAGGTGGAAAGGTGGAAAGATGGAAGCACCACATCGGGTGGCTAGCCTTTTAAATTGCATAGTTTTTCAAAAGAAAGACATTAGAACGCAATGGTTGTTTCATCGACACTATTGGTAGTCTACTAGACAATCGCATACTAATGTTAGAACCCGTGCAACGTCACTTGGCCCCCTCGCGCGGTTCGATTTACCTCGCGACAGATGCTTATTTAATTTGCACGGGTTATACTGTTGCAATGACATTGAATGAATGAATGAATTAATGAATAACCATTTATTGCCAATAAAACAGATGTGTTACACTTAACTTACAGACTAATTAAAAACTTAATTGCTTATATTTTATTTTTAAACAAGTTCTAAAGTAGAAAAAAACTTGGCAATCGGACAGACGCTCAGCTTGTGCTGCGGGATGCAGCGCATCCTACAGCGCTGATTTTCAGCGAAGCCCGAAACTTAGAGTAATTGAGTTATTTTTATTAAGGTGAAAGAGAGGTAAAAGGTAAGATAAAAAAAATAAAAATAATAAAACAACTCTCAGTTTATACAAATACTTCAGGCGTCTATTCAATGAATCTCGATCTGCTAGATCCAGATCGGTGACCTCGAAAAAAATCATGAGGTATTTTAACCTCCGCCGGTTTCTCGGTCTCCGCCGGCGCACACGCATTATGGGCCCTCGAACTCAAGTCGATATCATTTTAGAACAAATTGAACAGGACAAATACCCTGTTCAATTTGTTCTAAAATTATCGCCACGCGTGGGTTTGGGGGCGCAATGAAAATAAATGAATATTTTTTTTTTAGTTGATTGGGAATTAAATGAAAATATTGTATGATTTTTTTTCATTATTTCAGACTAATTTCGATGATAAAAAATATTTGCATTTAGACCAGTCCGCAGAACACTGTGTTACTTAAATAATTTGCACAGTAAGCCTACAAAGTAAGAAATTCAACTTGCCTAGTCACGATTGTTTATTAGGTTCTTTAGTGGATTGATGAGGAAAATTACCCCCTCGGTTCTATCTGACCTTTTTGCATTCTGTGTAACTGTGTGTTGTTAAGCAATATCGTCTCAATTTCAACCCACATGCCAAAAAATTAAGTTAGCTTAGGATATAAACTAGGTGGGAAGCTATTGGAACAATTTTACTAGTAGAAAGTATTAAAAAAAACACTTTACACCAACGTACGATCAGGCCAATGTTTTACTCAAAATGGTGATCATGTGAGTTGACACTGTATTGTTCATCAGCATCCGTATGTGGACGATGTGGACAGGTGGGCAGGGGGCCCGTGGATGCGAATGGCGAGAGACCGCAAAAGATGGCGTGATGGAGAAAAGGCCTATACCCAGCAGTGGGCAGAGGTGGGCTGATGATGATAATGACGATCCGTATGTACTTTCTGTGACTCCTTCTTTGGTGGCTTCAAGCCAAACACGATATGTACTTCATCATTATCGATATAACGCTGAGAAAACTCATATCACTCACCAACTCTCTACTAATGCTCGTATATCAGCTAAGTGTGTTTGCATGTTTGTTATTCAATTACCCTCTAATATATTTTCATGAAGTTAGATAATGATATTTGTTACATTTTACACGAGGATCAAATTTAATTAATTTAGTATTATGTTCCATGTTCCATGGGATGCTAGATCCCAACTACACTCGGGAGCAATGAATAAGGGTCACTAACAAAATTGATCATTCTCAGCACGAAAGGATGCCAGCTTAAAGGGGTCCAGGGAGTAACACTAGCACCACAGAGGAAAACAAAATCATATGTTTTTTACAGATCAAATTTGCAAAAAGTGATAGTACAATCATGCTAACAGTGATTTTTAGGACCCAAGACAAAAGAACCTAGGATCACGAAGCTGGGACTAGATAGCATATTAAATAAATAAATAAGATAAGAAAAAAAATAAGATAAATAAGCTTGCTTATTCTAAATTTCGTTTAGCCAAGGTAAATACATCGTTCGTAGGATATTGCGTTCGTTTTTACAACAGAATTCCAGAACATGTTCTATCCTTGTCTGAAAATAAATTTAAAACATTCATTAAAAAATCGCTATGTAAAAAAGCCTATTATAGAATAGACAAGTATATGAACGATATAAGCCCTTGGTAGTAAGCCAATTCCACTGCGATTTCATTGTTATTTAATTATTAATATTATAATTTATTTAATTTTAAAAACGTGTACTGACGACGTGATTGCACATTAATAACTATAGCACACATTTTATAGCTGACAAGAACTCAATCTGCAGGTTTGCTAAAGGTCATTCGAATGGTGGCGTGGTGGCCGGGTCACCTATCTCCCTCTAAAATGGTTGAGACTGGTGATGGCTGACCCCTGCGTTATGCTCGTGAACGGGTGCTGTTCGTGTGTCTGGCCGCAGCATTACTGTTTTTCCTACTTTTGTAAGAAGTGTTATTTTGGCTTTTAAAGTTATTAGTGGCTATCACGGAATCATATAATATAGGCTTTGATGTATAAGTTTAAGATGATTTGAGAAAAGATGGTCAGAGTGGAGTTTTTTTTCCCGCTGCCTTTTTCTCCACTACAAATACGGCCCGAAGGCAGCGGCTAAAATAGTAACATAGTACATTGACATTCAGCAAACAGAATGTAAATTCTTTACGTTGAAATAAATTATTGATTTCTGATTTCTGACTTCATTTATGCCAAAGTCTGCCGTTTCTGGCGTTAATGCTATTTAGTCCTAGGTTTTTTGCCTCAGGTTCAGGCCCATGGGTCCTAAAAATCACTATTAACATGATTGACACTTTCTGCAAATTTGATCTGTAAAAAATGATTGTTTTTTTTCCACGGTGGCGCTAGTGTTGCTCCCTGGACCCCCTTAAGAAAATAAAAAGCATTAATCAATCAGTCCGTACTCGTATACTGCCGGGGGAGTACGGACTGATTGATTGATTCACGGCCATTCTCATCCAGCCGCTGCTAGCAATCTGCTTAAGATCGTCGGTTCAGCGAGCTGGTGTGCGTCCTGCGCTGAGTTTGCCAGCTCGTGGTCTCCACTAGACAACCTTTGCACCCCATCGACCATCGGTTCTTTGGCATATGATAAAAAGCATACATATATAAGCAGCCTATATACTTCCTAATGCAGGGCACAGGCCTTCTCTCAGAGAGAGAGTTCTCAGAGAGACCATTAATTATTACACATTTATGGCACATGTATAATAAAGCTACAATGGAGACGGCCGGGCATTTCGTTGGGCGCGGAGACGACAGTGGACTAAGGCAGGTACTGAACGGTGGTCGAGAACCTATTTTTGTAAAGTAAAATTTATTTATGGTATTAAGGAACCTATGGTGCCCGAGTCCAACGAGTAAACCGACATTGCATACAATAATAACAAAATTTGAACTAAAGTGATCCTTCTTCATTGCGCAAGAGTGTATTTTAGTTTAGATAGTTAATGGCGAGTCTCAAATAAATGAGAGTTTCTAATTATCAAACAACAATTCCACTCAAAGCTTGCACGCCGTGTTAAAACTTGCAAAACCTTGGCAGAACTAAACTACGATTAACATCGAAAATGCCATCCGAATCGAATCCCACGCGGACGAAATCGCAGGCGAACTCCTAGCACATTTTCAACATTCGCAATATGAAACGTTCAAATATACATTACGTAAGGCAATATATAAACGCACGGCCGATTCGATTAGAGCCGTAATATCGTGACAGTAATAGCAAAGGAAAATCTGCAATATCTACCTTGCACAAAATACAGGAAAACCGAAAGACTGCCTGTTTACTTGTCTTTCCACTGAAAGGCAAATGAAAATTAAGAAAAAATTGTTTCCTTAGTGTTACGTCCATTAATTCAAAGTCGCACAGCGTGCTATGGAACGAGCTATGCTCAGAGTCAGTTCACAACATAAATGAGACAATGCGCCAAAGAACTAAGGCGAATAACACAGAAGTAAGATTAGAAAGTTGAAGTGGCATATGGCAGTTGACTAATCACATATTATGCCGAAGAACCGATGGTCGATAACTCTTGAAACTAGTGATGATATCAGGTTTTAAATTCAGCTTTAACTATAATTTCAGTGCAATACTTGAGCGCTTGAGACAGTCATCTATTTACTAATTAAAATGTTGAAACTGAAAAAGAGTCCCCAAGATACCGGCTCAGCCGAGTTTGGGGGCTGTCGTTGAATTCAAGATGTTAAACTTTTCTTTTGTAACTGTGTAATTTTAAATAAATATATTTTTACTTTACTATCTCTAAGACAAGTTGTATCTATTTTAACTAGCTTTGTACTTACTTTCTGAAAACTTTGCCTTCTGATATTTTCCGATCTTCCACACAGATCGCGTTACGAATTACAAATGCAGTTATTGCCCCTTACATATTTGATATCGGGAGCGCATATTTTCCATCCGTCCTATTCACTGTTACATAATATCGAATTGAAAATGGAGCCCACGATATGATTTCTTGGGACCGTTACAATGGGAGGTGATTGAGTGTAGATCGTGATTGAACCTGGATTTCATTATGCATTTTAATGGTATATAGGAATTGGTGAAAAATTCACAGATTTCGTGCCTCAAACGACTATCGAGCACATTGGAAATGAATCGAGTCATAAAATGTCGTGTGAAAAACGTCGTTGTGACTTTTTGACTTTTTTCACAAAGGTTAGGCTACAGCGCAAAGCATTAACCCGATCGTCCCTGTTTTTGGCTCAAATTGTATCTGACTAAATTATCCAGAGGAAGTTTTCTCAAATTTTTGATATCATTCTTTGTTTACAAAATATAGAGCGCAAAAATCAAAAATTCGGAAAAAAAAATCTGGAGTATTTTTTTTTAACTATTTCAGCCATAACTTTTTTATTTTTGACTTTCTCGAATAATTTATTTTGCGCCTTACAGCTCCCGTGAATACGCGTCTTTTGAGCTTTTTTTTGAATATCGTATCTTCACAACTCTCAGAGATATAAGTTGATCGCACTTTTTCGTGAAATCGGTGCCTACATGGAGCCAACGAAAAGACATTTCCTCCATTGACTGCCTCATTGGTCTCGTCGATAAGGCGCTTAGCTACCAGAACAGAGGTCGTGGGTTTGATTCCCTCTGGGGGCCGCCGTACATTTGTAGAAATGGCCTCAGTCTGGGTGTGTTTTCATGTTTGTGACGTCCTTGCCTGGTTACCATAGCACAGGGTATCCTAGTTTGGTACCAGGTCAAGTGATTGTGTTGTGTGGAAGTTATTTATTTATTTAATGTCAAAACAGACCCCAATTTTTGTAGTACAGTCGACATCAAGACCTTTGCATATTTGGATTCTAGTCAGTTACGCTACGAGCGACCTTCGAGCTGCAGTCTGTTAATCACTTACAAGAGGAAAAGGTAATTATAATCAGTAATATATTTCAAATAAATCGAATAATAAAATAATAACTGTGCTATGGTAACCAGGCAAGGACGTCACAAAAATGAAAATACACCCAGACTGAGGCCCCCGGTGGGAATCGAACCCATGACCTCTATTTTGGTAGCTAAGCCTAAACGGCTAGACCAACGAGGCAGTCGAATGATCAAGTTTATAAGATTTTCAACAACCACTCTATACAACTTAATACTCTGTCTTAAAATGACATTGTAGGAAGCATATGGCATAGCGGTGTCATCGCGTCGATAAAACGCTAGCCTCACATTCGGGAGGTCATATAAATTTGTAGTAGCAATACCACTCGCTAACTGTGAAGGAAAACATCGTAAGGAAATCTTAGCGTCTGAATTATTTACATACCTCAGCGCTGCTACGTACAATGGCCCAACTATGAGGCCAAGTGCGGAAATCTCAGGTCTCTAACTAACTAAGCATACGGGAATTGAAAATCAGGACATATTACAACGGCAAGCGGACAAAGCCCGCTGATTGATTGGTCGAGCGCGCATGGTGGGGGAAGTATTTAGACCGACGCATGCATGTTTAATCGCCTCTATTGTTTGGACCGCCGCGGCGTCGCGACGTCGTCTCGGCGATACATTTTACTGCGGGCCATTTAAAGGAAGAATATGGAATGAGTATCGATTGACGGCTGTGCGAGCGGCAGCCTGAATAATTTGCGCTAAGCTAGAGTGCTAGATGAAGTCGTAAGAATGTTTTATAGGTTATGAATTTTCGATGCGCACTATTGAGAATTGGTTGCGCTTAGCGACGCTGGAGAGCGGAATTTAATGCTTGAAAGGTCTGGCGCAAAGGGCTAGTGCTGATAGAAACACCAATCGGCATGGAACTTGGTAAATAGAGTATGAAGTAGTAAAGCAGAATAATTTGAAATGCATCTGTGCATACTTTACCGGGTATACTGTAAAGTTCTAAAGGCTGACTTTAGTCAAATATTTGTTTGCTATTTATTACGACTGGGTTATCTACATAGGTTACAACAAGTGTAACATTTGCACAAAACGGATTAACCTCTGTTTGTCTAAATGCCATCATAAGCAGCCTATATACGTCCCACTGTAGGGCACAGGCCTTCTCTCAGAGAGAGAGTATGGTCCTAATCACCACGCGCGTCCGCCGCGGACAGGCGATTTCAAGCGCTGAGGTATGTGAATAGCTCAGATACTCAGGTTTCCTCACGATGTTTTCCTTCACAGTTAGAGAGTGCTATTGCTACTATAACTTCACAAATGTACATAACTTACAAAACAAAGTCATAGGTACATGCCCGCACTGGGAATCGAACCTGGGTCTCTCGCTGTCGAGTCCCATGTTCTACCAATAAAGCCGTCGATTTAGACGAAACTGAAACAAGGGCGAATCCGTTTAAATCTAAACTGCTTTAGCCCTGTAGCAGTAAATAGTTTGTACAAATTAACCGCATGTGTCTACAAAGTTGCAAGTGGCTTACAGAATAGTATTCGTGACGAGAAGTAAACCTTAAACTCTTGACAAAGGGATCAGATGAACAGCAAAGTGACGTCCAAACGAAAGCTCATCAACCTTAATACCATCAAGATTAATATTGTTGTAATTATTGAATGAATACTATTATAATTTATTGTGATATGGGTACTATTATAATTATTTTATTGTAATTTTAAATTGATTGCACTTTTTTTCTCATGTAATCTTTAGTTATGTATGTACTTTGACATTTTACAATTTACATATTTGCCGCCGTTATCGGTAAAATTACACTGTGCAATATTAACTCTAAGTAACATCTGGACTTACTGTAATTTATGGCCATAAAGATTGAATTGAATTGACCTTTCCATTTCGGACTTTGAACCATACTTATTTATTTTTATTTTATTTTATTTTGGCAACAAACAGTCGTTCACGTTAACTAAAAATACAATATATTAGATATAAATAGGCCTACAGTGCCGAAAATTAACAAGTGTTATGTGCGCTGGAGTAAAATGAGGAATATTAATATTTCCACTCCTTAACAATAATATGTCTTTGTCGATGGGGTGCAAAGGTCCTCGAGCGGAGACAATGAACTGGCAAACGCAGCGTAGGACGTTCACCAGCTCACCGGACCGACGATCGGAGGCAGAAGGTGTCGTGCCTTGGGGGCGGCCTATGTCCAGCAGAGGACGAATATAGGCTGATTGATTTATTGATATAGTAATAAAATAGACATATTATACACTACATATGCCTCGCCGGTATTGCCGTTAAGGCGCTTAGCTACCAAAACAGAGGTCGTGGGTTCGATTCTCAATGAGGGCTGCCGTACATTTGTTGTACAAATGGCCTCAGTCTGGGTGTATTTTCATGTTTGTGACGTCCTTGCCTGATTACCATAGCACAGGGTATCCTAGTTTGGGAACAGGTCAAGTGATTGTATTGTGTGGAAGTTATTACGTTATATTTACACACTTAATATATTTATTGTACTGTCACACTTATTGTAAGTACATATATATTATACTGGGTGGCATTTTAGTCAACTGCCAAACTATAAAGGGGCTTTTTACTCATAAATATAAACAACTTTTACTATGGGGCCAAACAAATCAGAGCAAAAAATTAATGAGCTATTCCATACATAACATAGAAGCAGTACCGCACGAAATGTATGAAACAGCTGATTTATTTTTTGCTCTGATTTGTTTTGCCCCATAGTAAAAGTTGTTTGTAATAGGGGTTAAAGTATGAAATTGCCGTTTTATTGCAATAGGTTCTTTGAATTGACATAGAATCTTCATGGTTTGAGGTTTTCGAATGAAACTTTTTTCAAATGGTTTCTATGATGTTCTTTTTTTAAAAAATGTGAAACATTTGAATATCGACTTTCAATTGTTTTTGTTATTCAAATTAGACAAGAAAGATGGATACTGCGAAAATTCGAGTGATTTTTGAATACGAGTTCCGACGCGGAACTAACGCGGCAGAAACAGCCCGCAATATCAATGCTGCGTTTGGAGAGGGGACTACTAATGAACGCACCGTGCGATTTTGGTTTAAACGCTTTCGTGATGGAAATTTCGACTTAAAGAACGAGCCACGAGGAAGACCGCCCACACAGGTGAATAACGATGATTTAAGAGAGATAGTGGAAGCCGACCCTAGTCAAACTACCCAGGAATTAGCGGCATGGTTTAACGTTACCTTACCCACAATATTGACTCACTTGCGTCAAATCAATAAAATAAAAAAATACGAAAAATGGGTGCCTCATAATCACTCGAATTTTCGCAGTATCCATCTTTCTCATAAATCATCTCATTAGATAGCTGCAAAGGCCAAAGTTTTATTAACCGAAATTCAATAGCCAAATGAGCAACGACAATAGTTCGCTTCTACCGCAGGAGCTTTCGTGTCGGCAAGCGATCTAAAGTTGGTCTGTAATGGGCTAACATCATTAGCCAACCCCGTTTGTGTCCCCACAATTATTATGCATATCGTCTGCTGGATTAATTGCAAACCAAGTTAGAAGGTTTTCTAGTGGCTTGCTTTGATTCACTTTCAAATATAACCCACCGGTGTAACTAAACTATTAGAACGACTCACACTTCATCATCATCGTCAGCCCATGTTTGTCCACTGCTGGACATAGGCCTCCATCGTAGTTTTCATAACCATGATGTGTTTTGCCATAATCGCCACGCTTGGCAGGCGGGTTGGTGACTCACACTTGGCCGGTAGTTGTTATTTTTCCATAGAGACTTTACTATAATTACACCACAATTGTCACTTTTATTTATTAGCGTTGTTACAAAAAACAAAGGTAAAAAATCACATTTCGTATATAGATTTTTACGGGTTTTCATTGTTGGATAATCCACCAAAGCGGTGGCAATCCGCATCCACTGACCTTCCGCCGGTTTAACGATCGTCCGACCAATCAATCAATCTACAATCAACCTTGTTTCAATTGCAATAGCCACCAAAGATGGTAACATCCACCATCCATCTAGGGTTGCCAACCCTACTATATAATATAGTATATCCTACTATGTTAGGGGCTCAAATACTAGATTTCTAAAAAAATATATAGTAGGCGAAACTACTATATTTTGCGTAAAGCGGAATCCAGCCTTAACCCTTTTCTACAGCTCGCTCTTCAAGTCTAAGTCCGTGAATCGCGCGGCACGACTGTCGCTATTTTTTACTATTTTCTTACCATTATTTTGCCATGCTGTATTTTTAGAGGTAATAACTTCGAAAATACTATATTTGTTAGAAAAAAAGTTGGCAACCCTACATCCATCCTACTTACTGCCCTGCAACCGGACTCCGAAACTATTAATTTTCAGTGACAATCGAGAAACTTGGGCTCAGGGCATTGTTGTCACGTTCCGCTCGCGATCCGTTTAAACGGAGGCAGTTTTTGGGGATCCGCGGGTCGTTGACGGACCCTAAAACTTTGCGGGTCAGTTACAACGTTCCCGAACCTACTGGTGATCTATAAATCCATACTACAGCCTCAATATTAGATGACCAATGGTGTGGCGGGGACACTATTTGGATTGCGATCTAGGGCTCCATAATTGGTTTGCCCAAAACTATATCGGGGCGAACAAGTGCTATGTAACTGTTGAAACGATTTGAGGACACGAATAGTGGGATAGGTTACTTTTGTGACCTTTACTCTGAAGCTTTGGGCACTCATGAGCGTTTCCTATAAACGATCTATGGCTACGGACAGTTGAAATTTGACGGTTCTTCCATACAAATGTCGGCTTATTATGTATGTGGGAACCGAACATTATTCAGCGCATGTAAAAACTTGCATTGGTTGTTTGAGTTCAAGCGTAAATCCCGTTTAAAAGTGAGGGTAGATCAATAGTTTTTATGAACAAATTTGTTCGATAAATCCTTTTTACTCAACTCAAGATGTAGTATATTACATTTTATTTTATATTTTATTGGTGGTAAATACTGGTATGTCGCTTCAACTCTATTTTATTTTACCACACATGCGTTCGAAATGGCCTTTGATCCTGCCAAAAGCCAGCTCCTGGCTAACTGCCTTAATAAATTCGGCCCCAGCCTCAAATTCCAGATAACGGCTCTAATAAATAACGCAACTATAGGTAAATCAACATTGCGCCGCGAAAAAAGCACTATAAATACCCTACGGAACCATTCTCCGCGCAGGCAAATAGTCCGACGCTTCTAAGTTATGGAAGTTGTATTTTAAATCGCGGTTATTTCCCCACGAAGTCTGCCTCGTTACGGAATTAAATTGGTCTCGAAATTGGTTCTATCGCGCGACGGCAAAGTTGAGAATGAGCTTCGAAGCGACAGCTCTGAAAGGAAAACTGCTGCTTGTATCATTAAAAACTGCATCTTGAGACGTTCTTCCGGTTTATTCGTTGTCATTTCTCGCCTGTCTTCGCTGGCTTCCACGTATTAGTCAGTGCTGGCTACCAAGATAGCTAGACCATCTTGTTGAATAGAACCTACTCCACAGGGTGCAATAAAATTCCCGTATACATTTGAAAATGGGGAGTCCTACTCGTCAGTACAAACAACTTTTACCGTGGAGAAAACTTCGGCTTCCACGTGTTAGTCAGTGCTGGCTACCAAGATAGCTAGACCATCTTGTCATCACCCGCGACCTCTGGCCAACCGTGCCAGACACACGGGCACGGTTGGCCAGAGGTCGCGGTTTCAGGTCCCGGCATGGGTGGAGTTTTTGGCCTCTAGATGGGTTTTTAAAATTGTCCTCAGCACGGGTTGGTGCAACAAAAAGAGTATAATCGTTTGTTTAAGTTATTCGTCGGTTTCTGCCGATCGGTTCAAATTCCATTTAAAGAGTTTAGTGGAATCTACTTTTTATAAAAATAAGATGTAACTATATACATACAGATACATAAACTCACGATTGTATTCCAGAGGGGTAGGCAGAGGCCAGGGAATGCCACTTGCCACGATCCTGACAGATCACTTTAGCTTCCTCAACATTCATTGGGCTTTGCATGCAAGCACGCCGGTTTCGGGTACCTTTTTATCTTGCCCTTTGCTAATAAATCCCCTATTTGGTCGAAGCATGTCCACCTGGGACGTCCCTTACTGGCCCTTCCACCCGCATTAGCTCGATTCAAGATGTAACTAACTTAGCCTAAATAAGAAGCCCGCGGAAAAAGAAACAAACAAATGTCAAAAACACAGACGAAAATATTTAATTCATAAAGCGAAGGTCCTCGGGACGATAAATAATTAAAATCTGTCCTCAGTTTTTATTATACCAATTAAAATTTCGAACTTATCTAATGAAAGGGCGCCGGGGGACAAACAAAAAGGGCTGGAGGAAGGGACGTACCCAGGGCCTGTTCTAAGGGGCCCACCAGATAAACTTGACAATGTGTGTTAAGCTTTATTTTTATTTTTTGGTGTGATTCCTGGCGATGCTACACCTAACAGGCAAGTGTGACCACCGCCACCATAAATTGAGATAAAGAACATGGGTGTCTATTAAAACCATGACATTTAATAAGTTCCATGAATAACTTTTTTCAGTAAGTTAAGTTTTTGAATAACATTAAACTTTTTATTAATGTTATTTAACGAATCTGGGTCTGAAAATCAGCTTTACTTGAACCAATTTTATTAGAAAATACTCCGTTCCGTCTGTTTCCCACTATTATTAGGACAACCTGTTGAAACTCGCAGGTCCTTTTCAATTTTTTTGACAAATCTTGCCAACTATTTGATACATCTTGGTTTGCAACAGCGTCTAAATCTCAGCTTGGAGATAAAGTGATATGTCTTCTGGGCTTTTCTAAACTATCGATCACATCGTACATAATTTAGGTGCGCCCAACAAAGTCCTGGACCCCCACCTAAATACGGCCCTGGTGAATGAAATATCTGATAGGAATTCTTGGCCTTTTGCCGTCTTTGACGGAAGGTAAGACAAAAAAGGGAATAAAGGATTTGTTAAGGCTACATTTGAAGCTTTACTTAGAGGGGTCTGCATTTGAAATCCGGCACATCATCATCAGCCATTAGACGCCCACTGCAAGACATAGGCCTCTTTCGTGGCTTTCATAACCATGAGGAGTTTTGCCATAATCGCCACGCTTGGCAGGCGGGTTGGCGATCGCAGTATGCAGTTTGAATCTCAGGAAGACGCTGCTGCCCGTCTCCTGGTAATTGATTTCCTTAGTCGCCTTCTACGATATCCACGGAAGGAAAGGAAGAGACGCTATTCTTAATTCGGCGCCACACGGAACATAGAATTCCGGCACTTGTGACGTGTAAATTCGAACTGACTTATGTCTCACTCACTCTCGCTTACAGGCTTATCGTTTATCTCTGTCGTTCTTCCGTGTCAAAACTGAAACTTAGCAGGAAATCCTTAAAAAAAACAGTTTCCTCCTTTTTGCTCTAAGAAAACAAACTGTCACGCTATCAATCTTTATATCCCCAATATCCATTGACAGAGAAACTCTCGTTCATACAATATTGCCAACGGGTAATAGTAATAAAGTGATACAAACTTCCGCACAATACAATCACTTTCCCTGGTCCTAGGATACCCTGTGCTTTGGTAACCAAGCAAGGAAATCACAAATATGGAAATACACCTAGGCTGAGGCCATTTATGTAAATCAAGTACGGAAGTCTCCAATGGGAATCGAACCCACAACCTCCGTTGCTTGTAGTCAAGCGTGTTAACCGCTAGACCAACGAGACAGTATGAGCGGGAGGCATACAGCTGCACAGTCCCTTACTTCTATTAATAGGGTTTTTCAGACTATTATGCTAAGTGGGCAGACATATTTGTCTACGGATTCCTAAACCCTCAAAATCTCAGCGGGTGACCCTTCTTTGTTCCGAGGCTGTGATGCCTCCATGTTTGAAAACTCCGCCAAATACTGATGGCAAATTTATGTATATCGGCTTATGAATCTCACGATTGAAACTGGATTTTTTACGAGAAAATATGTCGCGGGACAAGATCGATGTAGCAAGATTATTATCACGGTGTAGAGAGGTTCAGAAGGTAGACTCGGATGTGTGTTCATCTGATGGTTCACATAGCTGTAATGTGAGTCATGGCAAGTGGACGAGACTGGCGCAAAACCGTGGATTCCTGTCATAAACCGGCTTTAATTCTGTCTTAAGGGTGTTTTAGTGGAATCAACTTTTTATAAATAAGACTTAAAAAAATATTTAGAGGCTATAAATTCCACCCATGCCGGGACTTGTACGCGCGACCTCTGGCACGGTTAGCCAGAAGTTGCGCGTTCAAGTCCCGGCATGGGTGGAAAAATTGTCCTCGGCACGAATTAGTGCAAAAAAAAGAAAATAATAAATAAGACTTACTGTGGCTTTGATTTTGGATTGGTGAACCGCAAGATTCTTTGTTATTGTATAGATTGCTGGGCCGACTAGTTACCGAAGTGAAGCGAGGTACTGACTCAGAGACATATTTCTTATCCAGAGAAATACATAAGATATTAATTTAATTGTATTATAAAACTAAAGAAAGAGAGAAAGTATCCCTCTGGGATACAGGCGTGAGTTTATGTATGAATAACTGTTGTATTATACTTTATTGCACACATAAAAGACATACATGGAACACAAAATTAACAAAATGAAACAGTGTACATGGCGAGCTTATTTTAACAGAAATCTCTTCCAGCCAATCTTTGATGCGGTTATACGAACATTACAAACGGCAAGTGATACATAAAAAGAAAGAACATGTTCTAAGGCAGGCTTATCTCTGTAAGAGAGTTCTTCCGGCAAACCTTGAAGGATTGGAGAAGCAGTGAATAACTGGGTTTATAAATAAATTGCATATAAATGATATTTTCTATCGAAGCCACCAACTTCTATCTCAACCTTCTGTGCTTACTGATATTTTTATGAAATATCGTTATGGAGAGATTGTTATCTTTAGTATCTGTGCTGTCAACGTGATTACTCGGTTTTCGTGGACGAATATGGACGGATCCTCAAAGCATACGATCACGTATTGAGATATAATTCAAATGGGACTAAATAGTCTATGGGGCTGATTGTTGACTGAGATAAACATAAACATTTACATACAGGCACATACATTGCTTCTGGCCCCACACTAGGATAACCTGTGTCGTGGGAACCAGAAACAACGACATCACAAACATGTAAACATCCAAGACCTGGGGTTTTTTTTTGTCCCCAGCCGGGATTCGAACCCGGGACCTCTCGCATGGTATGCAGGTGCACTACCGCTGCGCCACGACGATCTCGTTGTTTGTTGAAATGTTTAATTGAAATAAACTTGTAAAAAACACGTAGTTTTCAGGGAAATCTCATGTAAACAAACCGTTGATAGTCGTGGGTAAAATACGGGAAGCATTCATTGATGTATGTACATTAACCTGTTAGATTATGACCTTGAAAGGAACAATTAAAAACCATTGTTATGGTGGCCCGATCGGGTCATTTAGAATTCTACAGCTTAAGCATTTCACCGAACATTGCATTGCAAGAACTCATTAACAGACATATTCACTATTGGGAGAAAAACGACTTTTTAGTTCGTGTTAGTTAATGATTGTATTTCCTCTTCCTTATTCCCTATAACATCGTTAAAATAATGCCTGATATTAAAACACCACTATTGTTCAATACATCTATATGCCCATACCTTTAAAAAAAGCGGCTAGTGAGTTTTTGCAGTAAATGACTTCTTGCAGTAAGCCGACGATATTTTTTTAACCCTCAATCGGGCATGGGTAGTAAGAATTTTTCATTGGTTTTGGACTTTATTTCAAGGTGATAATTTATTGTGGGATCCAAAACTGTTTAAGGGTTAAGTTAGAAGTAGATGACTTATTTATTAATCTATATACTAACATTATAAAGAGGAAAATTTTGTATGTAACTTTAAATATTTGTAAGTTTGTATGCAGAAGGCAATCTAAAATAAAAAAAAAATTTAAACTGTTTATTTCAAAAAAAGAACTACATTTAAATCCATCTCTGGAAGTTAAATCTTCCACATGAGATTATATTGCTTCCAGAGGTTGCTCTAATTAATTAGACTACATACTTATATAACTTGATTTATAAGTAAGAGTATAGGCGTGCAGAAAAACACGGTATACATGCAAACGATTAATTTTAAATTATATAGGATAATACTTACTAATGTTAATATTAATTTTAATAATAATGTTAATATTAATATCAACATTAGTAATACTTAATAATTAATAGATTAAAAATTAGATTAATAAGGGAAGTGGGACGCACTACCTTCTCCCCACATTCGAAAGTACTTATGTACCGATTTCAAATATCCTCTCACCAGTATTTAGACTGGACCCACATGCTATAGGTTAACAACGCGAACGTAATTGCCGGCACTGCTAGTACTTACTATACGTTAAATTATAGAGCAAACCAAACCATTTATTTTAAAGATCGTAAGTTAAACGTAATACAGAGAAGTTTGTAAAGAGGTTCGAAATTTCGCCGATGCCTGCACTTGCCCATAAGCTCAGTTGGGAGAGCGCTGGTACGGTTAGCAAGAGGTCGCGGCTTCAAGTCCCGGCAAGGGTGGAATTTTTAGCCTCTAAGGTTTTTTTTGTAAGTTAAAGTTGATAACCTCTATTTTAAAGTGCAGTTAAATATAACCCTAAAAATAATAGTTAGTAAGGTTACAGTCGACAGCACATCAAGATAAGATAAGAATATTCTTTATTGCACACAAGAAACAAGAGACATAAAAAACCTTTACATAAATTCACTCTAATCAGTTAACTTAAGGAATACTGCAACAAAACAAACTGTTGACCTGCTGTCGATATAATAGGTACATTCATAAATACTAACCTAATCTTATAGACTTTATTATTTTAACCCTAAAAAACATATTATATTCTAAAAACTTACAACCAAAATCTCAATCGACTGGAAGGTCACATAGACCCCATCCGCGCATGCAAATGAGAAACTCAACATGCCAACAACAAGTCTAATTTGAACCCCTAAGCACAGCCACTACACATCTACAAACAAAACTGTGATATAATCAATCGGAGGGTCACACAGACCGCACGGCAGCGATGCAAATGACAAACTCAACATGGCCAATTAGCCACCAAACCTTACGTCCCCCGGCAGAGGGTTAACCGCGACGCACACCGGGTCTGCTTGGGACGGGTTGATTTCACTTGGATAACTGGGTGGACTATATTCGCGAGATAAAACAGGTCTAAGCATTTCGAAATACAAGGTGGATTTATTACTGAGAACTGGCACTTTCTTGACAAAAGGTTTTAAGATTTTGCGTATAATAAGAATGAACTTTAGGACAGATTTTAGAGTAAAAAACTGATTAAACAAATTACCAACAACCCGACTGCTGATCATTAACTACTAAGCAGCCGGGACCAACCTAAGGAGTTACGAGTACATTGCTGAATTTGGGTCCAGTTAATGCTCAGTGGTCGGGTTGTTGCAAGGATGTTATAGCCACGGGATATGACACGACCGACGTTTTGTAGGATAACATATGCGACCAACTTTTGGGCGGCGGGAGAGAGCTGTTACTGTCAAAATAGCTTGCAAATGTCGATAAACATATTATCGACAAATGATGAATGAACGATACGAATGGATGAGAAATAAGGTAAACTCTATGCAGTTGTAGGTAGTTCGTAGGTAATAAAGAAGTACTAGTTAGTAGTTTATGCTTATTGATTTTTGTAAAAACAGTGTTATTTCCATTCTGTGCAACTAATTTTTAATTTGAAAAATCTGTTTAGACGCTAAAAATTCCACCCATGCCGGGACTTGAACCCGCGACCTCTGGCTAACCGTTCCAGCGCTCTCCCAACTGAGCTAATGGGCAAGTGCAGGCATCGGCGAAATTGTGAACCTCGTTTCAAACTTCTCTGTATTATGTACAGGCAGCGACATCTGGCTGAAGTAATTTACATCACTTGCAGCCCCGAGTATCCACTTTGCAGTTAGGTTTTTACATCGGAATGATATCCCTGTACTTACATGATTATATTCAGCACTCGTAAATAGGTTTAAGTTCTTGCGTGTAATAAGAATGAAGTTTAGGACAATCTGTCAATCAGAGTAAAAAAACCGAAATCAAAAGTAACCAACAACCCGACTGCTGAGCATTAACTACTAAGCAGGCGGGACCAATCCAACATTGCTGAATTTGGGTCCCGTTTGTTTAGTAGCTAATGCTCAGCAGTCGGGTTGTTGGTATTTTTTTATTTCACTTTTTTATTTTTGTCTTTTTAGTGATATTTTAATGCTGATTCATTTATAGCCGAAGACACCCGCGTACTGGTGTTTTACGCACATCACACGTGATTGGCGTATTTAAATAAAATTAAGATCCGAGTATTATTAATGAAATATAAGAGTGCCATCTAGTTACTGATGGTTGTACTATAACGTTACTTAATGGCGATTTTGTTTTTTGTTACTTTTCTGTTCCATTAATGCTAATTTAATGTAGCCTATGACACTCGCGCAGGGATGACGAATCGATTGAGTTCTTATTTGTCAAAATCTGACCATTAGGAGTTATGAGGGAACATAGAATCGAACATACTTACATACATAATCATCAGCCATTTGACGCCCACTGCAGGACATAGGCCTCCCTCATGGTTTTCTAACCATGAAGGGGTTTACCATAATCGCCACGCTTGGCAGGCGGGTTGGCGATCGCAGTATGCGGTTGGAATCTCAGGAAGACGCTGCTGCCCGTCTCCTGGTAATTTATTTCCTCAGTCGCCTCCTACGACATCTACGGAAGGAAATGGAGTGACGCCATTCTTAATCCGGCGCCACACGGATACATACATACATACATACGTACGAGCTAAGTACATTACCCTTCTTTTGGGCTTCGCTGCAGTCGGGTAATTATACGTTCTGGCTGATTCCATTTGTTCACTGCTTAGCACAGCCAGTGCTTTTTAATCAAACATTAACCGGTTCTTGAGCCTATTGGTGGTGGATTGGTCTCAATGTACCGCATCCTTAAAACGGTAGCTCCCCTTGCCTAAGGGCAGACATTCTAATTATGAATGACGAGGATTTCGCATTCGTATCAAACCCTACCCTAGCTCTAAGGGCAAGACATTATCAAGAGTGACAAATCTCAAGTATACTATGTATACATAGATAGATGTTTAGAAACAACGGCAACGTGCCTGACGATACGGCATTTTAAAGGTCAGTAAATATAAACGATCACGAAGGTTAAGCAACACAGGGCGCGTTCAGCGCATGGATGGGTCGCCGTCTATGCCTAACGCTAGTGGCATTTTTCCGAGCGGTTCCGTGCTTCGCAAGGTACGTTTAGCTATTGGTGCCGGCTGCCTTCGATAGATGGCAGTCGTTAAGCCAAGTCAGAGGCCTTAGGGCGGCTTGACAACTTCTGACAGTAGACGAGCCACTAGTCTACAAGCCTCCACCAATCCGGACTTGGCCCCCGTGGTGGAGTATGGCCTATACCTTCCTCAGGGAAGAGACCCGTGCCCCTTGGTGGGGACATAATGGGTTGATGATGATGAAATATAATGCTACAATCGTAAATTAATCATATTCACTGATATCTTGTATTTTTGTGAAGAAGTGCATGCATTTCGTTCGCCCTTGTAACATTCGCTTCACATTTGAATGAAAGAAGGTTTAATATTTTTGTGGAAAAAACACCTATAGTTGTCGAAATGTAAGAAGCCAGTTTTGACAGCTATACAAAAATGCATTTTACTTTGGATTTACTCGAACAAATACATAAAAAGACACATACTCTGGCATATTATTTAACGCTCGAAAGAAAAAACACATTTTGTAGCCCGAAAAGTGACTCATAGTTTAGATTTTTAATGTTTCTGATCTCAAACTAGGTTAGATTCTATGGTTTTTGTAGCTGTCAAAACGGGCTTCTGATATTTTGACGACTTTAAATGTTATGTTGAATTCTCGATACTCTTGAAAAAACATAACTTCTTCTACGTTTGGATAAATGAAGATTCCTTCTACTGTTGTTTTTGTTTTGATGACGTACCTACTTCCGTGCCTGACGTACTTCCGGTTTCGTTGACTCGGATTCTTGTTTATCGAAATATTCGGCACAGACCACCAAAATTACCTATTTTTTCGAAGAAAAATAAAAGAAAACTCAATTTTTTGCACAGCAAAGTAACATTTTTTCATTTGAGTCACATTAATTAATTTATAAAGCACCTCGAAATGAGTCCCAAATTATAATATTTAGCGCACCTAGTTTTCAAAATATTCCCCCGGGTTCTTTGTTTCACTTCACTATTGCTAATCTATGGCTAGCAGCTGTCACTTGTTTATTTTTGTATGCACTTTGCCATATGACCGCTGTTGACAGTAGATTACCAGATTGTGAGTGTACGAGAAACTTTGCGTTCTTTTTACCCGACTACGGCTGAGCCCAAAAGAAGGGTCATGTGTTTGGCTCGTATGTATGTAAGTGTCCGATTCTACGTTCTTAAAACCTTAACCAATGGACAGATCTTGACAAATGAGATCTCAATTTGTTGTATTAGCGCGAGTGTCATAAGATATATGAAATCAGCATAAATCTAAGTAAAATATTAAAAAAAAATTAAAAAGATAAAAATAACCAAAAACCCGAGCACTAACTACTAAGCAGGCGGGACCCAAATTCAATGTGAGGACCTGAGTTGGCTGGCTTTTTTTAAATCAAAGAACATCCTTTTGCATCACCTGCTATTTTCAGGCTTACTCTGTAACTTACTTAGTTGGTAGCAAATAAATTAATAAGGTACCTATTTCATTATTAGTAGTTGCACGCTCAGCAGTCGGGTTATTGCATATTTTTTATTTCAATTTTTTTAGATGCCGCCGAGCTATTACTACAAGAGATAATGTAGTCACAAAACTAAATCTAAGTGCGAACGCAATGACCTAAGACTAAAAGTTACTTTAGAATAGTAAAACGTACCAAAGTGACAGTGGCAAGATATTACCATTTAAAAGGATTTCTTACAGCTGGCACCGAGCTGAGTTTAAATAACTATGGACTCGTTTGTTTTTTGCTCCAAAGTATTCTTTAGAAAAGAATTATAACATTTACCGGGTGGCATTTTAGTCAACCTCCAAACTTTAAAGGGGCTTTTTACTCATAAATATAAACAACTTTTACTATGGGGCCAAACAAATCAGAGCAAAAAATAAATCAGCTGTTTCATACATTGAACATAATATAACATGACATGACATGACATGACATGACATGACATGACATGACATGACATGACATGACATGACATGACATGACATGACATGACATGACATGACATGACATGACATGACATGACATGACATGACATGACATGACATGACATGACATGACATGACATGACATGACATGACATGACATGACATGACATGACATGACATGACATGACATGACATGACATGACATGACATGACATGACATGACATGACATGACATGACATGACATGACATGACATGACATGACATGACATGACATGACATGACATGACATGACATGACATGACATGACATGACATGACATGACATGACATGACATGACATGACATGACATGACATGACATGACATGACATGACATGACATGACATGACATGACATACAGGCACATATATTGCTACTGATCCCACACTAGGATACCCTGTGGGAACCAGTAACAACGCCATCACAAACATGTAAACATCCAAGATCTGGGTTTTTTTTGTCCCCAGCCGGGATTCGAACCCGGGACCTTTCGCATGGTATGCAGATGCACTACCGCTGCGCCACGAGGTCGTCGTTTGGTGCGGTACTGCTTCTATGTTATGTATGGAACAGCTCATTTATTTTTTGCTCTGATTTGTTTGGCCCCATAGTAAAAGTTGTTTGTATTGACGAGTAGAAAGATCCCTCAAAGTTTGTCAGTTGACTAAAATGCCGCCCGGTATAATGACACAGAAATAGTTTTAGTTAAAACATCAAATAAAAAAAAAATATTCAAAGCAGCGCAAAGACTGACTTCGCTCATTGAACGTTACAAGTTAAACTAGGTATCCATTTCAAAATCTACTAGATCATTTTGGAGAAAAAATGCCAAAAAAAAATACTCCAAAAATAGACAAAAAAACTAGAAAAGTAGCGTGAGGAAACCGGAGTCCCTGAGTCGTTCACATTATACCTTAGCGCTTGAAATAGCCAATCCGCGGTGGCTTCGCGTGTGATTGGGATTTTGTTCGACCCTGTATGTCGGAAACTCTAGTCAGGTTAAAACCGTCGCATTCAATATTACGTTCGCTCAAACTGAGTTTTGCCTGGGAAACTATAAAACGGTCTAAAACAGACTTTCAGTAAGAACAACATTTCTGGCTAACGACGCCAACCGTCCCGTTTACTCTTAATATAAACATAAATTAATTATCAGGCCCTGAATTTAATTAGAGACAGTGTTAACGACTGCCTTAACAAAGGGCGAAGTGAAAATAGGGCCGTAAAGATAAGTATCAGAATGAAATACAGACTATTCTCATTCTGAACTTTGGGTTAAGAATGCCCTTAAAACAATAAGATGTTGGGATATAAGGTTGTTGGGGCGTGGATGGTCAGCTAAGCTTGCTTATCGTAGTAGATAACCTCATGCCTTCCTTTTAAGAGGGTAGTTAGTGACAGTCAACCTCATGGCGTGATCTCGGCACTCTTAGATTCATACTCTTTAAGCCATGTCTACATTGCAGTCATCAAAACAATAGAATCGCGTCCGTTCCAAATTCAAAATGGAAAAAAGATAAATAAGTTAACTTCCCTTCCATTCAGACGAAGTTACTGGCCACATTATTTTCAAAATACGAACACCGCAAAGGACAATGCTGGTGAAGAAAAAAACACTGTCAAACTCGACCTTCTCAGAATGGCCATAAAACACATGCAACGTTCGACAAAGGAACGCGCTTTTCTTTTGTTTGAGATCTATTGTTGCATCCTTGCTTCGCCCAAAGATGACACTTTTGGTTGCTTGACAGTCTAAGCACAAGTATGCAGTTGCATATCACCAGGAAATGGTCGCTTGAAAGGGCATAATAATTATCTTAAACTAAATGACCTTGTTTGTCCCTCTTTGTCTAAGTTTCAAAAATTCACTTCAAAATTTATTAACCGTCGAAAATCAATTGTCTTGACATGTCTGTAGTAATTTACGGCGAGTATTATTCTTTCAATAAAATGGGCCTATTTGGGAGGCAGTGGACAGTAATTTGATAGTTAATGGCTAGGAAAAGACGTTATTGTTTAGCGTTTACTTGGGCAAACGATTTGTGGACCAATTTGGCCAAATATAGCGTCAACTTTACGATGGAATAATATTACGATCAGCCTTTTATTCTTATACCTATTTCTTTGATTTCTAAAAATTTTGTCCAAGGAAACATTGTGAGGAAACCCGACAGTCTGGCCGCCGATTTCTAAAATCAGATCGGAGGCTTAATTCCTGGACGATTTCTAACATCTAATTCAAATTCTATACTAATTGCTGTCGCAAACGTCAGGACTTCAAGTTCACTTCAAGTTTTGAAATGATATAACAATTCGAAAACCCTGCTAAGAGGGAAGAGGGAGGCCTATGTCCTGCAGTGGGCGTCAAATGGCTGATGATCATGATGATGAATCGGCTACGCAATGTACATCGAATTGTCATAATAAACAATGAATTGTAGTTTTAAAAAAAGCGGCCCTAGCCACCGACTCTAGATGCCGTCTAGATGTACTGTAAATTAATTGCGATTAGGGCTTGGAATATTAGCCTGTTTTACTATTCGAATACTTTGGACTTTAGAATTCGATTTTTTCTAATATTGAATAAATTAGCCTTTTAGAACTGTCTTCAATGCTACCGTCATGTATGGACAAAATTAAAGAGTACTGCCGTCAAAATTGTCGATTATGTACTTATTTTCTGACACTTTTCGTCAAATTGAAGTCAAATACTCGTTTGTATTTTTTGTATTACTCCCATATTTTTTTCTGGCACTACCCATCGACTCTCCACATCAAAGTAGGTTAGCTGGAACAAAATAATATCTAGTATTAAGCTCACCTTTGTACAAAATTTGTTTTTTAGTGTAATAAAGAATTTTTCAATTTAATTCTAATATTTGATAAGGCATCTTTGCAAAGATTTCAGAACAGCCTGGGTTTCAGAATTTTTCTTAATCAACAAGTACTGTTGGCCACAACGGTGTTTTTCGAAATTCAAGAGTTACAGTTAACTTTTTTTTCTTATTTTAACGAAGTAAAAATCTACTGCTATGTTTAGTAAGGCTTTGTGAAAACTTAAAAAATATGATCTTAAGAGGGAATAAAAAGACTTTTCTCCATAAAATAGCAAATATTAGAAAAAATCGATTTATTCGAATAATTGGGTTGAGTAGGTACTCTTAGAAATAGTCGAATAGTAAATATGGGCGAATATTACAAGCCTTGCTTGCGATGCATGCATGTAATAAAGAGCTGCAGTTTCCCGACGCAGCGTCCATCAGTGAACCGGAAGTTGGATAGTTGAGTTCCGGTGCGCTCGACGTGCGTCCAGAAATGCGAATATTTTTGCACTCGCCTGGAATACTGGGAGCCGATGCGGGAAGATACGGACCGTGGAATGAAGGTGCAAGAATAATAGAATTACAAAAAAATAAGCAAGTTAACGCCGTGTTTTCGTACAGTAACTAACAATCTGTTTCACTGTTAGCAGCTTTCAGTTGGCCGAAGTGCATAAAAAAACCAGTCGCAGCTGTAAACGGTAAATTAACGTGTCATATTATACAGTACGACCAAGGCGCATTTTTTGGGTTCCGTACCTCAAAAGAAAAAACGGAACCCTTTGTTGTCCGTCCGTCGAGTTGAAATTAAAACCATATACTCAAACCTACAGTCCCTTAAAGCTGTGAAAATCAAACTTGTAAGTTAACATAAAAAATATATAACATAACATAACATAACATAAACTCACGCCTGTATCCCAGAGAGGTACATATATATATTAATATATACGGCCGTTTATGCCGCAAAAAACGTATATTTCGACACTCAAGGGAATCAAAATTTATAGGGTACTTTCCGTTGACCTAGCACTATGAAATTTGGCAAGTAATATCGTCTTATACTACAAATTCAGGGAAAAATCTGAAAAGTACATACTTGTAAATAAATCATGAGAAAATTAGTCTTTGAAGTTCGGGAAAACTTCGGAAAAACTACGAGACGAAAAATTTGAAAGGACAAGTGCGAGTCGGACTCGCCCAACCAGGGTTGTTGGTCGAGTCCGACTCGCACTTGTCCGATTTTTTTATTGGTATATAAATTCATGAAATAATACGTACCTTCTTATACTCTAATTGTACTGCTGTTTCACATGCGATTCAACAAATAAATCGCCATTAAATACGTTTCTTACACACTAAAATTCCATGGACCTAATTCTAGCAAAATATTTTTTTAGATAGGGGTGGAATTACCAAAAGCACAAGCAGGTTTTTGCAAGATTCATGCTAGAAGCATTTCAAAAATGAGAGAGGGACAAAATGTCAAAACCTGTTTCACATCGTTAGGGGTAGAATTTCAAAGAGCGCCGAAACAAGTGTTTATTTATTTCTAATTAAAAGCCTAATTGTTCGTACTGAATAGTTTAGTTTTATTTTTGGCTAATAGATGGCTTTAATTGTTTCTTACATCACAGTATAGTTTTATCCAAGTTAAACCTTTATAAGCAGAACATTGTAATATTTTTTTTGAATTGTTTTTGAGCGTAGGTAGATAGACCAAGTAGGTCTCAATAAATACTACCACAACTATGCACCTTCTTTAAATAAACAGTTCCACCCCCTCGCCCCTCTACTACAGTGTCGAACATGGTCCAAACGATCCGGATATACCAGTGAAGTTGTGTTGTGATATCAGTGCGTGTTGTAAGTACAAGCTGGACAATTGTAAGTAATTTGAACTCTATTCCCAACAAGATCAGAACTTATAAAAATAGTAATTCATGGACTTGTAAAAATTCAACTTCTGATCTTGGACTTAGAATAATTAGTGAAAAAACGGAGGTACGGGGAACCTACGCCCGATTTCACTCAAATTTTAAGTGCAGTTCAAAGACTTGTAAAATTTTCGAGTCCTCTCTTCAGTGACTTAGTGCAATAACCAATACAATATATTACTATGGAGGCTCTTGTAGCAGTACAAAAAGACCTCAAATCTAATATCAGTAAAGGTTACATCAACTTTAAAAAGTCTCCGAAAGACCGTATCACAATCCAGTACCTCGAAACAAGGCTCGATTTATTGGAAAACCAATGGAGTAAGTTCGAAGAAAATCATCGAGAACTGATAGCTTCTTACTGGCCAGAAGAAGCCGATCAAAAGGATGAAACTTATTTCACTTCTGAGATGTACGATTCTGTGGAGGAGAACTATATAGAGTACAAAAGTAGCATAAAAATAGCACTAGCATCACTTACAACAACAGTTTCGCATAAGACAAGTGTTAAAGACACATACAAAACCGAATCTAATGCTGTCAAATTACCCAAGATCGTACTACCAACATTTTCCGGAAAGTACATGGAGTGGCCCACATTCCACGATCTATTTGACTCACTGATTAATCAAAGTTCATCTTTGGCAAATGTGCAAAAGCTGCATTATCTGAAAAGCCATCTTACTGGAGAAGCCGAACAACTACTGAGGCACATCCCTATTACTGAGGCTAACTATGAGAAATGTTGGCAACAGCTGAAGAAGAGATACAGCAACAAGCGCTATATAGCGAATTGCATTCTCACGAGATTAGTGGGTCAGAAAGCATTGACAGCAGAATCATCGAACGGAGTGAAGCAGCTTCTTGATACGACGAATGATTGTATGAATGCTCTTGCCAATTTGGGAGTAGAAACTGATAATTGGGACTTAATAGTCATACATCTCATCAACCTAAGACTGGACGTAGAATCACGGAAACTGTGGGAACATAAGATGAGCGATCATTCCGATGAATTACCGACGTTGAAGGAGTTTAATCAGTTTCTAGAATCTAGATTCAGAGCACTTGAGTTCTTAGAACCACGAGAGAAAAGGGAGACAAAAGCGAAAGACACGGTCGAAAAACCAAAGAAAGTGTTTACGGTAACTACAACTACTCCTGCTTTGTCCTGTCCGTTTTGCTCTGAAAATCACTTGCTGTACCAATGCAAGAAATTTGGCAGCGAGAGCTTCGATCGTCGACATGAGTTTGTACAGAAGCAAAGACTATGCTTCAACTGTTTCGGAACCTCACATACCGTGACAAATTGTAAGAAGAACACATCTTGTAGACGCTGTAGTAGACGTCACCACTCTCTATTACATCCAGAAGGAAGTTCAGGCTTATCGCATCATTCGGAGTTTAAATCAGCGACTGAACCGGTTGAGAGAGAAGAATCAGAAAGACCTGAGGGGAACCAACAACACATTTCCACACATGTAGCTAGTGGATCTATCATGTCACCTGGTCAAGTTGTATTAGCTACTGCGTTAGTTAAGATCGAGCATAAGGGCAAAGTTTACACTCTCAGAGCCTTGCTAGACCAGGGTTCTCAAGCTTCATTCATTACGGAGCACGCGACGCAAATGTTAGGGCTTCGTAAAACCTCTGTTAGAGGAATTGTATCGGGCTTGGGAGGAGATCAGCTGAATTTGTCAGTACAATGTATGGTACAATTCAAATTACAGTCCATTTGCACATCATTCAGTTGTGACGTCCAGGCTTACGTGTTAAGTAAGCTGTCATCTACTTTACCCACACAGAAATTCAATATTCAAGATTGGTCAGAGTTGACGGGGTTAGTTTTGGCTGATCCAGGATGCGACACACCCAACAAGATTGACATATTATTGGGAGCAGAGGTATACGGACAAATCCTATTAAATGGATTACTCAGAAATTCACCAGGGAATTTAACGGCACAAAATACACAACTTGGTTGGATTTTATCAGGACGTGTAGAAATACACAATCACTCTGCTAATAACAATGTCGTCAGTATGCACATCCAGGATAATTCTGTGAACGAGTTGCTGCGCAAGTTCTGGGAACTCGAGACCGAGCAACCAGTCAAATTGCTATCACAGGAGGATCAACAGTGTGAAAATCACTTTGATTCAACCACAACTAGAGACAAGAGCGGTCGCTATGTTGTGCGTCTTCCCTTTCGGGACAGTGATCCTGCCTGCCAATATGGAGATTTAAAGTCAATTGCAACGAGACGATTTCTTCTTCTCGAAAAGAAACTGAACAAGGATTCGCATCTGAAACAAGAATACTCTAAGGTCATGAATGAGTATTTGGAGTTAAATCACATGGAACCAATCCATGACGCCGAAGAAACGGCTAGGCCTGATTGCGCATATCTGCCTCACCACGCAGTAGTTCGTGAAGATAGAACTACGACCAAAGTTCGCGTCGTCTTTGATGCGTCGTGCAAAGGTCAAAATGGCAGATCACTCAATGACGATTTGTTAGTTGGGCCAAGACTGCAACCCGAGTTACGCCATATACTCATGAGGTGGCGTACTTTTCCCGTTTGTTTCGTAGCAGACATTATAAAAATGTATAGACAGGTGAAAGTACACGAGGATGACACAAAATATCAACGTCTTCTCTGGAGGCAAAACTCAGAAGACGATATAATAGAATATCGAATGTTGCGAGTTACATTTGGTGTTTCCTCAGCTCCTTATCTTGCTGTGAAGAGTCTACAACAGGTTGCCAAAGACCATGGAGAAGAGTATCCAAAAGCAGCTGAAAGAGTTCTACTGGATTTCTACGTGGATGACTTAATGTCTGGTTGTGATACAGAAGAGGAAGCAGTACAAATTCACCACGAAATCACAGAATTGTTAGCCAAGGCTGGTTTTCAGTTGCAGAAGTGGGCTAGTAACAGCAAAAAGTTTATGGATGAGATTCAAGATATACAGAAACCGGACAAAAAACTTGAAATCAAAATAGATGAAGTAATAAAGATACTTGGTCTAACGTGGGATGTTTGTTTGGATTCATTCAAGTTTACTGTCAAACTACCTTCTCAAGAAACGCCGGTTACTAAACGAAACGTTTTGTCTGACATTTCTCGTCTATTCGATCCACTTGGGTGGACGGCTCCAGTGATAATCCGAGCAAAAATCTTCATGCAGAAGCTTTGGTGTGCAGGCATCAGCTGGGATCAACCTCTTCCTTCAGATCTGTTGAATCAGTGGACAGCATTTAGACTCGAGCTACAGGAACTCAATCGAGTTGTTGTGCCTAGATGGATTCACACAACTACAGAAAAAACAGATTTAGAGATTCACGGATTTAGCGATGCTTCTGAAAATGCATACGCGGCAGTTGTTTATTTACGTGTGAAGGATGAAAATGGCCTGGTATACGTGAGTTTATTAGCATCGAGAACCAGAGTGGCTCCTGTGAAGCAGGTGTCCATTGCCCGTCTGGAATTGTGCGGTGCAGAGCTTTTAGCAAATTTACTTGCAGAAATTTCCACTGTAATGGGAATAGAGCCGTCAAGAATTCATGCATGGACTGATTCTACAATCGTTTTGGCATGGTTAAGGGGTGAACCAAATCGGTGGAAGACCTTTGTAGCAAATAGGGTCTCTGCGATTCAATCGGTGTTAGGAAGTGGATTCCAATGGTTGCATGTGGAGTCATCAAAAAATCCTGCAGACTGTGCTTCCAGGGGCTTACGTCCAATAGAGTTGGTTGAGCACGAAATGTGGCTTCAAGGACCTGAATGGTTACATGAAGCAAATATTTGTATTCCACAGGAACCAATCCCAACAACCGATCTTGAGGAGAAAAAGGTCAAAGTATTTTTGTCCACAGCTGATAGCACAGCAGAAAATCTTACTCTGTGGACAAAATACTCATCTCTACAGAAGTTAGTGAGAGTCATAGGCTGGTGTCAGAGATTTACAAACAAGTTTAAATATAAAGCAAAATACTTTCCGTCTTACCTCACAGCAAGTGATTTGAAAGAAGCCTTGATAACATGTCTCAAGAATTGTCAAGCAAATGCATTTCCTGCAGAGTTGTCAGAGTTACAACATTCAAACTGTGTTGCGAAACGCAGTCGTTTATCTTCATTGTGCCCTTTCCTAGACACTGACGGTATAATGAGAGTTCGTGGCCGTATACAACACAGTCAGGAGAAGTATGATGTTAAGCATCCAATAATTTTACCTTCAGAGCATCATATTTCTAAACTGGTTGTAGCGGAAGCCCATGATAAAACACTTCACGGAGGACCTCAGCTTATGTTAAACTACATAAGAAGCAAATTTTGGATAGTCCACGTGAAGAATTTAATCAGGCAACACATAAGAAAATGCGTTCGATGCATTCGGTACGGATCTGCTAACCAAACCCCTATAATGGGTGATTTACCGAATTCAAGAGTAACTATAAGTCGTCCTTTTTCTCGGTGTGGCGTCGATTACGCCGGCCCCATAAATGTTAGAATATCAAAGGGTCGAGGCTGTCGGTGCTACAAAGGCTACATCTGCCTTTTTATCTGCATGGTGACACGCGCTATCCATTTGGAAGCTGTCAGTGACCTGACAACAGAAGGATTTCTTGCAGCTTTCAAACGTTTTGTTGCTCGTCGCGGTCACGTATACGAAATTTGGAGTGACAACGGCACAAACTTTGTAGGTGCCTCAAAGGAGCTAGGCAAATTCTTCAAAGACGAGAATTCCAGGTTAATGGATGCATTAGCCAATTCAGGCACTGATTGGCATTTCATTCCACCTCATGCACCGAATTTTGGAGGCCTATGGGAGGCAGGAGTGAAGTCCACTAAGTTTCACCTGAAACGTATTCTTGATGGGTCTACTCTAACTTTTGAAGAGTTGACAACCGTATTGGTCCAGGTCGAGGCTTGTTTGAATTCTCGACCCATGTACAGATTACCATCAAGTCAGGATGACATTGCGCCGCTTACACCCAGTCATTTTCTGGTTGGTGAACAATTAGTGACTGTACCAGATTATAATTATGAAGATAGAAACGTTAGCAGTCTACGAAGGTGGCAGCTTACACAAAAGCTAGTACAGCAATTTTGGAGAAGGTGGTCGCAAGAGTATCTCACTACACTCTATCACAGACACAAATGGACCAGAGTAACTCCAGAACCGAATGTGGGTGACGTTGTTCTGATAAAAGAGGATGATCTCCCTCCTTCAAAATGGTTATTTGGTATCATCGAAGAGAAGTTCCCTGGTCTAGATAGGGTTACGAGAGTTGTTTCGTTGCGAACTAAAAATTCTACATTCAAGCGACCTGTATCAAAGTTAATTGTTTTGCCTGTTGCTTCTTAAATGCATTTTTTGTTAAATTTTCTTGTTTCGTTAGTTTAAGTGTTGTTATTTAATTGGTGACAGAATAACCACGATGTATTTTTATAAAATGTGTAAATATCTGTTACAAGTACATCGTAACGTTTGTTATTTATTAGTTTCTCAATCTTCTTATGTCAATGATTATCTTCACAGATTTGTTAAGGCCAAGTCTGTCCTTGGCGGGCGGCATGTTCGTACTGAATAGTTTAGTTTTATTTTTGGCTAATAGATGGCTTTAATTGTTTCTTACATCACAGTATAGTTTTATCCAAGTTAAACCTTTATAAGCAGAACATTGTAATATTTTTTTTGAATTGTTTTTGAGCGTAGGTAGATAGACCAAGTAGGTCTCAATAAATACTACCACAACTATGCACCTTCTTTAAATAAACAGTTCCACCCCCTCGCCCCTCTACTACAGTGTCGAACACTAATATTTACGTTTCATACTTCTACCTTAAAAATTACAGGCTTTCATAAAAACTTTAACCCCCTCAGGGGTAGAATTACAAAAAAAACCTATCTTAGTTGCTCTCTGAGCCAAATTACATCCAAACTCATTCAGATGTTCTAACGCGATTGAGAAACTAACGTCCATCCATTCAAAGTTTCGCATTTATAAGATTATGTTTATTTATTTATTTAATGTTAGGAAGACTAACAACAAACAACTTGTAACTTACATTTATAAGTCTCCACTTATAGTACTTAATTAAGCTCGCTCCGCCCGGATGTGTATTATTATTATCACTATTACAGTTTATTAATTAATAGTAATATCATAGACAGACTAGAAGCCAAGTGCGGGCACCTCATGCATAAAAAAAATGGATTAATAGAACGGACGAATGGCTTGACTTAGTAATAGAGTCCCAATGGCATCCATAAAACCTTAAGGATCATAGCGACTCCTTTATCGACATCGTTTTTTAACACAGCTGGATTTTGGCGCAGGATAAGCCGGGCTCCGGCAATCTCCAGCCATTTTCAAAGGCAAAAGTAATATCCTCTCCACCCCATCCGTCTTCCGCGAGCGGGCGCTATCACGGGCATAATATGCACCAGATTGCATCACGCATCGCCTCGTGCGATCGGAATATCGCACACATAAATAGGTAAACAGATCGTACAGTCGGCAGCAGATTGACGTAGCGTGACTGTATAGAGTGCATGCTTGTAAAGATTTGCCTTGCTACCGATATCGGCAGTAAGTATAGATTATGGAGTAAATAAATTTTATACTTACTACCATTATCTTGAAACATTACAAACAATCAAACGAGCATATTTCTCCTCAACAATCAGTAGAGTAGGGTTGAAGCAGTAGAAGTGAGGTTCTCGAGAAGTATGGTGGTGTTACTTGACAGGATACGCAATCGTGTGATGGAGAATGTTGTGGACTAAAAGAATGTTAGAGACAAGAATTAAGAAAGGAAAGTTGCGTTGGTGTATGGAGAGGTTGACGTCAGAAATTAGAGCGAATGGGGGGGGGAACGGCCGGTAACTGATGTCCCAGGCGACTAAATAAGGGATGTATTAGCGAAGGGTGAGTACAAAGCATCCGTACGGCGTGCGACGACTATTTAAAGTTGATGAAGCGAAAGACGTTTGTCAGCATCGTGGCAACTGGCAAACCCTAGTCTCTGCCGACCCCTCCGGGTTACAGGCGTAAGTTTGCATCCGTACGAATTTCGCCCCACCATCAAAAAGCCTGTTTCTTACCTGAAACAGAAAAAAAAACTGCTGTTAATAAACCAAATCGTGTTTACGTTACACAAAGTTTGGGGTTTGAAATCGGCTAAGCGTATAAGCTCCGCCTAGAAAAAACGGGGCCATGCAAAATCCATGGGATTCCGAACGCGGGGATTAAAATAGAAACTTTTTGCGGCAAGTGAGTGCGGAAACCATATCCACCCCAAAAATTAAAAGTGGAAACAAAAAACCTTTTGTCGGTGCCATAAATAAAGTGCTAAGGCAGTTTTAAGTTCGTTAGGCTTGGATGTCGACAGCGCCAACTTTTTTGTGCAGTTACCGAGATCCCTGTCGTGAAGAATGTGTCGTTAATTGCTTTATCTACTCTGATACTATAATACAAAGATTATAAAACTGAAAACAAAACTCTTATGACAAACATTACGCACAGGCCAAAAATAAAAATAAAATAAGTTTTATTACGATACAGGTCTTCTATGGACACCTGTATCATAATATAACTTTTTAATCATAATGATACACCTATACAACCTCCAGCTGGACCAAGAAGGTTGAACCTCTACTTTAAAAAAAAAAGGTTCAATGAATGAGTCCGCGGCAACGCAACACGCATGCGCAATCGATGTTTGCGCCTTGGCGCCAACATTTTACATTTAAAAAAACTTTTTGTTGATATTCAGCGTTTTATTTGCAATATTATTTTATGTATTATAGTATGAGAGTAGATAAAGTAGTGTATGACACTGTACATAACTTGGTCTTATAACACTCGTGTGATACTATAAAAAAACTCGCCTACGGCTCGTTTTTTTAAAACACACTCGTGTTATAAGAACCCTTATTATGCAACAGTATCATAAACTACTATTGGAAGTTTGGACACATTTGCGCCGTTATACAAATAAAAACAAGACATTCAATCGATACACTTTTTACAACTAGGTATGTCTTTTAGTTCAGTTTGCGGGAGTTTTTGGGTGGAGAACAAACGGGTTTGATGTATAAAGTTAAAGGGGTAAGAGGGAGGTGCGAACCGCCATCTTGAATTGAAGGTGGCAAAAATTGTTTTTTTTTAAATAATACTTCAGCGATTGACTTGATTGACGTGTCTGAAAGAAGAGTGAAAGAGACAAAATAACAGAGTTTTTGTCTACTTAGGATAAGACCTCATACCTGATTATCGAATCATTGCATTTCTGTGATAATAGGTCCGTCATCTTTATCATGGACTATCTAAGCTAGGAGGATGGATGGGAGATTCATTTGTCTCGCTTTCTGTCTCATTTACTCTTGAACAAATCGCTCATCCGGAATAACAATGGTGTAATTACACTTTTTCAAATTTTAGTCGAGAACATTTCGTCGACTAGGTGGATTAGGCAGACTAGACTGAGAGCAGTCTGAGATGATATTTGTATTTCTAAAGTTAAATTTGCTAAAATACGTTGTGGTTTATTAATTTTATTATGTACCTACCGATTGTTGACTTAATACTTGGTTTTTTGTCGGATGAGTCCGATCAGGTTTTGCTCTTATCCGACGAGCTTATGATGGCCAGAAGGGACGGAGTTCGTAATGTGTAGTGCTTGCGAAATTAAGCACTCTGTTTGACCACATACGATTAGAAACATGACAGAGTAGGTACATATACTGTGAAACCTATCTACCTGTATTATATATTAATATATAGTACCTTTAGACGAGCAATTATTGTATATACATATAATCTGAATCTTGAAAACGGCTCCAACGATTTTGATGAAAAGTATGCAGGGGGTTTCGGGGGCGAATAATTGATCTTTCTAGGTTCTATTTTTAGAAAACGTCGTTTTACTCGTCAACTTGAAAATTATTATCATTATTATTATTTGTAGACGGGCAGGCAGTTGGAACAACTGATAATTGCCCGCATCCAGTTTCACTTGGTTATTTTTTAAATTGGAAAAAAAAATCCGCTGTTTCTTTAATGGAACATTGAAATCCAAATTGTAAAAAAATATCCCCTGTTATATTGATGAAACATTCAAATTAAAATTGTAAAAAATGTCCACTGTTTCTTTGATGGAACATTCAAATCAAAACTGTATAAAAATATCCGCTGTTTCGTTCAAACATTCAAATGCTTGAACAACTTCATTTCAAAGTTCTTTAGAGTGACCTACTTTTACAATTACAATAGGTCATATTGATTCCCCATTTTCAGATGTAAGAATTTAATTACACCCTGCATGACAGAAGCAAAAGCCTAACTCATCGACGGTCGCTACTTCGTGCGTGACAGTTTTCGTTTACCAAAGCCAAGCATTGTAAAGGTAAATGCACACTGCGCCCCCACACCTGCCCCGGGCCGGGTCCACACGGGCTTCGCTTCCCGTCTAGAGTTACGGGCACTTGAGAGGCGTCGCGTATGTCGTTGACTTTATAATCCGTCAGTTGTGGTCTATTATAGTGTGGACAGAAGTACGGGTCAAAAGTTAAAAAAAAGGTAAAATTTTAAACAAATGGCTAAATAAAAAATGAAAAAGCCCTGTTGTGAGACGCCTCTTCCAAACAAACCTCTTCCCTATCACGGCAACCCCCTCGCTTCTGCCAATCTCGTCCATTGCATCGTCGCTGGTCCGCCTACCCATCGTTTACTCAACCTTGGCCACCACTCGCAGTGATCGCAGTTCCACCATTCGTCCTGCCGTCCCCCCACATGCCCGGCCCCTTGCTAGACTGTTAATCCATCAATCAGCCCCTGTTCCCTCCGGTACGCCACTTCTTTCTGTCCTCGGTCATCCTCATCCAGCCGCTGCCAGCAATCTCCCTTAAAGTGTGTGGGAGATTGCTGGCAGCGGGCGTGTGGTCTCCTTTCGAGAACCGTTCCACTCCATCGACTATCGGTGCTACTGCCACTGTGACTTCAACTTACATAAATCTAAATTAGTGGCTCTATCCATGGACTGGGCCTGGGATAACCTTCTGTGAGGTTCCTTTTCTGGCTGCGGTGCCGTATGGCCGGCCACGTTTGCGCTGTGGTGTTTGCTTTGAGGTCAGAATGCATTTGTCTGCTTGAAGAGTTTATCAAGCTGTATGAAGGATAAACTTCGACGACAAGATAAACAAAACGGGTATGGGTTAACTAGTCCTAGCTCTTTTGTTTTGGACTACCACCCAAAATATTACTTATCCCTCTTACCAAGCTAGGATAGCCTGTGCTTTGGTAACAAGGCAAGGACATCGCAAACATGGGAATACACCCAATTTGAGGTCATTTGTACAAATCAAGTGTGGCGGCGTCCAGCGGGAATCGATCTCACGACCTCTGTTTTGGTATCAAGCATGTTAACCGCTAGACCAACGTGGCAGAATTTGGCATTCTGAGTAAAGTAGACGTCTAAAGAGCGATGCACTATGAAAGATGCAAAAAAAAAATCATATCGGCTGTTTCGTACATTTCGCAGATGGTAACTTTAGTATGGTCAGTATTTCGAAGTTTTCCCTGCAGAAGAAGTTGTTGAAACGAGTAAAAACCCCCCTTTTCCGAAATATACACAGGGATTTTGTTATATCCTGTATAACCTGCCTATGCTCGACGTCAGTGAGAAATCAACAGCAGCCTTCTGGTATAAGAGAAAACCAATTACAGACCCTAGTCCCAACTACGTAAGTGAGATCTGTCAAAGCAATTTAGCAACAGACGTGAATCGCGCCCACAACCTATAACAAATACCACTAATATTACGAAACGATAGTCAGTTTGTTTGATTGTTCGCTCAAAACTTGAGAAACATTTTATTTTGTGATTTTAAAAAGAATGAATGAATGAATGAATGATTTATTGCCACACACAAACATGCTTACATACAATAATTAAAAAATAAAGGTGTGTGCGTGTGACAATGATACTATTTCAGCGTTTGCTGTTTCTATTTGAAACAGCACTGGTTTTCAAATAGCACCTCCACGCCAAATGAAGAAAACGTGTCATGCAGGTAGGGCTTATCGCTAAAAAAAACTTAAAACCACTAATTAAAAATTAATAAATTGATACATTTGTGCCAATTAAGAAAATTATACAGAAGGCTTGCATATAAACAAAACGTTGATACAGGTATATCGTTTAAAGAGATTAGCAAATTGAAGGAGTGACTTGGTCACATTTGCCGAAGGAACGATAGTCGAACAAGACTTCTCGAGTGGAGACGACGAACATACAAACGCAGCGTAGGACCCACAATCTGCTGGTAGTGACTCTGAATGAGGATGGCTGAGGATAGAAAGATGTGACGTGCCTTGGGAGAAACACATGGACGACTATGGGCAGACTGATTGATCCATAAGTTTTATTTATTTTATGCTTTTTGGTTCAAGAAATACAATGCCTGATTTCTATATCGTAAGTAGTATGAGGCTGGACAAGGATGGCTGACAACAGAAAGAAGCGGCGTGCCTTAGCAGTGGACGAATATTGGTTGGTAGAACCTATTATAAACACTGGGTCACGCGATCGGAGCAGAACGCAGGAGTTAGTCACGAACAGTACCAATACACACAACAAATACTACCGCGCGTCGAAATTTAATTTGCACCAAACCGATGTATGCGCAGACGTGCCTAATCTGGAATTGAATCTGCTGACTGCCGTCCCATTGCCTCCGTGTTACGTATACGAACGAACGACGGAGCTGGTTTACGTACGGGTTTCTGATGTTTCGGTGGGTCACTAATTACGTAAGCTTAGAAGCCGCCTCACTGCTGCAGGAAGCTGAGCTTCTCTCAGAGAGAAAAAAAGAGAGATAATGATATACCATGCATGCCCTGCCCACAGAGGCCTCGTTGGTCTAGCAGTATCACGTCTGATTACCATGACGGAGGTCGTGGGTTCGATTCCCACTGGAGGCCGCCGCACATTTGTAGACCTGGCCTCTGTATTTCCATGTGACCTTGTCCGGTTACCATAGCACAGGGTACCCTAGTTTGGGACCACGACAGATGATCAGGTTGAGTGGAAGTTCATCATCATCATCAGCCATTTGACGCCCACTGCAGGACAGAGGCCTCCTTCGCGGTTTTCGTAACCATGAGATGTTTTGCCATAATCGCCACGCTTAGCAGGCGGGTTGGCGATCGCAGCATGCGGTTGGAATCTCAGGCTGCTACCTGTCTCCTAGTAATTGATTTCCTTAGTCGCCTTCTACGACATCTACGGAAGGAAATGGGAAGGAAGTTATTATTAATGAAATAAAATCATTCTGGTTTAGTCTATAATAAATGTCTTTCTTTTTAGGGTTCTGTACCTCAAAAGGAAAAAACGGAACCCTTATAGGATCCGTCCGTCCGTCCATCCGTCTGTCTGTCTACCAAGACCCTTTGTCTCGGGAACTCGTTGAGGTATCAAGTTGAAATTAAAACCATATACTCAGGTCTACATTTCCTTGAAGCTGTGAAAGAATTAAACATCTAAGTTAACGTATAAAAAAGATACGGCCGTTTATGCCGCAAAAAACGTAGGTATATTTCGACACTCAAGGGAATCAAAATTTATATGGTACTTTCCGTTGACCTAGAACTATGAAATTTGGCAAGTAATATCGTCTTATACTACAGAGAAAAGTTTGAAAACTATACATTTGTAATTAAACCATTAAAAATTGTCTTTGAATTTCGGGATAAGCTCGGAAAAAAGCTGCGAGACTCGATTCCCGAACTATTTATAATATGTAATTACCTACAAATTTGTACGGAACTCTCGGTGGGCGATTCCGACTCGCACTTGTCCGGTTTTTTTATTCCTTTTTGATTGTACTTTAAATAAATAGTTTACCGGTACATCGTATAAATATCGTATCCATTTCCTATTGTATGATAAAGAATATTTCGTATTCCGTTCTATTCTATAATTTTAAATAAGCACAACAATTTTATTGCGGTTATGCGTGCGTAGAGGCTTCAAGCGTACCCAGTGTTGACCTAGTAAACTCACAGATATGCAATATGCATCCTCACTATCCATCGCGCTATCTGAGATTGCATGCAATAAAAAGCTTATTACTTAGAGCTGTCTTTTGAATTTTCCTCAATATTATTCCTTTTCCTTGTGAGACAGAGTGGTGAACTAGACCTTCCGGGTGTTTGTCTATAGCTTAAATATATGCAAACGCTCAAAAGGGGACCTATCACAATATGCATAGCTCTTATAGCTTGTCTGTGTTTGGCCTGCTTCTACCTATACAACTGATTTTTAAGTTAATAGAAGAAGTGTATCTTTCAAGTAGAAAACTCAAATCAAATCAACATCTCAGTTAACTAATTATCATTATTATCAATATATTTATTTCAGAATAAATCGATATAATAGTATTAGTAATAAGTAGAAAGACTTAGCCTACATTAGTAACTAAACCCCGGTAGTAAAGAGGCGTAATTTAATTTAAATATTTTGTGTATCCGCGCACATGCGTGCAGATCCAGTGTCTGAAAATGTGGCAGCCAACTTTGTCTCCAATCACACTCAGGATGCTGTTAGAGCTCCCCCGCACTCTGCGCAGTATTGAAGCAGTGCGCTTTCTAATAATAGAGAAGAAATCACCAACCCTGGCTTCAGCGAACATACCTGACGCGCTGCAGTACCGGGGAAGACTCATCAGCATCCTGAATGCGTTGTTGTACTGCACGCGGAGAGCGATAAGTCTTATACGTATTTGAAACGTGATTTGAAAAGAATAAATTTGGTGTTTCTTTGTTAGCTTCTTCGCCACATAATCTATCAATTCCGAAACTAGCTCTGAAGTTCATTAATCAAGCATTTTATGTTTAAATTTTTGAGTTTGATAGTTGAAACCACAACATTGTAATAGTACCACAGATACGTAGCAGATTCCTGATGGCGTCTTCGACCGAGCGACTCAACTGCTTTCCCGAATAGCCCCCTGGACTAGTACACAGGTTCGATGTCTCGGCTGGGTTTGTATTAATTAAATGCAGACACTTGCGGCTTTGGATCGTAATAACACAATTTCCGTCCATGTGATCTCATAGGCCCCGTTTGCAATGACTGAAGTGAGCAGAGAAGGAATATGGTCCGTGCAAACGCGATCGGTCCGGGAATTCTACGAGAATTGGAAAGCAGCGATTGATATCACTAAGAGTTATACTTTGCTAAGTAAGTTTAGTCTTTATACGTGTGTAACAGTATGACATAATTCTTTCATCAAATAAACTATTTGTATTTGTATTTATTTGCAATTAAATTCATCAGCCAATGTCTACTGGTTCACCTAGGCCTGCGCCTTTTTTCTGCATAGCACTGTTTTCTATCATTAGCAATATTAACCAGTTTCTGCTAGTTAATACCGCTAAGTATCAATCAGTCCAACAATCAATCTGCTCCAGAGCATCAGTCCAACCGGTCGGAAGCTAAACCACGTTGTCTGTTTTTAGGGTTTCGTACCCAAAGGGGTAAGGGAACCTATTACTAAGACTCCGCTGTCCGTCTGTCCGTCCGTCCGTCTGTCACCAGGCTGTATCTCACGAACCGTGATATCTACACAGTTGAAATCTTCACAGATGATGTAGTTCTGTTGCCGCTATAACAACAAATACTAAAAACAGAATAAAATAAATATTTGAGGGGGGCTCCCATACAACAAAAGTGGTCTAAAGACAGCGCTCGCCATCTAGCGGCCAGCTATGTAGCGGCCATCTATGTAACCTTCACAGCGCCGATGTCATGTCGTTAAATGTCAATATTAAACGCTTCTTGTTGGTTTCTGTAGATGGCGCTTTTCTCAATGTACCTAATCTGTCTTGCTTGTCTCGATCTTTGTCTAATGTTGTATAGATAATGGTATGGAACCCTTCGTACGCGAGTCCGACTCGGACTTGGCCGGTTTTTTATTGTTTCCACCCATGTGTCTTCAGCTCGCTAAGTACCAACGTTTTGGGCGTGATCTATGACAGAGCCTGCCTAGCGTGCTCAGCACGAAGTTTGTATTGAACTCGATACATGAGAGTCCCATCTCGCTTAATTCTAGTACAGCGAAAGCGGGATAACACTCTCTCTCTCATGATAATTTTCATTGAGACTTTCCCCCGGTTTCTCGTACACTAACAAGCTGTTAATCTACTGTTAACATCTGTCAGTGGTTTTTTTTGTATGCACTTTGGTCACTTGACAGACTGTTAACAGTATATTAACAGCGTGTTAGTGTACGAGAAAGTGGGGGTTAGACGCTTGAGATGCAGGTTATCTTTTAACCTAGTTGAAGCATAAATATGTTATTTTACCCATGTTACATTTAGACCTCTTTTTATTTGAAATAAATAATATTATTTATTATAAGGCAAAATCTAGTAAACACTAGTTGTGCAGCATAATACAATTTTTTGCGTTTGACATGTTCATTATAACAAGCAAGTGAAGTAAGCAGTGGCTGCATCATGACGACAGGGGTGTAAATGGGGCTTAAAGACGATCGTTATTAGTGAAGATGGGATCGGTAAAGGGCCCCATGTGGCTTAGCCTAACTTAAGTTTAACTCAGGTTATCGTTGAGTTGATCAAGGTGGATTTGCACAGTTTATAAGGGTAATCTCAAGTACACAACAGTGCTAAATATGTGAGAATATACTCAACCCCCATAAAAATTATTAAAAAGACAGGTTTGTTTGTTTGTTTGTTTGCTTTTTAGACGTAGGCTGTTTGTCATTAGTTCATACTTGGCTGAACGGATTTAGATTCGCCATACAGATATACCATGTTGAAGCATAGGATCGAACAAAGACAGCTGACGAATAATTTTGTACTTTGGACCGTTCGTTCTTAAGAATAGAGTCGGTTCAGACCGTCAGTATCAAGGTTGATTTGCTACTAGAAAAACCCTATAAAAGACTCACGGTTCTTTTTCACAATAAAATTACACCGACTGAACAAACTACGTCCGTCCGTCCGTTCGGCCTTCTACCGACTGCCTTGTTGGTCTAGCAGTTGCACGTACGATTACCAAGACAAGGCGTAGAGGGTTCACATCCTACTGACGGCTGCCGACCTTTGATCTGTCAAAGGGCCTTAGTTTTCCGCGTTTGTACATGTCGGAATGCTGACGTTTGCGATAGCAATTACCACGGAATTTGACAGTTAGACGCTTGGAATCAGGATTTGGCGCACGTAATATAGTGTCAAGTGGTCATTTTACCTTATCCTAGGTTATCCTGCATAGTTTAACATTTAACGGGCCTCCCCTCAGACTAGGGAGCACCTCTCTGTGTGTCCACATGTACTCGAGAGGACTTGCTGGAGGCCACAGACCACGCCACAGTAAAATCTAATTGGTTTTGTCACCGACACGGTAAGAAGAAGAACGGGTCTATAGCGAATATTTATTAGGTCTTTGTTGAACTAAATGACGTTATTATATTGTTTTTGTTGCACTAATCCGTGCTGAGGATCGCTGCCTGTACGTAATACAGAGAAGTTTGTAAAGAGGTTCGAATATTCGCCGATGCCTGCACTTGCCCATTAGCAGTTAGCCAGAGTTGGGAGAGCGCTGGCACGGTTAGCCAAAGGTAGCGGCTTCAAGTCATTTTTAGCCTCTAAATAGGTTTTTAAATTACGTTAATTTCCGACGTTTCAAGTTACAGGTTATCCTAGTTTTTGGACCGTCAAGTCAAGTGTTATTTGTTTATTTCATTCAAGTCTACGCTCACAAACGGCGGGCGAAGCGTTTTAAGCAACAACAACAAAATAATATTATTCCGGAAAATGCTGGGATTTTGTTGATTTGAAGATCCTGTTGCTAGTTAAAGGCGGCGCTAGAAATAACAACCACGGTATTCGATAACCAATGGCAGCAAAAAATTGTCAACAAATTAAATAAAAAATAAAAACCGACTTCGAACCGAGTATAATTTGTAGTCGGTGCCCAGTTTCAAGACCAGCACATATATTTTGGGCACCGGCTCCAAATTATACTTCTACAATACCTACATGTATAAATACTTCTAATTATTTAAATTATTTCTAACTTTTTATTGCTGTAGTGTTTCGAAGTAATTTTTTTTTTATTTAAAAATTTTTAGTGGGGGAGAATTTACCCTACTTAATTCGTTGCTTTAAAATTTGATGTATATATACGCGTCGAATTGATAACCTCCTCCCTTTTTGAAGTCTGTTAAGAAGTCGGTTAAAAAAATAACGCGTAGCCTTTTGTGATCTCGCATTTCGGTTAAAGTCACATCGTTGACTTACCCCCAGGTTCTCGTACACTGACAATCTATTGGACAAAGTAATAAAAAATACAACTGATAGATTATAGGTACATTAACGGTGTTATTTTTAAAACCACGATACTTTAAAACACTCCGTGGAGGAGATTTTATAAGGAAAAGACGTAAACAGAGATTAAACAAACTGCCTCCGAGGAGTGTTTTAAGGACTCGTGTTTTTTTTATAAATAAGGCTGCAAGAGTTCGTTGGTTACTAGAATACCTACATATTCATATGAAATGTACATCCCAGAAGCAGCTACATGTTTGTATTTCGAGTCTGAGAGTAATTAATTATATTTATAGTAAATTTAATTACTTAAAGTAGTTTTAATATATAAATGTTAAATGAGCGTTAGAAGCGCTTGGTTTAGATTGGATATATCACTATGGTAAAACAGTTATTTTGCTATTTTGAACTTTTCACCAGATTAAAAGTAGTTTGTACTGACGAACAGAACCCGCCGTTTCGCTTAAAGACAATGTACCTTTTACATTGCAAAACTTAGACATGTAAGCCTTTTAATATATGTTAAGTGGTGATACAAATAAATAAATAAAATAAATAAATAAATAAATATATTTTGCTTTCTGGTGTGTACAATAAAGTGTTCTATCTGCTGCAAAACTGCTCCTGCAATTGTTTGTATAAAAGAGAATATGTTTATGTCATTTAGGTAGGGAGTTTGATACACCCTGTATAATATACTTCCCGCTTTATATTCTTCCGGCAATCCACTCCATCCAAAGGTTATCTATAAGAAACCGATCTATGCGATAACACCGCCAATTGTATAAAATTACCTAGATTTAAGAAATCATAGTTGTAATTCATATCTTGAGATACGGTTTTTGACACTGACAAGCGATTTCTGATACTCGTAATGTCGCATTTTTCACAATATGGGCCCAGTAGCTAGATTTTGGGGCCAGATTGTAATATAATTTACTTGTTTGAACAGCTGCTATGACAGAAAGGAAAGGGTTGATTGGCGTGATAATTTGACTTGAAATGTTTACAATTTTGATACCTGTGCCTCCAAAAGCTTTGACCGTAGAAAATTAAATGTATTTCAATAGGTCAGGAGATAAATCGCCAAACAAATCCATGGCAATTGAAAGCATGGGCAACGAAGGCGCCCGAAGTTGCCGCAATCAGACATAGGTTTTGATATCAAGATCAGTAAGTTTTAGTAATAAATTGAGCAGAAATATTTTTGGTACCTACTATTATGTTAGTTTAAAAAAAATCTATATCTATAATAATCTGTGTAACAAACATGCCTGTACACGTGTGACGTCACAGCACTACACCCGCTGGCAGGCTATACAAGCATGCGTGTACTCGTATGACGTCATTGCACTGTACACCCACTGGCAACCTATCCGATCCGTTCCCTCTAGGCTCGACATTCCAAAGCCTGCGCGGCGAAGCGTGAACAGCTATTCGGGCCGATCGACACAGACGCGTCTCCGCTGGCATTGTCTACAGAACTGGGTGGCTACTCGCAATCTACAAGCCCGCGGCAGCCCGATCTGGCGACAAAAGGTTGCGCGACGTGCCGTGCGTATCTGCTTTATCCACCACATAATCTTTATTATTCATCGTATACAATAAAATAGCAAAATAAGGCGTTACAAAGGCTAACCTATCTCAAAGAGAGATCTCTTCCAGCTAAACTTAGCATAGGCTGTTTCAATTAAGCAGGAAGTAAGCACGTATGTATCCCTTAAGGGTAGGCATATATACTTTTTGAAACTTTCTCAGTAGTACAAAGATAATAAAATTAATAAATTTATAATCATGGCAAGGATACCGTTGTATTATTTTATCTACAATTAACTCAATTAATTAATGTAATTCCTGGTGTAATACATCAGAATAAAGACAAGTAAGAAGAAAAAGAAACCCGCACAAGTGCGAGCCGGACGCCCACTGAGGGTCCCGTATAAATTTTTGGGTACTTACATATTACACTAAAGGTACTACCTGAAGTCCTAGAAAGCTAAAATTTGGTATGTAAGCTATTAGTACACAAACAACAAAAACATTTTAAACACACATACCCCCCAACCCCTTAAAGTAGGGTATGGAAGTCTGCATGAGACTTCCGCAAACTTTGATGCTAGAGGTCTGAAAATTATATAGGAACCCCATGTTACAAATAATAACAGATACATATTTGAAGAGAAAATTACCCCCACCCTTTAGGCGAAAGAAAAGATAAAAAAAAAAAAAAAAAAAATTGTCATTAATCAACTTACAAAAAGAAGTGAAATCGTCACACACATATACATATATATTCAATTTATTACTGTTCATTACTTTTCTGTTTTTTTTTCTGTTTCTTGTGGTAACGAAAAGGCCAAGACATATTTTGGTTTAGGTGTAGAGTTTGCGAAGTTCGCGCTTGTAGAGTTAGGGCGTGTAGAGTTAGAAGCTGATAAATTCTTGACAGCGCGAGGTAGGTATATGGTCTCCCTTGGCAATATTTTTCATGAAAATGTTTTTGGTGGGTCTATTTATCTATCTAAGTCTTTCATGGCAATACCAGCACTAGTGTTTATAAAAACGTGGTCATGTGGTCTCACAGGATCACCTGTCGCCCTCATCGAACCTTCCGAGTAGGGACCCAAGCAAGTATTGTGCGTATTGTCGAAGGCAGAGAATAGGCCCGTTTTGAAAACCAGTCGAGTGCGTACATTTTTAGGTTATTAAGGTCGTCTCTTGTGTTCAAACTCCGAGCGTTGTGAGGCAGATGGTGTGTGATGGGTGGACGAACTGGCGTGGCAGAAATTGTTTATTTTGTAATGCTGGATTTGAAGATTTCAATTCAGCTGTGGTGTAGTAACTGTAGGTATAAAGGACGGCAGTTACATTTAAAAAAATCTGTGCAGTCAGGATGAGATTGCTATGTAGACCTAAGAGATTTTTTTTGTTATTTCTTAATTTGATTAAACCAATTCTAAGTCCAGATGGTCTGACGACTTGGTTACGGAGGCGGGGAGTCACTGGATGCGGGCGGCACAAGACCGGGAAGCATGTAAGACTACGAGGGAGGCCTATGTCCTGCAGTGGGCATCAAATGGCTGATGATGATGATGATGATGAAGAATTCTAAGTCAGGATTTGTCAGGATCCCTTGCCCAGGCCCTGATCGCCAGCGCCCTCCGCTCCCGCTCCATATCTGCATCATCGCTTAAGTCCTCGGTGATAATGTGCCCCAAATACTTAAAAGAAGTAACTCGTTTTAAAGGTGTCCCGTTGAGCACCACTGGTGGCACAGATGAGGGTAATTTGTTTCCCGATTTAAAAACCATGAATTCACTCTTCGTCTCATTGTACTTCAGCCCATGCTCAGTGGCATACCTCTCACATGTCTTTAACAACTCCCGCAATGCACTGACCGTCGGGGCCAGCAGCACCATGTCGTCAGCATAACTTATATTACAAACGTACATTGTCTGTGGTCTGCCCTGTGCCAGCTGTCAATTTACTCCAAAATACAACTTTCAAGTCAAGCGCATGAGTTTTTATTTCTTAGCACCAAATATCTAATTTCGTATTTATTCAGTTGGTTATGGAGTTATAAAATAAATAATCGTAGCATAGATTGGTGACCGAACCGTATTTTATATTTTAACGGTCTTATTAAAAAAAAAAAAACAAACAGTCCATAAACGCCGCATAAATAGTCTGTGGCAGAGACTTTACAAGTAAAATAATTCATCACAGACTATTTATACTTCAATTATGGAGTGTTTTAAGAAAATCGTGCTTTTATAAATACCAACCTAGGTGCGTTTTTATTGCTCTTCAATCTTTCAAAATTGACGCTTGACATAAAAATAATAATAAAGAATCCTCTTAGAAATAAGGCACAAAATTGGCGCTGGCGCGCATTTTTCCCTCTTTTATTTGAACTACCCCTATGATATAGGTCTTCCAATATTTCCCCTCTACGTGACATAGGGTTGAAGCAAACTGGACAAAAAAGTGATAGAAAAGGGAAAATATCTGGCCTGAATTCGGAAACTAGTCTTGCAACATTATTTTCAATAATATTTTTCACCACAATAGTCTTTAAATTGTAGGAAATAAGAATCATCGGTGCGATAAGGGTTAATTTGGTGGAACCCTGTTGGTTACGTCGATTGACAGGGAATTTCGTCGGATTTCTGACTTAGAACCTTTTAGCACAGCACGTACGTCTGCTTGACGTTAAATTACCTGGCTGTCAGGTTTTTTCGTGCTATTTGTTGTTGTTTACAGGATGTTTAAATTAGACTTAGTAACTTCTTAAGCTTTACCCGTCAAACCATATGCATAGGGTAAGTAAACCTTAAAATCGTCAAAAACTGTTTATTTCATTTTTCTTTCATAGAAACAAGATTTTTTAGGGTTCCGCAGCCCGAAGAGCGCCAACGGAGCCTAATATTGCTAGGTACAGCACTGTTAGTATAAGGCGCGGAGCCCACTGATCTGGCGTCTTGCTCGGGCATGACGCGGACATCATACCGCACCAAACACACGGTCATAAGGTCATCATTTGAACACACTCAACGGCCTTTCGTCGGGGGTGCTATATAGCACGCCGTTTCGGCGCCCGCGCCCGATTGCAGTCAGTTCCAGGTCAGTTCTTTCGCTCCACGCCTTTCAATAGTCATCCCCGTGCCATGCATGCGCCATGTCCGCGCCAGGTCCGTGCCATGCCGGATCAGTGGGCGCAGCGCCTGAATAATAGGGGCTGAATAACTATTTGGGTCCAATCGCGATTATGGTTGTTGTGTTATTATTAGTGTCGTTTTTGGACTGCTCTGGTTTGGACCAGGCCTTAGAGTCTAAAACACAAATATTTTTTCAGTCTTCTTTTACCTTCTGTGCCGTCTCCTATCGGAGGTTGGCAGCCAATTCGACTATGTTGCTTTTCGAGGCTGCCGATACAAAGAAGGAACGGGTACCTACTGTGTTAAGATCACTGTCGTCAGTAAGTACGATTGGACCACAGAAGTGACGCCGCGCCGATCGCCAGCGAGCATCGTTCGCCAGGTGATCGATCTGTGCGGAGTGACCTCGATAAGGCATCCATTGTGGACGAGGCGTGCTCTGCGCCCATTTTTTCACCATTGCTCAAGCGGTCAAAAAGAGGGTGTGTGCTTCTGACCACAGGAAGTGAAAACTAATAAGATTTTCTAAATCTAGACGATGATTTTTTCCTGGTACATAGCTATGAAAACGTTTGCTTCATATTTTTTTACAAATTTCGCCAAACCACCGAGAGTCTACCTGATTCAGAATCACCGACCGACTGGAGCCGACAGACCCGGGCGTGACGATTCAGTATCCTCTATAACAGTTCAGAAAAGTGCACGTTTTCACGTTTTCAAAAATAATCTTTTAGTGAATTCAGCATTGGTGACTCGCGATGACGCGAGTCGCGCATTTTAACGTCAAAAGTCGCGACTTTCCAGTACATTCATTGTCAAACTCGTTATTTTAGCGCCGCGAAACGCATGACTCGCGCCATCGTAGTACCCATGTATGGTGTGGGTATATTCGTCAGTCGCTTTATACCGACGTAACTTTTTAAAAACATGGAAATGACGCACATGTCTGCCCTGCCTTCTTAAAGCTATAACAAGTGAACTCATTATTGAGCTCATTGCCCAACCGACCAATCGTAAGGCTAATTTTGTAAGTTTGTTACTAATTATAGCTTCTCGAAACAGGACCCGGCTGTCGTATTGTTAGTAAAAGGTAGAAAAAAACTTAACGTAAAAACAAAAACTCGAATCCTAAAAACTCTTCAATAAGGCCGGGCCTGCTGACCTGCTCCTATGTACCCTTTCGAAGTAAACATACCTAATTTGACGACATAAATACAAAAAAAGAAGTAGTACGCAAACAGTTTTCCGCAGGTGGGTTTTCTGTTTTTAAAATAAGACTTTTTTTTCATCCGCCGAACGCAACGGCAAGATTAATTCGCACACGCGACAGATGTGCGCCGGGCAGGCGGAAAATTGGAGGTGTTAAATTGTTATTGTTCGCGAAGAAACGCGTCGTGACGGAGCCTGCGTGACGGTGTAAAGGGCCAGGTTGGCCCTCGACATTGTATTCTATTTAAGCCAAATGACGGCTTATAAATTGTAAAAACTAAGGTAGAAGTATCAACAACAGTGGGCAGTACAGCCGAGAGCAGGTCAACCTTTAGATTATTGTTTCAAAGTCGACCTTACCGCAACTGTTTAGAATGCACGTAAAGGTTAATGTGCTGTCGACTGTACTAGAACAGGGCCTAGATTCTGTTAATGCATTGTAGTAACATGACAACTGCATGAACATGGCGGTTTTCATTTCATGGCTGCTTTAAGTCTACGCGGGCACACGTATCAAACCTTCTAGGCGTCAATGGTACGAAAAAACACGTCACGTGACCCGACAGTGTACCTGTCATTATACTACAATGCACTAACAGAATCGAGGCCCAGGTGATATGGTTGCGCATTGGTAGGACCCATGCCTCACATGCGAGACGTCTTGGGTTCGTTGGTACATGCGAGGGCATGCACCAACGACTTTGTTTTCCTACTTACCTACATTCGTGAATTTGCTGCAGCAATACCCTCGCTAAGTGCGAGGGAACACGTAGTAAGAAAACCCAAGTGTCTGAGGTGTCCACATACCTTGCCCTAGCTACGTACAATGTGCCTACTATGAGGCTACGGCAAAACTTACGACATTTAAGCCTTTTAATGTATTTTGTTTTCTGGTGTGTACAATAAAGTGTTCTAATGTTCTAATCTAATCTAATTGCACTAGAATAATGAAGATTTTCTAATAGTAGGTACTTTTGGATACTTGCTTCGCGTACCGTTCTGAAATCGAGGCGAGAGCTGTTTGTCTATCACAGATCTATCATATGCCCTGAAAACACGACAGCATAACATAATATTATGTACATACCTCAAATCGAAGCATCGACAGGTAACAACAGCAATATGTATTTATGGTTTTCTATAACTATAGATCTAAGGCGTAGGGCACATAGGAAGGACGTGGGACGAGGACGTGACGTTCGCGTCCTCGCCCCGTCTTATCTGTGTGAGCTATGTATGTCCCATCGCTTCAGTAGATTTTGTATGAAAGTGAATTGAAAGGACGCCGCGTAATCGTCCCGCCCTCGTGCCACGTCCTTCTTATGTGCCCCACGCCTAATTCCGCTAGTCTAGGCTATGTATTACATAAATGGCTGTATCGCGTTACAGGGCCAGACAGCCTGACCATTATCTTAATCAGTCCCGACTAGCTCTTACCTACATAAGCATTTAAGTAAAGGAGAGGTGGGAGAATTACATTCCGCCCTCAATAAGCGAATGGCGAACTTGCGTCTAACTAAGATTGGAGTGAAATGGCTGTTATACCGTAGAATGCACATAAAAACTTAAAAAAAATAAAAACCATAAAATATTCTTTTAGGGTTTTCGGGATCACAATAATTGCGAAAATTAACCTCCTGTCCCGAAAACCATTGTTATTTTCAAGGTCAGGACTGAGGAGGATAAAGTTACTATAATAATAATAAAAAAACTTGTCAGATTTAGTTTTTTCATTGAATTCTAAACAAACACAACTTGCGTTACTAGCACGTTGTGACGCCATAGCTTAAGCCCGGTTTGTATGGCGCGTTTTTGTACCACGTCACTATTTCGACTTTTCGACAGGTTATATTATGAAAAGTATTAGTCGTGGAGAAAACAATTTACCAAGTTTATTTAACATTTATCATTGGCCTCGCCGCTTGTAGTAAAACATGTTTTAGTGCGAGTTCTGCATTCTACTTTTCATTGTAAGTCTTTTTTGTCGACATAAATTCTTCGATTAGCATCTTCAATTTGAGAAAATAAATTATCAAACAGTCTATTTCAAGCAAAGCGCTATCAAACACTCCTTTTTATCTTTACGCCGTCAAAAGAGGCCTTTAGTCCAAAAGAAAAGGCAAAAACAGAGGGAATCATATGCTATTAGTGTGTATTATCGCATATAACGTGTGCACTGACCAGGATTATTTATTACAACAATATCCATCACAGTCCGAAAAGACGGATGGTTCCTTCACAGAGCTTCATCACAAAATAAATAAAACAAAAGATGTAAGTGTGTTCTGCTTACTAAGAAACTGTTTGGTTGAGAATCTTATCAATCATTCATCAGTTTGTTCAGATAAAGAAGGAAAGTCGTAAAGAGCCTGCAGAATTAAAGGCGAAAAATGAATGAACTTTTTTCTGTGTGTTAATATTGCTGAAAAGTAAAAATGCACCAATTTTGATTAAAGATACACAATTTCGATACACAATAAATTTTCACGTCAAATCAAGACAAAACACGCGGTTAAAACAATATGTAAAGCACACTTTGTGCCAAAAGAGCTACTATAACATTAAAGATTATTTAGATGACAAAGATGTTAAAAGCCAGTTCAATGGATGAGTTGCAGGTTTTAGAATATTTATATAAACTCTGTTAATTAAGGACTTCGAAAAGACTAACTTTGGAGTTTTTTTGTCCATTTTTTCTCCAAAATGATCTGCATTTTGAAATGGACACCTAGTTTAACTTGTAACGTTCATTAAGTCGCAGTTTCTGTGCTACCCGGGAGAATTTGTGTCAAAATTTTTGTGCGTAAAAAAACAGTAGGTAATTGATAAGATAAGATAATGTTTTATTTACACACCAAAACACACATTTATACATTTGGGTGAAATTAATACATAAACGCCTAAACATATAAAAATAAAAAGACACTAAACACAGTGTACAACACCGATTACTAGTAACTTCTTTACGCCATAATTACTTGTCCTATCCCAAATCGTGTTTATCTTATGTCTGCTAGTCGTAACGGTGAAATAAACACGATTGTAAAAAACCCTAAATCGATATCAGTAAAAGTTTCAAATAATATCAAAGCTGTCACTAAAACCAGCAAAAGAAAAAACAAAGTATGTCTCCGTTAATTCCAAACGACGATAGTAAGAAAAAAAAACCAAAGAAAAAGTTTGTTATTCGAGCCAACAAAAAGGTCGTATATTATAATAAAACGTTAAACAAATGATAATGGGTTAAAACGAAGAGTTTAAGCCTACCCCCAACTGAGTTCTTGATAATGTACCATAAACTAGCCTTATGGGTCGACTTTTTCTGTGCTTGTACTGATGTTAATCAAAAAATTAAATTACCAGTAACATTGCAACGTTTTTGTGAAAAAACTCATTTACGGATGTTTTCTTTATTTAGGTCTCACATTCGGAAGGTCATGGGCATGTACTAATCAATAACATTTGTGAAGTTGTATTAGCGATACCACTCACTAACGATAAACGGAAACATCGTGAGAAAACCTGAGTGTCTACGATGTTTACATACCTCGGCACCTGAAATTGCCAATCCGCGGTGGGCACGCGTGGTAATTAAGGCCATTGCCTCTCTCTGTGAGAAGGCCTGTGCCCTGCAGTGAGACGTATATAAGCTAAATAAAAATAAGCGTAAAATTTAATAAAATTTCATTGACGATTCAAGTGACTCATTATATAATTTACTAGCTGACTCGGCAAACGTTATTTTGCCAAATTAAGGGCCAGTTTCTGAATTGAGAATTTCGATAAGCAAATGGTTAACTGTAGCGCTGTCTCTTCGAATTTCTCAGAAAAGAGCGTGACAGAACCTTACTTAAGTATTTACTTAGTGAAATTCTCAATTCAGAAGCCGGCCCTAATTAGCCTACGACCTATTCTCAGATCTAGGTACCAAATATACGCGAAAAAATCATAAAAATCGGTGACGCCGTTTCGGAGGAGTTCGATAACAAACACGAGATTTTTATATTATATTACATTATTCAAGCAACTGCCTGTTATCTGCCTACCCCTCCGGGCTATCGGCGTGAGTTTACATATGTGTATTTATTTACGTCACAAGGATTCTTTTGCTTGCGAATTTGTTTTAAACAATATTCAAAGCTGGAACCTGGAACCGAACTGATATTTATCTACACTTATTACGTTTTAAGAGCTGGACACTCATTTTAGAGCAAAACATTTTGTATTTTAATTAAGTTGGGCAATTTTCGGGGCATCGGCAAAAATCGGCGAGTAAATCCGGCGATTTCAGCCTGATTAACATCAATATTTAGTTTTAGTCTTAATTTTAATGCAAAATGTAGGTAATAAACCTGCAGCAAATACCGAGCCAGCAAATACACAGCAGTTCCGTGGGACGCCGGATTAAGAATAGCGTCACTCGATTTCCTTCTGTGGATGTCGTAGAAGGCGACTAAGGAAATAAATTACCAGGAGACGGGTAGCAGCGTCTTCCTGAGATTCCAACCGCATACTGCGATTGCCAACCCGCCTGCCAAGCGTGGCGATTATGGCAAAACCCCTCATGGTTATGAAAACCACGAGGGAGGCCTGTGTCCTGCAGTGGTGATGATGATGATGACGAAATACTGAGCCTGAAGCCGTTTTACTGCCGCATGGACATAGCCCCTTTGTACATATCCCCTGGGTCCCTTTCTTGTGGTTTTTATTTTTTTGTTTAGTGTTTTGCCTTGTTTCAGATGCCTTGAATAATGTCTGTGTGGCGATAAATAAATGTATTTCTTCTTTCTTCTTCTTCAAAATTAAAATGACAACGGCCCAACTAGAAATATCATGCATATATGGATTGGTCAATACTTTAGTAGTCGGTTTTAAAAAAAAATTAAAATATGTACTTTTTATTGACTTTTACCAACAGTATGACACTGGCCACCACCAATTCGTTTTTTTTTGGGATGTCATATGGCCAACTGAACAAGTGAGAAAAAAAAAACATTCTTATGTACTAGTTTAGTTGACTGAACTAGAGAGAAAAAAATAACACTAGTCCTACCAACTGAACTAGTGATAATGTTTTTCTTACTAGCTCAGTCACTGAACTATATTAACTGAACTAGTGGGAATAGAGCAGTGACACACGCGTCGTCAATGCTTTTCATTTGATATTAAATTTAATATTGACATCCTCAGTCTTGGCGATCGTGAATAAACATACATACTTACGCGCGAAAGCGTAACCCTATGCTTTCGCAGTCGGATCAAAAGTTAAATCAGTTTTCTAAATAGGTACAATTTATTTTACGAAGTTTAATTTTATCGTTTACACGCAGTAAAATACTTGAATACTATCCTAAACGTTAAATTTTACTGTGTAATAAAAACTCGTATTGCGCACTAAACCACGGTGACTATTATGGGATTTAAAACTGAGAAAATTATATTGATATGCAACGTACCCTAGCATATTATTGGATCTTTTGGTTTGACTGTAACAATATACCAGGTCCGAAAAAAATGACCTTTGTAGCAACTTTTCATTTGACAGCGGTTACGTTCCAGTTTAGGTTGAGCTACGTCTCAACCATCTGTCAAATTATTTAGCGCGCTACGGAATGCACGAAAAGTTGCATTGCGGTTACGGTTCGGTTATGGTTCAGCTTATATTTTTAGCGCGATTGCCCTCCTGCTTGAATATACCTAACTCGGCAGTTAAAGGGCTTTCCGCGGGTTCGTCGTTGTAACGGAACTTACCTGGAACAATAAGAAAAGAAATTAAATACTGTAAATCAATTAAAAATAAGCACTTACAACAAAACAGCCTAGGCCGAGTTTTATAAAACTACAATCCATAGTTTATTATGACGATTCGAGGTACATTGCGTAGTAGCATCTACTTGTTATTCTGTGGGTTACTCTACAATGTACATCGAATTGTAGTTCTATGAAACAAGCCCCTGTTTGTTAAGTTTTGCAAGAAATGTACGTTTTTAATGAACAGTATAAGATCAAAACTCCCGATTAGGATCTTAAAGGATAACAAAACAATTTAATTTCGACTTCAGGTATTTGCCAGAAGTACCTACAGCAAACAAAGATGTCTTAAATTATTGTTACTAGAGAGAAAGAGAGAATTTTATGCCACATTTACATTCAACCCCGCGCTCCTTGCAATTGCCAAAATTTATTTTCCAGCCTACATTTTTCCCATTTCTGGGGCCTAATTACGCGCGCTAAATCCTGAGCGATTCCAATCGTCTAACTGCCAAATTCCATACTAATTTGACAGTTACAGGGACGGTGCGCGTAAAACAGGAGCAGGCCTTCTCTCAGAGAGAGAGAGAGAGAGTATGGGCTTAGGTATAGTCTTGTTCGTACGGAGGTATTGATTGAGTTAGCATAAGTTTTTAAATGTAAATTAAGAGAGCAATGTACCAACAAACTGTATTGACAGTTTGGTACTATTAAAATAGTAAAAATTGTTTTATAAAGGTGAATAAATAAATAAAAATAAAAAAAAATCTGCCCACCGCGAATTGGCAATTTCAAGTGCTGAGGTATGTGAACACCTCACACACTCAGGATTCCTCACGACGTTTTCCTAATTTATTTATTTAATTCCACTAAGTCAACAAAATCAAAATAAGAATACTTTTATGTGGAAGCGATAGAAACTTTATTGCTAAAATACAATATCAAAAATTACACAAATAAACATAAATGTGATAACGAGGTGATCTCATAATATAATTTAAAAGTTTTATGGCGTTATTTCTATTTTTTTAGATAGATTAGATTAAATTAGATTAATACTCATTATTGCACACCACACATTATAAAGATACATTATAAGATAGCCTATATACGTCCTACTGCTGGGCACAGGCTTTCTTTCAGAGAGATAGTATGGGTTTAATTACCACGCCTGCCCACCGCAGATTGGCATTTTCAAGCGCTGATTTCAATTCCATTTATTTACACAAAAATTTTACATTTTTGACCATGTACACAAAAATAAGAAATTTTATGGAAACCGCTGATGAGCAGAATGGGTAAATTTAGGCTAGATATAGAGGATTTTACAAACAACAAACAAAAATAGCAGACCACTCGTCCACACGAACAACAATTACTAAATAAAATTTATCAGTTGTTCCATACACTATGAAACAGCGTAAATTTTTTTTGTTTCTTCGAAGTTGTCACAATATTTTAATTTGTTTTTATTTGAACCTCTCGTTATTGAAGATATGGGGATTTTGTTACACCTTTTATAAAAAACCCTGTATACTCATAAACTTCCCTCCACTTCTGTGGCAGTGGACGTAATGCGAACACGCATTGAAATAAAACGTTTGGAAACTTGGGCATTCCTCACAAAAGGATTTCGCAAACAAATACCTCAAGAAGAATGGGAAAACTTTGACTTCAGACGGAATGAAAGTGGCGAAAGATTCTTAGGTGAGACTCACAAAATAAATACTTTGCAGGAGAAACTATTTCAAACCTTGGTATCATTTAAACGCTCGACAAAGTATCTATATAATTTAGTATAGCTTAGGAACAGAGCCGGCTTGTCGTAAAAGGGCTATAGGTTCTACTCGATATATTTACCGTATTTTAATGTGAGTTATGTGATAGGTAGCAAATCGTTCAATTGTAATTGAATCCATTAAGAAGAGAGAGACACGTTCTGTCTACGTTCTATGTTTCAAAAGGATTCGTTGACAATTAACTGAAAATTTTGCAAACTGGTTAAAAGTCCTCGCAACTCCATGTACTTTTATTATGTAGGTATGGTGTGCAATAAAGAGTTTTAGTCTAATACAATACTAAAAAAATACAGATCATTTTTTATGTTTGTAATTTCATCATCAGCCATTTGACGCCCACTGCATCACACAGGCCTCCCTCATGGTTTTCCAAGCTTTCCGGTCGTATTTGTCATTTAATTTTTAACTAACCGTTTTGAAATATCATTATGTATTAGAGTTTGGAGAAGACGGGCAGCAGCGTCTTCCTGAGATTCCAACCGCATACTGCGATCGCCAACCCGCCTGCCAAGCGTGGCGATTATAGCAAAACCCCTCATGGTTATGAAAACCATGAGGCAGGCCTGGCCAGGCCAGGCAGGACATATCCTGCAGTGGGCGTCAAATGGCTGATGATGATTAGAGTTTGACTCTTGTCGGTGCAGCATCTTCCACGTGCTCCTGTCAAATAACTGTGACGGTTTGGTACGTTACGACATAAAAAAAAACTGGGCCACTTGCTACGTCAGGGATGTTGTATAACAAACATAATAGAAGGAAAGATTGAAGGAAATAGGAGTAGAGGAAGATCACGGTGAAGCTATTTTGACCTAACTGCCTTATGGTGCTATTACTTGCTATTTATTCGAGCGATCGTAAAAAGAGTCATGCCGCCGCACGGTTTTGAGAAAAAAAATTGAATGAATGAATAAATGATTTATTGCCACAAACAAACATGCTTACATACAATAATAGAAAAATAAAGGAGTGTGCGTGTGACGATAATACTATTTCAGCGTTTGCTGTTTCTAATTGTGCCTATCTATCATTTAATAAAGATGAAAAAAACACCTAGGAAGTTCGATAGTGCCGCAAGACGACAGAAGGCACCAAATCCGTACCGACCCGACTCCGGACTTTATTACGATGACTTATGACCTGAAGTTCCAGACTCGGATTTCTTTGTCTCTCTATAAAGTTCCACTCTTAGGCACTGCGTAACGGTCGCAAAGGCCTATCATGATATTGTTCATTTAATAAAGCCACCGAAAATTTGCTCTAGGGGATTTAGACCAAGATAATCTGTCAAATAGTGCTAAAATGCCTGTCTTATACGGGGGTTTTTGTATTCTGACGCAAAAGTATTTTTGTCGAAAAATATCATAAGTCGATATCAAATATCGCCAGTCTCATAATCTCTTTTGACCGAAATACTTTTTGTGTTACGACTTTTTTCACTTAAGACTTCAATTAGTTTACTTATAAACCGTTATCGGCACGTTTCATTTATATTCAGCGTTGTTTAGATGCAAACGAGAGGACAGAGCAAGACACGGTTAGTTTTTTAATTAAAAAATATAGGTCAAGTCAGTTACGTTTGGCCGTACGCCAGAGCCAATCTAGTGGAGTTGTCATTAGAACTACAATGCACTACAAGCTGTTGGACACATCTAGAAGTTTTTGTGTTTTCCTAATTGCCAAAAATGAGATTGTACCAAGTTTTTATCGTTTTGAAGGCAAAGGAATTTTCTAATTCGAGAAAATTACTTTTGCTCTCCGTTAATCTCCAAAATTATTTAATCCGGCGCCACACTGAAGGAGAGAGAGAGCAAAATTACTTTTGCGCCGGATTAAGAATAGCGTCACTCCATTTCCTTCCGTGGATGTCGTAGAAGGCGACCAAGAAAATCAAATTCCAGGAGACGGGCAGCAGCGTCTTCCTGAGATTCCAACCGCATACTGCGATCGCCAACGCGCCTGCCAAGCGTGGCGATTATGGCAAAACCCTTCATGGTTACGAAAACCGCGAAGGAGGCCTGTGTCCTGCAGTGGGCGTCGAATGGCGAATTCTCCATTTTGTGAATATTTGTCGAAAAACATTGAATTTGTTTTTTAGGTCCGTTTTTTCATATAATTAGAAGAGTCTGTTATCTACCTGTATGATTCGTATAGTTAATTTAAAAGTTTCACAGAGGAACTCTGATTTACATCACTAATTATGTAGAACAAGTCACAACTCTTGTATTTCTTGTTTCATTCGCGCGATTTTTCACTGTAGAAACTCGACACCTCGCCGCGCGAATCTGGCATTTACGACATTGCATACTGGCCTTCGTATAATGGCTTATTATTCCACTGCCGAGTGTTGTATTTCAAAGCTTTAATATTTGTAAAATTAACAATATAATTGGGCACTCAGTCGGGAGCACAATGGCAGCGAGCTTTAGACATCTGGCACTTTGAAAAAAACGGGCGGATATACCAAACAGTGTTCAATAGAGACGCATGTCCCAAAGGCGAGTGATTTCGGCTCAAGTAAAAATGTTGTAACTTCCATTTAAGCGTCAAATAAATTTCACCATAAAATCCAGTGAAATAAGGACTACAATCGTTTCGGATTTCTTAGAGTTACGACGTTTATGATAAAAGGAACAGGTTGCATCTGAACATCCCTTAGGAACGCATTCAATCGCGCGTCCTATGTGCAAAACGTCATAAGCGGAGGCGTCAAAATAGTTTAAAAGTTTATCTCGTTGACAGTAAGGTGGAGAGTACCGTGGCACACAACATTGTAAGGAAGGAACGAAATAAAGTCTTACCCTTTGTGAATGCTACGTGTACCGTATAATTAGTGATTTTATGAAATTGCTAGGTAAATACGTGGGTAGTCGTATTTCTAACACAACTAAAGTTTGTTGCATGTTACGCCTTTTTTAAATTAACGCCACGGAGCAAGTTTATGGTGCTACAAAGCACAGTGATTTTCTTGTCTACTGTTACTTAGTTAGACTTTTGTGTTTACCTATCGTTCGCGGGCATAAAACCGCACCGCAAAAATACTGTCATAACTCGAAAAGCACGAGTAATCGAAACACAATGATTTTCTTTTTAAACGAGTTTGTCCTATAATCCAAGATTGCCCATGTGAGGTGTCATTATAAAACGCATTTACTGCTTTAACTGTAGATTTTAAATAGTTAGTCTTAGACTAGAAATAAAATCATCATTATTGGAGTTGTGAGTTATGACAGTGTTTTAGCAAAGTGCAATATGTCAAAATGCAAAAGTCGAAAATAGAGCCGCAATTTCGAAGAGTAGTTTCGTTTTGAAACTTTAGCAAGAAGAAGAGCAAGGCGACTTTTTTACAGTAAAGCTCCATTCATAAGACCATCTAGTAATTTTATGTCGTCTGAAAAGACGCACAATATCTTATCTTACATTATTGTTATTACCTTTTTTGTAATTTATTACTAGTTAAAATGAAATTATTAGTTTAATATTCGTTGGAATCATATTCGACTGCCCTAATATTCTTCTGGCTCGTCATTTTTATTACTCATTCACCGAGATCGAGTATAGAATATTATATTCGAATATTCGAATATACAGGGTGTAACAAATCCCATTATCTATCTAAAAACGAAGGGGAGGGAGGAGGGCAAGTTCTACTCGTCAATACGAACAATTTATAATATTTTGAAAACTACAAAACAGCAAAAAAAAATTCAATTGTTCAAAAATGGTCAATTTTTTGCTGTTGGTATAGCAGCAGCAAAACATTAAACCATTTTTCCGCGAATTTTAAGTTTTCCCCGAAGTAAAAGTTGTTCGTATTGACGAGTAGAACCCCAATTTTTAGATAAATATGGGGATTTCTTTACACCCTATATATACAATCAGGGAATAAGAGAATTTCTTTTTACATAAAAAATCCGATTAAGGAAAAGTATCACTTTCATCTACGGTCTAACTCCACCAATCAATCCTCTAATACAATCTTATCAGAAGCTGAAAGGCAAAGGAATGTAATTCGATATGCTCTTAGATTAAAAGCCTCAAAGGCCTTCTGCACAAATTACGTGACACAGAAGTACAGTATAGTCTCACAGACATTTTCTAAATTGGTAGTGGGTACCTATTTAATTATCGGCAAGCGCAGCGTAGGACGACCAGCCAAAATATGGACAGATGACCTCATCCAAGTGGCAGGAAGGCGCTGGATGCAGGCCGCTTCCAACCGGTCTTTTTGGAAATCCATGGAGGAGGCCTATGTCCAGACGTGGACTTCTTGTGGCTGAATGATGATGATGATGATGACCTATTTAATTAAGGCAACGATATAAAGCAACTTCAAACATGTCATTCACATTGATTTCCTTAAACAATAATTTTAATGAAAATAAAAAAAAAATAAAAAAAAGTATGCAAAATTATGCCAAATTTCCTCAAAGTTGATGATTTGTCGAGTTTTTCAATACCAAATGTAATTCGCATAGTATGATTCCAGTAACTACTACTGGGATCATACTATGCGAAATTGTCTACACAACAATGAGTCACATAAGTACTCATGTTGTGATCTATTTTGTACACCAAATAAAATGAAATAAGTGTATCTTACAATTTTCCATTTTTCATTAAGAAAAATCATTTGTTTACATTTACATCAACGAATTGAGGCAAATGTCAAAGAAAGGGAACATTTTTAAATTAAATAAAAACACGATTTCTTTAAGATGTCGTGTTTCAAAAGAGTGTTTGAACGAAGTGTATATCTGGTTTTGTTATTTTGTGCCCCCAGCACACTCGAGCCGTCGTAACTTAGTTTTTGTGGGATTCACCTGTTCTTTTGACGGTAACAGTTGTCCATTTCACCAGGAGCCTTTTGTCGCCAAAAAGTGCAGGTTCTAATAAGATTGCCCCAAAGAACATTACCCTGAAATGGCGTACGCATTCGTGTGAAGTGACTTACTTCCAAAATGAAAACTGTGAATACATAATTTAAATATGATATTAAATATTATATATGGATTCCGATTTTTTTTGCATAAAAGTTTTTGTCCATTTCAATCCTAATTGTATCGAAGTATCCAAATGTACCCGTTGAATTTGGGATTGCCATAAAACCGCAGACAGAAGCTCTATTTTAGGATATTTTAACCGAGTCCAAAAAAGAGGAGTTCCTCAATTTGTCGGAATATTTTTTATATTTTTTATGTATGTTGCAATTGAAATAACTTTGGCACAAGGAGACAGATTTTCAATTATAACTGCCACGGTTTGTACCTACCATCTTGCATGATAGCAAACATACAGTGATACTCGTATAAGCTTTGACAAACAAAGCATTGACTGAATGTTAGCCGGACTAACGAAAGGGTTGGTGGACGCACTGAACTGGTATGAATTTCTACACAAATAATCGTGTTTAGTATGTAGAATATGTGACGTCAGAACTCAAGCCTCAGACCAGTCTGATGCGATCAATGCGAGCCTGTGATACATTGACAACTTCCCTATCCCCCTACAACGCATTTTGCAACTCCCCCACGTCCACAATTAGAAAATTGTACGTCCAAAGATATTCATGGACTAATTCCAATACATTCCTCTACTAAGTCATATACGACTCATTGGAGAATAACTTGAGGGTTCCATCCTCTGACGAATTCCTAGGATTAAGGTTAATTAGATGTCTCCCGAGCGGTGGTAGCCTAGTGGGTAGAACCTCGGACTCGGAAGTGGGAGACCCAGGGATGTACCTATGACTTGGTTTTCTAAGTTATGTACATTTGTGAAGTTATAGTAGCAATACCACTCGCTAACGGTGAAGGAAAACATCGTGAGGAAACCTGAGTGTCTGAGCTATTCACATACCTCAGCGCTTGAAATCGCCAATCCGCGGTGGGCACGCGTGGTGACTGAGCCCATACTCTCTCCCTGAGAGAAGGCCTGTGCCCTACAGTGGGACGTATATAGGCTGCTATGTAGATGTCTCCCGCAGTCGCACTTCGTAATAGGCAATAATTTTCCTGGTTAATTAATACGTAAGCAGCCTATATACGTCCCACTGTAGGGCGCAGGCCTTCTCTCAGAGAGAGAGTATGGCCTAGTTAGAGTTGGGCTGTTTAATTAATAAACGGGTTTAATTTTCCGTGGTTATGCATGGCAAATTATAGAGATACTGAGTTGTTAGCACACTGCGAAATAAATCGGATTGGAGATGTTTGAAAGAGCCCTACACTAAATTGGTTGAAATTATGATCATGAAAGTACGACGAACTGACGGTGTCTCAATTGAACCCAACTGTATTTATTAATTCTAGGATACAGTGTAACCTTCTTTGCATGTCGAGATACATAATTATTATTTTGCCATAAAAAAACGTCTTAATAACATTACTTAAATTCAAAAGAAAGCTGTTTCAATATCTTTAATTCTTGTTTATTTAAATAGTTTCATTATCTATGGAACTATATATTTAATCTCTTTACGTGTATTACAGTTTTGTTAAGTCTTATATGCATGCTGAGACATCCTGTAAGTGGGTGAGCAATTACTATGTTATGTGTGTTCTTTTCTTCTGTGAATATTTTGTTGCATTGCCTGTTGGATGTCCTAAATAAATAAAAAAATAAAAAACAAAAATTATATTTGTTAAATACAAACTGTAGGAATGTCGCATTGGTTTGGACATGTGGAGAGGCTGAAGTAAGATAGATTGACGAAACAAATATATCGATCGAATGTGGGTGGAACGATCGGTAAGGGACGACCCAGGCGGACATACTTCGACCAAATATGGGATGTATTAGCAAAGGGCAAGATAAAAAGTACCCGAAACCGGCGTGCGTCCATGCAACGAATAATGATTGTTGAGGAAGCGAAAGTGATCTGTCAGGATCGTGGCAAGTGGCAGTTCCTGGTCCCTGCCTACCCCTCTGGGATTCAGGCATGAGTTTATGTATGTAGGTATGTATGTATGTACAAAATTAACGTATACACCCCAGGGTTGTTTCATAGAACTACAATTCATGGTTTACTACGATAATTCAATGTACATCGCCAAGTCGATTAACCCTCAGATTAACAAGTGGACGCTGCTACGCAATGTACCTCGAATTGTCATAATAAACTATGAATTGCAGTTTTATAAAATTCGGCCCAGACGGTGTAACCAGTTTGTATGAAAACCAAGCGTACCGATTTTTTACCGCCTGATATGACGGAAAGTCGAAGGAAATGCCTCATCTCCTTTGGGTCTTCACCTTCGATTTATTTTAACAGTTTATGTTTAAGGCCCAGGAGGCATAGTGCTAATTCTTGTGGACGTTTGGCGATGATAACAGTGGGTGCGCGGACTATAAGTAGAGGCCGCAGAGGTGCAAATCTAATCTGATTTAATTTGTCCTTGTGTTGTCTAGCTATATTCACGTCTGTGAACACAACGCTCCGTGGTTTTTAATTTTCATTTCATTTATTTACTCACAAACAATCGGCATTGTATTTGAAATGTAACTTATAAATTAATTAACTAAGATTTATTCTTTTTGTTCCACTAATCCGTGCTGAGGACAATTTTAAAAACCTATTTAGGGTCAGATGTCGCTGCCTGTACGTAATACAGAGAAGTTTGTAAAGAGGCTCGAAATTTCACTGATGCCTTCACTTGCCCATTAGCTCAGTTGGGAGAGCGCTGGCACGGTTAGCCAGAGGTCGCGAGTTCAAGTCCCGGCATGGGTGGAATTTTTAGCCTCTAAATAGGTTTTTAAGATTATATATTATATATTACAAAATTGTTAACGTGAGAGTATTTTACATAATTATACTATGTCAATAATAATTCAAGAATGTTAATAGATGAATAGATCTAATATGCTGACTAAAATTAACAAAAACAAAAATTCATCACTAACGACATGATTTAAGTGCAATTCCCCCAAATTATATTAAATTTATTTTTCAAAAAGCTACTTACTATTCTATACTTACTATTCTATAAATATTTTTTTCTTATAACAGTCTTCTCAACTCAAGCTTGAATTTTTTATCGTAGATTTAAGCTCGATTTGAGTTGCCTCGTGGGTCTAGCGGTAAACACGCTTGGCTGTCAAAACAGAGGTCGTGGGCTCGATCCCCACAGGAGCTGTAACGGATTTGTACCACGTCTCAGTCTGGGTGTATTTTCATGTTTGTGAAGTCCTTGCCTGGTTACCATAGCACAGGGTATCCAGGTATCCAGAGTTGAGACCAGGTAGAGAGTCTCTAAAATGCATAGTTATTTAATAGAGTTATATAAGATAACTATAAGATAACATAAAAGATAACAGTAAAGGTTGTTTCATTAAGACTATTGGTAGTATATTAACCAATCGCATGCCAATGGTATAATCCGTGCAACTTAACTTGGCGCCTCATATGATTCGATCTCCTTCGCGAGAGATGCCTATTTTATTTGAGTGGGTTATACCATTGAAATTATATTGTACTGAAATCGCTTAGTAGCCTACCAAATAAAGGCAAATAATAGCGATTGTCGTGCTTTTATATAATTCTATTGTGTGTATTACACTATAGGGTCAGTCCAAGTGATTGTGCTGTGTGGATGTAGATATACTTCATATACACCGAAGTATATGCTATCGTAGTCGGCTGCTCGCTCCGCTTTTATTTCAGTGTTGCCACCAAAAAGGTTATTTTTCACGCGGAAACCGAAATCCTCCGCTGAAAGGGAGGACAAATAAGGAAGCGCGTGGATAAACAAACCTCCCTTAACCTCGCAAGACGTTTAAGTAATGGTCGGTGGTAAAAAAATGCAGTTTCATCGGGCAAAGCGCTTTTGCAAAGTCCTATGCTGTTGTACTGAAACGATCCTAGCTGTTAGTTTTTTTATACATACATAAACACACGCCTGTATCCTAGAGGGGTAAGCACAGACCAGGAACTGCCACTTGCCACGATCCTGACAGATCACTTTCGCTTCATAAGAAACGTGCGTTTTTAAAAAAAACAAACTAGCGTACCCGATAGCTATGGTCATTCATTTTGCTATGTTTTTATAACCACCCAAAATGTATGGTGTATAATGCTTCATCATCAGCCATTTTTACGCCCACTGCAGGACACATGCCTCCCACATGGTTTTACCTAACCATGAAGGGTTTTGCCATAATCCCCACGCTTGGCAGGCGGGTTGGCGATCGCAGTATGCGGTTGGAATCTCAGGAAGACGCTGCGGCCCGTCTCCTGGTCGCCTTCTACGACATCCACGGAATGAAATGGAGTGACGCTATTCTTAATCCGGCGCCAAATGGCCGGTGTGAAGCATTATTGCCGGCGCATAATGCTTAACGCCAAGTAAATCTCCAACTTACCATACAAGGCGACGGAAGGAGACCTGGGAGAGCTAAGATATCATGGACAACCTTGCGACAGTGGTTTGAAAAGAGCTGGTGCTCTGTTCCTTGTTTATATTGGCAGCCTCGAAAAGCAAGGTAGCTGAATTGGTTGCCAACCTCCGATAGGAGACGGCACATAAAGAAGAAGAGCAACGAAAATATCAGCGCATGGAAAACGGACTGTTAGAAATTTCGTTTCTGCACGTAGAGCTATAAACAGAATCGACCCAGCGCAACAAACGAGAGGATATGTTTTTCACCTTAAAAGCGTCTATGGGTCTCACTAGCACGAAAAGGGAATAGGCGTGTTTTATTCAGACTTTCGGACCCTTTACCCTTTTCAATGTCAAAGGGAATGTTTCACCTCCAAAGGAATTGTCTATGTAGTTATTTTGTACATTTTTGATGCGCCATTTTGTCGTGAGTTGACATATGGCCCTGATAAATAAAATACTGTCCGCTCGCAGACCGGGGCACCCGGCTTATCATGTTAACGGTGAAGTTACGTTCAGAACAAAGAATAAAAGTGAATCCCTGTTCTTCTGTGAATTTATGACAGAGTTACGTTTTAACTGTGAAGCTAATCTTAAGTAAAAGCGATGTCTAGAACTACATTCATTATTAAGAAATATGATACGTGGTGATCCTTGACCAAAGAACTGATTCTCGTGTCAACAGTGAAGTTACATTCAGAACAAATGATAAAAGCGAAACCCTGTTCTTCTGTGAATTTATGATAGAGTCACGTTTTAACTGTGAAGCTAAACTTAAGTTAAAGCGATGTCTAGAATCACATTCGTCAATAAGAAATATTATACGTGGTGTTCCTTACCAAAGAACTTATTCTCGTGTCAACAGTGAAGTTACGTTCAGAACAAATGATAAAAGTGAATTCATTAGTTAGAAATATTATACGTGGTGTTCCTTTACCAAATAACTGTTCTGATTCTCGTGTCAACAGTGAAGGTACGTCCAGAACAAATGATAAAAGTGAATTCATTAATTAGAAATATTATACGTGGTGTTCCTTTACCAAAGAACTTATTCTCGTGTCAACAGTGAAGTTACGTTCAGAACAAATGATAAAAGTGAATTCATTAATTATAAATATTATACGCGGTGTTCCTTTACCAAATAACTGATTCTCGTGTCAACAGTGAAGTTACGTCCAGAACAAATGATAAAAGTGAATCCCTGATCTTCTGTGAATTTATGACAGAGTTACGTTTTAACTGTGAAGCTAATCTTAAGTCAAACCGGTTACTAGAACAACATTCATCAATTAGGAATATTATGCATGGTGTACACGTACCAAGATGGGCGTTGTACTCTAGTTCTAGTTCGACTGGACATTTCAGCACTTAGCCTCAAAGTTGGGCCATTGTACGTAGCAAGTGCTGAGGTATGTAAATACCTCAGACACTAGGGTTTCCTCAAGATCGTTTTCCTTCACCGCCAGCGAGTGGTAACTTCACAAATGTACGTAATTTTAGAAAACAAAGTCATTGGTACATGCCGGGATTCGAACCCACGACCTCACGAATGAGAAGCCGGCGTTCTACCGCTCCGCTACCACCGCTCCGTGGGCGTTATACTCGTCAATACAAACAATGGCACAATTTCAAAATAGCAAAAAAAAGTCTGTTGATCCATAGTAAATAAACACCGTTTTCCCACAGTAAAAAAAAACGTTTTAACGTGTATACTAGCCAAAAGTCGTCAGTTTGTCCCAAACTATAAGGACCTTGAGAAACAAATTAATATATAATAAAATAAATACTATACTTAAAATATAAATAACTGGAGCTTTACATGTTTCGTATAGAACGTCAATGTAAGATGACTTGAAAAATAAACGAGTAAAATATAAATGTAACCGTGAATTACCGTAGGCGCTGACTGAAAATCAGCGCTGAGGGATCACTTCCTCAGCACAACGCTGAGTCAGCTGCCTTTTGTGGCAACTTAGACACACTACTATATGGTCCTGTTTTATTTATTCGTTTTTTTCTGTTGTATATTTAGTTTTCTTTCTGTTGTTGTCCAGTTTATGTTACTTATCTGCTTATTTAGTTTCTGTGAGGTGTCTTGTTGGTATGATAAATGTCTTTCTTCTTCGAATTCAGTTCTTATTATGTCTAGTGCTAGTGTTAACCTTAGAAAATACTAAGATGATCCTCAAAAGCATGACAGAAGCTTTTATCAGACGAAGTTCAATCTTCGACCCGCATCATTCCGTAGCACGTTTATTGATTTTTCTAATCATTCCATCTTAAAAAACGACTTTTTTATAACATTAGTTCCACTTTCATTCTTCTGCGTACTTCATGGTCACGAAGTGTCGACCGCGCTGCCGGCTAAACCGATAACAATGAAATTTGGTTCAGTGCCTTTTTTGCCGACGCTACAGACATTAGTGATCACTGATCACGTCACGACGGACTTCCGAACATTGTCACGACTTTGTCGAATCAGTGTGGAAGTTTTCCTCTTTTTGGTAGATATCTCAGATTTGTAGGTATTTATTCTAATATAAATACACGCTGATTTATGGGTGGTTTGAAAGTCGCGGTTATGTAATTAGTAATAAAAAAATTAAATCTATTTAGACTACAACTTTTAAGTATAAACGTAAATAAATAAAATATAGTTGAGAAATCTTGTTTCGAGTTGAGAAATATTGTTCAAAAAATGCGTCAACAATTAGTACCGCCTCTCCGTCTAACAGAACAACGACCCGCGGCACGCACGCACTGCCCTGGATGGCTACTAGTGGTTCTAATAGATTCTAGTTAGTGTCGAGATATTATTCTAGTGCGTTTAAAAAAAAAACAAACTAAGACAGCAAAATGAACGTCAAACCACCCAAAATTAATGCAGTATATCGAAGATGGAACGGCCGGTAAGGGACGAACCAGGCTGACATAAGTTATCTCGGAAACATGAAAATATCGTGATTGTGTTGTGTAGAAGTTATTTTTATATATTTAATTTATCTTTTTGAGAGTCCAGTTACTAAGGCCGATATTCAGAAACACAGCGTTGAGCTACACTTAACGAGCACTAAGCTGAGCATCGGCTGAGCAATCTCAACAAAGACTCAAGAATTTTGTATTCACAGTCAATATCTCGACTCGAACTCAGCTAAGCCACAGCTCAATCTAAACTTACGTGAGCGTGTAATCTGTGGTACAGTTTTTGACGTTACCGGTTTATATTATCTGTTAAAGCTACATGAAAGGCATACAATAATCCACAGGAGTGAATGAGATGGCAACAAATGTCGAAACTTTTTACGCGCGGTTATACTTTATTTTGACTTCTCATTACTCTAAAAACACAATTTAACTTTTCGAAGGAAAATGAGCATGCAAAATGTCAAATTGTGAATAAAAAAAGGTTACTTCACCACAGCCACAGGTTATTTAGAGTTCTCGAATTGCCTACAGGTGTCGCTACTTTCTTCGTCATTGCCACCTTGAGTCTGAGCTAAGTCGCCGAAATCCACTACTCAGTCTCAGCTTAGCTTGCGCTCAATTTTTGTTATCTCAAACTCAACTGTGAATACAAAATATCCCTGAGACTTTCATTTTGACAGTTGGAAGACCCGGACTCACATTGAGCTCACGCTCAAAATCGTTTCTGAATATCGCCCTAAGACTAAACACTAGCCCATTTTCTTGAAACCAAAAAGTAAAAAAAATATACTCCCAATCGAGAATTCGGTAGAGGCAAAAAGCAATCCATTACCGGTACTCGTGACGCGACACGCGCCGAAACGAGAACCCGGTAAATAACGCGGCGGACAGAGATCGACACGCACAAATCACGAACTCAACTCGCCGAACGAATACACTGGACAGAAGGACGGAGTCAGAAATCATAAGTTTATTAGAACGTAAAGAATTTACATGTAATATACACCGTGTGGCACCGGATTAAGAATAGCGTCACTCCATTTATTTCCGTGGATGTCGTAGAAGGCGACTAAGGAAATCAATTACCGTGGCGTGAGCGTGGCGATTATGGCAAAACCCCTCATGGTTATGAAAACCACGAAGGAGGCTTATGTTCTGCAGTGGGTGTGAAATGGCTGATGATGAAAGAATTTACATTCCGTTTGTTGAATGGCAATATACAATATCATCCGCTGAAATCGAGAAAAAGGCAGCGGGAAAAAAATGGCGTCTGTTTCTGATCGTATGGCCGGTCCTTTTCTGAGACTCTAGATCAACTTACACTCTAGTGTCTCAGAGGCGAGAGTCTATCAGTCATTATTTATTATTTTTTGTTTGTTTGTTCTGTTTAAATGTACTGCGATTTTGTCTCTTGTAGTGTGTTATTTATTTTGTGTACGGATCTCGCTCCACTCTGACCATCTTTTCTTAAATCGTCTTAGTCCTAAAGAGTTATATCTTAAAGAGGCACACAGTTGTACATTAGACAGGTTTAATCGCGAGTATTTATTAGGTAAACGGATAAACACTAGCGCAACCAATCGAAGAAAATCATATCTTTTCTACAGATTATTTTTGCGAAAAGTCTCTCATTATGCCATCCAGAGTGATTTTTGAACCGAGGACCTGGGACTAGATAGCATTTATGCCAAAAACGGCCGTTTTTTTGAAGTGTTCGTCAAGAGACATGCAGATGTTCAGTCCGAATACTGCACCGCTTCATTGTGCAGTCGACAGCACATAAAACTTACCTATCTAAAGATACTAAAAAAACGGCTACTTGCGAGTCGGACTCGCGCACGAAGGGTTCCGCACCATTAAATATACAACATTAGACAAAGATCAAATTTGAGAACAGCGCCAACAAGAAGCGTTTAACATTGAAATTTAACGACATGACATCGGCGCTGTTAAGGCTACATAGATGGCCGCTAGATGGCCCGCGCTGTCTTTAGACAACGTTTGTTAATATTTATTTTATTCTGTTTTTAGTATTTGTTGTTATAGCGGCAACAGAAATCCATAATTTGTTAAAATTTCACCTGCCCAGCTGTCACGGTACACGAGATACAGCCTGGTGACAAACAGACAGACGGACAGTGAAGTCTTAGTAATAGGGTCCCGTTTGGCACCCTTGGGGAACGGAATCCGAAAAATCGTGTGAGCGATGGCTTTACCTAGCCGTGGCCACCGCACAAGGTCGAGCCTGAATCGTGGTGGTCGGTCAAGACTAGCTTTCTCTTTTTCTCGTTTTCCTCTAGATAAAAAAAAACTGAAAATTCCACGTTCTGCACTTCTGTAACCTCCTCTTCTGCAGCCAAAATCCCCGAGCAGGGAGTTGAAACACCAGTATATCGTGGAACGCTTGGTATTTCAGCGTACTGCGGATTCCATTGGCTTGTCACACATCACGAAGCAGGAATCGAGTTAGATTTCAACCATAATTTCATCCATATCCTCGAGTTCGGTTTCATAGAGATCCGCCGAGTGTTTTGGGCGCAGCCTGTTTCTAACTAATGAACACAGCAAATTTGGCAAGTACTAACTATCCATTGCCGGCTTTTCTGACAAATCTTTAGCATTGATTTTGTAATCTGCTATTTATTGGAAATTGTCGGCAAATACGCGAGTACGCTTAAAAGCAAAGTGAAGCGCTAGGATAATGTGTTCCAGAAAGTTCATGAAGAACATGAAAGGATTATCATCATTAAACCATTATGTCCCCACCGAGGGGCACGGGTCTCTTCCCTGAGGAAGGTATAGGCCATACTCCACCACGGGGGCCAAGTCCGGATTGGTGGAGTCCACCACGGGGGCCAAGTCCGGATTGGTGGAGAGGATTATCCTACTCATCAATACTAATGTTATATGGGTCCAACAAAGCGAAAACAATATCAGCCGTTCCGTAAATTTATTTCGCAATTTCAGTGTCGGTTCCGTAGAAAAGTTTTTTATAGCTCTAATGTTCTATAAGAAAACCACGTAAGATGCTTTATGCAGTAACACTAGCGTCACCAACGGGAAAAAAATCCAGATAATTTTTTGCATAAAGTGTAAGAACAATCTCTCAGTCATGTTATTAGTGATGTTTAAGCCCCATGGCCGCGAACGCAAGGCAAAAAACCTGGGACTAGACAGCATTAACGCCAAATACGGCCGTTTTTGGCATGAATTATAAGTTAATTAGTTAGGTACATATCGTAGGTTGTCGGCCGTGGGTGCTAAAAATCACTATTAACCCCTCAAGTTGTTTTCTTAAGTTATACAGGACGTTTCCACAAAAAATCTGTAGAACTCTTTTTAAATTGGCTATGTGGGTAAAATTTGGGTATCTTTAGAGATCGCCCTCATCTTTATATCATCATCATCATCAGCCTTTTGATACCCACTACAGGACATAGGCCTCCCTCGTGGTTTTCATAGCCATGACGGGTGTTGCCATAATCGCCACGCTTGGCAGGCGGGTTGGCGATCGCAGTATGCGGTTGGAATCTCAGGAAGACGCTGCTGCCCGTCTCCTGGTAATTTACATCCACAGAAGGAAATGGGGTGACGGTATTCGTAATCCGGCGCCACACGGACGTCTTTATATGTATTTGGAATATTTTCCACGTACTCCTGTCATAGGCCGGTTCTTCTATAAAAAAAAACTATCATTATCTAGTTTCAACGATTGGGTCAAAGTAATCCTATTATACGAAAGTAAATTCTGGAAAGGACATTCTCAAAAGGAATCAAATACTTAAAACATTGAATTTCAATCACATTGCAATTCATTGAGGATTCCTAAGTCCCTTTATTAGAACTGTTGAACGAATACCTCATCATTCGATTCAGCGCACAACAATTATCGATTTTGCACACAACAAAAGACGATCCAATCTCCCACAAAGACCAAAAGAGTAAAATAAAAAATAATCCTTTCGCGATACAATATATCGATTTATTGACCGCCTTCGATTTCGAATATTTGCAGGAGGGCAAAGGAACATCACCTGAATTTCGCAATGGCTAAGGTACACAACGCGTAGAAAGAAATGCTTCCCATCTGGTCGGAAACTATCGTTACCTTTTACGGCCGAAAACCGCCATTCGTTTCGGCGGTTACGTCGAAAACCACATCACAGATGAAAACAGAAAACCAATGTGAAGGATAATGAGGCCACTTCGGCTGTCCCAAAAATAAACACATCATAAGCAGCCTATATACGTCCCACTGTAGGGCACAGGCCTTCTCTCAGAGAGAGAGTATGGGCTTAATCACCACGCGTGCCCACCTTCAAGCGCTGAGGTATGTGAATAGCTCAGACACCCAGGTTTCCTCACGATGTTTTCCTTCACAGTTAGCGAGTGGTATTGCTACTATAACTTCATAAATGTACATAACTTAGAAATAAAAGTCATAGGTACATGCCCGCACTGGGGATCGAAGCTGGGTTTCCCGCTTCCGAGTCCAATGTTCTACCCACTAGGCTACCACCGAAACCAATAAACACAGTAAGGGACATTTTTTTATCAAAACCGAAATATTTCCACTATTGGTTACTAGTTGGTTCGAGTAACCAATAGTGGCAATATCAATTATGTCCAGTAATCAATATTAATTAATAGAATTATGTCCTTATACAATTGAAGAATACTTAAAGGCCTAGGATAGGATAACTTTTTAACAACTTACCTAAACTATAAGAGAAATTCCTACTAAATTTAAGAAAATATTTGTGTTCCCACTACATAATATTTTTATAAGCATGTTAGTTTTTAAGTCATATTGCCGCGCCCGACAAGCGTGGCGATTATGGCAAAACCTCTCATGGTTGTGAAAACCACGAGGGAGGCCTATGTCCTGCAGTGGGTGTCAAAGGACTGATGATGATGACGGACAGCCGACTTGTCGTCAATGAGATACGAGATGTCTTTAGGACGACGCTACTCCGGCGACCTCATCTCGTTTTCGTTGACGTTGGGGACAAGATACGGCGTGCCACTACGCTCCTACTTAAGTATGACAATCAATCAATCAGCCCATACTCGTCCACTGTTGGACATATGCCTCCAAGACACACCACTTCCTTCTGTCCTCGGCCATCCTTATCCAGCCACTGCCAGCAGTCTGCCTCAGATCGTCGGTCCGGCGAACTGGAGGGCGTCCTACGCTGGTTTGCCAGTTCGTGGGCGAGTGCCTTGTAGCGGCCAGTATTTTTGTCCACTAAGCGGTGTTAGCGGAGCGGTACAATGCCGGCTTCTCATTCGGGAGGTCGCGCGTTCGAACCCCGGCATGTACCACAATCACTTTGTTTTGTAAGTTGTAGTAGCAATACCACTCGCTAAAGGCGAAGGAAAACATCGTGAGAAAACCTGAGTGTCAGAGGTGTTTACATACCTCAGCGCTTGAAATTGCCAAACCACGGTGGGCATGCGTGGTAATTAAGCCCATACTCTCTCTCTGAGAGAGGGCATGTGCCCTGCAGCGGGACGTATATAGGCCACATAAAAAAAAATTATTCCGCGTCATTATAGTCGCATTATTCAAGGCTACTCTTGGCCTTATAATGGCCATGAGCTAAGCTGACTATACCTTCCGTCGTTCTTCTGTGAGATTATTTGGTTATCACAATATCACACGCACCGTTCGTAATCGATACAATTGGTAATTTCATTTTATGTGTGCTCTTTTTCTAGAGAATATTCAGTAACTTACATAGTTTTGAACTGGGGCCACGAATGTTGGGACGACCCTCATATCAGAATTGTAATAAAGGTGGTAAGTACAAGTATTTAATTTTCAATTTAATTCATTTATGGCGATAAATTACAGTGTAAATTACAGTGCTAGTTTGTCTAAGCGCTAGAAATTGGCAACCCGCGGTGGGCACGCGTGGTAATTAAGCCCATACTCTCTCTCTCTCTCTCGCTCTCTCTCTCTGAGAGAAGGATGTAGAAGGACGTATATAGGCTACATAAAAAAAAATATTACCATTTATTGAGGAAATTGAGGTCGTTTTAAATTAATATGAAAGTTCTACCTTCTTTCTTTTTTTACAATAGCTTTAATACAATTTGTATGTTTAAAAGTTACTAATTTTTGAAGCATATACATATTTTTTTTAGGTAACTAAGTCAAAAGTTGAATGGCCTTAGCAGAAATATACCTACATAATAGATATTATTGTTAAACTAAACAATAATATCAAAAGTTAGTACCGAGGTCAGATTTGGTCCTAAAGACCAAATCTGTTGTAAAATTATTGAAAGCATCATGAATAATACACCGAATGCAAATGAAAATGACATATCATCAGGAATGCAAATGCTCTAACTAACACGATTTTAAACCGAGGCCGAAAAGCAGCGCCATTGAAAACTGTATCCTATTGTAATGGCCCATAGGAGCGTTTGTACGATATTCTCATTTGGGCAAGTCACTTGCATTATAGTTACTTACTTGGGGCTACCCAAATCATGGCAGCTCATCCCTAATTAAACGTTATCCTATAATACTTTTCAAACATTAAATAAAATTAAAATCGAAGTTAGGTGACTATCATCATCAACCCATTATGTCCCCACCGAGGGGCACGGGTCTCTTCCCTGAGGAAGGTATAGGCCATACTCCACCACGGGGGCCAAGTCCGGATTGGTGGAGGCTTGTAGACTAGTAGCTCGTCTACTGTCAGAAGTTGTCAAGCCGCCCTAAGGCCTATGACTTGGCTTAACGACTGCCATCTATCGACGGCAGCCGGCACCAACAGCTTAACGTGCCTTGCGAAGCACGGAACCGCTCGGAAAAATGCCACTAGCGTTAGGCATAGACGGCGACCCATCCATGCACTGAACGCGCCCAGTGTTGCTTAACCTTCGTGATCGTTTAAGATCACTCAGGCAGCCGGGGCTACGAGCGATTCCACCGAAGACTATATAAGTACCTAATGTATTTTCAAATTAAAACCATACTAAGTTTGTATGGGTATCGCTCGAGGCGCCTTCATAGCCTTTTTGCCACAAACATCAGAATGAAAAAACAAATTATATTTATTATTTGTAGTTATGATTGGTGGTAAATAAATCTTGTTCACTTCCACTTTCACGAGCGGCATCTTTGGACTCTATGCCCTCTGAGCAATGTTTTAGAGCACTAAAGAAGCATTTATTAAAAAAAAATATTCCACCGAAGAATTTTTAAATGGTCTTAATTGGAGACAACAAACTCTCCGTGATTTTTCAATATTATTCCCGCTACAAATTTCTGACATTTTATTTCTTGTAGTGTCACTAACGTGACTATGTACGATAGCTAGTAATAAGTATTAATATAATTTCGTCGCTGACATTTCAAAAAGTCCTATGTTAAATGTGTTAAATGTTAACATACGACTTTTTGAAATGACAGCGACGATTTGACATTGTATCATTTTTATTTGCTGACATTGGGTATGTACTAAATTCCATTATTTCTGTATTTTATAATTTATTGTTAGTTTTTAAGATAATATTTCATATACAATGCACGTTCTTTTTTTTGGACTCTACTTCATAGCCGTCCCAACAGCCGGCAACCGGCAACTGCAATGCAAACGAGGCACCCTAACGCTGGCACCTACACACACTGAGCAACCATCTAGTCAGTCATTGGCAACCCGAGCCAAATTTGTGGACGGCCGCTTCACAACACACTGCGCCTAAATGGGTCGCGGACTCATCCGCTCTCGACCCTTTCCAATGACCCTCAATTTGGACCGTATGACGCAGAAACATTCCAACCCTCAATACGTAACTTCCACGAAAAACTCTTTTTATGTATTAAATTGTTTTTAACCATGTTTTTTTTTTCAGACGTGTTTAATGTTATATGTAGTAACTACAAATATAAAATATCTGAAAAAAACAGTATCTAGTAGATATATAAAAATCTCATTTCATGAAACGGCTTCACCGATTTTTATGATTTTCGGAGAAGAGGTCGTAGGCTAATTAAATACGGCAAAATAACGTTTGCCGGGTCAGCAAGTAACACATAAAAAAGCGGTTGTCTCGAAAGTTATGTGTTGTGGAATGTTTAGACATTTCAAATGTTTCTTTGAATGTTTCTGCATAACATTGTCCATTTGACAGATATATAGATTGGTTGACAGATAGAAAACTTTACTGAACACAAGGAAGGAAATACGGATATTAGATATAAACAGTCTTATACAGTCAACTGTCAGTAACTGTCTTGTCAGTCAGTCTTGACTGGTCTAATCGTTAAGGCGCTTAGCTACCAAAACAGTGGTCGTGGGTTCGATTCCACTGGGGGCCACCGTACATTTGTACAAATGGCCTCAGTCTGGGTGTATTTTCCCATAGCACAGGGTAGCCTAGATTGGGGCCAGGTCAAGTGATTGTGTTGTGTGGAAGTTAGTTATGTTGTTCTTATTGGCGAGTAAATAAGTAAATAAAGTGTTTATTGAAACAAAAACTGAATTAAAAAAATAACATCCCGATTGCTGGGCATTAACTACTCGCAGGCGGGACCCAAATGAAACATTGTGTAACTCTTTGCAGGTAAATTGGTTGGTACTGCCTGCTTAGTAATCAATGCCCAGCAGTCGGGTTGTTGGTTATTTTTTTGTTTCAATTTTTTCACAAACCTTTTAGGTCGAAAATGGAGCTATCCTATAAAGGCTGCCTGAACGGGCCTACACACTGGACCGTATAAAATCTAAACCGAATTGTGGTTCGGCAATCGTTTCCCTTTCTAATTAGTATCGTGTTCGAATATTCCTAAATACGAATATTCCAATGTATAACAAATATCCGGTTGCTCAATGGTGGAATTGATTCTTTCAGTGTTAAAATCTGAGCACGCAAAAAAATAGTTTTCGGGGATTTTCAGCCTTCAAATTACATTTATCACTTTTTATTTGTAAAATATGAGGTGTACTTACCGTATACTCTACACTACATCATCATTATGAGCATTTCTTTCAAAAGAAATATACCTGGTGGTGAATCGACAGTGTACGAGATATTGATTTTTAAAGTGGTATTGGATTTTTTGCATATATTTATCTCAGCAGAAATACATCTAGTATCAAATGAAATACAATTATACCTAGGCAGCCTTATTACAATAAAGTTTTCTTTTAGAAAAATTATTAAACAATAGTACATTACTGCAGCGGCCAGCAAAAGAGGCATTGATGGACGAACGTGTAAATGCGGGCCGAGGCGATGCCTCGTTGTGGCAAAGGCTTGTATACCTACTTTTCAAATAATGTGCGGAAATTAAAACTTAGCAGTACCTAGGCAGAACTTTTTACTTTTCAAAATCAATGACGAACAACGAACAACAATATTTTTTTCCCCCGTTTAATTGCTTTTTTTTCTTTTTCAATAAACAGCTTTCTATTTGCAAGCTAGTTCAAAATTTAAATAAAACCTTTGACAAGTTACCTCCTTGGTTGCTATGTTTCGGAGTAAAAGATCGTTCCATTTTTAAATTAAACGACAGGTATGAGTTTACTAAGTAACTTATTTGCCCGCTAAAAACGACAGGTATGGATTTTCATTCCACTTTTGCCGGTTGTCGCTCGCATGTTTTTGGCCCGTACAGCAATTTCGATTTATCTCGAAGAAGGTTGGCAAAATAATGCTCAAATTTCCAAGCGCGTTTGAGAAAATAAAAATTGTACAAACTTTGATAATAACACAATGCAATGACTCGTCCTTGTATTAAACCTGGCCCCAATCTAGGCTACCCTGTGCTATGGCAACTAGGCAAGGACATCACAAACTTGGAAATACACCCAAACTGGGGACATTTGTGCAAATCAATACTTTGGAATCAACCTGACCGCACAACTTCTCAACCCTTTTTGCAAACGAAAGTTTATTAATATTTCAGAGAAAGGGCCAAAAGTCTAGACAGTATTATGTGATAAATTGGATCTGAAAATTCGCAGCTTGGTTGAAATTTTGTGGGAAAATTACATTTATCTCAATTTGCGTTTTAACAATAAGCTTATTCGGGGTTTTCACTCAGTCTCACTCAAAGTTAATTTTTATGCTTGGGTGCAGATTCTATGCTCAAATCGTCATTCTAAGGTTTAGCAAAATAGAGCCCTGTCAGACAGTTGGAGTACTAAGTAATAGCCTCTAAGGGCAAAACAGTTTCAAGTCAAAAGAGAGATATTCGAATATTGCCTGGTTTAGCAAAACACTTTTAAACAACTAGAGTCCTAAATAATGGCCTCAAAGGTCAAAATACTTTCAATATTTAATATTGCAAGCACTTCAATAGGCGATGTTTGCATCTTCTTGGTAGTCTACTAAGCAATAGAAGTACAATTTTATTGCGATTATAAAAGCGAAATTAAATAGGCATCTCTCGCGAAGAAAATCGAAACTCGCGGCGCCGAGTTAAGTTGCACGGGTTACACCATTTAAATGCGATTGGTCACTAGACTACCAACAGTGTAAATGAAACAACAATTACTACACTTATGATTCTATTGAACAACTACGCATTTTAGAGAATTGCCCCCCCTGGCCGTAGAAGAATCCACTTGCATGTCAAGCATCTAATCATAAGCTACCACGTGTATTCTTTACCAAATAAAGAAAAACACACAAAGATTCCCTCACCTATGACGGGAAAATGCCACACTTCCGTCTCCAGAGGCGCATAAAAACAAAAAACGTGTCAAATAAACTTACCCCATAAATTTGTTGTCAAAGAAAAAAGTGTCAACATGGCCATTCAATCTCACTCAAATGCGGACTGGGGTCTAGCGGGAGAATAAGCGAACTATTCTTATAGTGTGTAGCACATGATGCTTGAGACGGGAATGGTCGAAGATTGCTTATGAACAAAAAAATACGTTAAATAAACCTACAACTTTCTCATACTACATTTTCTTGTAGGAGCGATAGTTTCCGAGAAAACGTATAGATGATTAAAGAGTGAGTGAGTGACTATTTCGGGTTGTAGCTATATATATCCTCCTCAGTCCTGACCTTAAAAATAACAACGGTTTTCAATTGTTATCTGCAAGACCAGGAATGAGGAGATTTTTAGTAAGTTTTGTTCATAAGCGATTTTCAGTTGCCTTAAGACAAATTAGTTCGTTTCGGTATTTAGTCGTTTTTGGACTTACCGATTTTGAGTTAATCCGTTTTCGAACCCGTTTTTATCGCTCAATAAAAGATGTTCAGGCTATAGAGTAAGGGGCAGCGCTGTTTTTTTGTGTAAACATAAGTTCTCGCGCCTATGTCCCAAAAGCGCAGCATAAGCGTAGTACTTGCTAATGCCACTTGCAATAAATCTGATATAAAACGTATCATGTAGGTTTTGGTCTGTAAAAGACTAAGGAGTAGGTTTTAGAATAATAATTTGAACTTGTAGCTAGTACCTACTGCATCAGTGCATATTTCAGCCGTCCGCGAAATCACTTTGCAACTGGAAGAAAATCAATCACGCAGCGCACGAGTTATATTTATGTGCCCCCTGCATACTGCCCCCCGCAAGACTTCCCCAGCGCGTGCCCGCGGACTCGCTGCGCGCGGCTAACTAATTTTCTGTCCTGCGATTGGCGGATTATTTTCCAGTTCCTATTGGTGTACATATAGTATATTATTTTCATTGATTGTGATTGGCTGTCTAATTTTTAAGTTTAATATAAATATCGCCTTTAAATTAATTTCAAATGTTTCATCTTCAGCACTCAACTGGTCTTATTATCTAGTCACCAAACTCGAACTCCACATCTCTAAAAACTCTACTTGCTAGAACCAAACATGAAAAAACTTAGTATCTTGCTAAATATTCTTTTAAATAGCCACCTAAGTTTATGAAATCGCAGTTTCTGAGTTAGATTGAATAAAAAAAAAATCAACGTTAAGAATTCTGTTTGAATCTCGGAGACCCATGAAATAACATAACATAAACTCACGCCTGTATCCCGGAGGGGTAGGCAGAGACCAGGGTCTGCCACTTGCCACTATCCTGACAAATCTCTTTCGCTTCATCAACATTCATTAGTCGTTGCATGCACGCACGCCGGTTTCGGGTACTTTTTATCTTTAACTTTGATAATATATGATCAACTATTAAATATTATAAAATTAATGTAATAATTTCGTATAAGTGTGAAACATCTTTGTTCTTGGCAGTAAATGGTTATTCATTCTTTCTTTCAAATTCTCGATATCTTTCCCTGTGACAAAACTGCAATAAATTCACAAACAAGACCTCCCTAAGAACATTTTAGTTCTTAAATTAATAAACAAAACGTCCTCTAAGGACAAAATATTTTAAGTTCTTACGTCCTAAGTCGTCCCAAGAACAAGTTGTCGTGTGCATCAAAAAATTACCCACTACTCGCGATCCCTTATCACCTTTGCTTCGCCACTCTTTCTTTGTCACACACTACATAACGGATATAAACGAGACAGGGAAAAAACCACTCACAACCTCATCATATCAGCCTTGTACAGTCGACAGCAGGTCGTCGTTACAGACATTTCTCGATCGATTGTCATTTTCTTAGCAAAGTCCTTAACGTAATCTGCGATTCAGAGCGAAACCTGGTCAGACTCTTCCGAGAAAAAATCCGGTAATAATTCCGGAGTTAAGTTAATAATTTGTGATGCCTATGTAAGTTTAAGTTCGAAAAAGGACAAGACATTTTGCATTTGCATCTCTTCTACTATTTCTTCTACCTCTTTATATAAATGATGACCACAATTACGCACGTTCACATACTTTTATATTTTTTTAAGCACCGCTAGGGTAAAATACACCATACTGGGCCCGCGGAAAAATTGCGAGGCGACGTGATACAATATATTCGAACCCCATGTGGCAGTCAAGGTCAACAAATGGACCCTTCACCCTACTTTAATTCGGGGGCTTCGGAACTGATTATTTTGTTTATTTTGATAACGCTTTCTATACTCGAGATTATGAAAACGCTTTTTGATTTTAGCTCTTCGTGATGAGGCGTTTTGGCATGGAATACACTTTTAAATGCATTGTACTTTTTGTATTAATTCTTTTCAATTTGTTATGAATTATTTTATTATTTATTTATAATTTTATTCAAAATTTACTTGATCATAAAAAGTTAAACAAATAATAATTTTTAACGTTAACTTGTTTCTAAGATGTAATAAAATTTTTCCTTACGCCACATGGTCCGATCAATCAACTATTCATTTCAAGTTGTTTTTAATAAGACGTACACAAACGATTTTTAAATAATTTAATGAACTTCAGGGCGATATATATTTGGTAACATATTTTTAATTATTCGTGATTTTTTACTTTTGGCTCTAAACTGTGGATCCAAATTCAATGTGGTAGGAAGTACCATAACGTTGAAAAATGTTTTCTTGTATGGTAAATGCTTAAGAGTGTCGTCCAATATGCGTAAACAGTTAAAAAAACAATTGAATTGGCCGGCGCAGATCATAAGATGTTCGAATTATAGCTTTTTCGTCCTCATATTCTTTGCTTGTGTTTAAGTGAAGTAATTTTGGGTAACAAAAATATTCGATTTTGACATGTAATTTTTTTCCCTAACTAGCACCATAATATTTTTAAATCATGGTTAGGATCCCCTTAAGAAACGGTGAACAAATTCAAAGTCACCCTGTATTTACTGAAATATGAATACATCTGGGAATCACGTGATTTTCAATGACATTCACACTTAATAAATAAAATAGTACACGAAAAAATTATAAAGTCATGAATAGTTTTGTGTAAGTTTTTTGGGTGCGCATAGAAGAGCCCATTTTAATTTTAGGGAGCCCAAATTACTGCATCTCTATTCAAAAAGCTCAGATGTACTACACATAGACTTTAAGGGTCCCCACTCCCTCACAAAACTATTATTAACAGAACACGAGTAGGGATTATGTTTGCTCGAAACCTAAATCAACCGGCGTATTTTATTCGGCCATCTTGTTTATTTTTCATAACCCACGCGCGCCCGGGGCCTTATTAAAGTTGTATTTTGTTTGAATTATTATATTATTTTAGTCGCGGAACCAACTGGTGTACCGTAAGGGAAAGAGGAAGTTGTGCAAAAATTGGGTTTTCAGCTCACGAATCCGTAGGAAATATTTCTTGTTGTAAGCTAAATTATTCAAGGCATTTTTAAATCGCAGCACTTATTTGTCCCTCTGAAAAACGTGTTCACATTCAAAGCTTAAAAGTGGTTCCAAGTGTATTGGTAAAAGTTTTGTTATGAAGTACTCAATAAAGTAAGATAGCTGCCTTCACGCTAAGGCAGCTTTTGGTCCCATGGTCCGGTCACGCATGGAGTACTGCAGCCAACTTCGGGATGGTTCAGCCAAGTACGAGCTTGCGGCTTTGGACGCGATTGAGCGCCGAGCTATCAAGCAGATTGGAGATGAGGAATTGACGAAGGCAAGATTACGGCCTCTGGAGCACCGTCGTAAAGTCGCTTGCCTTTCCGTCTTCTACGAGATTTATTTTGGAGACTGTGCACAGAGGCTACATGAACTTATACCCCCATCCCCTTTCTTCTATCGGACAACCAGACGGCTGGCGCATATGCACGCATTTGTCGTGGTAGTTCCGCGAATTCGCACCAAGCGATTGGCGAATTGTTTTCATATTAAGAACGGCAAAGATGTGGAACACGTTGCCGTCGTCTATTTTTCCAGAGACATATAACCTGGGTGTCTTTAAAACTAGAGTCATCCGGCATTTAACAGGTAAACACGTGACATCTTAGACACCGTCTTCGTTTACCATCAGGGGTGACTGGGTTCAAGTGTCAGCCTGTCCTAAATTAAAAAAAAAAAGTTATCGGTGCTGCGTTAAAAGTGCAGGGATTCAGGGATTTTTTATTACAATCCTTGGACTAGGCGTTTGTTTATTGGATTTCTAAGTTTTATAAAAAAATAATTGTATAATGTGGATAAGGGAGGTGGATGTACAACTATTCCAACTATTCAACTCCATTTCCTTCCGTGGATGTCGTACAAGGCGACTAAGGAAATAAATTACTAGGAGACGGGCAGCAGCGTCTTCCTGAGATTCCAACCGCATACTGCGATCGCCAACCCGCCTGCCAAGCGTGGCGATTATGGCAAAACCCTTCGTGGTTTTCATAACCCTATGAGGCCTATGTCCTGCAGTGGGCGTCAAATGGCTGCTGATGATGATGATGATGTACAACTATTAATTATTATATTTTACGTTTAAGTATCTGTTCAAGATACATTTTACTTCTATTTGTGGTCACCAAAAAAGGAAAAATAAAATAAACCACGAATCGGTAAACTTCCTTTCCGAAAAAAAGCTAATCGAATTACGTTACCGACCATTAATTTTTATGAATTAGTACAGGGCAATAATATAGGGGGCCATTAATATACATTAGTTTTGGCCCCGTAATGGAAAATAATCAAAAGGGGGCGGGCACGCACCCGCCGAGATCAAATTATTGATCTGAGCTGCTTTGTTGCACTTGTTTTGTTTAAGGGTGGAAGCAAGTTCTGTATTTATAGCTGAAGGCCTTTGCCCATATGGCAGTTTTTGTCTACCTATACGACAGATTTTTCATAGGAACCCGTGTAAAAGCACTGTATAACAAAGATAAGATAAGATAAGAACATTCTTTATTGTATACCGGAAAAAATGTCACAGAAACAGCAATGACAAAAGAAAAGATACAATTGGCGACAAAGGGTAATCACTTTGAAAATAATAGTTCTAAGATGAATAATGCTACTTTGCACCTTAAATAGTATTTATTATACCTTTTCATTTCTATTGCTCTTTTAAAAATTATTTTAATAAATTTATACATCACAAGTTTGTATGTTGTAAATCATTTCATATTTTTTATAAAATGGTTGGTGCATTAGACTGTATTCAGCATTGTTAAATTATTATTTTTTGTTAAGAGATTTAAAAAAAAAAAATGCGAATAAACCGGCTGAAAACCAGCGCTACTGACTATGCATGCAGTCATAGCAATAAGCTGAGCCCCTTCCCTTTTGCCATAAAAATAAAAATACTCACTGATTTTTATGATGTAAAAATTGATTTTATGGTAAATAAATATTTTCACTATCACTATCACTATCACTATCAATAAAACCTATTTAATAAAAAATATATCCAACTACAACATTATTTCCGTCGCTATAAATTAACAGCTCAGTTAAACATAGGTGTCATCATCTCTACAGGCGTGAATCTGGATCGTTTTGGAGAAAAAAAAAATGGACAAAATAACTCAAAAAAGTCCTAGAAAGGAACGAAACAAACCTATCTCGCCCGGTCCGCAGAGGGTCGATATCTTGACGCGTGAAATGAACGCTAAATAAGGACAGGGCCAAATATTGGCGGACGCGAGCATCTGCCATCGAAACTTTGCACGAGGAATGGATTACACTGGATGAGGCGAGGGGTACGTGGGCGGATTTACCGCCAGTAGATGTCCGCAGTGGGCGTGTGTTTAAAACATGACTTAGATAAGGCGACCACTCGATTAATTCACCCTACTTCCTACTAATATTATAAATGTGAAAGTTTGTAAATATGTTTTGATGTTTGTTACTCATCATCATCATTAGCCCCTTGACGCCCACTGCAAGACATAGGCCTTCCTCATGGTTTTCATAACCATGAGGGGATTTGCCATAATCGCCACGCTTGGCAGGCGGGATGGCGATCGCAGTATGCGGTTGGAATGTCAGGAAGACGCTGCTGCCCGTCTCCTGGTAATTTATTTCCTTAGTCGCCTTCTACGACATCCACGGGAGGAAATGGAGTGACGCTATTCTTAATCCGGCGCCACACGGCGTCTTAATCCGGCGTCATACGGCGCGTGTATTCCCATGGGATAATATTTATTTAAAGTTTAAAATTACGGCTTCACAGCATTAGGTACACAATACCGCGATACAGAATACTGTCAGCGCCACCTAGTGTTAAAATTGATCAGTGCGTAATTTGAAGACGGAGTGTTGTCTTTATCGACTTGTACAAAATTAGTGCTAAGCATTACCCCGGCAATTGCTGAACAATATTTGCAAAATACGAGTACGCTAATATGAGTGGATACACCAAGTGAGGTGCCTGCATTATGTTTGTACGCTATTTTTTCTCTTTGTATTTCTTCAGAAACTCCACGGTGACTTCCTTCATGGATTTTATCGCTGGGATTTCCCCAATCCGGCGGTCCCTACTCAGGGTCAGGGGCCTGTCACGGGAACTGCAGCGGCGCCAGTTATTGTCTCGGCTGGGCGGGCCGTCACCGTGCTCTTACCCTGTTTGTTCTTTGCTCTTGTTCGCGGACGTGTCCTAGTGGCGTCCTTCCAACTAGTTAAGTGGATCAGTGAACTTTTTAAAGTGCATAACAGCTGCTAATACAGCTTCACTCGAATCTATTGCATAAGCAGCGTATATTATACGTCCCAAAGGCGAAAGAGTCTCTAAAAGAGAAAGGGCTAAATCACCATGCGTTCCCACAGCACATTTTCCATTCCATGCTCTATAACATGTAAACACCTTGGACACTACGGGTTTCCTCACGATGATTTCCTTCAACTTTAGCGAGTGGTATTTCTACAACAAAATCTCAAATGTATTTGATTACATACAATACATAGTCATTGATACATGCAGGGATTCGCACCCACGACGTCTCGCCAGCGTTCTACCGACGCGCTGTGACCACTCTCGCTATCTGGAAACCCCCAACATTAACAGAAAAAAAAACGCGTTGAAAAACCGACACACCGACATTTCCCGTCGCTTCCCCTTAAATCAACCGTCAACGAAACCACAGAGCGTGACACCATCTGTCCACCCCTTAACAAATTAAATGTCGAATTTAACTATCAGTTAGACAAATAACAAGCTCGCAAACTAATGCTGCACCTGATCAAAGGTATTTTAGTTCCTATTTCAAGGGACGACAGGCTGTTTTGGAACTTTCCAATAGTTTTTGTATCTGGTCCCACTATTATAAATATCAGATGTACCACAGTTGCGTTTTTGTCTATGAATTTTTTACCAGTTTGTCTGTAATTGTGGTAAATAAACCATAATTAAATGTTTCCTTTTTATATATTCTTTATTGCAAATCATAAATTAGAAAATTAATTACATAGCATTGTTACAAAGGCGAAATTATCTCTAAGAGAGATAAATTTATCATAAATTAAAAAAAAAGTATCCTTTCTTTACGTCCATTTAGCAATATCACACGCTAACCGTGAAGAAAATCATCGTAGGAAACCTGAGTGTCTGCAGTGTTCACATGCCACGGCGCTACAGGGTGGCTTTGAATTCGATTGACAAACTTTAAGGGGACATTCTAACCATGATTTAGAAACATATGGCTTTGGGGCGTCAAATATATTTTTTTTACCCAAAATTACTTCACATAAACATAGACAAACAATATCAAATATGGCATAGACAAGCGACATTTAGGCATATCGGAGGACAGACTCTAATACCTAAGTACATATTAGAAAACATTTTTCAACGTCATGGTACAAAAATCCAATCACTTTGAATTTGGATTTTCAGTTTCGAGCAAAAGGTCGGAAATCACGAATATTTACAAATATGTTATACCATTACAGATATATCATTAATAATACTGTTTTTCACAACGAAAAGAACATACTCTCAAAATATAGCTAACAATTTCAAAATCACCCTGTTGAAATCGCCATTCCGCAGCAGGCACGTGCTTTGAGTGACATTAAGTCCGTACTCTCTTACTGAGTGAAGGCATGTGCCATGCTGTTGGGGGTACATCGTTCACTTATTATCATCATCAGCGATTTGACGCCCACTGCAGGACATAGGCCTCCCTCATGGTTTTCCAAGCTTCCCGGTGTTTTGCCGCCCGCATCCAGCGACTCCCCGCCACCGTAACCAGGTCGTCAGACCATCTGGTGGGGGGCCTTCCCACGCTGCGTCGTCCGGTCTGCGGTCGCCAGGTCAGAACTTTTTCGCCAGAACGGCCATCAGTTCTCCGAGCTCCGTGCGAATCCATTTATTTAAACCATTCAATGCAAAAAAAGTAATGCTGACATGCATCACTTCTTAAATGTCACTTAAGTCGCCATTTAAATCGACTTTTGCATGAAAATTTTTAGTTATAAGCAGTTTAAGCCACTGTTAGGAAAGTGGTGCAAGTCGGCCTTAGATAAGATGGTGTTTTCTGAAGCACATAAGGAATTCATTTACATAATCCAATTGGCCAGTTTCAGAAATTTTATAACTAAAATAATATGCGTCGACGATAAAAATAATCGTAAAACGAGTGAAAAATTTCAAATTCCAATACCACAGCTGCTTTAGTGCGCTAAAACGCGCTTTATTTCGGTTTTGACCTTTATTTTCATCGAGATAAGAACAAAGTTTGCTTACTAACACCGCGAGACGCATATGGTGGTGACAAATGCGAACAAAGCTAATTCGAATGCAATTGCGTCTCTGACTACCATTTAGGGGTACAGACGTGAATAAAAAAAGTAGTTGAGAAACCTTGTTTTGAGAAAAGAAATTATATTATTTTTGTTGTAGCGCTCTGTGTGCCAGCGCTCTCCCAGCTGAGCTAATGGGCAAGTGCAGGCATCAGTGAAATTCAAGTCCCAGCATGGGTGGAATTTTTAGCCTCTATATAGGTTTTTACAGAAATCATGTTTAAAAAAATGCGCCAACAATTAGTACCGCCTCTCCGTCCAACAGAACAATGAGCCGCGGACCCGCGACACGCACGCACCGCTCTGGATGGCTACTAATGGTTCTAATAGATTCGAGTTTATGTCGAGATAGTGCGTTTTTTTAAAAGAACAAACTGGCGTAATCGATTGGTATTGTCAGGCACGTTCATTTTGCTCAAGCCACCCAAAATTATTGCAGGATAGAAATTTCAAAACGGGAACCAATTTCTTTTTTCTTATGTATGTAGCCTATACCAGTATACAATGCACGTCTCACTGCAGGGCACAGGCCTTATCTCAGAGAGAGAGAGTACGGGCTTAATTACCTCGCGTGCCCACCGCGGATTGGCGATTTCAAGCGCTGAAGTATGTAAACACCTCAGGCAATCAGGTTTCCTAATTTCCTCACGATGATTTCCTTCACGGTTAGCGAGTCAACTAATATTATACAGGGTTATTTCTATAATGCGCAATTCCTGAGACACCCTAATCAGAGTTTGTGTTTGAAAAGAACTTTTGTTCTAGGACATGTTGGTCTAGCGGTATCACATCTGATTACCATGGTCATGGGTTCGATTCCCACTGGGGGCGGCCTCACATTTGTTCAAATGGCCTCAGTCTGGGTGTATTTCCATGTTTGCGACTTCCTTGCCTGGTTACCATAGCACAGGGCATCCTAGTTTGAGACCAGGACAAGTTATTGTTATTATTATGTAAGAGCATTTTTTTTAATTATATGTTCATTGGCAATTGGCAAGCGCTGAAATATGTGACCACCTCATCCGCGGTGGGCACACGTGGTAATTAAACCCTCTCTGAGAGAAGGCCGGTGCCCTGCAGTGGGACGTTTATAAGCTGCTTATGTTATGTTATTTGTTAAGTTGATTAAATTAACTTCGAAGTTCTAAGTAATAACGCGCGAACCCCGTCAATGAGTCAAGTCAAGTCAAACTCAAAGTAAAATTTTTATTCACTATAAAAACAAAATGTTTACTTAATGAACGTCAAAGCTGTTAGTTTCACAATTAATAGATTATGCGGAGAAGAAGCTAACAAAGAAACTCCACATTTATTCTTTTCAAAACAGGTTTGCTTAATTAACAGAGTTTTCAACTTAAAGTTACACTACACTAGATACAATCGTTCCTGTTAACATTATTTAAATACCAGACATCCTTGTCTTCCAAATAAGCCTTAATGTTATAATAGGCTTTTTTGCACAGAGTATGCTTAATACATTTTTTAAACCGCGTCGGTGGTAACTCTAATATATCTTGAGGAATCTTATTGTAGAACCGTACACAGTGCCCCATAAAGGATGTATTAACTTTTGCAAGTCTGAAACGTGGAAATGACAATTTATGTTTATTCCTAGTATCAATATTGTGATGGCTACCAACATTTTCGAAATTGCTGATGTTCTTTTCTAACATACATTATATTTTCATAAATGTATTGACTTGCAACTGTTAAGATGTTAGTTTCTTTAAAGAAATCCCTTAACGAGTCCCTACTACCAAGCTTGTAAATAAATCGGATCGCTCTCTTCTGTAAGATGAAGATCGTGTCAATGTCTGCTGCCCGACCCCACAGTAGTATGCCGTAGGACATAATACTATGGAAGTAACTAAAATAAACAAGCCTAGCAGTTGCAACGTCAGTGAGCTCTCTAATTCTTTTGACTGCATATGCTGCAGAACTAAGCCTGTGTGCTAGTTTTACAATATCAGGACCCCATTGCAATTTTGAATCGATTGTGATGCCTAGAAAAACGGTATCTTCTACAAATTCTAGTTTTTCTTTTCCAAGTACAATGTTGTTTTCAACTAATCTTACGTTTGGTAAGGTAAACTTTATACATTTTGTCTTCTTGGAATTTAGAAGCAGATTATTTGCCGTGAACCAATCCAACACACGCGAGAGAGCATCATTTGCATCGTCAAGATTATTTTCTTGTCTCTTAATTTTAAAAATAAGTGACGTGTCATCTGCAAATAATACTATCTCGGACATGTTTTGTACCATAAACGGGAAATCATTTACGTATACAACCCGAATGAGACCCGAATACTTCCATGCGAAGTTGAAGTAATTTAGTCAAGTTATTTGTCGGGCATTATATCGTTATTGATATCTGTCTGGGTGTATTTGCACGTTTGTGGTGTCAATGCTTATTCACCATATTATAGGGTATCTTAGTTTATGACCAGGACAAGTGATTGTGTTGTGCGGAAGTTATTAGCGTGATTTTGAAATCGTTAGACATTTTTGAGAAAATGTTATTATGATAAACAGTATTATTAATTATTAAACAGTAATGGTTAAACATACTTGTAATCATTCGTGATGTTCGACTTTTGGTTCGAAACTGAATCCAAATTCGAAGTTGTAGGAAGTTCCATAACGTCAATTTTTTTTCTATAATCTGTTCGTCTGATACGTAAACAAGTGAAAGAATGAAGCGCTAACCATAGTTTTTTTTCGATTTTTATTACTTTTTGTCTGATATTGTTAGTTTATGATTAGGTACTGTAATTAGGACGATCGGCCACAAGATGGACAGATGAACTCATCCAAGTGGCAGGAAGACGCTGGATGCAAGCCGCTTCCAACCGGTCTTTTTGCAAATCCATGGAGGAGGCCTAAGTATATCCAGCACTGGCTGAATGATGATGATGAAAGTAATTTGAGGTAATAAAAAAAAAATTTTGAAAAATGTGCGCTATATGTTTAAAAAGGTTCATTCTAATTCAAAGTCACCCTGTATTATTATATAAAATATTCAGCTCTCTTTTACTCGCAGTCGGTGGAGAGAAATCGTTACAGCCATTCTCTCAGCCTCAATGTCCGTAAATTACATGGAAATTTAAAATTCAAACTGGCATTGCTGGGACTCCTTAAGCCTCCTATTCATAGTGCCCAGTTACAACCCGGTTTAAAAAAGGAAAACGCTCTTTGAAACGAATATTACGTCCACAGTTTCATAATTTTAAACGGCATTTTTGACCCTCAAAATGAGTCGTTCCGTCGTCAGTGCACAGTGTGCCCGCGACTAATGTGTATTTTATTTTAAACGGGCGAATTGTTAACATTTTATTAAATTACAGGTATTTTCGGACAGGCGTCTCTAGATTGCGTGTATTCCACTAAAGTTAACATGCTACTTAACTTGAAATAGCTGACTACAAGAGCAGGTACAGGATGACTCGTAGTTAGCTGCTGGTAATCTGGAAGACTAACCCCCGGTTTCTCGTACATTAACAAGCTGTTAATCTACTGTTAACAGCTGTCAGTGGTTTTTTATGTATGCACTTTGGTCAATTGACAGCTGTTAACAATAGATTAACAGCGTGTTAATGTACGAGAAACTAGGGGTATGTTTGGAGTGTTTTTGTCCATTTTTTTCTCCAAACTGATCTAGATTTCGAATTTGACTTTGACTTTAAGAGGCTCCAGGGAGTGAACACTCGCCAGGGAACACTAGCGCCACCAAAGAAAAAAAAATCATATCTTTTTTATAGAAAAATCATATCGTGTATGATTATCGAAAAATCATATCGTGTATGATTATCGAAAAATCATATCGTGTATGACTGCGCTATAAACCTGTTAATGTATCATGATAACTATCTTTCTTCATTCTTTCAAATTGCGTGTCATATTTTTATGAAGTGTTTTAATGTTAAACCATAATAAAGCCTTATGTAACTTTTGTTATGTAAGTTTTTTATGCTTTATCGTGTCTGTTGGTTTTCTCACAAACATAAAATAAATAAAATACAGATCGAATTTGCAAAAAACGTCTGTACAATCTGTCAGAAATCAGAAATTGATATTTCAACGTAAAGAATTTACATTCTGTTTGCTGAATGTCAATGCACTATGTTACTATGTTAGCCGCTGCCTTCGGGCCGTATTTGTAGTAGAGAAAAAGGCAGTGGGAAAGAAAACTCCACTCTGACCATCTTTTCTCAAATCATCTTGAACATATGATATGATTCCGTGATTGCCATCAATAACTTTAAAAGCCAAATTAATACTCCTTACAAAAGTCATGCTAGTACCGAGTGATAACATTGTGAACGAAATTTCGTGTCACATGGTTTGTTATCGCACTCCTTTACCGGTTCACCGGTTTTTATGAAATTTTATATGTGTCGTAGGCTAATTAATATGGCAAAACAACGTTTGCCGGGTCAGCTAGTAATACATTGATTAGCAGTCGACGACAGGACATCGATTCTGTACGCTGTCACGGAACACGCTGTATCTACCATCATAATATTGAAAATAACACATTAGCCGCACCGTATATTCCTGCCGTTTAGCTTCAAATTGCCTTTATGTGAAACCAGCTACCTGCCAGGTTTTATTTTGCGCTAATTGTATGTAATTTCGTCATTATGGTGGTCTGTTATTTTATTTAAACAACCGCAGTCATCGGTCGGACAAAAATTAAAAGGTACACGCCGTTTCAGAGCTGTCAACTGCTATTTTCTTTGCGTGTAATTTTAGTTCTACTTTACTAGCTTCTGTTCTGGTATAAAGTAGAGACAGTGTACCTTTTATATGCATAGAAATTACACTGTTTCTACCTTCGCGACATCAAGCTATTTATCTATCTATCCACAGGGTGACTTTGAATTCGTTTACCGTATTTTGAGGAAATGTTATCTTTTCATTGTGAAAAATGGTATTATGGTATTATGGTAATGGTACAACATATTTGTTATTATTCGTAATTTCCGACCTTTGTCTCCAAACTGTGAAACCAAATTCGAAGTGGCAGGAACTTTTATGTTCAATGCTTAAGAGTCTAACGTCCGATACTTGTAAAAAATTAAAAAATAATTGGCCAACTCGTGGCCAGCGCCGTCCATAAGACGCTCAACATAGTTTTTTTGGATTTTTATTACTTTTCGTCCCGAAGTTGTTTTTTTTGTGCTTCAGTGAAGTAATTTTGGATAGCGAAAAAAAAATTTTTTGACCTGTCTTTTTCGAAATTAGCACCATATGTTTCTGAATCATTATTCCATCCAAAATATTACAGGGGGAAATATCAGCAAAATTTTAAGTCGTCAGTTAAGCTACCGTACCTTTACCACCCAATAAGTACTGTAAGTTAGCCCCGATGTCATAAATGTGTCTGCAGCCATTATTACTACGCCGCCGTGCGAACCATGCAGATGTTTGTGGATTCAATGACCCCTTCATATGCAGCTTGAAGTTTTCCACATAATGTTCCTGTATTTAAAATTTTAAATAAACAATAAGAGCGGACCAAATACGAGGCTATTTCTAATTTGCGCATCGCGCATTGTATCATAAAACAAAAATTTTAAATAAAAAATAAAAACCGACTTCGAAACACTACAGCACTGGGCACCGACTACAAATTACACTTCTAATTATTCAAATTATTTCTAACTTTCTAATGATGTAGTGTTTCGAAGTCGGTTTTTACTTTTTATTTAAAAAAAATATTTTTCAATTTTTAGCGGGGGAGCTGGAGAAAAATAAACAAGTCCCTTATAACCATAATTTACCCTACTTAATTCATTGCTTTAAAATTTGATGTTCTCAATTTCCATCTCTGAAAGTCTTCACCAGAACATCACATTTTTCTCAGAAAATTGGTAATTTTAAGAGCCTGGGCCTAGTATTTCGATTTGAACTGCTTTCAATAAATTTTAAAGTGATAAAAAAGAATCTGAGTCTACGAAATCGGAAGTATGTCATTGCAGGGAGTACATCATAGAAATAAACAAACTATAGAATCCTTCTTTCATTCACGTGTGAAACGAATGTTAGGAGGTCGTATGAAAGTCACGCACTCATTCGCAAAAATACATGAAATATGTGAATATTATTAATTTACTAGCTGACCGGGCAAACGTTGTTTTGCCATATTAATTAGGCGCCTATTCTCAGACCTACGAAATATGCACAAAACAGTTCATTAAAATCGATGAAGCTGTTTCGGACGAGTTCGATAACAAACACTGTGACACGAGATTTTTATATATTAGATGATTGTAGCATTTACTTACCCTATAAAAGCCGTATCATTCGTAACTATTGTCAGTATTTACGACTATGCCCATACCTCAAACACCCCACTGTTCTACGGGTCTCTTCTTAGATTTTCTTAGCGCAGTTTGGCAGATCTGTCAACCTATTTGTTATTTTCTTTCTTTAATAAAATCTTTAAATACAATACAATATTGTTCGAGATATCAGGGTTTATAATATGGTTTCATTAAATTCGCATTTTACGCGCTCTACTTGGTGCTTAAAAAATATAATTTATTGTGAGTGTAACGAAACCATTTCTGGATTTAGGGATCAGTTTCCGAAATATGAAGCTTTAAAGCGCAATTTTCGTTGCAGTGGACCGCCCCCCACCTCTACCGGCTAAACGGCTGTTTGTGGAAGTTGCAAAAATTCAGAGAAGTAGCACATACAATTAAGTTAAAAGGAAACCTATCACAGCTTAGTAGGCTTTACAGGTTAGCACATAATACTCGTTCGACATGAGTCCGTCGTCGACCAACTCATGTCGAACTCCCTTATAGCACCCACTCCTATCCACGATGGCGGCTCTGACCTCGAAGTGGTCGACCACTATGTATACCTGGGACGAACAGTCCAGTTAGGTAAGTCCAACTTCGAGAAAGAGGTCACTCGTCGAATTCCACTCGGTTGGGCAGCGTTCGGGAAACTAAAACCCGTTTTCGCGTCCAAAATATCTCAGTGTCTGAAGACAAAGGTGTATAACCAATGTGTGTTGCCAGTGATGACTTATGGATGTGAGACCTGGAGCTCTATTTTTGAATCACTCGTATCGCGTCGAGCGCTCGATTTCTACTGATTTTCGTTCGACATCTGAAATTCCGTATTTTTGAATCACTCGAACTGCAACGAATGGTCCTTACCACTCGTCTCGCATGGCGATCGGTAGATTAATTGTCAAAAAACGATTTCGACATTTCGTTAGAACACAAACCAAAATGACAGTAGTAGTGTTTTGTTTGTATCAAAAGACAAAGATTTTTTATTTAAACAGCCAATAAAACAGTGTTTTACGTTCCGTTTCTGTTACGGTAGTTTCCGGTTTTTTTTAATTTCTGCGTGGAATGGATAAAATACAATACTTCAAATTGTACTGGCAACAGTTCAGGCGAACGTTTCAAAAATACGGAAAAACGACGAGTGTGACTTAAGTCGCAATCGACGATACAATTTCATACGAATGATTCAAAAATAGGTCTCCTGGTCGCTGCCTATGGGCCTTATAAGAAGGCTCAAGGTCGCCCAACGAGCAATGGAGTGAGTTATGTTGGGAGTTTCACTGCGTGATCGCATCAGGAATGAGGAGATCCGCAGAAGAACCCGAGTTACTGATATAACTCGAAGAATTACTCAGTTGAAGTGGCAGTGGGCGGGGCACATACGTTCTGACCTGGCGACCGCGGACCGGACGACGCAGCGTCGGAAGGCCAGAACCAGATGGTGTGACGACCTGGTTACGGTGGCGGGGAGTTGCTGGATGCGGGCGACACAAGAACGGGAAGCTTGGAAACCCATGAGGGAGACCTATGTCCTGCAGTGGGCGTCAAATGGCTGATGATGATGATGATGACTCGACCAACGTATAAGAGGAAAACTTCGTACAAATTCCATGGAAAATTACTTCGATGAAGTAGTTAGTTGTGTAAAGCAGGCCAACCACGGAACCCTACATTGCGCGTGGCTCGCACTTGTTTTTTTTTAGCGTGTCCTAGCTGTCAAACTCGGTCGTGTTCAAAATTCCATCGTAACTAAACGTCCAACAGAATTAGTACCTATATACTTTTTAATAAAACTTGACATTATTCTCTAAAAATAAAAGCTTTATTTTCACAAATCTCGGATCATTTGATACCTTTCTGAATAAACAGACGAAATGTGTGCGGTTTATTTTCGCTTTTGTATTCCAAATGGAATATCGTGAATGAGTTTTTATTCTGAATCTGTAGTATTTTATCTCTGAATATTGGATGCGTTTAATTTAAATTTCCCTGTACTATATTGGTTTAAGGTTGATGTCAGCCCCGAATGCCAACCTCACCTCAGGGTTTGCAAATACTGGCAGAAATACTGCTCTACACAGGGTGTCACAAATCATCATAAAAGACATATTTTTTTAAATTGTCACAGAAACACAGAGTAAACAAGTAAACAAACAAAATACATGCAAGTTAAGAAAGACATCAAACAAAAAAATAATAATCGTAAAGAGGAACATGTGCGGTATTACCGAATACAACCAACATAAAGATACAAAGATTAGACTCCTACTCACTCATTGAACTCTTCGCAAAATTGGACTACAAATAGGTTTTGTTATAAACAATGACGTAGGGGAGATGAAAACTCAAACATGTTATGTGTCACAAAAGTAGCAGCCAAGTAATTTATAGTATATACATAAACTCACGCCTGTATCTCAGAGGGGTAGGCAGAGACCAGGGACTGCCACTTGCCACGATCCTGTCTGATCCACAACACTGCTACGGTAACCAGACAAGCACATCACAAATATTTAAAAGCACCCAGACTGAGGCCATTTGTACAAATGAAGTACGGCAGTAGGAATCGAACCCACGACCCCTGTTTTGGCAAGCGTATTAACCGCTAGACCAATGAGGCAGTCATCAGCTAGTCAAATGACCAACAGGCACTAGAATTCAATTAACAAAATTCCAATCAATTAATTGTATAAACAACATTATTTGGTGAAGGTTAATTTGCTTCTAATTTAATTTAGTTCCAGAGTTTGTGCTTTGATCGTGTAGGTTAATTTGATTTTGTTGAATTACAAGTTACACCACTTTGTAGTAAGAATCTATTTCGATATTGATTACTGTACTTAGTTACATAATATGAGTACTTATTCAGGGCACCCTGCTGAGCTGACGTTAAGGCGCTTTCACACTGTTTATTAAGATCTTATCTTCTCGTAATACGACTTTCCGCACGTAACATTGAACAGATCATTACATAAGAAATAACATGATTAAAGGTGAGCTTATCTCTGTAAGAGATTTTATCCAGCGAACCTTGGAGAGTCGGAGAAGTAGTAAAAAAACCGGCCAATTACGTGTCAGGGCACGCGCAATGCCGGGCACCGTAGAAAGAGGGTTTTTTTATCTGCTTTACAGAACTAACAACTTCATCGAAGTCGTCGAAGGATTTTGTACGAAATTTTACTTTTATAAGTTGGTTGCCTATTACTCGTTAACTAAAGTTCATTATATATATATGTGCTACTACCCTAAATTTTTACACGTTTCTACAATCAACCGTTTAGCCAGGAGGGGGGGGGGACGCCCTACTCGGACAAAAGTTAGCTTTTAAAGCTTAATAATTTGTCAAGGGCCTATCCAACGATGCCCCACATGATGGGGTAGTGTAGGAATGAGAAGGCTTCAGTAGAATAACAATAAGACTATTTATTTTATAATATACAACAAAAGCCGTGTGGCACACTTCAGATGTACGACGCGAGGGGGCGCTCCAATCGAGTCATCGTTCCTTTTTCAACAGGTAGACGAGAAAAAAATATCATCCCCACTTTTCATATTAGGGGAGGTACATAAATTTTTTTATTTTTCAACATTTTATTCTTCAACTTTATCGGCGTGATAAATATGTATACACATACCAAATTACAGCTTTCCAGCACCACCTGTCTTCGCGCTAGGCCGCGGACGTACAGATAGACAGACAGACAGACGGACATGGCGAAACTATAAGGGTACCTTGTCGGACTACGGAACTCTAAAAACGGGTCTATACACATGTGCAAAATAAACTACATTTAATAAACTGCAAAAATCCTCAATATTCTTTATGTACAGTTTTGTACTTTTTGTGCTGTGGTGATAATGAAAATTTTTCACTTTTCACACAATTGATTCCAAGTCGCTTCCACTATCCTACTTTTTGCATATTACGTATTCAGGTGATGAGGATTAACAGGGAACATGCTACTGGTAAATTAAACAGTGACGAAAGGCCCGTGACAATAATACAACGCAATAACTTGTCCTGGTCCCAAACTAGGATGCCCCGTGCTATGGTAACCAGGCGAGGACATCACAAACATGGAAAAATACACCCAGTTAGCGGCCATGTGTACAAAATTTCGGCGGCCTCAAGTAGGAATAGAGCCTAACGTCCGGCAATCAGACGTGATACCGCTGAACCAACGAGGCAGCAAACGTAGATAGACTTTAAACGCGCTCTGTGACAAGTAAATAAAGTAGGATAAACAGACAGCCGCCCGTCCGATGCAATGGTATTGGATCTGAAATGTCCTCAGCCCTGCAGCACTATTGTCATTGCACTCCGGCCACAATCAGTCCTTAGTGCGATCCAGTGCCGAGCCATTCAGCTGCGCAGATTAAAGTTTACTCAACGGGAGCGACCTCAGCCATGGAGTAAAGTATGCTAGAGTAGGCGTCTACTGATGAACCTGCGAAATCGTATGCTTATAAGTGCTGTTACGTCTGCCATGCTGTCTTGCTCGCAAATCCTAACATTTTTATTTTATTCGAAAAATGAGTGGCTAAAACATTCTCGTTTTTAGGGTTCCGCACCTCAAAAGGAAAAACGGAACACTTATAGGATCACTTTGTTGTCCGTCCGTCCGTCTGCCAACACCCTTTATCACGGCAACGCGTGGATGTATCGAGTTAAAATGAAAACCATATACCCAGGTCTCGAGTTCCTTAAGCTGTAAAAATGAAACTTCTTTGTTAATGTAAGAAAAGTTATGGCCGTTTATACCGCAAAAAAACGTATATTTCGACCTTAAAGGGAATCAAAATTTATAGAGTACCTATCTTTCGTACCTAGAACTACGAAATTTGGCATGTAGACAATATTGTCTTATACCACAAATACAGGAAAAAATCTGAAAACTATACATTTCAAATTAAATCACAAAAAAACTTGTCTTTGAAGTTCAGGAAAAACTGTGACACTGGATTCCTGACCTATTTACTATTGAACTATTTATAATATGTAAGTACCTGCAAATTCGTACGGAACCCTCGGTGCGCGAGTGCGATTCGTACTTGGCCGGTTTTTTGACGCCGCCACCGCTCTTAGAGCCGTAAAAGTAAGATATAAAATTGCGTGAGGTGTGTAAAACTAGTGTGCCTTGGACGAGCTCATTGACTTTTTGAAACTGCTTAATCCGCAAACAATATTAGATTAGCTGGCCCTAATCTGAAACCCTAGGCACGCTTCAAATAGAATTAAAAAAAATCAACGTAAAGAATTAACAATCTGTTTGTTGAATGTCAATATACAGTGTTAGCCGCTGCCTTCGGGTCGATTTGTAGAGGAGGAAAAGGCAGCAAAAAACTCCACTCTGACCATCTTTTCACAAATCATCTTAAACATAATAAATACATTATCAGCTGGCTAGTGCGATGACGCTAGTCGCGCGTTACTAAATGTAATCGCGACTTTCCAGTACATGAATTGTCGAATCGAGCCACAAAACGCGTGACTCGATACATCCATGCTGCATAGGTGCAGGACGATGCTAGTGGGTTTTAACGTCAAAAATCGTAACTTTACAGTACATCAATTGTCAAATTCTGACACACGCAGTTCCACTTCCATAATGAAGGCTAGGCTTCCATACTGAAGGTCCATTGTAAGTATCGGTGATTCTTATGACCGGAAACCGGAGATTACCTCCCACAAGCTTTGGTAAAGAACAGTTGCTTCCAAAATGATTAATTTTAGTACATAGAATTTCACCCAAACAAATTTAGAGCCGGATGGGGGGCCCGTGGACGCGAATGGCAAGAGACCGCGAAGGATGGGCGTCATGGGGAAAAAGCCCACACCCAGCAGTGGGCAAAGGTGGGCTGATGCCGATGATGAAATTTCGAGTCAACTATCTATTATTCTATTTCGTAGAAATTCCCATGTAGTCCTTCTGATTATGGGCACATTGCTGAGCGATCGTATTTGAACCCAGCTGTCTACGGCAGTCCAAACAACTCTAGGGCCGGCTCACACTGGGTGTCGAGTCTCTAAAATGTTCAATAGAGTCATATTAGTAACAATGGTAGTTTCATTGACACTATAGGCAGTCTAGTGACCGAACGCATTCCAATAGTATCACCCGTGCAACTTAACTCGGCGCCTCGCGCGATTCTATGTTCTTCTTGCGAGAGATGCCTATTTAATTTGCGCCGTTTATACCAACAGAAATGACATTATATTGCTATTGCTTTGTAGACTACCAAAAAGAGGCAAATAACGGCTATTGTAGTGCTGATATCATTCCATTGAAAAACTATGTGTCTATTAGAGTCTAGAGGGTCTGGTCATTAGAGTAGGAAGCACCGATTTTTTTCTGGTTATGCAGTAAAGAGTTATTTTATTTATTTAGAACATCCAACAGGCAATACAACAAAATATTCACAGAAGAAAAGAACACACATAATTGCTCACCCACATCTATCTAGCTATAACTGTACAAAGGATCGATAAATTAAATAACATTGTGGTTGCCTGGAAGAAATACCTATTAGCAATAAGGTGTAGCGGTTGATATTTCTTGAATTAATTAGATAAAGGTATTAAGACAAGCAAACAAATTGACAGAAATTAATTTCCGTATTATAAAGATTTCTATGAACGGTTTCTTTACATGTAGGCCAAAACTGAATGAAACGACGTACTGTTGTCTACTTGTCCAGTGACTTGGCGCAAGTTGCAAAGAGGCCCAAAACATTGTCTACATTTATTCGGCAGTCAATAGACTCAATGTAAACCTTCCTTTAGAGGAAAATACGAGTACTTCAACGTGTCGTTCTCAAAGTAGATCGTAAAAGTGTGGACCACAGATATGACTGTGTTTAGTTGTTTACATACTCGCTTGTCTTTATAGCGGTTACTTTGTCCACTGTCGTCAACGCTTCGGATGTATGAGGATTTTCTCATGCATACATACATACATAAACTAACGCCTTTATCCCAGCGGGACTGCAGCTTGCCACGATCCTGACAGATCACTTTTGCTTCCTCCACATTCATTAGTCGTTGCATTTACGCACGCCGGAAAAATCTTCATACACCATTAATTTTGGGTGGTGTGAAAGACCTAGCAAAGAAATCAGAAATCAATAATGTATTTCAACGTAAAGAATTTACATTCTGTTTGCTGAATGTCAATGTACTATGTTACTATGTTAGCCGCTGCCTTCGGGTCGTATTTGTAGTGGAGAAAAAGGCAGCGGGAAAAAAAAACTCCACTCTGACCATCTTTTCTCAAATCATCTTAAACTTATACATCAAAACCTATATGATATGATTCCGTGATAGCCACCAATAACTTTAGAAGCCAAAATAACACTTCTTACAAAAGTAGGAAAAACATTAATGCTGCGGCCAGACACACGAACAGCACCCGTTCACGAGCATAACGCAGGGGTCAGCCATCACCAGTCTCAACCATTTTAGAGAGAGATAGGTGACCCGGCCACCACGTCACCATTCGAATGAATGGTGACGTGGCTGACAATAGCCAGCTATCGAAGACGCTAGATTTTTTTTAAAAGCGCGCTTTTCAGAAATATCTCGAAACAAACTCGAATCTATTAGAACCATTAGTAGCCATTCAGAGCGGCGCGCGGTGCGTGCGTGCCGCGGGCCCGCGGGTCATTGTTCTGTTAGACGGAGAGGCTTTACTATTTGTTTGCGCATTTTTTTAAACAAGATTTCTCCTAGTTTTTTTTTTCTTATATTTACTTAACCCCTGAACTGCCCTAGCGGAACGCAACGTATAGGTGGCCCATACTAAGTTGGACACAGATCTGTGTCGCGGCAGACGAGTGGTTAAAGTAATAGTCTAAATAGATGTCATGTTTAATTAGTAATAACACAACCGCGGCTTTCAAACTAACCAGAAATAAGCCAGTATACTTGTTTAAATGGGGGGTTTTACCCGTGAATATGAACTCCTTTTACTGTAGGGAACACTTTAAAATCGTTGGTAAAATTATAAAAATATCAGCAGTTCTATACAAAACCTGCCACGAGTAACATTAAGATATGTCCCACTGCCTTCTCTTAGCCCTGAGACACACAGAAAGGACGTGAGGCGAGGGCGCGGAAAAAACGCGTCGTCTTTCCAATTCACTTTCATACAATTTCATACAAAATGTACTGAAGGGATGGGACGAAGCCCACACAGAAGGACGAGGCGAGGGTGCGAACCCTATACAACGCGTCATGTCTATTTCGCGCCCCCGCCTCACGTCCTTTCTGTGTGGCCAGGGCGCGAGGGAAAAAAAAAGAGAGAGAGAGAGGAGGGGGGGGGAGGAAGGGAAAGAGAGAGAGAGAGAGTATGGCCTTCCCTTAGACGTACGTTTATTTAGTTCAATCGGTAGGACAGGAATTACCTGTACGTAAGTCCCACTGCAATCTTCTCTCCGGAAGATTATGTAACCGCAGATTGACCTTCAAACCTAATCCACAAACTCGGGTTTTCTCACAATATTTTTCGTATAAATAATCGTTACAACTCTGTGTTATTTAAAAGATTTGACTTCGACTACATAAAACTCAAAACTGAACAATAGAATTTGAATGCGATTAGCTACTTCCACGCTAAATTAGACATAAGTCCACTCACGCGCAGTCGATCGGCGAATACGCGATAAAACGACGTTGCGCAACCGCAATTAAATACACAAAAGAAAATGTTACCCTTCACTATTATTTACACAATAATGATACTTGTCACTTCAGTGTTAACAATCGGAGAAAAGGCCTTCCAAGCATGCAAGAGTACTGGCCTCAAAAGGATAGAGTGCCACAACATCCTCCATCCAGAGTCCAGAAAACGAGTCCCTGTTGACATGCTCCTATACCCCCACATGGTCCTCATCGGATTCCATAAGGAACCAAACGACCCTGTCTCCTGGAAATGTGGTGGGACCCTCATAAGTGAGAATTGGGTTCTGACCGCTGCCCATTGTGTCGAAGACCCGATCTACGGAAACGCCAGCACGCTAAGAATCGGTACAGCCACGTTTGAATTCGACGAAGCCGACGACCTGGTCCAAGAGCGGCAAATAATTGAACGTGCAGTACATCCAGGATACGAGCCGCCTTCAAAATACCATGACATAGCTCTAATGAGACCCGGCAACTCTTTTATACTAGGTGATGAGATCCGCATAGCTTGCCTACCCCTCACTGATGATGTCAAGAAAGAGGTGACAGCGATAGGCTTTGGGACAACCGTCGCCGGTGGCGCCAAAGGCAGTCAAACCTTGATGAAAGTCGACGTGAACGTAATAGAAAGTGACAAATGCAGTCGATCTTTGAAGACCATGATTAGGAGAGGTTTTATAAAGGACGGCGTGACGAAGAACCAGCTCTGTGCTGGTGATTACGAGCACGGTGGAAAGGATACCTGCCAAGGAGACTCCGGTGGTCCTCTGCAGTTAACGCCTGATGATGTTGACTGTGTAAAGACATTTCCTCTGCCTGTGGTGGTAGGGATTACTTCTTTTGGGCGTGACTGTGGTAGAAAGATGGCACCTGGCGTGTACACGAGAGTTTCGAGGTACGTGGGTTGGATTGAGAGCATTGTTTGGCCGTGATGAGAGCCAGTTAGGACGGTGGTTTCTTGAAGATGGTGACCACGTTTGAATCTTCACCTGATGGTTGTGCAAATGGTTTTATTTTTTAGAAAAATAAATTGTACGTACTAATTTCAAATTGAGCACTTATTTATTTCTTTATACTGTTATTGCACTTACTAAAAAAAATCGTACAATGCGGCAGACAATGGCTTAAGCATTCCATACTGATCAACCACAGGAGGAGGAAGAAAAATACTTATTTTTTGCCGTAGAACAGATTAATGCCGAGACGGCATACGAAAGAGTAAGCCTATTCTGTCTAACAAAAGTTTTCCAGGTAAAACTAGTTTCTATAACGAAGCACTTATACCAAGAAATTGTAGAAAGCGTATCATCCCTGTTTGCATCTACAAGAGATTCAAAGCCCTCATTTTAGACACGTACTGACTCCGTGATCGAAACAGCTGTGGCTGTTAGTTTAAGGTCAAGGCGAGAGGCTTATCGATTCTGTGGCTACGCTTCTGTATTGCTGATTAACGAATCTATTATTCAGTCGTGCAACACCGCTTGTTCGGTTACTGAGGTGCGAAGGAAGTAAGTAATACAGGACGATAGATAGATAACAAAAATAAGCGCGACCATGTCGTCCTAGTAATGCTATACACAGTTTGTACTGTGACAGGTAAGTATCTATACATAGATAGAATATTATTTATTGTACACAGAGATTACATCAAGAGAAATTCAATGAATCGCATTACAATTGGCGGCCTTTCTACTACAAGCAATCATTTTGTCCGGAATCAAAGCCTGTTCAATGTATTAGTTCTAGGTTTTAGAATAATATATAAACTGTGTTTGGAGTTTTTTTGTCGATTTTTTTCTCCAAAATGGTCTAGATTTTGGTAAATGGACACCTAGTTTTACTTGCAACGCAGTTTCTGTGTTATTTTGAATAAACGCACTCTGATTTTGATTTTAAAGAGATTTGAGGTCGAAATTGTCTTACGTTTAGTACGTAAAAGTTCCACTTTTGTCTCGTTCCCGAATAATGCGGGATCTTACCTGAAAAAAAAAAACAAGAAACATTAGAAATAATTCAAGATTTTTTATCTGCTCTAAGGGCTTCTAAGACGATATTGGGGAAGGGGGTCCGAACAAATCTTACTTTTCCTAAATAAATAAATCTTACGGGATTGAAATAAAGGGGGGTCACAAAGTGGGTAATTAAATCGTGAGTGATGTGATCCTTTGCGAACCCCATTGACACGTCTTAGGGCAGTGTTAAGAAAACGCTCGCATCTTAGATGGCTGTGAAGTTGTTGTTTTGTTTCGAAGAGCACATTGAAATGGGAACTCAAAATGTTCTCAAAGGTAAGAGCGCTTTATAAATTATTTTTTTAGTTAGCCGTGTTGTGTCGAGAGTTCCCTCATGATCTTCCAATCCTCTCTGTCGTGAGCCATCCCACCTAAAAGTTTGAGAGAACGACCAGCCATATCTCCGCCTTGGCCGACCCATTCAGTAGCAATCTTCACTCATCTAATACGTACTTACTAATAAATTAATACCTCTAGAAAATCAAGTTATTGACAATGGGGTGGTCACGTTTCTGTGGTGGACGAAAACGACAGATCAAAACAGTCGAACCTGTGTTTTAGTTATTCTGGAACTTTTACCTACTACGTATGTCGGGTCGCAGGATAATCTGACAAACTATAAAGCGGGGCTTAAACGGTGCCTATACGCTTTTATTGGCTATTACATTCTTCACTAAAAATCTCCCACGGCCCGATTAAAATCATTGCAAATAAAAGAACAGTGGCGAGCGCGGAAAGTAGAACACCGCCTAAATACAAACAGATTGTGGCTAGTTGGGACTGCCAATTGGGTCACCAAAACTAGCTGAGCATCTACTTCTATGGTCTAGTCGCAGATCGCTTGTCGGTAACGCAGAGGTCGTGGATTCGATTTTCGCACTTTGATTCTGGCAATACACGTAACCAATTAGCGGTAGGCACGTGTGGTTGTTAAGCCTATAGAGAGTATAAGCTCTTTCTTTATTTCTGTCTCCATCTCTCTCTCTCTCTTTCTCTATCTCTCTGTCTCTTTCTTGCTTCCTGAGAGAAGGCCTGAGCTCTACAGTGTAAAATTGATAGCGTTTGAAATTGAAAGCGTTTATGTCCATTAATCAGCTACCAGCACAAGGTTTGGACTTAAAATTATTATTATTATTATTGAAATACACACTAAACACCGATATTGGTAAAACCGACAAAATGGATCATATAGTTTGTTCAGGTATAACATTTAGGGTTTTTCTTATACCTTAACATATCTCGCCACTTCCACTTCTGCCTATGGGCCCGTACACAAAACTGCGAGCTCGCGCGACGCATCGCAAGAACAGGAGAATTGATTCACATCGGCTTTCATAACAGTAATAAATGGATGAACCCAAGATCTTCTTTGTTCCTTTGTCCTGTACCTTCTTAGCAGTAACAGAAGTGAGCACTTCTTTTCACCATCCATGTCACGGCTTACTATACAAAATACGTGCAGTACGGTTGACATTCGTCAAAGGAATGGTCACCCGAATCGTGGTGGAAGGGAGATGCCTTGCCGCACGAAATCGCATCGCAGCAATTCGTGTCGCAGTTTTCTGCGTTGTGAATTCGCATCGCGCAGATTCGCAATTTTGTGTACGGAGCTTATCTCTGGACATAAGCCTTTTCGTAGCCACGCAATCTTTTGAGTAAAGTGATTGTTTTACGAGTTTCCATTAGTCCCTATCAACAATGCATTCCTGTGGTCAATCTGTGACCCATTTCCTCCGCTCGCCAGTGCAACGCGTACGATTCCAATGCGCAGGTAATCCGTAAGTCGTGCTATGGCATCAATTAAATTGGCCTTTGTATGTACGGCAAATTGTATTGGTTCTGTACTAGCGCCGTGGCACAGGAATTGGCATTGGACTGTTGCCATTTTCATGGGGTAAAGGAAATCTGTTAAGCATACTGTTGTGGGGCGACGAGGCTTACACAAAATATCCCATAAGCTATGATACAACCGTAATCTGATTTTATACTTCCTTTTTCTTCCATCTCGAATTTATATATTCAGTCCTTTCAAAGGTTGTCAGGAAGACTGTCGTCAGTACTCGTAAGTTAATATCTGTGTAATTTCTATTTTTGGTACAACAAAATGTTCTATCTATGTAACTAATCAGGACAAAAGTTGATATTCCTTTTGTTGCGCTAACCCGTGCTGAGGACAAAACCTATTTAAGGGCAAAAAATTCCACCCATGCCGGGACTTGAACCCGCGACCCCTGGCTAACCGTGCCAGAGGCAGGGCGAGCGTCCTGAGCGACTCCAGATCTGCTCTGGAGTTGCTCAGGAACACCTCGCCCACACACCCGCTGGCCGTGAATCTTCACGGCCAGCTGGCCGATACTCAGGAAAACGGGGGCCTGTTCCGGTTCTTCTGGATCAAGGCCCACGTCGGGATCCCCGGCAACGAGCGCGCAGACGAGTTGGCCAAGAGGGCGGCGTTGTCTCGCAAAGACGCGGCAGCCTACGACCTGTATCCCGTCTCAAACGCAAAGTTGCAGGTGAGACGGGAGACAGTGGCAAAGTGGCAGACCCGCTACAGCGAGTCTGCCACAGGCCGCGTCACCTCACTGTTCTTCCCGGACGTCGCATCGGCCCACAAAGTCCTTGGCAAATTCACAATGTGCAATGCCAAGGCGCAGCTCCTGACGGGGCACGGTGGCTTTCAAGCGTACCTCCACAGGTTCAAGCTCGCGGGGAGTCCGTCCTGCATTTGTGATGACGTGACTCCCGAAACGCTGGAGCACCTGCTGGAGGAGTGCCCCCGTTTTGGAGCTGTTCGGGCCGATTGCGAGATACTCCTGGGAGCGGCGGTGAGGTGCGAGGCATTCGCCGCCTTTATGGCCGACTCCAAGAGTCGAGACGTCTTCCTGCCCTTCGCCCTGGGGGTCACGCGCGCGGCCTCTAAGGCAAATGGGGGCCGGATCTAAACATGTTTTTACTTGTTTTTATGTTTTATTTTTACTTTTTATTGTTACCGATATTTTTACTGATCAATATTTTTAACACTTTTATACTTTCAGACAGGCCGGGTGAGAGGAGGGCGATTCAACTTTTGTAAAAGTTTTAAAATTCTAATACTTTTACACTTTATACTTTATTTTAAATATGACTATTGTATTCACATTTTACCATTTTAAATTCTGACATTTTGACTTTTATCTTCCCAACTTCTATTGTTAACCCCGGCGCCTTGCTTGTCACTACTCTCAGGAGTAGACAGAGACAAGGCGTCGGGGCACTCAGAGAATTTTACTCTCATTTTTATTTTTTATTATTTTTAATGGACTTAGGACTTTTATTTACAGTTTTAATGACAAGTCATTTTCATTATATAATTTTAACTTTTTATGCTTAGACATAGCAATTTTATCTGTACAATTTTAATTTTTAACTTTACATTTTGAACATCATTTTTATCATAGGACATTTTTCATTTTATTATTGACATGTATAATTTTAATTTTTTAGACTTACTTTTTACATTTTATAATAAAGGCAAAAGCACGCCACAGTATCAATAGTGGCGGAACCTCATTTTAAATAAATAAATAAAAAAAAAAAAACCGTGCCAGAGGTCGCGGGTTCAAGTCCCGGCATGGGTGGAATTTTTAGCCTTTAAATAGGTTTTTAGGACAAAAGTTGCTTTAGAATTACCACTTAGTGGCGATTACACGTGATTAAAAAATTTTGGAACAGTTTTTAAACACCTGTTAGATGTATTTTAAACATTTTCAAACAGTTTTCATCAAACCGGTGGGCCAAGGTGGGTTGCAGCCACAGAATGATCACGCTGTATGAGCTAGACGTACGTAGCCAGCCTTTTCTACTAATTCCCAAAGGGCTGCATTTATCAGATTACGTATTCAAATCTAGACCTCTATTATTACTCCGCCTAGGCAGAGCGCGTCGCTTCACGCGGCTGGTCAGGTAGATTAACGACATATACAGGGTTAACTCCGAAATGCTCAATTGGCTAAGTATTATTTAGACCGCCATATTGGCTCAGCTGGGAAAGAAGAGCCTTAGATCGGGCTCAGTGGCGTGTCTTGGGAGAGGCCTATGTCCAGCAGTGGACTGACACCGGCTGATTATGATTGGCTCAGCTATGTTGAGCACATTTGATATTTAGAAGATAGATAGATAGATGGATAAAACATTTATTTGCATCTGCGTACAACACACATATATAACAGTTTAAAAACAAGAAATAATTGCACAAGTAAACCTGAGCAAAATTTTACAACATTGAGACAAACAGAGGCCAAAATAAATGTAAGCACAGGCAAAACAACATAGAATACGAGGAAACAATTTGTGGGTGTGGCAAATGCAAAGGGGCTCTGACTCAGCATCTGCTTAAGAGGCAGACCACTCCAGCGCTGGTCGTCCGTCAGTACCCAGTTATAAGACGATGCATGTACATAACATAAGCAGCCTATATACGTCCCACTGTAGGACACAGGCTTTCTCTCAGGGAGATAGTACGGGCTTAATCACCACGCGTGCCCA